>CM061133.1:266744129-267344129 GCA_030789695.1 Scilla litardierei | reverse complement strand
TAAGAAAACATGTTGGGAACCCCCTCTAATGGTGGCTACAAACCCCTTATATAGCCCCCCAAAACCCTAGCAAATAACCCTAGAAAACCCCCTCAAATTCGTGCCCAAAAACAGCCCTAACCGCAACTTAAAATCTGGGCCCGCCACCGACTCGGCCGAGTGGAACATGTGACCCGGCCGAGTGGAAATTCCAGCACTGTAGCATCAACTTGCAGAAATTCTCTAGATTTCATCCGACCTCCGATTGATGCATTCTTAGCAGCGTTGGAATCGTCATGAAGTCTACTATCCATAAAAAATATGAGAAAAATACTTTGATTGCTAAAATGGTAGAAGATTTCAAAAGAGTGAACGACTATCTGAAAATCTGGGCGCTGCGTGTCCTCGGCGTCACTCGGCCGAGTGAGATTCTTCACTCGGTCGAGTGGACTTCTCTACTCGGCCGAGTGACAGACCCTATAGAAAAACAGTAACTTCGAGGTCCTCAGGGGTCTGTCTCCGGGGGTGGCTCGGCCGAGTAGCTTTCATCATTCGGCTGAGTGGTAATGTGTACTCGGCCGAGTAGGCCATCGACGGGTCTCTGGGAATCGCAGTAGATTCAGCCTCTTCTCTGGAAAATTCCCCTGACGTACTCAGGCGAGTGAGCTTCCTCACTCGGCCGAGTAGGACTTTGTCATTCGACCGAGTATACACTGAAAAACATTGTGCACGTATCCGTTCTGGTCTGCCGAGTGGGCTTTCTTGCTCGGTCGAGTGTGTGCTTCACTCGGTCGAGTGGCATGCTGTAAATGCCCAATCTTCTCCGTTTATCCTCCTCGTCGCTCCTATGAAGTTCTTTCCTTCTCCACTCATCCTCTAGCGCTGATAACTCCTTAATAAGGCCATGAGCGATGCTCCGTCACGCGTGCAAGTCCTTTATGCTCATTTTTGCTCCCAATTGCTCCATATTTCCCGAAATCTGACAAAAACAAGAAATAGTGAAAAGTAACGCAATATCGTCGAATACTCGTGAAAATCGCAATATGAGTAATCAAAATGGCGTGAAAACATGCAGAAAAAAGGTGTAAAATATGGAGCGATCAGGTAGCCATTGAATGTATGAGATAATGTTGACATGATGAGAATCTCATGTTATTGTCATATTGTTTTATACATGAAACTTGCCATGAAAAAGTATGTGAAATGAAATGAAAGATGACCTAAAAAGCGGCCTAAAGATGAAAGAATGAGAAGGTGATATTAAGAACACAAAATTGAAAGTATATGAAATGATGAAGTAAAAGTGAGATGAGAGAATGAATTTGGAGACTTCAGTCCATTCTAAAATGGGTGAAGCTCTAGATGCGGTTTTTGGGGGGACACAAGTAAATAGTAGGTCTTAAGGAGCGGACACAGATGTGACTCCCACTTGCACTCCTGAGCGAGGGAGTTGGCTAAGTGTGGACATGGTTTGATTCTCACTCGTGCTCCCAAGAAAGAGAGTTGGCTAGAGTTAGAGAGGTCAATGGTGTACTCGTGATGCACCATTAGGTAACTGTTGGTTTTCTCTGTTTGTCCCGATAAAAACCGCGAATTGTCTCACTTCCGTAAGGGGGAGTTACGAGAGGCACCCTCTACTGATCGTGTCGATGGTTGAGTTACCACTTTTCACCCACACTGAGTGAAGTTCAGCTCCTTAAGTGTCCTACTGTTTACACGGGTTCCCAAACATATAAAGTGATAACTTAATATAATTGTACTTTTAAACTCATAAATGCTGATGTCTCATGTTAACATGTTTCCCTCTTCACTTTCAGCACTTGCCTATTATGATGTGCTACCTTCATATGATTACTTTTACTTCGCAAAACATGTTGTCTCTTGTTAATTATGCTTTATAGCTTTATGCCAGCTTCTGCTTGTCATATCATGATATGTTCATATTAATTATTCTGTTAAACCCTTACTTTATAGACCACCCTTCTTAGACAGATAGTCCTGTTCTAAAATTGGATCTTACTAGCGATGTTAGAACTTCCTACTGGGTCACGCTGTGACATGTCCCATATTATGGTTTCAGGTTTGGTTTGGTAGCAGGAACTGTGTCAGGGGGTTGGAGCAGTAGAGCTTATGTGAGGGTTGTGCAAGTTGAGCTTTGGGTTGGTGAGTTAGATGAGTTGAAAGTGCATTGTCCTTTTGGGTTTTGTTTAGTGAGAGTTGTGAGGCGTTGTATATGATGTTTTGTACATGAGGATATTGTAAAAAAGAAATGATGTAAATCTTTGATGTATAAATGGAATTATGTTGTTGTCTTTTGTTTGTCTTTCTGTGCTGTATTGTCTGAGTTGGTTTGAGTTGGAGCATTGTTTGTACTTTCCAGCACGTGCGCAGTGGCTTGGAGTTGTCTGATGTACTTCTATTCTCTCTTCATCTTTCTTCTTCACACCCGTAGCTCTAGGAATACCTGATATGGTTTCGTACTTATCGGTTATCCTGGAAAGCAGTGCATTACACATATACACATCTATAGATATACCGGGTACATTCATATATAGATACAAGTATACGACCAAGTATGCATCCATTTATAGGTCAACATACCACTAGTAATAGTTATTTAATACCAACTATAAGCACACATACTACAATACACACACAACCTCACTAGCATACATATGTAAATAACTACATCCAAATATTGATACACATATAGTAAATAGTCATACACCAATGTTTATACACACGGATATGTTGCACCACACATCCAGTGGATAGCCATACACAAATATATCACTTAAACACATAAGTATAAACACTCACAATTATACATACAACCATATAGTCGTGCATACTCAAATATATACACACCATATATCACCCCACATATCTATATGCAACACACAAGACCACACAACACACTAGTATACATATAGTATGTCTAGTCACATGCAAGTGGTATACACAGTCCATACATGGAGACACATAAGATGTACATACTACATATACATCAATTCATATAGATAGTTCTATTACACATACGCCTCATAGTTTATCCACATACTAACCTATATATATCTGTACGTATATCTACACACACACACACACACACAAAAGCCCACGAGAGGGTGTTCTAGTGGTAAGTCATTCCACTCCAAAGCCAAGAGGCATAGGTTCGAGTCCTATGGCCTACATGGGTTGGTATTTGTTGAGGGATTATTTATCCTGGGGCTACATCTCCCCTCTCGGACTTACCCGGAGGCCGTTGAGGGCACAATGGTTTTCCCCAGTTTACATAGTTTCAGCCGGGCTCTCGCCTTACCCTTCTATGCCAAAGGCATGGGGAGGGGTTGGGGATATTTCTGGGTTGTGTATATCTATTATACATTTGACAACGTTTTTTGAATTCTAGGACTGACTAGGACAAGATAAAGAGTGGTTGGGATTTGATCTTGGTAAATCAATTATTGAGATTGGATTTTGTGAAAATTTTAGTGGGAAAACTTAATTTTTGGAGGATAAGTGTCTTGGAAACTAAAACTTTGAAATTAGAAGTGCCTTGGGAAAGATTGTGGAGATTAATTTTTGGGGGCAAAGTGTCTTGGAAAGCTAAACTTTGAAATTAAAATTGTGTTGGGAAAGATTATGAAGAAGCATGATCCATTAAATTAAAATTGTATTAGTGTAAAAAAATTGCCGAAGGCGCCCGCTAAAATTTTTTACGCTAATTTGTTATTTCGCGTCGAAAGCGCCTCATCGAATTTGGTGTTCCGCACCGAAAGGCGCTAGCACGTTGTTCCACGCTGATGGCATCCACGCCGAATTTTTTCCATACACCGAATTTGGTGTTCCGCGGCGCCGAATTTGTTGTTCCACATTAAAGGCGCACGCGCCGTATTTGCTCTTTTGCTCCGAAGGCGCCCGCGTCGAAGATGCCTCCTGCTAAATTTTTTTCCGCTAATTTATTGTTTCGCGCCAAAGGCGCCCTCGCTAAATTTTTTTACGCTAATTTGTTGTTTCGCGTCGAAGGCGCCATCACTAAATTTTTTTACGCTAATTTATTGTTCGTCGAATTTGTTGTTCCGCGCCGAAGGCGCCTGCGCCGAATTTTTTGTTCCGCACCGAAGTCGCTCGTGCGTTGTTCCGCACCGAATTTGTTGTTCTCCGCCGATGGCGTCCACGCTGAATTTGTTTTCTACGCCGAATTTGGTGTTCCGCGCTGATGGCGTCCACGTCGAATTTTTTTTCGACGTCGAATTTCGTGTTCCACGCCGTAGGTGCTCGTGCTAAATTTGCTGTTCCATGTATGAAGGCGATGCTAACTTTTTATGTTAATTTGTTGTTTCACGTCGAAAGCGCCTCGCCGAATTTGTTGTTCTGCACCAAAGACGCTCGCATTGTTCTGCACCGATGGCGTCCATGCTGAATTTTTTCTATGCCCAATTTGGTGTTCCGCGCCGTCGAATTTGCTGTTCCACGTCAAAAGCACACGCGTCGTATTTGCTGTTCCGCACCGAAGGCGCCCGCGTCGAGATGCCTCCCGCTAAATTTTTTACGCTAATTTGTTGTTTTGCGTCGAAGGCGCCATCGCTAAATTTTTTACGCTAATTTGTTGCTCGTCGAATTTGTTGTTCGAAATCGAATTTGTTGTTCGACGTCAAAGGCGCCTGTGCTGAATTTGTTATTCCGCGCCGAAGTTGCTCGCGCATTGTTTCGCACCGAATTTGTTGTTCTGCACCGATGGCGTCCACGCCAAATTTTTTTCTGCGCCGAATTTGGTGTTCCGCATCGATGGCGTCCACGCCGAATTTTTTTGACGCCGAATTTGGTGTTCCACGCCGTAGGTGCCTGCGCCGAATTTGCTGTTCCACATCGAAGGGGCACGCGCCGTATTTGTTGTTTCGCGCCGAAGATTTCCACGCCAAAGGTCCCCGTAGAGCTAAATATTTTTACGCTAATTTGTTGTTCTTTTAAATTTTGGTTGTGGAAATAATTTTTTGGGGAACAAAGATTTCGCCGGGGAAATCTTAAATGAACTGTGCCCACGGGCACATGTTATGAATAGTGTATATATATTTTTTGAAAATTTAGAGGTAATCTTTATTGAATAATTTACAAATACAACAATATCAAATTTCAGAATGTGGTTTCAACAGAGAGAGGATAGGGCACAAGCGCCATCACTCTCCACTATCAAGACCACATCCAAAATTATGTTATACAAAAGAAGATCAAAAGGAGATCAAATGTGCTATACAAAACATGCAA
This sequence comes from Scilla litardierei, assembly GCA_030789695.1. Lineage (NCBI taxonomy): Eukaryota > Viridiplantae > Streptophyta > Magnoliopsida > Asparagales > Asparagaceae > Scilla > Scilla litardierei. Next base: position 267,338,885 of record CM061133.1, on the reverse strand, counting down.
AAGGAACAAGCCCCTGACTAAGGCTCAACCCATATCCCTGAATTCCCAATTGGCAAATGCAACAGTCTCCTCCTACGTAGTTGGCTCTTGATTGTACAAAACAACTCTGATTAGTGTGTGTGTGTGTGTGTGTGTGTGTGTGTGTACATATATACAGACACATTAGTCATAACCCGTGCCCCACGTGCACGATTCATTTAAGATTTTCCTCCAAGAAATCTTTGTTCCCCAAAAAATTATTTCCACAGTCAAATTAAAAAAAAAAAATTCGCATAAAAATATTTAGCGGCACTGGCACCTTCGGCACAGGACAACAAATGCGGCGCAGGCGCCTTCGGTGTGGAACAACAAATTCAGCACGGGTGCCTTCGGTGCGGAACAAAGCGCGAGCGTCTTTGTTACGGAACAACAAATTCGACGCGGGTGCTTTCGGTGCGGAACAACAAATTAGCGTGAAAAAATTAGTGGAACAACAAATTCGACGCGGACGCCTTTGGCGTGGAACAACAAATTGGCGTAAAAAAATTCCGCGGACGCCGTTTGTTGGCGTGGAACAACACGCGAGCGCATTCGGTGTGGAATAACAAATTCGGCACAGATGCCTTTGGTGTGGAACAACAAATTAGTGTAAAAAATCTAGCAGGTGCCTTCGGCGCGGGAACAACAAACCTCAGGGTATTTTTCGGTGACAATATGAACTTAAATTTTTTTATGCCTTCGGCGCGAAACAACAAATCTCAGGGTATTTTTCGGTCACGGTATTAAGTTAAATTTTTTTACGCTAGTTTGTTGTTCCGCTTAATTTTTTACGCTAGTTTTTTTAATTTGTTTAATTTAATGGATCATGTTTCTCCACAATCTTTCCCAAGGCACTTTTAAGTTCAAAGTTTTGGTTCCCAAGACACTTTTCCCCCCAAAATTTAATTTCCACAATCTTTTCCAATACACTTTTAATTTCATAGTTTTGGTTCCCAAGACACTTTTCCCCCCAAAATTTAAGTTTTCCCACTAAAATTTTCACAAATTCCAATCTCAACCATTGATTTACCAAGATCATATCTCAGCCACTCTTTATCTTGTCTTAGTGTAACGACTGCTTTTCTTGTATCTGATTATAATATAATATAATATATGTTTTAGTGGATTTTCTCCTCTTGTGTGGTTTTCGTCTCCGTAGATTTCATTTTCGATCGATTCGTCGTATTTTCTCGCTTCTTCCTTAGGATTGTCGATTTCGAAGTGTGTCGCTCATGACGGACTTCATAACGGTCGTATCTAACTATTAGATCAAGCCTAGGAGTCTTAGGAATCGATCCCGGGGCCCCGCGCTCCGTATCGGTACTTTTCTGTGCTCATTAGCCGGTGTAAGAAGGGCCACCGACCGACTAGATGACGATCCAGTCGGTCGGCAATCCTTCTTGGACCGACTAGTTTGCTTTCTAAATTTCTCAGGAGTTACTGTTTATCGTTAGTCGGTCTAAGAACGTTGGTTGACCGACTAGGTTGCAAACTAGTCGGTCATCAATGCTTCTTGAACCGACTAACTCATCAAATTATTTTTGTATCAGTTACTGTTTACTCTTAGTCGGTCTAAGAACGTTCATCGACCGACTAGATGCCAAACTAGTCGGTCAGTATTTGTTCATGGACCGACTAACTATAGAATCCTAATTTCACCTGTAGCTACTGTTTACACTTAGTCGGTCTGCGTTGGTCGACCGACCGACTAGTTGTCAAACTAGTCGGTCAGTGGTTGTTCTTTGACCGACTAACTAGTGCGGTAAACCCTAGTTTTGCCCTAGCCGCCAGCTTAGCCTATAAATACCCAACCCAAACGTTTTCTTCCCCTCCAACTCGACCCTAAACCCTAAAATCGCCCCCATTGATCCCCCACCTTCCTCCAAGCTCCATTGCTTCATTCCAAGCCCTAAATCCATCATCCAAACCATCCATCTACCCCATCTACCTCTCATCTTCCCCAAAAATCTCACCGAAATCCATCAAATCCCCAAATCCCCCAAAACCCTAGTTTCCCCAAACTTCTCCAATCTCTTCCAGATTTGATCCTAGGGTTCCCCGGAGTGTTCCTTCCGTCTTCTCTCGGTAAGAAATCGATCTACCGTTGTTTTCATAGCTTATTTATAATTTTATGAAAACCCTAATTTATTTCATGTATTTGTTGATTGTTCCCCCAAAACAGCGATTTCCTCGTAGATAGCATCCGAGTGACGAAGTGATCGTCGATCCCCGGTGCTAGGCAAGTGAAACTTGCCACTTAGGGTTTAGGCCTTGTTTTAGGCCATTTGCATGTTGTAGGCGTAAAAGAGGCTAGGCGACGAAATGATACTCGCCTAGGCGCAAATTGGGGAACTAGCTTGACAACGAAGCTAGTCCCAACACATTTAGCATGTTGCACATTTTCCATGTCATGTTTACTTTCAATTAACGGTACGCGAATATGTTCATGTCATTGCATTTCGCCTGTCACGTTTAATTCAATTAACCGTACGCAAATAAACTGTCATGATCTCGCATTCTTTAGGTATTGCTGTGATTGCGTAGCTTCGCTACAATGTTGTGTTCCTGGCTCGTGTTCCAGAAGCGGGCCATGTGTTGGTTGATAGCCAATGCCCGAATTGCGTGTTCCGGCTAGGTGTTCCCTACGCCATACTAGTGTTCCTGGCTCGTGACCAGAAGCGAGCATAATGAGTTGCTAACCCCAACGCTCGATACATTGAATTGTGAACTAAGAATGCGAGCTCAATGGCGGGGCAACCCTAGGCTCACTAGATGAGCTCAATGTGCAGGGACCCCAGGCTCCATATCGTGTGAATATTGGGTAGTGTTTAGTGCCGATCGGTCTGAAATGCTATGCCATTCAGCGAATGGCGTAAACACCTACAAAAAAATGTAAATTGATTGAATTGATAGTAGCTTGGCTACTCTTGTCTTGTCCCGATGATTGTTCTCTTGTACAAATTGTCTTGCCATGTTTTTAATTGTGCACTCATGTTATAACTGCCATGTCATGCATACTAAACTGCTAGGTTGCTAGATGCCTCACTTTCAGTTTCCTTGCCCAAGTCTTTTAGACTTGCTGACATGTGCCCCTTTACTCTTTTGGGTGACACATGTTAGATCCTGAGCCCGAGTACCTCGTTGAGGACGAGGTGTTTGCTGACGCCGAGCCCGATCTTGTGTTTGACGGGGAGTACGTGGACACTGGGGACCAGTCCTAGTGTCTTCGTGTGTTTTACTTTTGTTAGACAGTTGTTCTGTTATCGGCGCGTGGCACCTATACTTTGCTTTGTTGTTGTCGTTGCTTTTGTTGGCCTTGTTCTGGGCCTTGGACTCTTTTCTTTTAGCCTGGTGGCTTTTCTGGATGTTGGACCTTTTTTTTGTGATGTTGGACAATATTTGTGAGATGTGAATTTTATTTCAGTCTCTCCTTGTGTTATTATTGCTATTCTGTTGTGGTTACAGGGACCTGTTTATGTATTGTGGACGCTTATCGGGTTTGGGGCTTCACAGCTCCACTCTCGAGCGGACCTTTTCACGTACTCGCATCCATTTTAGGGAAGCGGGTCGTGACAGGTTTTAGTGGTGGCCCATGCAGGTCACCTTCTGTAACTGCGATTTTTGGAATATCAATAATAATATTTGAATGTCCAATAAACTAAGTTCGACGTCCGATGTCATAAGCTATGAGTCTAATCTGATTTGTTTTCTGTGTCATTAGATGGTAGGAAGGCGTTTCACCCGTGGTGGGGGTAGTGTTGCGCTCCCTCATGATGAGGAGCCTGAGCGGGAACCCACCAGCGGTGAGATGATGCGGATGATGATCCAGATGATGCAAGTGCAGCAGGGCGTGCTTTTGCAAGTCCAGAATGCTCCACCTGCTCGAGCTGCCCGGGCTCTTCCGGATGTTCCTCGCTCTGAGCCAGGAGCGAAGCAATTTCGGGAGCTGGGTCCCGCATATTTTGATGGTTCTGAGGGTCCTCTGGCGGCCGATGAGTGGATTCGGAACGTCGAGGACAATCTGAAGATGGCCAAGATCACCCCGGCTGGATGGGTTGATTTGGCGAAGAGGCAGCTCAAGGATAACGCCAGGAATTGGTGGGATGCGGAAGAGAAGTTGTTGGTGGAGCCGATAGCTTGGGCTACCTTCAAAGCCAGATTTGAGGGTGAGTTCTTTCCGAAGGCTGCCAAGGAGGAGATGCTGCAGCGTTTTATCGATTTGAAGCAAGGAAACTCGTCGGTGGACATGTATCACCAAGAGTTCATGAGGCTTAGTCGGTTTGCGCCGAAGATGGTGCAGGACGCTGAGGAGAGAGCACAGAGGTTTCTGCAGGGGCTCGCTTCGGAGCTCCAGAGTTTTGTGACCTCCTCTGATCGGGAATCTTATCAGAAGGTTCTGGTAGCAGCTAAGCGGCAGGAGCTGCTCGTGAACCAGAGGAAGGGATCGGTTATTGGTGCTGGGAAGAGGCCTGTGGAGCAGGCAAGAGCTGTGGTTCGACCTGGATTCAGGCTTAACCAGTCCGCTCAGTTTAAGAGGCCAGGAGGGTCTATTCCGAAGATCTGCCATTTCTGCGGCAGGCCTGGTCACGTCAAGGATCAGTGTCGGAAGTTTCTGGGCCAGTGTTTGATTTGCGGTGATGCTTCTCATGTCGCGAAGGATTGTCGGCATGCGGATCCGCTGCGGAGGGCTCCTGTTGCAGCTCAGCCATTGCAGCAGCGAGCGCCTGTTCCTGCTGGACGTGGAGCAGCTCTTGTTCCGCAGAGGCAGGCTTTTCGGCAGGCTGTTCCGCCGAGGAGGCAGGCTTTTCTGATGACTGCTGCGGAGAGCGCGGCTGTGGATGAGGTTATCGCAGGTAATACTCATTCTAGCTATTACTTTCCCAGCTGGTTTTGATTGTTAGATTTTGTTGTTGCTTGAACATGGTTGTTTGCTAGACTAGGGTTTGATTGTTAATTGCTTGATTAGGTGTGATTTTGGTTTGCACATTTCCTGCACGAGTCCTCTTTGACTCTGGTGCATCGATGTGCATTATTTCTCGGAGCTTCGTGGAGAGGCATTCCTTGTCGACGTCCCCTCTCCCCAAGAGTTGGAATATCGTTACAGGGAATGGTGTGGTCTCGGTGCATCGTGGTTGCAATTCTTGCTCGTTGGTGGTCTGTGGACATGAGCTTTTTGCTGATTTCATTGTCCACGACATCATCAACTATGATGCAGTTCTTGGGATGGATTGGCTTGCGAGCTTCTATGCTACGATTGACTGCAGGAGGAAGAAGGTGGTGTTCGAGATTCCCGGACATCCAGTATTTGAGTTCAGTCGTGGTAGCAGTTCGCTTGGTCCTGTCAGATTTCGGGCCAGGCCGGTGGAGGCTGTGGCTATGCAGATGGAGCTGGAGTGGCCAGCTGTGGTGCGAGATTTTGGCGACGTCTTTCCCGAGGAGATGTCTGGGTTGCCGCCTGATCGAGCTCTGGAATTTTCTATCGATCTTGTTCCAGGTGCGCAGCCGATTTCGAAGGCGCCGTATCGTATGGCACCTGCAGAGTTGGAAGAGTTGCGAAAGCAGTTGGATGAGCTTTTGCAGAAGGGTTATATTAATCCTAGCGTGTCTCCATGGGAAGCACCGGTGTTGTTGGTTAAGAAGAAGGATGGTTCGCGTCGCATGTGCGTGGACTATCGGGAGTTGAATGCGGTGACCATTAAGAATAAATACCCGTTGCCTCGCATTGATGATATTTTTGATCAGCTTGGAGGTTCGAGGGTGTTTTCTAAATTGGATTTGAGGAGTGGTTACCATCAGTTGAAGGTGAAGAAGGGAGATGTTCCGAAGACAGCGTTCAGGACGAAGTATGGACACTATGAGTTTGTGGTTATGCCTTTCGGCGTAACTAACGCGCCCACAGTTTTCATGAATCTGATGAACCTGATTTTCTACGACCTTTTGGATAAGTTTGTCGTTATCTTTATTGACGACATTCTGATCTATTCGAAGTCGGAGAAAGAGCATGCCTCGCACTTAAGGACGGTGTTGGAGATTTTGAGGAAGCATCGGTTGTATGCTAAGTTTTCGAAGTGCGAGTTTTGGCTGGATCGAGTTGCTTTTCTCGGGCACGTGGTGACTGGAGATGGTATTTCAGTGGATCCCGAGAAGATTCGGGCCATCAGGGAGTGGCCTGTTCCGTCGTCTGCGTCTGAGATTCGGAGTTTTCTTGGACTTGCTGGTTATTATCGACGATTCATCAAGGACTTTTCTCGTATTACTGAGCCGATGACCAGGTTGACGCGGAAGGATGTTGCTTATGCTTGGTCGGGTGATTGTGAGGGTGCTTTTGGTGTTCTGAAGGAGAGGTTGACGAGTGCCCCTATTCTTGTTGTGCCTGATCGCAGCGGTGGATTTGAGATCTTTTGCGATGCTTCTGGCAAGGGTCTCGGTTGCGTGCTGCATCAGCACGGACACGTTGTGGCGTATGCGTCTCGTCAGCTTAAGGTTCATGAGAAGAATTATCCGACGCATGATTTGGAGTTGGCTGCCGTTGTGTTTGCTCTTAAGATTTGGAGGGACTTCTTGCTGAGTGAGAAAGTGAAGATTTTCACCGATCACAAAAGCTTGAAGTATATTTTCACTCAGAAGGAGCTCAACATGCGACAGCGTCGATGGTTGGAGCTTATGGCGGATTATGATATTGATTTGCAGTATCACCCTGGCAAGGTGAATGTGGTTCCAGATGCTTTGAGTAGGCTGCCAGCGGTGATGATTTTGACCTCGCAGTGGAGATTGCAGCAGGATTTTTGCGAGTCTGGAGTGGAAATTGTTCTTCCTGGGGAGGCTTCTTCGTTAATGTACATGCAGGTACAGTCGACGATCGTGGATCGGATTAAGGCTGGCCAGGCTGAGGATCCGAAGCTGGTGAGGATTCGGGAGATGGTGGAAGCCGGTCTGCGGACTGACTTTTTGATTCATGAGGATGGCTCGCTCAGGTTTGGAGCCAGGTTGTGTGTGCCTGCTGGGGATATCAGAGAGGAGCTGATGGTGGAGGCACACAGCTCGCCGTATTCTGTGCATCCTGGTGGCACCAAGATGTACCAGGATCTTCGTCTGAATTATTGGTGGCATGGTATGAAGAGGAGCGTGGCTCGGAGTGTAGCCAAGTGCTTGGTTTGCCAGCAAGTGAAGGCGGAGCATCAGCGTTCGGCCGGGTTGCTACAACCGCTTCCGATTCCGGAGTGGAAGTGGCAGCACATCACTATGGATTTCGTGACTGGACTACCTCGGAGTCCGAATCAGAATGACGCGATTTGGGTGATCGTAGATCGATTGACCAAATCCGCGCACTTTATTCCATTCCGAGTGGGACAGTCCACTGAGGCGCTAGCGAGGAGATATATGGAGGTAAAATTCTTTTACTCTCCGTTTTTATTTCCTTTTCCTAGTTTGGATAGTGATGTATCGTGAATCGTGCAGGAGGTTGTGCGACTTCATGGAGTCCCCGTGAGTATCGTGTCTGACAGAGACACGAGGTTCACATCTCAGTTCTGGCAGAGTTTGCAGAAGAGCTTGGGTACGCGTCTGAGTTTCAGCACGGCGTACCATCCGCAGACGGATGGCCAGTCCGAGAGGACGATTCAGATTTTGGAAGACATGCTGAGGGCGTGCATGTTGGATTTCAAGGGTTCGTGGGAGGACCATCTACATTTGGTGGAGTTTTCCTACAACAACAGCTTCCAGGCGAGTATTGGCATGGCGCCATTCGCCGCTCTTTATGGGAGGAAATGTCGATCGCCATTGAGTTGGGATGACGTTGGTGATCGGGAGTTGTTGGGACCTGAGATGATCGTGGAGGCCGTGGATATCGTCAGGAATATTCGGGAGAGGTTGAGGATTGCTCAGGACCGTTTTAAGCATTGGGCGGATGCTAAACGTCGTCCTTTGGAGTTTCAGCCGGGCGACCATGTGTTCTTGAAGATTTCCCCGAATCGTGGTGTGATTCGTTTCGGGAAGCGTGGGAAGTTGAGCCCGCGATACATTGGACCATTTGACATTTTGGAGAGGGTTGGCGAGGTAGCTTATCGCTTGGCCTTGCCGCCATCTTTGGAAGGAGTTCACAATGTTTTCCATGTGTCGCAGCTTCGTCGATACATTAGCGATCCGTCTCATGCGGTGGATTTTTCGGAGATTACCGTTCGCCCCGATATGACGTATGACCAGCGTCCCGTGCAGATTCTGGACAGGCGTCAGAAATCGCTTCGGAACAAGATTGTCAATCTTGTGAGGGTGATGTGGCGACACGGTTCACCTGGAGAGTCTACTTGGGAGAATGAGGATGAGATGCGAGAGCGTTTCCCACTTTTGTTTCCGGACTCGTGAGTTTTTGGAAATTCCGAGGACAGAATTTTTCTTAAGTTGGGGAGGATGTAACGACTGCTTTTCTTGTATCTGATTATAATATAATATAATATATGTTTTAGTGGATTTTCTCCTCTTGTGTGGTTTTCGTCTCCGTAGATTTCATTTTCGATCGATTCGTCGTATTTTCTCGCTTCTTCCTTAGGATTGTCGATTTCGAAGTGTGTCGCTCGTGACAGACTTCATAACGGTCGTATCTAACTATTAGATCAAGCCTAGGAGTCTTAGGAATCGATCCCGGGGCCCCGCGCTCCGTATCGGTACTTTTCTGTGCTCATTAGCCGGTGTAAGAAGGGCCACCGACCGACTAGATGACGATCCAGTCGGTCGGTAATCCTTCTTGGACCGACTAGTTTGCTTTCTAAATTTCTCAGGAGTTACTGTTTATCGTTAGTCGGTCTAAGAACGTTGGTTGACCGACTAGGTTGCAAACTAGTCGGTCAGCAATGCTTCTTGAACCGACTAACTCATCAAATTATTTTTGTATCAGTTACTGTTTACTCTTAGTCGGTCTAAGAACGTTCATCGACCGACTAGATGCCAAACTAGTCGGTCAGTATTTGTTCATGGACCGACTAACTATAGAATCCTAATTTCACCTGTAGCTACTGTTTACACTTAGTCGGTCTGCGTTGGTCGACCGACCGACTAGTTGTCAAACTAGTCGGTCAGTGGTTGTTCTTTGACCGACTAATTAGTGCGGTAAACCCTAGTTTTGCCCTAGCCGCCAGCTTAGCCTATAAATACCCAACCCAAACGTTTTCTTCCCCTCCAACTCGACCCTAAACCCTAAAATCGCCCCCATTGATCCCCCACCTTCCTCCAAGCTCCATTGCTTCATTCCAAGCCCTAAATCCATCATCCAAACCATCCATCTACCCCATCTACCTCTCATCTTCCCCAAAAATCTCACCGAAATCCATCAAATCCCCAAATCCCCCAAAACCCTAGTTTCCCCAAACTTCTCCAATCTCTTCCAGATTTGATCCTAGGGTTCCCCGGAGTGTTCCTTCCGTCTTCTCTCGGTAAGAAATCGATCTACCGTTGTTTTCATAGCTTATTTATAATTTTATGAAAACCCTAATTTATTTCATGTATTTGTTGATTGTTCCCCCAAAACAGCGATTTCCTCGTAGATAGCATCCGAGTGACGAAGTGATCGTCGATCCCCGGTGCTAGGCAAGTGAAACTTGCCACTTAGGGTTTAGGCCTTGTTTTAGGCCATTTGCATGTTGTAGGCGTAAAAGAGGCTAGGCGACGAAATGATACTCGCCTAGGCGCAAATTGGGGAACTAGCTTGACAACGAAGCTAGTCCCAACACATTTAGCATGTTGCACATTTTCCATGTCATGTTTACTTTCAATTAACGGTACGCGAATATGTTCATGTCATTGCATTTCGCCTGTCACGTTTAATTCAATTAACCGTACGCAAATAAACTGTCATGATCTCGCATTCTTTAGGTATTGCTGTGATTGCGTAGCTTCGCTACAATGTTGTGTTCCTGGCTCGTGTTCCAGAAGCGGGCCATGTGTTGGTTGATAGCCAATGCCCGAATTGCGTGTTCCGGCTAGGTGTTCCCTACGCCATACTAGTGTTCCTGGCTCGTGACCAGAAGCGAGCATAATGAGTTGCTAACCCCAACGCTCGATACATTGAATTGTGAACTAAGAATGCGAGCTCAATGGCGGGGCAACCCTAGGCTCACTAGATGAGCTCAATGTGCAGGGACCCCAGGCTCCATATCGTGTGAATATTGGGTAGTGTTTAGTGCCGATCGGTCTGAAATGCTATGCCATTCAGCGAATGGCGTAAACACCTACAAAAAAATGTAAATTGATTGAATTGATAGTAGCTTGGCTACTCTTGTCTTGTCCCGATGATTGTTCTCTTGTACAAATTGTCTTGCCATGTTTTTAATTGTGCACTCATGTTATAACTGCCATGTCATGCATACTAAACTGCTAGGTTGCTAGATGCCTCACTTTCAGTTTCCTTGCCCAAGTCTTTTAGACTTGCTGACATGTGCCCCTTTACTCTTTTGGGTGACACATGTTAGATCCTGAGCCCGAGTACCTCGTTGAGGACGAGGTGTTTGCTGACGCCGAGCCCGAGCTTGTGTTTGACGGGGAGTACGTGGACACTGGGGACCAGTCCTAGTGTCTTCGTGTGTTTTACTTTTGTTAGACAGTTGTTCTGTTATCGGCGCGTGGCACCTATACTTTGCTTTGTTGTTGTCGTTGCTTTTGTTGGCCTTGTTCTGGGCCTTGGACTCTTTTCTTTTAGCCTGGTGGCTTTTCTGGATGTTGGACCTTTTTTTTTGTGATGTTGGACAATATTTGTGAGATGTGAATTTTATTTCAGTCTCTCCTTGTGTTATTATTGCTATTCTGTTGTGGTTACAGGGACCTGTTTATGTATTGTGGACGCTTATCGGGTTTGGGGCTTCACAGCTCCACTCTCGAGCGGACCTTTTCACGTACTCGCATCCATTTTAGGGAAGCGGGTTGTGACACTTAGTCAGCCCTAGAATTCAAAAAAGGTTGTCAAATGTAACACACACACACACACACACACACACACACGCGCGCGCGCCCTCTCCCCTCTCTAACATAATCCCTTTTACCTAGCTATCAGTTGTATTCTATGTAAAATTTTGACATTTTTAATAAAGTTGCCCACTAACTTTTCACACACACACACACACACACACACACACACACACACACACACACACACACACACACACACAAAACAAATGCCTCACACACACACACACACACACACACACACACACACACACACACACACACAACAACAACAACAACAACAACAACAACAACAACAAATAGGCATTGAAGCAGCCCGACAAATTTCTATAAACATAGTTTACATACAGCTAGTTATAGATACATACACAAGTATATCATACAGATATACATGACAACGGACATACACTACTTATATATAGACGCAGACACATAGGCACATACATATATACAAACAACTATCCATATCTACACCCAGGAAACTCTGTACTTGGATTTCTAACACCTGAGCTCTATCCTAAGGCTGGATACCTACCCACCTTAGAGCTCGTCTACCCTAAACAGACTGGAGAATTACCTATACTAACCTTACACACATCGTAGTGTGGTGACCTGCATGGGACACCAAATGTAATGCCCAGCTCCTCAAGATACCCGGGGAGTACGAATCCGTCCCAAGTATTCTCCGAGCAGCGGTGCGAAGAAGAAAGAGAAGGAAGAGAGAAGAGAAGTACAACCAGAAACCAGCAGGCTACTGCACATATGTTGGGAAGTACACGTAATGCTCCAACACAGAAACAACACAGAAATAGTACAAAGTCCAACATTTTATATTATTAATATAAAAGTACATCTTTTACATACATCATATCTGTACCGAGTACATGAAATAGTAAAAAGAACCCCAACCCAAAAGAAAATAGAAAGGTTTCCACACATAGTACAACACACTCTCTAGTCTACCCCAAGAAAATCCTATTATACAAGTCACCCACGGTGGACTCCATCTGCCTCGGGATGGGGAAGGGTCTGCTGCGTCAGGCCCCGATCAGTTTGCTCCACTCCTAATCCTGAAAAATATAAATAGGACACGTCAATGCATGACTCAGTGGGATACCTAACTAAACTAGGTAGAGCCAGTTTCAAAACCGGTTTATATAACTAAGAAGAGACGGTCTACTGAAAGCACACAAGTCCACAGATTTACAACTTGGAAATAAGATCATAACATGCATATGCTGAAAGGAAAAGCTGAGAGACATGAAAGTAGTAAAAGTAACATTCACAGATTAATGGAAATTATTTTTGATTTTTGCATTTAATTAATAATTGAAAACCAGTGTAAACTTAGGACGCTAAGGAGCTGGACTTCACCCAGGGTGGGTGAACACAGTGTTACCCCTATCAGTAACATGAGCATTGTAGGGGCCTCTTGTAACTCTCTCGTTTCGGTAGTGAGATGATGTTACTCCTCTACCTCATGGTGCATCACGAGTAAACCCATGTGCCTCTGTAACCTTGCCCACTCCTCGTGTCGACTGTCGGGAGTGCAAGTGAGACTATTATCCATGTCTACTCCTTAACACTTACAATTTACACATTTCCCCCCAAACCTATATATAAGATCTCACCCATATCTAGATGGACCGAGAATTCCAAATTTATCACTCATTCTCACTCTCAGTTATTGCATCATTTCATCTAGTGTTTCAATTTGGCTGTCTCATTTATCGCATACATATTTATTTCCAATTCCACCATTTTTCTTATGAACATCTCATTATGTTCATTTGCTCATTCCAATTACATCTTTATTTCATGACCAACGTCCACATATGAAGCAATTTCAACAATATCATAAAGTTCCCTTTTCTTGCATGTGAAACATAAGCGACATAGTAGCATTAAGGTGGGGCTCTTTTTCATAACATATATTCTTAACATATGGAACTGAAATTTCTTAACATTTGAAACATGAAGCATATCATTAATTTGAAATTTGCAAAACATAATCATATATTTCATAACAATGAAATTGGAACATATAACTGTCGGCCAAATTGAAGAAAAAAGGTTACACTGTCGTTTGGGCTTCCCACACGACCGTGTGGAGCACCCAGTCAAGACTCACAGAACTCGACCACACAGTCGTTTGGGTAACCACACGACTGTGTGGAGCACCAACATAAGAAAACTCAGTGTCATATCCATACGACCGTTTGGTAGGCCACACGATCGTGTGGGGAACTACAACTCAATTTAATTCAACGTTTGACACGGCCGTTTCCACAATTGACACGACCGTGTCGATTTGTGGAAGAGTACGCATGAAAATCACTCGATCGTGTCTACTTCATCGTGGATGCATAAGTTAAAGGGGGCGACACGACCGTGTCTAAGTTGACATGTCCGTGTGGGTCAAAGTATTGACGCCGAAAGTGACACGATCACGTGAACGACCATGTCATCTTCGAAACAACCACGATATGACCGTGTCACGTCATGTTCTGTCAAACTCTTCAGTGATTAGGAGCTAATTATTACACGATTTAAAACTAAGCCCTAACTAATTTAGATAGGAATCCTACCTTGATCAATCCTCCAATAGTACTCTGGCCCTTCTTCTCCTTGAATACCTTCTGAAGTTATGTCCTCCTCCAATGGTCCCAAGCTTAAGGGTTTTCGGTTATGTGGTTTGGTTTCAGTGGGAAAATGAAGCAGCAAGGGGTCTGCTGGCTCTAGCATGAGCTGATGGAGGAGAGGGTGATGCCTTTTCTTTTATTTTCTTTTCCCCTTCTTTTTCTCTAATTTTTGATCTCTTAAACCCCCTCTAATCCTAGTCATCATCTCTCTCTTCCCCTAATGTTGCCATATGGAGAAGGTTAAGTGAAAATTAAGGGGGTAATGACACCTCAAAGTAGGAGGCGTCCTCATTAGGGATTTTTAGTATTTTAATTACTAGTAAATAGAAACACCCCGCATAATACCATATACACACCAATTACCAAGTATATCCTTCAAATACTTGCCCATTTAAATCCAAATGGTATTTAAAAATTATTTAAAAATAATTTTATCATTACATAATTAAGGAAAATTCATAAAAATACCCAGAAATTTTATATGTATACATACGTCCGAAAATACATATATTATATTCGTACATATGGAAGCATGGTATTACAGTGCATTTTCATGCATATCATTTTAGTCATAGTTTTCTTATTTTTCACCGCCTTTTAAAAATTTTCTCATGCATTATTCATATTCATTTTTTTCCATGTATTTCATGCATATATATGTAGGTCCATGAGTATCACATTTTATATGCATTATGCTTGTGTGACCCTTTGGATTATTAATCTTTTAGTCAGATTCCTAAGATTATCTAGGATATATGTTTCTTATTTAGAATTCATGTTAACATACATTCTCGAAACGGCCTAGGTTATATTTGACTTGTGAATCCACTTTATGCAAGTATCATTAAAGCTTTAGTTGAGTTGAATTGTCTCTAATAAGACTTGGATAACAACATGATTATTCCAATGTCGAGGAATGGTACTTTGACTATTGCATTCGTGTTTGAAAAACTAAATAAGTATGTGTAGCATGCATCATTCCTCTATTTATTATTGAGTAGCCAGGTCCTAGTGCCTCAAGAAGCATTAATGATTCACGCTGAAAGATATAGCTTGGGAGAGTGCATAAAATAAAATTCCTAGTTTGTTTGAGCTAGTATATCCGAGGGGTCCTTCTTGGCCCAATGCCATAAGGTCATCTGATCTGGGAGTTATTGACCCAACGCTCCTTACACAAACCGATCTAAGGTTCAAAAAATGGATATGTGTTTCATTTATGAATGATGCTAGCAATTCCATAAATAAAGGAACGATAACGTGTTATGATTGCCACCGCTTAGATAGATTCATACACCATGATATTGTGTTAATCCTTCTTTTATCTATGTATAACATCAATTTGCATCCCATTAACTGAATGCGGGATAGAGAATTTATCTTGGTTTTTGAATATCGTCATATTTGTGCATATTACATGTTGTTCTATATTGTCAACAAGGACTCTTTTTCGTGTCTTGGGCAATTGAAGGAATTTGACATGTTTTGTTTAGATATCCGAAATGCCACCCACTTGTGCATATGTTGTGTAATTCTTTTTAGAATTTTAGAGTTCGTCCTTACATTTCATTTTGCATTCCCTCCCAAGTTTGCTTTTTTCCTTTGTCTTCCTTGAGGACAAGGAAGAGTTTAGCTTGGGGGATTTTGATGAGTCTTTATTTTGCATATTTTTAGTGTAGGTTATACATGCATTCCATTATATAAAAATCACATTTTTATAACTTTTCATCCATTTTTTGTACCTTTTCACTCTAGGGATGTTTCTGTGCGTTTCAGGTTGATATCCAGCTAATTAGAGCTATTTGGAGTGAAGGAAGTGATACGAGGAGCAAAGGAGAAGGAACAACAAAGACTAGAGAAAAAGGAAGAAAATATGGGGTGAAGACAAGACAACAGGGCCGTGCAAAGACATGCATGACCGTGCGGCCATGTCAGCCCATCAGCATATGGAAGAGCTGAAGTAGCATGGTCGTGCAGCCATTTGCACGACCGTGCAAGGCTTGCGTAACTCTAAGAATTTGCTGAAGGAGCCAACATGGCCGTATAGCCATTTGCATGGCTGTGCACGATTAGCAAAACATGGGAGCATATGCTGTACAGCATCGCACGATCGTGTGACTTAGTGACACGACCGTGCACTTGTTACTTCTTATTTTTTGCCCTGATTCGTTTAGGGTTTCTTGAGGGGAGTATATATATGGGTTTTGTGAGCGATTTGAGGGGAAGTTCAGGGAGGTATTTGGCCATGTTTTGGACACCCTTTTAGGGTTTTTATTTGTTCTATTTGTATTGCATTGGAGTTGGATTCATGAAGTTTGATTGTTCTTCAATTCAGTATATCATCTCAACTCTCTTTTTATTTCTCATTCTTATTATTATGAATTATTTGATGAAAACTTTTGTGTTGTGAGTATATTTCTTCTCTAGGGCGTAGTTGAACCCTATTGTAGATTATTTGTATGGGTTGATCACCCCAAATATCGATTTATTGGATTACTGTTATGGTTTAGTTTTGGATATGCATATCATCAATTTCATCATTAAAATACTATATACCCCAAATTAATGTTAGATTGATTGGGGTTTTGGTTTGAAACATATTAATGTTAGATTGACGTTCTATTAATTAGGATTACAACAAGACATCAGATCTCGATTAATTAGAGCTACTCAATTTCAGTTATCGACAAGACATCGGAGCTTTAGTTTAGAGATCTAGACTTTGAACCAAATTCTCTTAAGAGACATGGTGAGAAAGAGAATTGGGATTTAGTTTTCACCTAGGCTTTAATTTAATAAATTAAGAAGTTAGATCAATCATATGAGTAATTTGCAATAGCGGGGATGCATAGTCCTAGAGTCCCTTTGTCTTTCTTATTATTTTCCCATATTATAAACATCTACATAGACAACAAAAATCTAGGATTGGATGGTCTTCAGTTAGACACCTTCATGTGTTCGACCTGTAAGCTACAACCACACCGTGCGATTGCAGTATTATAACTTACGAACGATAACCCTCAAGAGCCATCGCCTATATAGTCTCTTGGACATAGGGAGAGGGACGAACTTTTTGCTAGACATCCAATCTCCTAAGAACCACAAAAAGACCAAGGATTCCATCACCAGTATATGCCCCATCTAAAATACATATTTCCTCTATAGCTCGGTGTGATAATTATCAGTTGATCTCTTAACAGATTGACCATAGTTACCACAAGCCTCCTTGAGTCAATAACTAACTTAAGCATCAAAGATGATTAGGTTGGATCCGGAACGAACTCTCTATATTACAGGAAGTAGAAGGGAGCCGGGAGACAACTCGAAGATAGCCTAGGCATAGCAAAGATAGCTCGAGCATCTCGAAGATAGTTCAGACCTAACTTCAATTGTTGTTGATGGCCAGTACATAGCTCAGATATGTCCCCTAACAGCTCGGATTTGATTTTAATAGTCGACAAAGATAGTCTGGAGATAGCCTGGACCCACGCTTAACAGCTCAGATCGTGGTTTGCTCAGCCCAGGGTTAGCTCGACCAGCCCCCGGTTAACTGCCAACTTAAAAAATTACGTGGTGAGAAAACACCTGTAAACAATTGGTGCCATCTGTGGGGATCAAGTCGACATCCATGTCTTTGACCACACCGATAATGACTCAACCCACCAATCAAGGGCATGAAAGGCCAATCACTGTGGGGATGTCAGAGGTCACGCCTTACCCCTCCCAGATCCCAGTCCATCCACTCATGGAATCCCTGAGCCACATTAGTGACTTTAGGGTAGTTCCATGTGTTTTAACAGGAGATGAGCATCAAGATTCAAGCACTAACTGCCGTGATATAACGATTGACACGTTTGCATCACCAGCTAACAGTGAGCCCACCAGACATTCCAATTCCCTCTCAGCAACAACAGTGCACCACCTCTCTTCGTCCGGAAGGAGCTCAAGACGGTGAGACTAGAGGCCATACCTCAACGAAAAATGGTCTCAGGGGCCCACAGTCATCACTTGATAGAGCAGAGGATTGTCGCCCTACTTTGGCTGATGATCGACTTGGGCAAAGTCACAGCCCTCATCGTAGATCCCACATAGGGCTTAAGAGAAAGTTCGAAAAGACATTCTTTGCCATTCGAGCTCTTCCAATAGCTCGGATGAGGAGCAAACTCCCCTGAAGAAGAGAATCCCGTAGCTATGCGGTTGCCAAGATTCAAAATGCTTGACCTAGACAAGTATATAATGGCTCAGGCGATCCATAGGAGCATGTCAAAAACTATAAAGGAATGGTGGAGATACAAAGGGCTAACGTCTCCCTCCTTTGTCAAGCTTTCCAAAAAAACTCTACAGAAGACCGCGAAGAGGTGGTATAATAGACTTTCTAATTGGTCTATCAAGGCATTCAAGAGCTTGACTCGAGACTTTTGAAAGAAATTCATGACGGGGAGGATCAGAGCTCAGACCACCTATTCACCTTGATGCAGAGAGAGGGAGAGACATAAATGATCTTTCTGAAGTGTTTCAACTAAAAGAGGCTGAATGTCGAGAGCTGTCATGATGAGATGACCATTGCTGCGCCCAAGAAACACTGGTGGAAAAGGGTCTATAGCTACGGATATTTGGCCACAGACAATTCCGTGGCTGATAGTGGGATATCAGCCACAAATTTTTCCGTGGCCAAATATCCATGGAAAAAATATTGGCCCACGGAGTATTGCCCACAGAATTTTCCATGGGCGTTAGTGGACCTTCAGCCACGGAATTGTCAGTGGCCGATAACTATCAGCCATGGAAAAGTGGTGAAGAAATTTGTCGTGGCTGTTATGTTTTAGCTATGGATATTTCCGTGGCCAATAATTGTAACGGCCATGGATATATCTGTGGCTAAAGGTACGTTGACAGTAAATTTTTTTACCTAAATTGGCGGAGCCCGTGCCCCCAATTTGGGTAAGATTTCACTTTTCATCCCCGAGAGAGAGAGATAGAGAGAGTGAGTGTGAGTGAGAGGGAGGACGAAGAAGAAGAAGAAGGAGACAGTCGACACCGACACCGACACTTACGCCGACGAATACAGCTGTGATGCAAGGTACACTCTAAACTGAAGGCGGACAGCAGGAGCTGGGACGACAGCAGTTGCCGATGCCCCCGTTGACCCCTCTCTCTCCTACTCCCCCAATCCCGGACCCTGACCCACCACCGACCCATCCCTCATTGGCGACCCCCCTGCTTGAGAAACGTGTTAATTGTTAGGGTTAGGGTTAGGGTTAGGGTTTGCGTTAGGGTTAAGGTTAGAGGTAAGGTTAGGGTTAGGGGTTGGGGTTGGGTTAGGGTTAGGGATGGGGTTCGGGTTAGGGTTGGGTTGGGGTTGAGTTTGGGTTGGGGTTGGGGTTCGAGTTAGGGTTGGGGTTGGGGTTGGGATTCGGGTTTGGGTTAGGGTTAGGGTTTTGGTTGCGTTAGGGTTGGGGTTGAGTCTAGGTAAGCGGTTGGGGCTATGGTTAGGGTATGGAAAGGGGTTCGGTTTAGGTGAGGGTTTAAGGTAGGGGTTTGATTTAGGTGTTGAGAAGGGTTGTGTTTAAAAATATGGTTTTGGGTTAGGGTTCAGTTAGTGTTAGGGTTGGAGTCAGGGCTAGGATTAGTGTTGAGGGTAGGGTTGAGGTTAGGGAAAGAGGTTAGGTGTCAGATTGGGGTTGGGGGAAGGTTTCAGGTTGTGGTTAGGGTTAGGGTTATGGTTATAGTTAGGGAATGGTTAGGGTGGGTTAGGGTTCAATTAGGGTTGGGGTTGGGTTTGGGTCTAGGGTATGGGTTGGTGCTAGAGTTAGGGGAGGGGTAGGGGTAGGGGTAGGGGTAGCGGTGAGGGTCAGGGTGAGGCTGTACTATGGGACTTGCATCACGATGCAATTTCAATATCCATCATATGGAATTAATTTGGTAAAATCTGAATTGCAAAAGGAGAATACTCGTAAGAGGACCATGGCTTGGACCTAGTCAAATCAACTCCGACACTACACTCTTGGTATACTCGTTAGACGACGGTGTCATAAAATTCATTTTAGTTATACTGTCGATATCAAGAAAAAAAATAGAATTAATTTTAATTTTAGATTAATGAGAACTTAGCTATGTTAAAACATACAGTCTTGGTATAAAATTTATTTTAGTTATATTGTCGATATCAAGGAAAAAATAGAATGTATATTAATTTTAGATTAATGAGAACCTAGCCATGTTAAAACATACACTCTTGGTATAAAATTTATTTTAGTTATATTGTCAATATCAAGGAAAAAATAGAATTTGTTTTAATTTTAGATTAATGATAACCTAGCCATGTTAAAACATACACTCTTGGTATCACAATAATAGCCGCATACTTTTATGAAAGAGTCGACTATCATTTAAAGGTTCCCAAAATAGTTAATTTAGAAATATATAAATGGTTAATACACAATTACATGTAAATTTCATCGTCAATTACAGATGCTGGAGGTTCCTGACAAGTCGTTTATGAAAATATCAGATCTAAACATGACTGGAAACCGAAGATACTTAGAGGGGAAAGATGCGTTCTTAGCGTCTGCTGATGCCAACCCTCTAAGCATGTCCAATGGAAAAATCTGTTACCCTTGCAAGAAGTGCCAGAACAATGAGATCCTTCAGAAGTACATTGTACGTGTCCATTTGGTGTCTCAAGGGTTCGACCCCAATTATAAATTTTGGAGTTACCACGGAGAAGGTGTCGTAACAGAGGAGATACTTAGGGCAGAAGAGCGTATTGTGCATGGAGATCTAAGGGCAGATGACATAGATACAATGCTGGAAGATATTGTTGCTCCTAGCGGAAACAGGTCAGATGATGATCTTCACACCGTTGACTATGATCGATTGATGAAATTAGTGGAGGATAATGAGTCTGATTTATACAAAGGATGCATGGAGTTCACGAGGCTATCATTCATGATTAGATTGCTGCATATCCAAACACTAAGCAGAATGGCGATTACACATTTTGGGATGTTGTTGGATTTGTTGAGAAGGGTAGCTCCCGGTGGGAAGGACATCATTCCAGCTACTCATTATGAAGCAAACAAAATCGTTAATACGTTAGGGCTCGATTACAAGAAAATTGATGCAAGCCCTAACGATTGCATTCTATACGACAAAGACAACAAGGACATAAACGAATGACCAACATGTCATGTTCCCCGGTGGCAAGTTGAACAAGAATATGTGTGACGAGGGATGGTCCTATAGTCCAAAAGAAGAAGCAGACTTCGGCGAAGGTTCTCCGGTATTTTCCAATTATACCAAGGATGCAGAGGTTTTTCATGTCTGCTGAATTGGCAGGAAAAATGCGATGGCACGCCACCGACTGCATAGAGGACGGAAAATTGAGGCGTCCTACCGATGGGGAAGCATGGAAGCATATCGACTGTATTTATCCCGACTCTGCAAGGGAGACGAGGAATCTTAGGCTTGGTCTCGTAAGCAATGTGTGTAATTCGTTTGGAGTGATGAGCTCTGGTTGGTCCACTTGGCCCGTGTTGTTGATCCCGTATAACCTCCCGCCTCATATGTGCATGAAGCAACCATACTTGATACTGTCACTATTGATTCCTAGGAAATACTCACTGGAAATGATATCGATGTTTTCATGCAGCCTTAATTGATGATCTAAAGCTTTTATGGGAACAAGGTGTGGGCACTTTCGACGCCGTGACAAAGCAAATTTTCTGCATGCGTGCTATTATTTTATGGACGATAAACGACTTCTCGGCGTATGCTAATCTATCTGGTTGGTCGACGAAAGGTAGGACGGCTTGCCCAGTTTGCATGACAGGTTATGAGGGCACGTTCCTGAAATATATCCGTAAGTTTTGCTTTTGGCAGAATAGAAGATGGTTGCATGCGGATCATAGTTATATGAGACATGGACAGTTGTTCGACGATAAAATCGAACGCCGAGAAGCCCTTTGAGTAACTGACCAGAGAGGACATATTTGAAGCACTTCACCCTTTGCGGAGAGTGAAGTTTGGAAAGAACCGATATAGCAAAGAGCACCCTCTTGGTGTTAGAAGGCGGATTGCAAAGGGAAAAGGAAAGAGCAAGGGCAAGGGGCAAAACTAAAAGAAGAACGCCTCAAGTGTCGTGCACAGATTCTAACATAGCAGATGTTCGAATACTACCAAGTGGTTGGTCAAAGTTTAGTATTTTCTTCCGATTACCATATTGGAGGAATTTGAAAATACGTCACAACCTGGACGTCATGCGCATCGAAAAGAACATTTGTGAAAATCTGTTGTATACCTTGATGCAAGATACCAACAAGTCAAAAGACGGAGTAAAGGCTCGACTTGACTTAAAAGAATTGAATATACGTCCTGAATTGCAGGATGTACAAAAGGAAAATTACAAGCACGACCTGCCAACTTCTTGGGTCACCCTGTCAAGAGATGAAATTCATAATCTG
This sequence comes from Scilla litardierei, assembly GCA_030789695.1. Classification (NCBI taxonomy): domain Eukaryota; kingdom Viridiplantae; phylum Streptophyta; class Magnoliopsida; order Asparagales; family Asparagaceae; genus Scilla; species Scilla litardierei. The sequence goes on along the minus strand of CM061133.1, from coordinate 267,316,816 downwards.
TGTGTGTTTCTCAAGTCATTGAAGACACCGGATGGATATGCTTCGAATATATCAAGATGTGTGCACATAGACCAAATGAAGATATTTGGATTGAAGACACATGATTATCATATGTTGCGACATTAGTTGCTTCCGGTAGCTTTACATCATGTCGATAAGAAGCTTGCAAAAGTCCTGATACAGTTCTGTGGGTTCTTCAGGCATGTGTGCTCGAAGGTGATAGACGTTGGTGAGTTTGAAGATTTAGAGGCACGGGTATCCTTGCATTGTGTAATATGGAAAAAAATTCCCCCTTCTCTTTACAATCATGGTTCATCTTACTGTGCAACTGGCACAGGAGGCCTGCATTGTAGGACCGGTACAATATCGATGGATGTACCCCGTTGAAAGGTGAACATCGTGCCATATATTATTCTATTTTGCTAGGAACAAAATTAAACGTGAATTTGAGTCTTTTTATGATTTTTGAACCGCAGGTATTTAGGGTTCATGAAGCAACTTGTGCACAATCGTGCATGGCCAGAAGAGTCAATATCCAAGAATTATACGTCAAACGAGGCATTGATTTTCATATCTCGTTATTTGCGGGGTGTAGACATAAGGGTAAATATTCCGGCAAGAGTTACTGATGGAGTACTCTATAATGATTATGGAGAGGACACACGATTTAGTAAAATTGAGCTTGAACAAGCACATTCATATGTTCTAAATAATCTACGCATATTTGACTCATATCGGAGGTAATAAAGCTGAGTTATTCGCTTTTGTAAGTGGTGTAACTCCCAAGTTTTAATAGTTTTCTTTACTTGTCCCTCAGTCTTCATATAGAAGTACTCCAAGCCAAATTGCGCGCAAAAACTCTTAACCAAAAGGTTGCGGATGCACACTCTAAAGAATTTACGTCATGGCTGAAACTATGGATACACGCATCGATTTCTCACGATAGTTACACACCTATCACAAAATCGATTTCGATAACTTGCGTATATGAGTGCGATTCTTATTTATCTTAAAGGTGGCAGAGTAAGTGTTCGTCTTTATGGCACAGTACATCGATATAGAGGTTATTCTATCAAAGGTTGCAGATTTAATGTCATTGAAGTCGAGAAGGACCGATGCACCCAAAATAGTGGAATCTTCTCATCCTTTACGCAGTTGTCACATGCAAGATCCATAGATCAACAACCAAAAGAAGATCAAATATTCTATTATGGCCAGGTTGTAGACGTGGTTGAGTTATTTTATGGCTTTCGGAAGGAAGTGAGCCATGTTATGTTAAAGGTGCGATGGTGTGAGCAAGAAAAGAAGAAGGACGACTTGGGCTTCATGGTCGTTAATCTGAAGAAGAAAATCTATCCGGATTAGAAGTTCATGTTTGCCTCTCAAGCAAAACAATGTTTTTATGTTAAAGATATAATGGTAGACGATGATTGGGTGGTTCTTAGAAATCCACCGAGAGCATATGCACCAGATGAAACCAGTGCTGAAGAGGGCAGTGAAGATGACGAAGATGTCGTAATCGTAGCAGATGATGTCGTGGGCGATTTTCAAATCGAGACAAATAATGAAACGACTGATGACATCACATCGTTGCGTGTTGATATACTCGATTTGGCGATCATATGTACTGGTATTGTAGCAGCAGAGTGCATAAGACGAAGAAACACAATAAACAAAGTCATTTCATTTACTGTTTGGACTAGGTCACAAAGGACGTCAACATCAACATCAAAATGTTGTAATTTTTTCAGTAATAAGCTAAAAAATATGTAAATGTATAAAGATGTTCATTACGATGATTTTGCTTGGAATCAATAAAGAATGTGAATTACTACATGTTTTACATCCCATTTATTTCATATAAATTACGCAAATATTTACAGCACGTAAGCATCAATAAATATTATGAAGTGCAGATGAAGAGAGTTTGGAACACGATTTTTACACCTGGTACAGGGACATCCCAGACTTCCCGGTCATCTGGGGCAGGTGATATGCTCCTATTTTGCATGATTTATCGCATATTTTCATGACGCATTTCAACCTCCAAACTCCTATTTTATACGCTTTTACACTATTATTTGGAACAATATGACTTTCGAAATGTTTATGTCCATTCCAGGGATTTGGAGAGATATTAGAGCATTTTAGAGTCAATAAGACGATCGGCGACCTGAGAGCACCAAGAAGACTCATGATGACATGCTTAAGGTGCCAAAGAAGAACACTAGAGGGAGAAAGGAGGAAGAGAAAGAGAAAGGAGAAGCCAAGAAGCAACCAAGTCAAGTTCCCAGGCGACTCGACCGAGTAGCTATTCGGCCGAGCATACACGCAGAGTTCGCAAAGAAACGGCTACACCCTACTCAAATGAGTATGGTGGCTACTCGGTCGAGCTGAACCAATTTCCAGCAACCCCTGCAACTCGATCGAGCACGAAGGCTACTCGGTCGAGTAAGGCAAGCGCCCAGATTTTCAGATAGCCTCTCACTCTTTTGAGATCGTCTATCAATCCAGTTGGCAAAGTATTTTTCTCATATTTTTTATGGATAATAGACTTCATGAAAGTTCCAATGCTGCCAAGAACGCTTCAATCGGAGGTCGGATGAAATCTGGAGAATTTATAGAAGTTGACGCTGTTGTGCTGAAATCTGTACTCGACCCAAGCAACAAGGGTACTCGACCAGCTACTTGACCGGCTACTCAATCGAGCAACATACCTACTCGATCGAGTTGCAGAGAATTGGAGAAAGAAGGCAAAAAAAGGTTTTGGAAATTAAACTCGACTCGACCGAGTAGGGGGCTACTCGACCGAGCACGCTGGGGCCCAGAACTTAAGTTGCAGCCAGAATTGATTTTGGGCACGAATTTCAGAGGGTTTCTTAGGTTATTTGCTAGGGTTTTAAGGGGACTATATATTTGGATTGTAGCCGTCATTAGAGGGGAGTTTTTGGGAGAGGTTAGATCTTATTTTCTTTGGAGCTCTTGGAGACTCTTTTAGGAGTTAGGCCATGCCATATGCCACTCCTCTTGTATCAAGCTAAGCATTCTATCTCTTTAATTCTACTTTAGTTCTTCTTATTGTTTTTCTATGATGCTAGCAATGATCTCTATTGTTTTCATAATGTTTGCTATGCTTGAGTAGTCTTTTCTAGGGCTAATGGATTAGCCCTAGGATTTTAGGATTTAGATGTAAAGTTAGGATTTTTAGGTTGCGTTGGTATAAAAGGGAAGTATTTTGGTTGATCTTGCAACGTTTGTAGGAGAACTCGTACTTAGATCATGCACACGGTCGGTGGAATCGATTGGCTTAAGGAGTATTTTATAGGCTTAATTAGGGAGTTAGTGGATTCAATCGGGACTCATGACCATGCCCGGCATGTGTCTTGATGGGATCCACCGACGAACTATATTACTAATTAACGTCTACCGCCATTGTGTCAATAAGAGCCACCAAAATACATCGAAGCTCTAACCCACGAGAATGGCATGAGCTGAGATCATTCCGTCCACGAGAATGACATGAATATTGTCGATTCTTAATGCACATGTCGTGTGCATCTACAGGTTAATGCGATATGTTGGATTCATGGTGCTTCGAACCATGATTTCTACATCTTAGATGTGACAATTCCTAATAAAGCCAATGCAATGTAAGAGTTTTAACCGAGCATCGACATCCTACGATCCTAGCGTTGAGTCCTAAGGCCCTAGTCTTTTATTCCTTTCTTTGTGGAGTTCCTTGTTTGCGATGTTGAGTGACACGACTTTCGCATCCATCACCATCTCGACACTCCATAATCCATATCTACAAACCTAAGAGTTGATAGGTAGTATAGCACCGCTTCTCCGTGTTCAATACCCGCTTGCCACTATACCATGCGCTTGTGGTTAAATGACATCGTTTCAGAGTTAATTCCGGGCCGATCAGCAGGTACGTATATTTTGTGGTTTAAGTACGGCTGTATAACGTGCACAATTTAATTTGTTGGGAAACTAAATGGTAAAATTCTTCATACATTTTCAGGCAGTGCAGGTCATGGCTCCCCTTCGACACATACCACCCCGCCCTCTGGGTCAGGTACGCATATGTTGTAGTACTGCTGTATAATGTGCAAAATTTAAATTTTTGTAAAACTGTTTGGTAAAATGCTTCATACATTTTCAGGTGGTGTAGAACATGGCTCCACGATGGCACATAGCCCCCCTCGCCATCTGGGATAGGTACAATTATTATAATTTTAGTATGTGTCTAAATGTGGACCTTTTAAGTTTTTGTATAACTAATTGCATAACATTCTTTATATATTTTCAAGCACCGCAGAACATATACCCTCTTCCCCACATACCCCACTGTCGACACGTACATGTACGCATATTTTTATTTTAAATGTTCAGTCCAGTTTGGTAAACTAATTGAATTTGCAATTGTCTTATTGCGTATGGATGCAGGTGGGCTTGAGGATATACATATTGAGATTCCCGACAAGGCCAGGTCACTTGCCACCTCCACTTCTCAGACTGCCCCTCCATATGTCGAACCAGAGCCGGTGGTGTTCATTCCATATGACCCAGAGATAGAGCGTGCTGCCTTACCGACGGTCTGTAGGCACGAAGAGTCAAATAGGAGGCAGCCGAATGTGGTAAACACGCACCGGCTTGTGATCGCGCAGTTGGTAGACAGAGCTGCATCGAGGATGATGGAGGCCAAAGCTGAGTGCTTTAGACGACATGGTACATATAATGTAATCATATTTATTGTAATCATATACATTCATTAAGTATGTTTGGTTTTTCGCAGGCACAAACCCTCCACCAAAGGAAGGACAAGGCGGGACGAAAATTTCGACCTTGATACCTGGAAACGGGCAGTGGGTCGTTATACAGTGGAGCCACCAATCTCCTATTGGCCCATGGTCGGTAAAATTTAATTATCTCCTTACTGCCCAATCTAAAAGGTCGGACTTATTCAACCTCTGCCTGACGTGGAAGGATCAGCGGCACGAGTCCTTGGTCACCTGTTGGCAGGAGATCAACGTAAGTTAGCTACCTTTTAATTAAAGGTTCTTAATAGGTAATTACTGTTATAATGTGTTTGTTATCTGGCATAACAGCATTATGTCCTGGACCGCAACCCTGATGCCTAGGGCTACTGCATGGATAAGATTCAGTACAGACTTGTCCAGTGGCGGAAGGAATTGAAAAAGATGTACTGGAAACGGTTCACTGAGGACTGGGAGCGGTACTGGCACCTGGACAACTGTGCTGACTCGGTGCAGTTCTTTGGTTATGGTTTCCTGTGGGAGTCTGCTGCTGGGTAGGTATAATTCATATTTTTTAAACACATACTCTATATATGTTTTTTGACATACTGTAAAAATATATAGAAAATTTCGGAAACGGCTGCCGCCAACCACAGTGCGCCTTGAGGCTATGATCATCATGTCGACTCGAAGAGCTTCAGCCAGATTGGGTACATGTTGGCATGTCAGGTAAAATGTTGTAATTAATTTTTGTAACAAATATTTTTTCTGAAAGAGTGTCTAAATTTTTTCTTATTGATTTTAGGGCCATCCGTGCATCGAGTCTTTGGTGGAGCATACACTTACTAAGGCCCACCTAAAGTACAATGATCCCGAGAAGTTGGCAAAGAATTGTGCGCTGGCGGTTAGTAAAGATTAAGTTTACATTATTATGCAGTTTTATTACATGGAGTATTTAAATCTATTTCTCTTATATTCAAGAGGCCGTCCACAATGCTATTGTGGTGGTGAGTGCACAGTCCCAGGCAGGCTCGAGTTCCATGGGGCCTCTCACTAGGGTTCATGAGGACGTGATCATTGCAGATACACTGGGAGGGAGGAGGAAGAATCGGTACTGGATGCGAGGCATGGAGAAGTGCGACTACTAAGAGGACTCGACCGGTTCTTCTTCACAGTATGAGAGTGTCACATAGCCTCCCCAGTCTACAAAGTTGCAGGGCATGGCTCAGGCTCAGGCGACCTTGACACAAGTCGTGGAGGATATGAGGAATCTGAAGGAGGAGAGTGAATTTTTTGGTCCTGGGTGGGCCTTAATCCAGCAGAGTTGGAGGTTATCAGGCGCATGAGAGCGGCGTAGGTAATGATTTCTTGTAATAATTCCTTTTATTATATATGATATGTGATGATGTGTATGCGTCTGTCTTAGTCATTAGGTTTATGATTCGTAATACAAGCATGATAAGGAACATTCCTAATAAATTTTAGGGTTATAAGTGTTATTTGGATTTAGATTATAAGTCGCTGAGTATGAATTCGTTTATCTTCCCATATAAGTTCGCAAGAGGGCAATGCAAATGTGGTTTTAGATTAAATTGAAATATATGCAGAGGTTAGACTATACGGTTTACGGTTATAGGCGATATATATATATATAGAAAGAATATGCTTTGCGTCTTTATTGAATCTCACGAAAAAATACAAGGCTCTAGGATGGAAGAAGGATGTTTGTAAAGCGGGGCGCGGGCACAGGCACCGTCAACCCCACGAATACTTAACACCTTCCGCTATCCAAAGAGTCAAAGAGAAAACAAAGAAATACATGACTAAACCAAACTAAAATAATAATCCCCAATTTGAAGGGGGTGCACTATCAGTATCATGATCCCATTCCACATGCCTTAAGGCAATTCTGACATCATCAGTTATGTTCTCGAAGAGAAGAGTTTGCATCTGACTACTACCTTCAAAAATTCTCCTGTTTCTCTTCCTCCAAATGTGCCAAGTCATCACAGCCAAAACAGTCTTGGCCAACCTTCCCATGTTATCCTTCCTATGAATATATATATATGTATATATATGTATATATACACACACAGACACACACACACACACACACACACACACACACACACACACACACACACACACACACACACACACACACATATATGTATATATATCATATATATGATATATGTGTGTGTGGGAGGGGAAGGGGTTGAGTAAAGATAGATAATGCACTATATATCTTAATCTTAATTATTCCAAACACATCAAAGTTTGGATATAATTAAGTTGTAGACTGGTATCATCCACGAAGTCCATAGGGAGATAAACGAATTCATACTCAAAGAGCGGATATCCTTAGGTCGCAACACTGCTGTTCTATGTAGTGTAGTGCTGATCCAACAAAGTAATCAACAAATCTAGAATACAACAAAAAACTAGATCAAAATTAGATAGCCATGCATGCATTAAGTAAGATATATTGGTTAAAAACTACACTAGGATACAAATCAGAACTGGGCTTATTAGGTGTGATATTAGTCAAGACAGTTGTACGAAGCATAAAACTACGACAACAACTAATGATACCAAGCCCAACCCCCTAATGCCAGGTTAATACGACTACTACTCTTAGCCTCTATTACCTCACCTCAACCATACTAATCACCATTGTGACTTGACAGTGACAGTCACTCACCTCTCCCTCATTGCGACCTCCACTGAGGTGGTGATCGGCAAAGTACTAGAGGAGCAGAGGCAAAGAGTGAAGATGAGCTCTCTCACCAACCCCAGCATGGACAATGATGATTCTGAGGTGGGCGTTGAAATTCGGTCCCCTGTCATAAGTAAGAAAAAGGTTGGGCAGTAATAAGAACTTTGCGGAGATATTGCGATGATGGGTTGGATCAGAAGGAAACAGTGTGCAGTAGGGTTGAGGTTGTAGGTACAGTAGCAATAACTTTGGGGTCGAAAACAGGTAGTAGTTGGATGAGATGGACAGGGAGTGGTATGGTAATAGTATTATGGTTGCTGAACTACTAATGGTTCCTCCACCAGACGATGTGAGGATGAAGGTGGAGCCTTAGGGCTAAGGATACAGTGATCCATGAATACTATACTGGCAAAAGAATGAGTGCGTTATGAATTTTCATGGAAGATGTAACCCGAGGAAGAACCAGGCAGCACATATGTCGTCTCGGGTCTTGCATCATCGCATCAGGTACCGTGACTAAGGTTCTAGCACATCAACACATCAACACTTGCGTCCTCGGCCATCCTGCAGATCGACGTCATGAAACTATCTCGATTAACATACTAGTATCACTGATGCTGCAGCCGAGAAGGACAAAACTGTGTCGACGTTGGTAGAAATGTGTTTCCTTGCTGAGGATGCATCTGTAGCAATCGGTAGGTGCAGTATGTTACGCAAAAATTGAAGGACTTTCGCATTAGCTGTGCCCCGCATTAGCTATGCGGGCGCGCCCGCCTGCCAAGCGGTCAGGCCCTGCATCAGCAGTGCAGGCGCTCCCACCCGCCAAGCAGGCAGGCCCCGCTGGTCTGCAGCGGGCACACCGGCCTGCCTAGCAGGAGGGCCCTGCTGTCCAATGCAGGTGGGCTAGAGGGCGGGCAGGCACCCGCCCGCTTGCGTGGGTCCGACCCACTTTGGCCCCCCTTTCTGCTGTTTTCGTGTTTCTAGGCTCGTTTGAGCCCCGATTCCAACACGATTTTTCATGTGGTTTTCTCTGAAAGTCCACTTCGATCCCAAATGCTAAACTCATTAGCTTTAATCTTACAACTCACTTGTTAGCTCAATTACTCTATTGCATCAAATGCATTCCTCTTAGCATTCTTCATATTACTAAGACGTGAATACTACTCGGTGTGAGACACTACAACCTGACCCTACTGCAGGTTGGGACTCGAAATCCCTAGACGACAGTAACCACGAGCAACAGGTGTCGTGCCTGTTTCGGTATTATAATTACGTGATTGACTTGTCGACAAAAAGTGTCATCAGGATCACTCTGACTATATCCGTGATGAATACCGTAGTTTTAGTCCATTCATCTTAACTATGTCACTGCGTAGCCTAGGGTATGGTAAAACGTCAACCCCACTAGCTAGTACTGGCCAGTATCTTCCAGTTCTCTGGTATATACATGTTGTACTTCCTACAACATACCTTGGCCAATGTTTTACCAAGAATCATACTGAGCCTGCGACACTAACTTCCTATTAACGGAAGAGATGAATCCTCTCTTGATCACTACTCACCTCGTACGCTTTAAGTGTCACCCAACCTAAGACCTTGCAGCAGGACTTGCCTCGTAGCTTGATCATAGATCTAAGTGACACTGTTCACGTACAGGTTTGTACAATGATCTCAAATCCTAAGTACCAACTTGCCTATCATCACTAGAGAGTTATTAATGACAGTTAGTTAATGTTTAACCATTTGATAACTCTTTGTTTGGGTCGTTCAGTGGACTCATTCTCTAATGAGCATCGGTGTCTTGTCTCTGACTTCACTAAGTCAAATGATTATGAGATCATCAAGACAAAGACACAATGGTCTATCCGTTGTGTCGGTATCTCAATTTTGACATATCTATGACCATGAACGCTTTAAGACTAAAGCTCCTATCGGTCATACATTTCTCATAATCACAATCTCTATCTCGAAACATGTATGACCTTACAATGAGTCTACGGAAATTATCTAAGCAACATATCAATAGAAATTACTCAGACAATCGATACCAGAAAGCATGCTTTCATTCATGAAAAAGATGTTTACATAGATAAATTGCCTCGAGGGCATACATCTCTCAACTTCTCCCACTTGCACTCAGGCCCATTTATTATGGTATCTCATACCACATTTACACACTAGTCTCTCTAGACGATCGCGTGCTAGCACCTTTGTGAATGGATCTGCTATGTTGTCTTCTGAACAGACTTTAAGGAGTTCTATGTCTTTCATCTTCTTAATATCCCGTATCAAGTGATACTTCCGAAGAATGTGTTTGGATCTCTTGTGGAATCTTGGTTCTTAAACCAGACCGATGGTTGCATTATTGTCGCAATACAGAGGTATTGGATCTTTAACTGTAGGCACAATCCCTAACTGGTTTATGAACTTTCACATCCAGATAACTTCCATTATCGCATAATTGGCCGCTATGTACTCGGCCTTCATCGCGAAGTCTGCAACCGTGTTTTATTTGGAACTTCTCCAACTGACTGCTCCTCCGTTGAGAGTGAAAACATTTCCAGAGATCGATTTGCTATCATCTATATCACTCTGAAAGCTGGAATCTGTGAAGCCTTCAACTTTGAGCTCTTCACTTCCATAAATCAAGACCAAGACTTTAGTCCTTTGCAAGTACTTTAGAATTGTCTTAACAGCTTTTATTGTTCTTCTCAAGGGTTAGACTGATATCGACTTACTGCACCTAGTGCAAAAGTGACATCAGGTCTGGAACAGATCATGGAATACATGATAGATCCTACAGCTGAAGCATATGGGATCTTACTCATGTGTTCCTTTTCCAAGTCAGTTTTTGGAGACATCTTCTTGGAAAGGTTTATTCCATGATTGGTTGGTATAAAACCACCCTTACTGTTTTCCATGCTAAACCGTTTTAGCACGGTGTCAATGTACCTGGCTTGGGACAGACCTAGCATCCGTTTAGATCTATCTCTATAGATCTTTACACCTAATGCGTAGGATGCTTCTTCCAAGTCTTTCATGGAGAAGTTAGTTGATAGCCATTCCTTTACAAACTTCAACATCCCTATGCAGTTACCTATTATAAGAATATCATCCACGCACAGTACGAGGATGACTAAAGAATTTTCACTGATTTTCTTATAAATACATGGATCATCCTCATTTCTGACAAAACCAAACTCTTTGACTGTTTTGTCAAAACGGATGTTCCAACTTCTTGATGCTTGCTTAAGTCCGTAGATAGACCTGTGCAGTCTACACGCTTTCCCTTTACTTCCACCGACTTCGAAACCTTCTGGCTGAGTCATGTAAATCTGCTCCTCTAAATCACCATTTAGAAACGCAGTCTTTACATCCATTTGCCAGATTTCAAAGTCATAATGGGTAGCAATAGCAAGTACGGTCCGGATAGACTTGTGTGCATGGCGACTGGAGAGAAAGTCTCGTCATAATCTATTTCTAGAATCTGACGATAACCTTTTGTAACCAGCCTAGCCTTGTACATTTCTATCTTCCCATCTGCACCAATCTTCTTCGTGAAGATCCATTTGCAGCCAATGGGAACACTTCCCTTGGGCACGTTCTCTAAGGTCTATACCTCATTTACGTGCATGGATTCAATTTCGGATTTTATTGCATTTAGCCATTTATCAGAGTGTCTACTCTTAATGGTATCTTGGAAGCTAATAGGATCATCATCAAATTTGAGGCCATCCTCAACCCCTACGTATACGAGAAAACCATAGTACCTATCAGGGGCACGAGGAATCCTATCAGACCTCCTAACGACTGGTGGGAAACACCAAGTTCTGATTCTCCCACTGGTTCCGACATATGTTCTTATTTTAATTCTCCTTCTAAACATTTGTCCAGATCTATCACCTTGCCAATTGCTTCCTTCACAAGGAACTCCTTTTCTAAAAAGGTGGCATGTCTGGAGACACCAACCTTTTGTTGCTTTGGATGATAAAAAATATACCATAATGAATGTCTCGGGCACCCAATGAACTTACACAAAACAGATCTATCTTTCAATTTGTCTGGATTATGCCTTTTGACATATGCAGGACAACCCCATACCCTTAAATGATTAAGGCTGGGTTTCTTGCCACTCCATATTTGATATGGTGTCGTTGCCACAGATTTCGATGGAACCTTGTTGAGAATGTATATAGCAGTTTCTAGGGCGTAGCCCCAGAGGGAGGTTGGTAACTCAGCTTCACTTATCATGGATCACACCATGTCTTACAAAGTGCGATTCCTCCTCTCTGACACACCGTTATGTTAAGGTGTGTAAGGAGGCATGACCTGAGAGAGAATCCCATTCTCTTTTAAATATGTAAGGAATTCATGGCTCAAGTATTCTCCTCCTCGATCAGATCGAAGGATTTTAATACTTTTGCCAGTCTGTTTTCAACTTCGTTACGGTACTCAATGAATCGCTCAAATGTTTCAGATTTGTGTTTCATCAGGAACACATGTCCAAACCTAGAGTGATCATCAGTAAATGTAACAAAATATGAATATCCTCCTTTGGCTATATAGACATAGGTCCACATACATCAGAATGTACTAGACCCAAGAGTTCAATAACTCTCTCCCCTTGGCTTACAAAAGGAGTTTTTGCCATCTTGCCTTCGAGGCAAGACTCGGAAGTGTCGTATGGCTCATAATTCGAGATGCACAAGGACCCCTCTTTATGTAACTTGCTAAGTCTCTTCTCTCCGATATTTCCTAGTCTACAGTGCCAAAGATAGGTTTCATTATAACCCGATTCCTTACGTTTTTGTGTATTAACATTTAATACAACTTCATTACTTAAAGTGTACACACCATTGTTTAGGGTCCCAAAACCTAGCAACTATCAAAGAAAATGTTCATAACATTTTTGTTGACAGTAAAATTATAACCTTCTCTAGCCAAAGCCGAGACGGAGATAATATTGCATAGGAAATTTGGGATATAGTAACATTGCTTCATAAGCAAGTAAGCTTCATTTGCCAATGTGTGTTTGACATCTCCCATGGCTACAACATCAACATTTGCTGCATTGCCGACCTAGAGAACGACCTCATTCTCTTCGAGCCTTCTTTTAATTCTCATTCCCTGTAACTGGTTATAGATGTGAGAGCCTGCATCGGTATCTAATACCCATGTATTAGAAGTCACAGAAAGAATTACACTTTGTATGACTATCATAGAAGTTGAAGCATCGGTATGCCCTTTCTTCTTTTGTTCCCGTACTGCTTTTGTTTCCCTTAGCCAGTCATTATTAGTATAACCAGCTGATTTATTCTTATCTTGGATATATTTAATTTCACTCGATATGCTGCAAAGAATATAACTCCTAATATTAGAATATGTTCATTATTATTTAAAATATAATAAGATTGGCTTTTATCAAATTATATCCTCCCACTATTTTAAAGATCACTTAAGCCATAACACAATTAAAAAATTAGTGGGAAAGGCATCCAACAACCCTGAGTCGCCCAACCTTGAGTGTGCTCAAAAAATTGTTGACTCTACAGTTGGTAGATGAACTCTTCATCAGTCATATCATATATGACTCCATATATATATTACCCCTAATCACTTATGATCATGAGTGTGCTCATCCAAATCATAATGACTAGCCTAATCAGACCCTTGTTTTCGTGTCTAACTTAACTTACGTCGGTGCTCGGTGTATTCACGACACGACGGTTTGGGTCAAGGCTAGACTACATCATATGTATTCTATAAGGTTGCCATGCCACAGCTTGAGTATGCTCAACAAATGTAACATGGATCCTATAGTTGCCAAACTCTAAAACAAGGAGGGCTACATTTTATCTTGAAAAAGATTATTAACGTATTAGACTTAGGTATAGTCGAGGGTGTCATATAATCATGATTCGCGTCATTGCGGTCTAGCAGACACGGCCAGGGAATTGACTAAGCCATGATCACTTATCTCCAGTCTAGCTAGGGTGATCCAACAAACTTAGCCAAGCACATTGACCGGATCATGGTCCATTGAATGAAACTTATCATTTTTATATTCATCCATCAACTAACAGGCTTTATTAGAACTAGTTAATCCTATCAACTAGTGGAATCCTTAAAATTCAAAATTTATTAGGATTTGTTAATAGCTTTTATTAAGTCCTTATCAACTATAAGGACTGATTTATTAAGGTGTTATCCTAATCGTGCATTAGGCATTTAAAACAATTTTAAATCATAGCAAAAGAAATCTAAAATTATCTTATAATTCTTAGACAACTTTTAATGGCTAACCTAACAAGGTTTTCTTGATTTATCAAATAAGCAAGAATAAAACATAGCCATTAAAAAAATTTCAACTTAATTAAATCATATGAAATTAAGTTCATAATTATCTCATAATTAACTTTATGTTTCTTAACAAACGTAACGTGCAAATCATATTAATTTTGCAGCATTAAATCATCGTAGACCTGGCTTTGATACCAATGTTGGGGTTTTCAAGGACCCTTAGGGCATATTTCTATGCATGTCTTATGTCAGACGGACATTAGAATCAAAAATATGCAGCGGGAACATTATTAAACACTTAACTAATAATAATCCTAAGGAATCATGCACCCTAGCCAGGATAATCTATTAACTATGGGTTGGATCCGACCAACCCGAAGAAAGATCTAAACTACTGCAAATATAAATAATACTGACTTACCCAGAAATTTGATTGCACTGGCAAAGTGTATCGAACCGTGTCTCGAGCCGCATCTTGCCCCGAGCTGAACCAGTTCCCGAACCGAACCGCGCCTTCGAGCCAATCACTTGCCGAAGAAGATTTCACTTGAGCAAACCCACGTCAAAGACTTTTGGATCAGATCCAAACCTCTTCATCGTCTTGCTAGGACTGATTGGAGGATCGAAAGAAATATAAGAGGAGGAACAATTTTGTCTTAAGACTGAGCGTGATAAAAAATTATAGAGCTTCTTAAATCAGAGACTTGGTGCAATTTTTCTAAGGAGTGTCGACCCCTATTTATATAGGGAGTCGGACCCCCTTGCTCTTCGCACGAGCAATGTGAGACTATTAAAATTTAGGAGATTAAATTAAGTTAGTTTGCATGTCTCAAAGGCTAAACTTGAACTAATTTTATCTCCCTCACCGTTGAGTTTCAGAAGTGATACTACCTATCATTTCGAAGAGCTATGAATTGTGAACGCATAGGAACAAACGAAGACGAATTTCGACTTCGTTTGACCCCTCAAACAATTGCTCAAAGTTGAGCAAAAAGTCACAATTTGTAGCCACCGTCTAGGGTTTCAAAACCCCTAGAAACCGGGCTCCTAGGTGCGGCCCATAGCTTTGCAGGCACACTGGGAGGTGCGCCTGCCAAGCGGGCGGGCCCTGCTTCAGCAGTGCGGGCGGGCCTCGTTGTCCAGTGCGGGTAGGCTAGCGGGCGGGTGGGCGCTCGCCCGCTTGCGTGGGTCCGACCCACTTTGGCCCCCTTCTGCTGTTTTCGTGTTTATAGGCTCGTTTGAGCCCCGATTCCAACGCGGTTTTTTCCTGTGGTTTTCTCAAGAAGTCCCCTTCGATCCCAAATGTTAAACTCTTTAGCTTTAATCTCACAACTCACTTGTGAGCTCAATTATTTCATTGCATCAAATGCATTCTTCTTAACATTCTTCCTAATACTAAGACGTGAATACTACTCGGTGTGAGACCCTACATCCTGACCCTACCATAGGTTGGGACTCGAAATCCCTAGATGACAATATCCACAAGCTGCAGGTGTTGTTCCTGTTTTAGTATCATAATTACGTGATTGACTTGTCGACAAAAAGTGTCATCGGGATCACTCTGACTGTGTTCGTGATGAATACCGCAGTTTTAGTCCCTTTGTCTTAACTATGTCACTGCGTAGCCTAGGGTATGGTAAACTGTCAACCCCACTAGCTAGCACTGGCAAGTATCTTTCGGTTCTCTGGTATATACATGTTGTACTACCTACATTATACCTTCGCCAAGGATTTACTAAGAACAGTACTGAGCCTGTGACACTAACTTCCCATTAACAGAAGAGATGAATCCTCTTTTGATCACAACTCACCTCGTACGCTTCAAGTGTCACCCAACCTAAGACCTTGCAGCAGGACGTGCCTCGAAGCTAGATCATAGATCTAAGTGACACTGTTTATGCACAGGTTTATGCAATGATCTCAAGTCCTAAGGACCAACTTGCCTATCATAACTAGAGAGTTATTAATGACAGTTAGTTAATGTTTAACCATTTGATAACTCTTTGTTTGGGTCGTTCAATGGACTCATTCTCTAATGAGCACCTGTATCTTGTTTCTGACTTCACCAAGTAAAATGATTATGAGATCATCAAGACAAAGACACAATGGTCTGTCCGATATGCCGATATCCCAATTTCGACGCATCTATGACCATGAACACTTTAAGACTCAAGCTCCTATCGATCAGACATTTCTCATAATCAGGATCTTTATCTCGAAACATGTATGACCTTACTATGAGTCAAATGAAATTATCTAAGCAATATATCAATAGAAAATTATTCGGACAATCGATACCAGAAAGCATACTTTCATTCATGAAAAGATGTTTACATAGATAAATTTCCTCGAGGATATACATCTCTTATCATTATTAACCTGGCATTGGGGGTTATGCTTGGTATCAGTAGTTGTTGCCGTAGCTGTATGCTTCGTACAACTGTCTTGACTTATATCATACCCAACAAGCCCAGTTCTGATTTGTATCCCAGTGTAATTTTTAACCAATATATTTTACTTAATGCATACACGGCTATCTAATTTTGATCTAGTTTGATGTTGTATTCTAGATTTGTTGATTACTTTGTTGGATCAGCACTGCACTATATAGTACAGCAGTGCTACGACCTAAGGATATCCGCTGTTTGAGTATGACTTAGTTTATCTGTCCATGGACTTCAAGTATGACACTATTCTACAACTTAATTATATCCAAACTTTAATGTGTTTGGATTAATTAAGATTAAGAGAGAGAGAGAGAGAGAGAGAGAGAGAGAGAGAGAGAGAGAGAGAGAGAGAGAGATATATATATATATATATATATATATATATATATATATGACATTATCTATCTTTACTCACCCCCTCCCCTCCCACACACATGATCGCTCCCGGATATACACCGACAAATGACAATACTCTATTTTGGTTACTAAGCTATTTGGTGGAAGTGTCGTTTGAGAATAGATGGTGTAACAATCGTTTGAGTAACAATGCAAATTCAATATAATAAAAGTGTCTAGGGCTATGGAATCCCCACTATGGATTTTTAAGTTTTCATCGTGAGTTACGAAATACCATGCAATCAAACTTGAGTCAAGGTGAACTTGCCGCAACTAATTGGAGAATCAACTCACGCTGTCGCGCTATTGTAGGTCTATAGCACCCTAAACTAGAGCCTCACTGTCGTGCAAGCCTAGTCTAGACTACTAGCATTAAGATCGGCAATCTCGTCCGATCCAAACTCAAGCTCGCTGTCGTGCAACTTGAGTTTAGATCTAGATCTTGATATCCATTCATGTTGTGCAACGAATATGAGTATAGGAGAACAATAAAAATGCCACCTTTGGTCGCCGTTGCGCACCAAATGCAGGGAATTTCGATTGTAAACGTAAATAGAATATCTAGGGCTTTCCTTGGATCAAGATCCTCTATCGAGCTCACGAGATCCAAGAGAAATCCCAATCTATCCGTAGTAAATTAATTAATATCTAACCTTTCAATCATGCCTAATAGCATATCAATTCAATTGATCTCACAATTCAAACATTAGATCCATAGGATTCATCTCTTTGTCCTATAGCAAAGGAACTACTCACAAACCGTATTAGAAATCGATAAGAAAATAAGATCAACAATGGAATTCATCATGCAATCAAGATTCAATAAGAGATGTAGCATAAAAATCAAAACTTGCAAGAGATCAAGACAAACCAACGTCTCCAAAGAAGCATTCGATAGAAAATTCAATTCCAATCTTCAATCTCTCGACAATATAAAAGCTAAACTATGATTAGAAACTAAGGAAAAATAGTTCTGAGAAATCTATCTGGTTTTTTAGGGCTGGAGACAAAACTGGGCTTAAATACATGCCCAAAAGAACCAAAAAATACAGACCAAACTACCCTTGCATCGCCAGAAACCCTAGTTTTTTCGACTGGGAGGTCTGCGCCACTCGGCCGAGTGGAAATATGACTCGGCCGAGTGAGAAGTATGACTCAACTGAGTTCGACAGTCAGCAGATCATCCAAAAAATAGAGAAGTTAGCTTGGCTCTTTTCGAAATTTTGGCCTCTACTCGGGCGAGTGGAGTTCTTACTGGGCCGAGTGGAATTCACCACCCGGCTGAATACATTGTGGTACTCAGGCTGGCAGATGTCGTCATGTCAGTTTTGCTCGGCCGAGTAGCATGCGTCACTCGGCTGAGTGAGCTGCCTTGCTCGGCCGAGTAGCCTGTTTCAGAGCTCATTTCTTCTCCTTGTCGATTCCTTCGACGTCCTTCCTCTTTTGCTCATCCTCCAGCGCCGTTAACTTTCCGATATGATCATGAGCGACGTTCCGGCACGTGCGCAAGTCATCTAGGCTTCCAATTGCACCCGATTGCTACATATCTCCTGACATCAGATGAAAACAAGAAATAGTGAAAAGTATCGAAACATCGTCAAATAATCATGAAAATCGCGATATGAGCAATCGAAATGGTATGCAAATATGCAAAAAAGGTGTAAAATATGAGCCTATCAAAATCTCTCAAGCTTACCTCTTACTCGTCCTCAAGGAAGATGAGTAGAAAGGAAAACTCGAAGAGTAAAAATAAAGAAAAGGGGATGAACGAAAAGAAGGCGAAGAAATGAAGATGCTAGATCATTCTCTCAGAACTTGGAGTTGCACACTCAAATAGCACGGCTAATAAATATAAACATGCTATAGCTTTTCACTTCGATACCATTTCATATGGGTGCTTTTGATAGAAAAACTAAGAACATCGAAAATCATATGAAACATGAAATACTTTAGAATCAACATAGTCAAGGGCATGTAAAACAATATACACAATCATAGATCACACAGTTTTCGATTGCCGTTTCTACTTGGTGTATTAGAGATAACACATATTTCAAATTGATAAGAATAGAAAAAGATGGTTTTCATGAATTTCATGCCAATATTCAATTTATGGACGTCGTTTTACTCTAAGTAGTCTCCATAAGTATCAAAAATTACTTAGCTTAGGTCGTTATGCACATATAGATAGGCGTTCTCTCACACGTCATTGGATCCACTCCCCCAAGCTTATCTATAAGTGTGGTGGCATCAAATATGTAAATACATCTTTTTCCCAAATTTTTATGGCTCCAGATAAAAGTAGGAAGAAAGAAAAAAGGAAAGGTGGGATTGAGTATATAAATGGAACTTCCATTTTTTCTCTTTTTTTCTTTTTTTCCTTATACACAACAACAATCCCAACTAAGATAAAAGGATATGAACAAATTTTTTTCTTTTCGGATTCATGGAGCTTATTCTTTTTAGCATGTGGAAGATGCAAATATAGGATTCACTAGGGCAAATTCACCAACAACTGTAAGTATAGAAATGATGTTTAAGATATGTGGAGAAAGAAATATACGTAACGCTCGGTTCACTCTTTGTATGTGCACAACAACTTCAACAAGATAATTTAATCTACTCAGTTTGATAACGAAAAGGTAAACTAATCCAATCATATCAAATGGCAATCATTCATCAACCTGGAAGTTCAGAGCAAATTTCATGCAAAAAGAAGTGATAATAGAAAGACAAAGCAGTACTCCAAGTATAGGCAATCAATGCATGAAGTCTGGTGTATTTTCTACGAAGGGTATACAATAATAGTTCCCAGACTCAATTAACGCTAAAATTTCATCTAAATTCATATAATAAGCGATGGAAGTTTTTTTTCTCAAATGCATAACAATGTATCTCATATGATATCAGAAATGAAAACGATAGCATGACAAGAGAGTATGTGCATGTGAGTAAAGCAAACACTAAGATATAGTCATCATATGGAATTCATCTCTAGCATCGAAAGTAGGAGAAGTAAAGAAGAAAATAAAAGAAACTAACTATACATATGCAAGTCACTCCAAAAGTAAGAAACTGTGATGCATGGCAAGAAAATGAAAAAGTGAGTGAAAATGAGTGAAAAAGTGAAGGTAAAAATAAAGAAAATGAAAATGTGTGTATGAAAACACTCCCCCAAGCTAAAATCACATTGTCCTCAATGTGCTAGGTGTGGCACGAGGACGCATAAAGGAGGGGAGGGTGGGTGTGGATGCATGCATGGAAAAAGAAAAAAATAAAGAAAGTTAAATATGATGTGATGTATGTAAACGATGGATGCAGCAGGCATGCATATGATGGATGGACAATACAAAATGGGTACAAAAAATGTGTGCCATAAGTGCATACTCTCCCCCAGACTGGTATATAGAATAATGCCAAGCAAAAAGTGATCAAAACGTGTCGGCAAGCAAAATGGTGGCAAAATGATGGGGCGAGAGGCGCATCAGTACTATCATGGCATGCATCAGGTGTGGGCACATAGACTGGTGGTGGATCACCAGTAACTCCCTGTGGTGGGGAAGGTGGTGGCGGTGGAGTAGGCTACTGAGGGGTGGACTGGGGTGCTGGTGGTGGGGGCTGTGGCAGGCGTGCAAGGATCTGGTTCAGCGTGAGATAAATACCAGGCAGAAGGGTGACACGTGCCTGCACAGAGCTAACGGTGGTGACGAGAGCCTGAAAATCTACTCTGAGCCCACTCACTGCCCCCTCAACAGCATGGAGATGCTAGACAAGGGTGTCAGGAGCGGGAGTAGATGGTCGCACTGGAGGAGGTCAGGGCTGATGCACATGGCCACTGTAAACAAGTAAGGCCACTAGTGGGTGTGGGACGGTGCTCGCTAAAAGACGCTCAGCATCTATGGGAGGCTGAGACCCAGAAATACTCCCAGAAATGTGAGCAGTGGCAGAGGAGGATGAGGTGACGACTGGGGACGAGACAGGCAGAGAGGTCGTGGACACAGAAGTGGGGACAGACGTCATGGCACTCTCGGTGAAAGTAGCGATAGCTGAGACAGAAGGGTCAACGACTGGAGAGGTCATGAAAGAAACAGAAAATTACTCTCCAGGGGCCAAGAAATCCGGTGAGGACAGGGTCTCGGCTGGCGAAACGAGGAAATGCTCGTCTCTCTCAAATGCTGAGGGGGTGGCACGCTCAAAACTCGTGTAAGAAATGGGATCAACACTCAACGACACAGAGGTGGTGATGGTGGTGGGGGTGACAGACACAGCAATAGTACTCCCGACACTGGCAGAAGTGAGGACATAAGTACTGAGGGCTAGAATCAGATCAGGTGCAGGCTGTGGGATATGGATCTCATGGGCAAGAGGGCCGAGAAGGGGTTCCTACTGGGCGTCCTCGGTCTCGAGTACATAGGCAGCTGGGATGAGGAGCTCCATCTCTGGTCTCCACTCTGCACCTGCGGGTCCGATGTGGGTCCGAGCAGGGGTCGAAAACACCATATAATCTACTGAAAATGGATCCTGTAGCCAAACCAGTGTGCTGACCATGAGGATGCAGCATCCTTGTACATTCCATAACGTCTATAGAAAGGGAAGTGGGGCCGTAGGTTGGAGCAAGCCAGCAGGGAGCTCAATCCCGCACATAGGAGCCAGCAAGGTAACCAGACCGCCACAACAAATCGACATCCTGGCGATGACAGAGGAAATGATGCGGTCAAGATACCAGCTGACAATATCAATCTGGATGACAGGGACTAAGACGTCCCCGTCGCCCTCGAATGCTCTCTCTCGTCATCGTGTAGAGCATATAAAGCTCAGGCGTAGACATCGTCTCAGGCTCATACCTCGCTAGAATGGTGGTTGCCATAAGGCGCTGAGCAATACGAAGGCAAGGGTGGACGATAGAGGAGGCCTTGGCTCGGCTAGGGTCAAAGGCAAGAGGCGATCTTGTGATCACAGTCCAGAATGTGTGTGTATCAAAGGAAGGAGGGGCGTGGTGTGTGGGACCAAAAGCACGATCGAGGTCGGGGATAGGGGGCCAATGGAAAAGGCATGGAGCATATCGAGAGTGATCTCGCACTCCTGATTCATAAGGGGAAAAGTGCACCACTGGGATTCATACGGATAGAACTTAAGACCTCAAGGGTCAGTCGGACGTAGGTGTCTGCCGACACCAAAAGAAAATCACGCCACCTCATGTTGTCGTACAACTGGAATAGCCCCTGAAATACCCCTTGGCGCTCAAGATCAGCTATGTGCGTGAACCTAGAGGGGACTATCGAACGATGTGAGATTCTCTCAAATCTGGCACGGTGTGTGTCATCTCTAAAAGTGATCCCCATCGTGTCGAAGGCCATGGCGGGCTGTGCTGGTAGGGACGTGATGGGTGAAGTGGGGAGGGGGGTAGAAGTGTGGGTGGTAGATCTCTAGGAGGCGGGGAGTCCACTCTAGTGGAAGATGGACCAGGGTCATCCGTCTTCTTCTGCTTGGTTGCGGGTTCGCATGCACGAGACCTAGTGCTTGGAGGCATCATGGTGCCATAAAGTGTACAGACAATCACAACATGCCAAATATAAATAGGAAACATGTGTACCAATTACGATGCGACTCCTCACAAGTGAACCGAAAGACGCCTCCACTGAAGCGCCAAACTAGCGCTCGATCTCCCCAAGCTATCCTGCAGTATAAGAACAAAGGATTAGCAATGAATATCAAATAATCGAGGGGTAAATCAAGATAAATGGGCGTAAATCGGGTTTAATTTGGATTCAGAGCAGATTTGGGCTTACGAAATGGAAAACATGATAAAGGGGCGAATTGGGGGCTGAAGGAGTAGCGATCACTGTCTGGCGGTAAGGGGAGCGTCAACGGAGTGGGTGGTGGCGACGGCGGGGTCGTGCCACTTGGTCGAGGCGATGGTGGCTCGGGCGAGTGAAGGGGGAGTTCGGGTGAGTCGGGAGAGGGATGGGAGATTTGGGAAATTTGATCCGAGCAGCCGTGAGTTGGGGATAAATAATGTTAGGTCGGTCGAGTCACTCGGTAGAGTGACGATAATCACACGACTGAGTCGCAACAAATAGGATATTTTCTAAATTTGCTTTAAGTTCCGACTCGGCCGAGTTGGAACTATCACTCGGCCGAGTGGACTAGATTACTCGGCTGAGTGGATAGGCCACTCAGAGCATTTTATGAGTTACATGTGTCAGATTCACTCGGTCGAGTGAAAAAGTCACTCGGCCGAGTGGCATATAATTTCCAGAGAGGGATTTTCGAGACTTCCCTATACAGTACCCTACTCAGCCAAGTAGGGTCTTCGCTTGGCTGAGTGGAAAAATCACTCGGCTGAGTGGGCTGCTGTTTTCAGCCCCAGACTCTCTGTTTTTGCGTCACTTTCTGTTTTCTTCTCTCCCGTCAGGTTCTCCCTTCCTTTGGCATTTGCGCGCACCCTTGGAGTGCTCTCCATCGCCATGGCCGACCTCCGTTATGGTCTCATATCATCCTTTTCCTGAAATGAAAACCGTAGCCTGTCGTTAGATTCTTCCTAAACACTTGACTTTATAGACTAATAAAGATCTAAAACAAAAAATAAAAGTAAAATTCAACTAAAAACTAAGATAGAACTATCGGGTTGCCTCCCGACAAGCGCTCGTTTAAGATCTTGAGCTCGACCCCTTAAGATATGACGTTTAGCGCGTGATATTCGGCGCATAGGAGATGTGCATGTCAAATTTTACAGGGAGGCCTTGAGGGTTCAGGTGCGACGCTTGTTCTTTCTTGGTCTCCCTAGTGTGTGTCTCCTCTTTAATGGTGTTGAGGAAAGATCCCCCCTAGCTTGTGTTCTTAGTATCTTTCCTCTTTCTCTGGGATGGAGGTATTTTTGTCGGCGGCGCCTTCTCCTGTTGCTTCACCGTAGAGAGCCTGCAGAGCTCTCTAATCCTTGCGACATCAACGTCGCTCTTCTCTTCATCGGTGAGCGTGATTTCTTCCTTACTGAGAGGGTTCGATGGTTTCCCCATTTGGGATGCTGTCCTCAGCATTTAGGGCTTCATCAAGGCTCTCCGTGTGCAAGGCTCCAACGCGTAAGGCATGGCATCATCTATTACCTCGTCAAGAAGGTGTGATAAACTTTGAGTCGGAGCCTTTCCTAGAGAGATACTTTTCACCTCATCGATAGGGTCGCCAGCAGAGTAGTGCTTGAGTCTTTGGCCGTTAACCTTGAATGGTCTCCCGTCATTTCCTTCTATCTCAAAAGCTCCTCCAGATGGATGTGGCAGAGGGTGAATGGTCCCGACCACCGTGATCTCAGCTTGCCGGGAAAAAGTCGGAGCCTTGAGTTGTACAGCAAGACCTTATCTCCAACCTTGAATTGTCTCACGGTAATTCGGGCGTCGAGGTAGAGTTTGGTTCTTTCTTTATAGATTTTAGAGCTTTCATAGGCATCCCTCCTAATCTCATCAAGCTCATTTATGTCCATAAGACGTCGCATCACTATGCTCTTATAATCATAATTTAGGGTCTTGATAGCCCATTATGTGCGATGCTCCAATTCCACAGGCAAGTGGCAAGCCTTTCCGTATACTAGCCGGTATGGGATAGTGCCGATGGGAGATCGAAAAGCTGTACGGTATGCCCATAGTGCGTCATTCAACTTCATGGACCAATCTTTCCTTGACCTATCCACCGCCTTTTCCAGTATTTGCTTGATTTTCCTATTCAACACTTCCACTTGCCCACTTGTTTGAGGGTGATATGCCAAACCAACTCTATGATGTACTCAGTACTTTTTTAGCATAGCTTCGAACTTGCTTTCTATGAAATGGCTACCTCCATCGCTTATTAGTGTTCTCGGTACTCCAAAGCAGGGAAATATGTTTTTCTTGAAGAATTTGGAGACCACTCTTGCGTCGTTGGTTGGAGAGGCAATAGCTTCCACCCATTTCGAAACATAGTCAACGACCAATAAGATATATTTGTTCCCCTTGCTTGAAGGAAAAGGTACCATGAAATCTACTCCCCAACAATCGAATAACTCAATTCCCAAGATAGGTTTCATTGACATCTCATTCCGATTGGATATGTTTCCCGTCCGTTGACATCTATCACACTTTTTGACGAATTCATGTGTGTACTTGAACATGGTGGGCCAAAAGAATCCGCATTGCAATATTCACGGTGGTTTTGGAAGCGGTCGCGTGTCCTCTGCATGGCATGTCGTGACAATGTGAGATGATAGAAGTAGCCTCTTCTTTTGAAATGCACCTCCATATAATCCCATCCTTGCTTACTTTGAAGAGGTAAAGGTCCTCCCAAAAATAATACCGAACTTCATGCATGAATCTTCTCTTTTGTTGTGTGGCCATGCCGTGTGGTTTAATGCCGCATGCTAAGTAGTTCACGAAGTCTGCATACCAAGGTACCTCCATGGGTCGAAAGGCGAAGAGCTTCTCGTCGGCAAATTTCTCATCAATAGGTAGGCTTTCGTCTTTCCCGTCACGGATAAGACTTGATAAATGGTCCGCCACAAGATTGTCCGTGCCCTTTTTGTCCTGGATTTCCAAGTCAAACTCTTGCAAAAGTAAGATCCATCTTATTAGTCTCGGATTGGCCTCCTTTTTGCTTAATAGGTATTTTAACGCCGCATGATCCGTATGCACGATCACCTTTGATCCTAGAAGGTAGGAACGGAACTTCTCCATAGAGTAAACCACTGCCAAGAGCTCCTTTTTAGTGGTGGTGTAATTCTTTTGCACATCATCCAAAGTCTTGCTTGCATAGTATATTCCATGAAGCTTCTTATCCTTTCTTTGTCCCAACACCGCTCCAACCGCTTGGTCACTAGCATCACACATTAGCTCGAAAGAAAGACTCCAATCCGACGGTTGTATTATTGGAGCGGAGATGAGTGCCTCCTTTAGTGTATTAAATGCTTGCAAGCAATCACCAGAAAAAACAAAGGGTACATCTTTAGCAAGTAAAGCTGTAAGTGGTAGGGCAATTTGAGCAAAATCCTTAATAAAACGACGGTAAAACTCTTCATGACCAAGGAATCCTCTAATGCCCTTGACATTAATAGGAGGGGGTATCTTTTCTATTACCTCAATTTTAGCTTTGTCAACTTCAATCCCCCTCGAGGAGACAATATGTCCAAGAACTATTCCCTCGGTAACCATGAAATGGCAGTTTTCCCAATTAAGCATGAGATTATTTTGTTCGCATCTTTTTAAAACTTTAGTTAGGTTAGCCAAACATGAGTCGAATTCACTGCCATACACAGAAAATTCATCCATAAAGACTTCCATAATGTCTTCAATATAATAAGGAAAAGTGGATGTCATGCATCTTTGAAAAGTGGCGGGGGCGTTGCAAAGACCAAAGGGCATCCTGCGGTAAGCATAAGTGTCGTAAGGGCACATGAAGGTGGTCTTCTCCTGGTCATTCTCGTGGAGCGGGATCTGAAAGAATCCTGAATACCTATCCAATTAGCAAAAATATTTATGCTTAGCGAGACGTTCTAGCATTTGGTCAATAAAGGGTAGTGGGTAATGGTCCTTCCAGGTAGCCTTATTTAATTTTCTGTAATCGATACACATACGCCAACCCGTGACGGTCCGTGTTGATATAGATTTACCCTTATCGTTTTTTATTATGGTCATTCCTCCCTTCTTGGGGACGACATGAACCTGGCTAACCCATCTGCTGTCAGAAATAAGATAAATGATATCGGCTTCAAGCAGTCTAAGGATCTCTTTTTAACCACCTCTTTCATATTGGGGTTTAACTGCCTTTGAGGCTCTATGGAGGTGGCTTCAGTGTTTTCAAGATGAATCCTATGGGTACATAGCTTAGGACTAATCCCTTTGAGGTCGAAAACGCTATATCCAAGGACATCCCTATGGCTTCTCAGGACATTAAGAATATTCTCAAGTTGGTGGTGGTTGAGACTAGCATTAACAATTACAAGATATGTCAATTTATTACCCAAAATGCGTGCCTTAAGTTGGGAGGTAATTGTTTTAGTTCTATCTCAGGGGGTGTTGTACCCCCCATTTCCTTTTCTTGTGAAAACATGGCATCATCGGGCTCATCTTCTTCCGCTTCCTCTTCAGAAGATAGGCTCTCGCATGCCAACTCAAAGTCGTTGCTCAGTGAGGATGGAGCGTCAAAGTATGCGCTAGGTGACTCTGCTCTTGAGGCGATGGAACCACTGCTCTCCTCTTGTTCATACATATCATCAAATGGTAAGTCAGTGTATAAACCCACATCATAAAAGGTTTCATCAAGCGTACTTCCCTTTATGTCAGTGTCCCAAAGTCCAAAGTAGTTCTTCACAAGCATTGATCTCTTCAGTGCATACTTCAATGCCTTCATTCATTGTAAGCTGAGGAACTTCGTCATATTCGAGATATAGCTTATCATCTCTAGCATCAACCCTAATGCCGCCGTTGATCGTTCCTTTCGGAGAGATTTGATCAATGATGAATGTAGCAAATAGTTGCTCAATTTGGTCTTCCATACTGATGGCAATGGGTCATGTGGCTTTAACCTCGTCAACAAGTTCCTCCAGAAGGGTGTAAAAGTATCGGCATATCGTGGGCTAGAGCCCGCGCTCATCCTTGCGTCTTCCAGATAATCTGACAAATACCAATGGAAAAGTCTGGAAAACAACGTAAATAACTGCGTGCATGCTCAGTAAGAAGAACAAAAATACCGTCGCCTCCCCGGCAATGACGCCAAAAACTTGATTGCTCTCGGATATACACCCAAAAACAATGTAGCTTTACCGCAAGTGCACGGTTAAGTGGCAAGCGTGTATCGAATCACGTGGAGGACTAATGACATCACTCTATTTTGGTTAATAAGCTATTTGGTGGAAGAGTCGTTTGAGAATGGATGGTGTCACGACCCGCTTCCCTAAAATGGAGGCGAGACGTGAGAAGGTCCGCTCAAGCGTGGAGCTGTGAAGCTGCACGCCTGATAAGCGTAAATTTAGTATAAGCAGGTCCCTGTAATTGCAAACGAAACAACAACAATAATAATAATATGAGACGGATATGAAATACCAATCCCACAGTTTGTCCACAAAATATCCAACATCACAGAAAAGCCACCAGGCTAAAAGAAAGAGTCTAAAGGCCCAGAACAAGGCCAAACAAAAGACAAATATATCAGAGTATCGAACTAGGTGCCACGCACCGACAACCCCAAAGATCTAACAAAACTAGACGTAGACACTAAGACTGATCCCCAGTGTCTACGAAGTCCTCGTCCAACACGGGCGCAAGCTCGGCGTCCGCAAACACCTCACCCTCAGCAAGTAACTCGGGCTCAAGGTCTAACATGCGTCACCCAAAAGAGAAAGGGGCACATGTCAGCAAGTCTGAAAGACTTGAGCAAGGAAACTGAAAGTGACTAACAACCTAGCACTTGTAATATTAAGCAATGACATGGCAGTTAAGTATGATGCAACAGTTTAAAGGAGAGGCAAGCACGCACTATGTAGCCAAAGCTACCAATTCACTAATCACTAATCATTTATCACTGTTTATCACTTAGTGCATAGAGAGTCCACCTGCTGGCCAGCTCGTGGATCAGGCTGCTTATCTCTATCACTATTAATCACTTGTACACTAGAGATTTCGCCTGCTGGCCGGAGTGGCGGATCAGGCCAACTCGGAGCTCAGGTGGCCGCTTATCTCTTACCCCACCCATATGTGTTGAGCGTTGGGGTTTCCAACTACAGGGCTCGCTTCTGGAACACGAGCCAGGAAAATAATAGTATTGTAGCGTGTGCTACGCAATCACGATGACAAATCAATATGCAATGCCAGGAACAGATATTTGCGTATCGTTAATTGAATTTAAACGTGACAGGCAAAATGCAATGACATGAACAGATATTTGCGTACCGTTAATTGAAATTAAACGTGACATACAAGGATGATGAAGGTGACGGACCAAGCTTCGTTGTCAAGCCGGGTCAATGGCGTCTAGACGGCTATCCTTTCACCGTCTAGTCTCTTTTACGCTAAAGCAAGGAAATGGCCTAAGACATGGCCCAAATCAAGAGATGCAAGTTTCACTTGCCTGATACCGGGGTTGACGAGCAATGAAGATCGTCACAAGCTAACTACGGAATAGATCGCTGTTATGGCAAAACAATCATTAGAACAATGATTCTAAATCGATTTCTTATTAGAATCCTAACTTTCTAATAATCCATTTTATTAGGGTTTCACACATGTCAATGGGGGTTATGCTAAAACTAAAGGAAACGAGTATTACCGTGAAGAGGCGGAGGAGCGATGCCGAGCAACCACGGCAACGGAAGAACGATCCGGCTCAGATCTGGAAATGAGGGAAAAATATGGAGAAATGGGTTTGGAGGTGGATTTTGGGGATTTGATGAGGGTTTGGGGAAGATGAGAGATGGGTTGTGACAAGGGAGGGTTTGGATGATGGAGGATGAGCTTGGGATGAAAGATTAATGGCTTGAGGAAGATGGGGGCTCAAGGGGGAGAAATTAGGGTTTTGGGTCGAGTGGAGGAAGAAGAAAACGTTTGGGAGGGGTTTAAATAGGATGGGCTGGCGGCTGCCCAGAAATTAGGGTTTTAACACAGATTAGTCGGTCAAAGAGCAACCACTGACCGACTAGTTTGGCAACTAGTCGGTCGGTCGACCAACGCAGACCGACTAAGTGTAAACAGTAACTTCTGAACGAAAATAGAATTTAGATTTAGTCGGTCGATGAACAACTACTGACCGACTAGTTTAAACACTAGTCGGTCGAAAGATGAACTTCGACCGACTAAGAATGAACTGTACTGATACTAAAATTTAGATGATGTGTTAGTCGGTTAAAGAAGCATTGCCGACCGACTAGTTTGCAACCTAGTCGGTCAACCAACGTTCTTAGACCGACTAACGATAAACAGTAACTCCTGAGAAATTTAGAAAGCCAACTAGTCGGTTCAAGAAGGATTGTCGACCGACTGGATCGTCATCTAGTCGGTCGGTGCCCCCTCTTACACCGGCTAATAAGCACCAAAAGTTCCGATACGGAGCGCAGAGCTCCGGGATCGATTCCTAAGACTCCTAGGCTTGATCTAATAGTAAGATACGACTCTTATGAAGCCCGTCACGAATGACTTGCTCCGAAATCGACGATCCTAAGGAAGAAACGAGAAAACACGACGAAACGATCAAAAATGAAAGCTACGGAGACGAAAACCACACAAAAGGAGAAAATCCATCAAAACATATATTATATTATAATAAATCTAAATACATGAAAACCAGTCGTTACATCCTCCCCAACTTAAGAAAAATTCCGTCCTCGGAATTTCCAAACACTCATGTGTCCGGAAACAAAAGTGGGAAACGCTCTCGCATCTCATCCTCATTATCCCAAGTAGACTCTCCAGGCGAGCCGTGTCGCCACATCACCCTCACAAGATTGACAATCTTGTTCCGAAGAGATTTCTGACGCCTGTCCAGAATCTGCACTGGATGCTGGTCATACGTCATATCTGGGCGGACGGTAATCTCCGAAAAATCCACCGCATGATATGGATCGCTAATGTATCGACGAAGCTGCGACACATGGAAAACATTGTGAACTCCCTCCAAAGATGGCGGCAAGGCCAAGCGATAAGCTACCTCGCCAACTCTCTCCAGAACGTCAAACGGTCCAATGTATCGCGGGCTCAACTTCCCTCGCTTCCCAAAACGAATCACACCGCGATTCGGGGAAATCTTCAAGAACACATGGTTGCCTGGCTGAAACTCCAAAGAACGACGTTTAGCATCCGCCCAATGCTTAAAACGGTCGTGAGCAATCCTCAACCTCTCCCGAATGTTCCTGACAATATCCACGGCCTCCACGATCATCTCAGGTCCCAACAACTCCCGATCACCAACGTCATCCCAACTCAATGGCGATCGACATTTCCTCCCATAAAGAGCGGCGAAAGGCGCCATGCCAATACTCGCCTGGAAGCTGTTGTTGTAAGAAAACTCCACCAAATGTAGATGGTCCTCCCACGAACCCTTGAAATCCAACATGCACGCCCTCAGCATGTCTTCCAAAATCTGAATCGTCCTCTCGGACTGGCCATCCGTCTGCGGATGGTACGCCGTGCTGAAACTCAGACGCGTACCCAAGCTCTTCTGCAAACTCTGCCAGAACTAAGATGTTCGTGTCTCTGTCAGACACGATACTCACGGGGACTCCGTGAAGTCGCACGACCTCCTGCACGATTCACGTTACATCACTATCCAAACTAGGAAAAGGACATAAAACGGAGAGTAAAAGAATGTTACCTCCATATATCTCCTTGTTAGCGCCTCAGTGGACTGTCCCACTCGGAACGGAATAAAGTGCGCAGATTTGGTCAATCGGTCTACGATCACCCAAATCGCGTCATTCTGCTTCGGACTCCGAGGCAGTCCAGTCACGAAATCCATAGTGATGTGTTGCCACTTCCACTCCAGAATCGGAAGCGGTTGTAGCAACCCGGCCGTACGCTCATGCTTCGCCTTCACTTGCTGGCAAACCAAACACTTGGCCACACTCCGAGCCATACTCCTTTTCATGCCATGCCACCAATAATTCAGACGAAGATCCTGGTACATCTTGGTGCCACCAGGATGCACAGAATACGGCGAACTGTGTGCCTCCACCATCAACTCCTCTCTAATATCCCCAGCTGGCACACACAACCTGGCTCCAAACCTCAGTGAGCCATCCTCATGAATCAAAAATTCAGTCCGCAGACCGGCTTCCACCTGCTCCCGAATCTTCACCAGCTTCGGATCCTCAGCCTGGCCAGCCTTAATCCGATCCACGATCGTCGACTGCACCTGCATGTACATCAACGATGAAGCCTCCCCAGGAAGGACAATCTCAACACCAGACTCGCAGAAATCCTGCTGTAATCTCCACTGCGAGGTCAAAATCATCACCGCTGGAAGCCTACTCAGCGCATCAGGAACCACATTCACCTTGCCCGGGTGATACTGCAAATCAATCTCATAATCTGCCATAAGCTCCAACCATCGACGCTGTCGCATGTTGAGCTCCTTCTGAGTAAAAATATACTTCAAGCTCTTGTGATCAGTGAAAATCTTCACGTTCTCACTCAGCAGGAAGTGCCTCCAAATCTTAAGAGCAAACACAACGGCAGCCAACTCCAAGTCATGTGTCGGGTAATTCTTCTCATGAACCTTAAGCTGACGAGACACATACGCCACAACATCTCCGTGCTGATGCAACACACAACCGAGACCCTTGCCAGAAGCATCGCAAAAGATCTCAAATCCACCGCTGCGATCAGGCACAACAAGAATAGGGGCAGTCGTCAACCTCTCCTTCAGAATACCAAAAGCACTCTCACAATCACCCGACCAAACAAAAGGTACATCCTTCCGCGTCAACCTGGTCATCGGCTCAGCAATACAGGAAAAGTCCTTAATGAATCACCGATAGTAACCAGCAAGTCCAAGGAAACTCTGAATCTCAGACGCAGACGACGAAACATGCCACTCTCTGATGGACCTAATCTTCTCGGGATCCACTGAAATACCATCTCCAGTCACCACATGCCCGAGAAAAGCAACTCTATCCAGCCAAAACTCGCACTTCGAAAACTTAGCATACAAACGATGCTTCCTCAAGATCTCCAACACCGTCCTTAAGTGCGAGGCATGCTCTTCCTCCGACTTCGAATAGATCAGAATGTCGTCAATAAAGATAACGACAAACTTATCCAAAAAGTCGTAGAAAATCAGGTTCATCATATTCATGAAAACTGCGGGCGCGTTAGTTACGCCGAAAGGCATAACCATAAACTCATAGTGTCCATACTTCGTCCTGAACGCTGTCTTCGGAACATCTCCCTTCTTCACCTTCAACTGATGGTAACCACTCCTCAAATCCAACTTAGAAAACACCCTCGAACCTCCAAGCTGATCAAAAATATCATCGATGCGAGGCAACGGGTATTTATTCTTAATGGTCACTGCATTCAACTCCCGATAGTCCACGCACATGCGACGCGAACCATCCTTCTTCTTCACCAACAACACCGGTGCTCCCAACGGAGACACACTAGGATTGATATAACCCTTCTTCAAAAGCTCATCCAACTGCTTCTGCAACTCTTCCAATTCTGCAGGTGCCATACGATACGGCGCCTTCGAAATCGGCTGCGCTCCCGGAACAAGATCAATAGAAAATTCTAGGGCTCGATCAGGTGGCAACCCAGACATCTCCTCGGGGAAGACGTCGCCAAAATCACGCACCACAGCTGGCCACTCCATCTCCATCTGCAAAGCCACAACCTCCACCGGCTTGGCCCAAAATCTGACAGGACCAAGCGAACTGCTACCACGGCTGAATTCAAACACCGGATGTCCGGGAATCTCGAACACAACCTTCTTCCTCCTGCAGTTGATCGTAGCATAGAAGCTCGCAAGCCAGTCCATCCCAAAGACCGCATAGTAGTTGGTGATGTTGTGGACAATAAAATCAGCATAAAGCTCATGTCCACAAACCACCACAGAGCAAGGACTGCACCCACGATGCACCGTGACTACTCCATTCCCTGTAACGATGTTCCAACTCTTGGAGAGAGGGGACGTCGACAAGGAATGCTTCTCCACGAAGCTCTGGGCCAAAATACACATCGACGCACCTGAGTCAAAGAGGACTCGGGCAGGGAACGCGCAAACCAAAACCACACCTAACAAACAGTCTAATCAATCAAATCTTACTCTAGCAACATTCATACACAAGCATCCAACATAATTTAACAATCAATTATTTAAGGAAGGAACAACTAGATTGAAAGTTACCTGCAATGACATCATCCATGGCCAAAACCTCCTCCTCAGTCATCAGAAATGCCTGCCTCCTTGGCGGAACAGCCTGCCGAAAAGCATGCCCTTGCGGAACAAGGGGTACCCCACGACCAGCGGGCACCGGGGCTCTCTGCTGCAACGGCGGGGCAGCAATAGGTGCCTTCCAAGGCTGCTTCAACCTCGGGCACTCCCTGAGAGCATGGGCGGGATCGCCACAGGCAATACATTGCCCCAAGAACTTCCTACACGATTCCTTAATATGGCACTCCTTGCCACAGAAATGGCAAGTCCTCCGAACGGGCCCTCCTGGCCTCTTAAACTGAACAGGCTGGTTCGGCCTGAATCCAGGTCTAACCACAGCTCTCGCATGTTCCACAGGCCCCTTCCCAACACCAACAATAGATCCCATCCTCTGGTTCACGAGCAGCTCCTGCCTCTTG
This sequence comes from Scilla litardierei, assembly GCA_030789695.1. Classification (NCBI taxonomy): domain Eukaryota; kingdom Viridiplantae; phylum Streptophyta; class Magnoliopsida; order Asparagales; family Asparagaceae; genus Scilla; species Scilla litardierei. Next base: position 267,282,897 of record CM061133.1, on the reverse strand, counting down.
GCTGCTACCAAAACCTTCTGATAAGATTCCCGGTCAGAAGAGGTCACAAAACTCTGGAGCTCCGAAGCAAGCCCCTGCAGGAACCTCTGAGCTCTCTCCTAAGCGTCCTGCACCATCTTCGGTGCAAACCGACTCAGCCTCATGAACTCTTGGTGATATCGGTCCACCGACGAGCTTCCTTGCTTCAGATCGATAAAACGCTGCAGCATCTCTTCCCTGGCAGCCTTCGGGAAGAACTCACCATCAAATCTGGCCTTGAAGGTAGCCCAGACGATCGGCTCCTCCAACATCTTCTCTTCAGCATCCCACCAATTCCTGGCGTTATCCCTCAGCTGGCGCTTCGCCAAGTCAACCCAACTAACTTCGTTGACCTTGGACATCTTCAGATTGTCCTCGATATTCCTCATCCATTCATCAGCAGCTAGTGGACCTTCGGTTCCATCAAAATATGCAGGACCCAGCTCTCTGAACTGCTTCGCCCCGGGCTCAGGGCGAGGGGCTTCCACCACCCGAGCAGCTCGGGTCACCGGAGCATTCTGTACCTGCAGAAGCACACCCTGCTGAACCTGCATCATCTGCAACATCATCCGCATCATCTCTCTGTTAGTGGGCTCCCGCTCAGGCTCCTCGTCATGAGGGGGCGCACCACTACCACCACCACGGGTGATTCGCCTTCCTGCCATCTAATGACACAGAAAGCGAAACAATTAGACTCATAGCTTAGGGCTCAGATGTCGAACTCATTTGTTGGACAATCTTGTATTATTATCGTTATCCCGATAATTGCAGTTACAGAAGGACCTGCATGGGCCACCACTAAAACCTGTCACGACCCGCTTCCCTAAAATGGAGGCGAGACGTGAGAAGGTCCGCTCAAGCGTGGAGCTGTGAAGCTGCACGCCTGATAAGCGTAAATTTAGTATAAGCAGGTCCCTGTAATTGCAAACGAAACAACAACAATAATAATAATATGAGACGGATATGAAATACCAATCCCACAGTTTGTCCACAAAATATCCAACATCACAGAAACGCCACCAGGCTAAAAGAAAGAGTCTAAAGGCCCAGAACAAGGCCAAACAAAAGACAAATATATCAGAGTATCGAACTAGGTGCCACGCACCGACAACCCCAAAGATCTAACAAAACTAGACGTAGACACTAAGACTGATCCCCAGTGTCTACGAAGTCCTCGTCCAACACGGGCGCAAGCTCGGCGTCCGCAAACACCTCACCCTCAGCAAGTAACTCGGGCTCAAGGTCTAACATGCGTCACCCAAAAGAGAAAGGGGCACATGTCAGCAAGTCTGAAAGACTTGAGCAAGGAAACTGAAAGTGACTAACAACCTAGCACTTGTAATATTAAGCAATGACATGGCAGTTAAGTATGATGCAACAGTTTAAAGGAGAGGCAAGCACGCACTATGTAGCCAAAGCTACCAATTCACTAATCACTAATCATTTATCACTGTTTATCACTTAGTGCATAGAGAGTCCACCTGCTGGCCAGCTCGTGGATCAGGCTGCTTATCTCTATCACTATTAATCACTTGTACACTAGAGATTTCGCCTGCTGGCCGGAGTGGCGGATCAGGCCAACTCGGAGCTCAGGTGGCCGCTTATCTCTTACCCCACCCATATGTGTCGAGCGTTGGGGTTTCCAACTACAGGGCTCGCTTCTGGAACACGAGCCAGGAAAATAATAGTATTGTAGCGTGTGCTACGCAATCACGATGACAAATCAATATGCAATGCCAGGAACAGATATTTGCGTATCGTTAATTGAATTTAAACGTGACAGGCAAAATGCAATGACATGAACAGATATTTGCGTACCGTTAATTGAAATTAAACGTGACATATAAGGATGATGAAGGTGACGGACCAAGCTTCGTTGTCAAGCCGGGTCAATGGCGTCTAGACGGCTATCCTTTCACTGTCTAGTCTCTTTTACGCTAAAGCAAGGAAATGGCCTAAGACATGGCCCAAATCAAGAGATGCAAGTTTCACTTGCCTGATACCGGGGTTGACGAGCAATGAAGATCGTCACAAGCTAACTACGGAATAGATCGCTGTTATGGCAAAACAATCATTAGAACAATGATTCTAAATCGATTTCTTATTAGAATCCTAACTTTCTAATAATCCATTTTATTAGGGTTTCACACATGTCAATGGGGGTTATGCTAAAACTAAAGGAAACGAGTATTACCGTGAAGAGGCGGAGGAGCGATGCCGAGCAACCATGGCAACGGAAGAACGATCCGGCTCAGATCTGGAAATGAGGGAAAAATCTGGAGAAATGGGGTTGGAGGTGGATTTTGGGGATTTGATGAGGGTTTGGGGAAGATGAGAGATGGGTTGTGACAAGGGAGGGTTTGGATGATGGAGGATGAGCTTGGGATGAAAGATTAATGGCTTGAGGAAGATGGGGGCTCAAGGGGGAGAAATTAGGGTTTTGGGTCGAGTGGAGGAAGAAGAAAACGTTTGGGAGGGGTTTAAATAGGATGGGCTGGCGGCTGCCCAGAAATTAGGGTTTTAACACAGATTAGTCGGTCAAAGAGCAACCACTGACCGACTAGTTTGGCAACTAGTCGGTCGGTCGACCAACGCAGACCGACTAAGTGTAAACAGTAACTTCTGAACGAAAATAGAATTTAGATTTAGTCGGTCGATGAACAATTACTGACCGACTAGTTTAAACACTAGTCGGTCAAAAGATGAACTTCGACCGACTAAGAATGAACTGTACTGATACTAAAATTTAGATGATGTGTTAGTCGGTTAAAGAAGCATTGCCGACCGACTAGTTTGCAACCTAGTCGGTCAACCAACGTTCTTAGACCGACTAACGATAAACAGTAACTCCTGAGAAATTTAGAAAGCCAACTAGTCGGTTCAAGAAGGATTGCCGACCGACTGGATCGTCATCTAGTCGGTCGGTGCCCCTTCTTACACCGGCTAATAAGCACCAAAAGTTCCGATACGGAGCGCGGAGCTCCGGGATAGATTCCTAAGACTCCTAGGCTTGATCTAATAGTAAGATACGACTGTTATGAAGCCCGTCACGAATGACTTGCTCCGAAATCGACGATCCTAAGGAAGAAACGAGAAAACACGATGAAACGATCAAAAATGAAAGCTACGGATACGAAAACCACACAAAAGGAGAAAATCCATCAAAACATATATTATATTATAATAAATCCAAATACATGAAAACCAGTCGTTACAGATGGTGTAACAATTGTTTGAGTAACAATGCAAATTCAATATAATAAAAGTGTCTAGGGCTAGGGAATCTCCACTATGGATTTTCAAGTTGTCATTGTGAGTTAGGAAATACCATGCAATCAAACGTGAGTCAAGGTGAACTTGCCGCAACTAATTGGAGAACCAACTCACACTGTTGTGCTATTGTAGGCCTATAGCACCTTAAACTAGAGCCTCGCTGTCACGCAAGACTAGTCTAGACTACTAGCATTAAAATCGGCAATCTCGTCCAATCCAAACTCAAGCTCGCTGTCACGCAACTTGAGTCTAAATCTAGATCTTGATAGTTCGTATCCATTCACTGTCATGCAATGAATATGAGTATAGGAGAGCAATAAAAATGCTAGCTTTGATCGCCGTCGTGCACTAAATCTAGGGAATTTTGATTGTGAACCTAAATCAAATATTTAGGGCTTTCCTTGGATCAAGATCCTCTGTCGAGCTCACGAGATCCAAGAGAAATCCTTATCTATCTGTAGTAAATCAATCAAGATCTAACCTTTCAATCAAGCCTAATAGCATAGCAATTCAATAGATCTCACAATTCAAACATTAGATCTCTAGGGTTCATCCCTTTGCTCTAGAGCAAAGGAACTACTCACAAATCATATTAGAAATCGATAGGAAAATAAGATCAACAATGGAATTCATCGTGCAATCAAGATTCAATAAGAGATGTAGCATAAAAATCAAAACTTGCAAGAGATCAAGACAAACCAACGTCTCCAAAGAAGCTTTCAATAGAAAATTCAATTCCAATCTTCAGTCTCTCGCCAATATAAAAGCTTAACTATGATTAGAAACTAAGGAAAAATAGTTCTAAGAAATCTATCTGGTCTCTTCTAGGGCTGGAGACAAAACTGGGCATAAATGCATACCCAAAAGAACCAAAAAATACAGACCTAACTGCCCTTGCATCGCCAGAAACCCTAGTTTTTCCGACTGGGGGATCTGCGCCATTCGGCCGAGTGAAAATATGACTCTGCTGAGTGAGAAGTATGACTCGGCCAAGTGCGATAGTCAGCAGATCGTCCAAAAACAGAGAAGTCGGCTTGGCTCTCTTCGAAATTTTGGCCTTCACTCGGGCGAGTGGAGTTCTTACTCGGCCGAGTGAATTCACCACCCGGCCGAGTACATTGTGGTACTCAGACTGGCCGATGTCGTCATGTCAGTCTTGCTCGGCCGAGTGGCCTGTTTCAGAGCTCATTTCTTCTCCTTGTTGATTCCTTCGACGTCCTTCCTCTTCTGCTCATCCTTCAGCGCCGTTAACTCTTCGATATGATCATGAGCGACGCTCCGGCACGTGTGCAAGTCCTCTAGGCTCCCAATTGACCCGATTGATATATATCTCCTGAAATCAGACGAAAAACAAGAAATAGTGAAAAGTATCGAAACATCGTCAAATAATCATGAAAATCGCGATATGAGCAATCGAAATGGCATGCATATATGCAAGAAAAATGTGTAAAATATGAGCCTATCAACACACACACATCACCTATAACCATATAACTTATCACATATAACACTTTATGTTTGGGTCTGCGTATATATATCATTAGGAATTACCCGTGCACATAGTACACCGGGATCAAAGTCAAAACAGACCCACATAAATATCAAGATGGGCAACGCGTTGGAGCATCTCCAAGCATATGCTCCAACCATCTCCAACGCGTTATTACTTATTTGCTAGAACAATTATGACACAACGAATACATATGCATTAAAAATATTTTTTGTAACGACCAGTTTTCGTCGTTACGTTATTTCTGTATTTTTCTCGCATAATATCTTTCCCAGTATCTGTTGTTTGACATTTCTAACCCGTACCCGTATCCACTTCTGCTATTACAACCTCATTGCTATCATTGTTATTTTAAAATTACCAAAATAAATTCTTCATAAAATTATTTTTAAAATATCTTTTTATTAATGGTTTAAATATTCAAATTCGAAAAAGGGGTAGTTTAAATATTCAAATTCGAATTTCGAATTTGAACTTCGTCTTTTTTTAAATTTTAAAAAAATTCAAATTAAAGCCTTCTTTTTTAAAACTCTTTTAAACCTATATTAATTGGCCTTAATTACCCCTTTTATAACATGATAAATTCTTATTTCAAACTCTTTCCTTCTTAGCTAACATAATTGATTGACTCTAAGTTTCCTCCAAATTAAATCCCATTATTAGTAAATCAAAAATCTTCCTAATATAAACTTTCCTTAATCCCAACCTAGTTCTTCTACAGCCATCTACACCCACAAAAAAAAAAGAGAGGAATCAAATAGAATATTAAAACCTATAGCTAAAGCCAAGCTCACGTGATGTCATCCTCAACCCTACTTCCTTATATACGAAATCTAAGACCTCTCTCCCTCTCTCAATAAAACTCATACCACCTATTTTAAAAACCCTATTTCTTAGAACCTAGCCTACTATCCTATAAGGCTATAACCCATGCATTATTATTTTCTCGAGCAACACAACCTCTACCTACGAATTCTCCCCCTCTCTTTCGTACAGACCCCTCTTCTCTTCTTCCTCCGTTCGAGACAAACCCCCCTCTGTTTCTTCTTCCCCTTCTCCTTCTTCGCACCACCACCCAGGCGTTTCTCATCTGCCGCCGCCTTCTTCCCTCAACGCGGACGTCGCCCCGTACGAGACCCGCCTCCACCATTCGATCTCCCGCATGGCAGCTCCACCGAGCTCCGATTGTCCCGCCTCCTTCGCCTGCTCTCGAGACCCCAGCCTCGCAACGGCCAGCGCCACCGCACGGAGCCCCCGCCCAGCGCCGCTCCACACGACTAGCCTAGTCGTCGCCCGCCTCAGTCGCAAGCCCTCCGGCCTTCGTCCTCTCTCCGACAACCTCGCTCGCCACCGTGATCTCAGCCCCAGCTCGCCACCCCGATCGCCTCCCCGCAGCCCTCCAGATCTTCCGCCCGCTAGCCGTTGCCTCAGTCGCTGCCGCCGTACCGAGCTCGCCCATCGCCAGTCGCCGGTCATCTGCAGCCGGCCACGCCGTCGCACCCGAGGTCGCCGTCACCCGCCGCGCGCTCCACCCGCATGTGCACGCCAAGGTGCCGAACGCACGTAAGTATGCAGTAGCTTAATATTTTGGTGTGCGTGTAGGTTAAATCTCAATAAGTAAGTTAACTTCATGTGTAAATGATAGTTAGGATAGCATATATTTATTACCCTGTTGATTTAAACACCAAATCTTAGCCTATTGGTATGTTGCAAGTGGTTACAGTACGTAAGGGGTCATGCATGAAGTTTGGCTTGGGTGTATGCACTTAAATGAGCACGACTCGATGATGACGCCAGCTTGTTTGATTATGAAGTTTTAATATAAAGTATGTAATAAAAAGCTAAATTTAGTAATGAGCTAATATCAGTAAGTGTTTTACGCTGCATATTATCACACATATAGTTCTAATGCATAGGTTAACTTAATGTACTTACACATTGTGATGTTAAACATATACTTGATGATTTATTACCACTGCTTGCTGCTAGTTCCAGAGCTTTTAAAATGTCACCATATTAAAATGTTTAGGAGTTACTGGAGGTTATTGACACATGCTATTAAATTAATTGGCTGAATGAGGTAAACTAGTAAGCTCTGATTAGTCCGTTAAGAACCATTTAACTGATGTCAACCCAATTTTGCAGACAAAACGTGCTTTACGTCTCGTTCACCCGGACACCTAGCACCATCCTCAGGCAAGTATTTATCACCTGCAAGTATATTACTTTCTATAAACTTTTCAAAGGTGCACGTATTTTTATTGTAAACCAACCTTAAAACATAGCGTGCGCTGTTAATACTGTTAAATAACAACTCCTTACATATACGTAGCTTAATTGCACTCGAACTGATTCAGCAAACCCGGTAATGAGTGCATGTTGGGTTACGCCGCTATTAAATGTGGTCGTTATTTTAATCATGTACATAGATGCCTTTGCTCGTTATATCATAAATTGCGGAATGTGCACCCCTAATGGATTGTGACACTGGGCCCTTGGGGCAAAATTACGGACTATTGTGCCTTCGGGCAATTACGGACTATTGGGCCTTCGGGCAATATGGATATTGGGCCGCGGGCCATTTACAGAATGTTTGCCACTCAGCAAACATTGAACTACGGTTGGACTTATGGACACTTTGGGTGGGGTAGTCTAGTGTAGTAGAGGCTGGAAAGCTGGATTACACTCTAGTGGTGAACTTGACCGACACCTGGCCAGGTCGGTGAGTATAGAGTCATGGGTAGCTCCCGTTGACTTGGGTGTGATGTTGGTCACCTCCCCCTCAGACACTGGGCTTGTCACTAGCTAGGAGATTGATTGACTGATTGATGCACCTTTTTACCTCTGCTGATGCTACAGTGTAAACTGCTAAAATTATTGTCACGATTAACTATTGTTGTACACACTACACCGTCACGACTATTGCTGTGCACACCACACTTGTTATACATATTGTTGTACACACTACACCTTGTTGCGTTGCTACTTTGCACACTATGCCACTCATGCCCCCTGCTCTACACACTACAGACGTTATGCTCACATGTTTCCATATACTGCTATGTACCATTTGTTTTGTAAACCATATTATAATCTTGCCGAGGGTCTTTTTCCTACTAATGTTTTAAATCTTGCCGAGCGACCCTCGCTGACGTATATTTCCTTGTCTGTGAAATATACGTTAGGTTTTGAGCAGAGTTCACAGTGAAGTTTCACTTGGAGATTGAAGAAGGTGACCAAGAGAACCAAGAGCACGAGACCCACTACTGAAGACGTCAGACACTGCGCAGCTTGCTGAAATTTTTAATTGTTGTTGTATTTTCTTTCAGGTGTATTTTAATTTCTTTCTAACTGATGTAATGGCCATGCAAGGCCTTTTAATTCCTTGTGTACGTATAATCTGGATGTCAAGTATAATGATGATATTCTGTATTGCTCTGAGATCGCAAGCAAGAACCTGTATTTTCAAATGGGGTATCACTACAGACGCTTATTGGGTTGGGGTTTCACCGCTCCAGCCCAAGCGGGCCTGCTCGCGTCCTCGCTCCCAAGCATAATGGGAAGCGGGGCGTGACAGGTTTTAGTGGTGGCCCATGCAGGTATTGCTCTCTGCGAAATACTCGGAACAATATATATGTCATTATTAACTAGACTGTCGGGATAGATCTTGTACGCAAATGTTTACCTTGTTTGTTTGCAGCATGGCAGGAAGACGTAACACCCGACGAGGATCTGGAACTGCTGGAGGTGGAGAGAACGACATTCGACAGATGCTTGGAGTCATGAGAGAGATGCTGGAGGTTCAGCACCTTCTGGTCCAGCGAGGAGGTCAGGCTGCGCCAGCTGCGCCAGCCGCCCCAGTTGCATCAGCTCCAGGGGCCAAACAGTTCAGAGAGATGCATCCGAAGAGCTTCTCTGGACGAGAGGGCCCGCTAGCAGCCGAAGAGTGGCAGCAAAGCACTGAGGATGATTTGGGCCTTGCTCGAATCAACAAGGATGAATGGGTAGAGCTTGCCAGGAAGCATTTGACATATAATGCCCGCAGCTGGTGGAATGCGGAAGAGGCCAGGCTGACTAAGCCGATTTCGTGGGATATTTTTTGCAAGAGGTTCGACGCCCAGTATTTTCCCAAGTCTGCGAAGCGAGTGATGGAGAGTCGTTTCATCAACCTGGAGCAGGGCTCTATGACTGTTGATGAGTTCGAAGCTAAGTTCACCATGCTGAGTCGATATGCTCCTGCCATGGTGAAAGACCCTGAGGACTGTGCACATCGCTTCCTACAGGGCCTGGATCTAGAAATCCAGGGCGTGCTGTCTGGGAATACTTTTACCACTCATGAGGATGTCCTAGTAGCTGCAAAGAACCAGGAGCAGATCGCCAATCTGAAGAAGGCGCGTCAAGCAGGCAAGCGTCCGCGGGATCCGCCAAAGAACTATCTCCGACCGACTCAGACCACCGATTTCAAGAAGCCTGCAACTCCAGTCGACCCCAGATTTACAGTGGTATGCTATCATTGTAACCGGGTTGGGCACGTCAAGAAGGATTGTCACGTGTTGCTGAACCAGTGCTTGGCGTGCGGGGCACCTGATCATATTGCCATGAAATGCTTTCGTCACACTAGCAACTCTGCATCCGGATCGACTCAATAGGGACCATCTTTAGCCCCTCAGCATCAGGTTCCTCCACAGGCCAATCCCGAATGTAGTCAGCGCCAAGGTTACTCTATGGTCACTGAGGAAGTGAGGGACGACGTGCCGGCGATGAACGATGACGTTGGACCCTGACCTATTTTCGCACCTAGTGGTTCATATCATGTGCTCATCTTTGCTTGTTGCCTCTTAGATGTGTCTTTTCTTCTACTATTACCATTTCATGTATTTTGCTTAGTTATATTCTAACAGATGTTTTGTTTGTTTCGATCCTAGTCCACTTTTATTCAGAAGTTTTCCTTTCCTCTATCTGCCTCTTCCTTCCATGATACCCTGACCTTCGTCTATCCAGTTTTCCTCGACCATACCTAACTTAGTAAATTTCGAGGGCGGAATTTTTATAAGGTGGGTAGGATGTAACGACCAGTTTTCGTCGTTACGTTATTTCTGTATTTTTCTCGCATAATATCTTTCCCAGTATCTGTTGTTTGACATTTCTGACCCGTACCCGTATCCACTTCTGCTATTACAACCTCATTGCTATCATTGTTATTTTAAAATTACCAAAATAAATTCTTCATAAAATTATTTTTAAAATATCTTTTTATTAATGGTTTAAATATTCAAATTTGAAAAAGGGGTAGTTTAAATATTCAAATTCGAAATTCGAATTTGAACTTCGTCTTTTTTTTTTAAATTTTAAAAAAATTCAAATTAAAGCCTTCTTTTTTTAAACTCTTTTAAACCTATATTAATTGGCCCTAATTACCCCTTTTATAACATGATAAATTCTTATTTCAAACTCTTTCCTTCTTAGCTAACATAATTGATTGACTCTAAGTTTCCTCCAAATTAAATCCCATTATTAGTAATTCAAAAATCTTCCTAATATAAACTTTCCTTAATCCCAACCTAGTTCTTCTACAGCCATCTACACCCACACAAAAAAAGAGAGGAATCAAATAGAATATTAAAACCTATAGCTAAAGCCAAGCTCACGTGATGTCATCCTCAACCCTACTTCCTTATATACGAAATCTAAGACCTCTCTCCCTCTCTCAATAAAACTCATACTGTTATAAATCAACTGCTGGGGGAGGAACCCCCAGCCCTTTATTTATAGGCATGGTAGGAGAGTAGATACATCGAATACATAGATATGGGCGTATCTCTAAGATACCCGCAATCCTAACCGACTCTGGTTATTTCCATTCACAACACTCCCCCTTATCCAGCCATATGTGTGGACTCCGCTCAAGAGTACTTCGGGATTCTGAGCGTAATAAGAGTCTCACATGGGGTGGATACTTCAGGATCCTGAGTTGGTGAGGTTTGCCTCGTTAAAACCTTTAGCTATGGAAAACCCAGTGGGAAAAACCATAGTTAAGGAAAAAGAGTGCAAACGCTCTTTAACTCCCCCTGATTTGTACAAGTGACTCTGCTCATGAATACTTCTGGATTCTGAGCGTCACAGAGGGGTGGATACTTCAGGATCCAGAGTTGATGTGATTTGCCTCGTTAAACCCTTTGGCTATGGAAAACCCAGTGGGAAAAACCATAGCTAAGGGAAAAGAGTACAAATTCTGTCAACTCCCCCTGATCTGTAAAAGCTCTTAGGCTTTCAGATCTCGTAGGCTTATATCATCACTCCTATTTACAATATTCCGAAAATGTACACAGATTACAAATTTTATCACCATCAAGCAGCTGCTGAGTCCAGAAACTCTGGAGAGGTGAGCTAAGTTTCGTCACCTCTGATGTGGTCTTCGGACTATATGGTCGGCTCCACAGAACTAGCCTCTATCCCAGTCGTCACCGGGATGTGATGTACCACCAGGCGCCCTCAAATACACCATTGGTGTGATTCTGGAATGGTGAGGATCTCGGAATTGATAGGATGATGTTGCCTTCATAAGTTGCTTTGCATATTTGCAGTAGATGGCCATCCCACTGTGGGTACCCATTCTGTGATTTATCAGTATAGGGACCGGACCTGTAACCTGCATTTGCACAAACACTGGAGGATGCTACTATAATTTGTAAGTCCAAATCTTTCGACCCTTGGAGGAAGCGCAGAAGGCTTGATTCCGGTCTAATGGCCCTAGTGAGGTGCCAACTATCTCTGGTTAATGAGTTAACTGCAACTGCTATATCGGGATGCGTACAGTTTAGCCAGGAGTGCATGATTGCACTTAGATAAGGGACTTTAGGACCAGTTATATCCTCCCCCTCTTCCAGCGATCGGAAGGGTTCTTTTTTTGTACATCCATTGAGTATACCACCGTAGGTGTACTTTGGATGACAATGGTCCTTTTAATTTCTCCAACGCGCTTCTGGGCGTTTAAAACAGGATTCTATGAGCCATGACTTTATATTTGCCTAGGTCTTTTTATTTCATGTTTAAAAGTCAGGCTTGTACATTTATTTCGGTTTTCTCTTCAGGAGATCCGATGAGATGTTAGTTGTCTACAACTAAGATCTCTAATCCTGTTCTTTGCACAGATGCAAAGACAACCTTCAGTAGGAATCATTGACTTGTCAAGTGATTCTCTTGGTTGTACATTTATTTAGTATACTTATTGTTTCTTCATTTGAATAGACGTCCCGAAGTCTATTCAGTGCTTTTAAGGAAATGTGGAAATTATCTTTACAAGATATCCACGAAGGTATGTGACGTGCGTTTATATTTCATATATTTGCGCACATTTTCTTCCGTGTTTTTCCGTTATTTATCGCCGTATTTTATTCGTTTTCTTGTATTTTCTCGTTTTTTCACTTTTCTTTGTTTATCCATGATTGCAGGGGATTGACCATGTAGGGGACGTTTAACGATGATATCCCAAGTCCCCGGAGCAACGGGAGAAGTCACGCGTGATCCAGTGGGTCAAACGTCGAAGAATTCATCTTTCAGCCCCTCACCCGGTCGGTTGGTCATCTCCAACCGATCGGGTGATGCACGCGTGTACCACCCGGTCTCTGCCGCAGCTCATAAGGAAGTCACCCGACCGGTTCGCAGACCGGTTCAGCGGGGCCTATTCTCTGTTTTCACAAGCAAAATGCCAACCGATCGGGTGACTCTCACCCGATCGGTTCATCTGTAGCTGAAGATGAAGAGCTGAAGACACGGACGCCGAACCGATCGATTCACCCGACTGCTCCAAGATCCAACCGGTCACTCAAGAACTCACCCGACCGGTTCATGTGATCGGGTGAAAGCTCGCCGAAGGCGACGGCCGAAGCAACAAGCCGCTCACCCGATCGGTTGACATTTCAACCGATCGGGTGGCCTTTTCGTCTCCTTTCGCGCACTGCTGCTCATTCATTGAAGATCTGCTATCATTCCAGAAGGATTTTGGGTGATCTCTTATTTTTCTAGCGTCGACATCGTCGTTAGCTTTCCAACGATAGGTCGCATGCCCAAATCCGATTTTTCTAGATTTTTCTGGAATTTTTTGAGCGCAGCGATGTGCTGAAACTTGCTGCTGTCTGAAATTTCACTTCAACCGATCGGTTGACTTGTCAACCGACCGGGTGAGGTCTGTTTCTGCGTATCTGAGCTCTCTGTTTATTCCACCCGATCGGGTGAGTTTCCACCCGATCGGGTGAGTTTCCACCCGATCGGGTGAGTTTCCACCCGATCGGGTGGGCCTTTTTTGACAGTTCTGGACCCGAACTGTTAAGGTTTTTTGGGGGGTTTATAAATAGAAGTTGGGGCACGACTTGGGGGCAGTTCTTCTCAGTTTTTCTAGGGCTTTTTGCCCCTTTCTCTTGTAAGTTTAGATTAGGTTAGATTAGCTTTTCTATTGTAATAAATCTTGTATTGGATTGAAGATTCAAACTCAAGATAAGTATTTTCTTCTCTTTTTCTCCATTGTTTGTATTGTGTTTATTTTGCTTGATGGTGAAAGTTTATATGTCTTTTGTGTTGTTTGTTTACATGTTATTCACCATTGAGTAGTTTTGATGAACCCTAATACGGGTTAGGGTAGGATTGATGCTTGGAAATTTACATTTGGCTTGGTTGCATGGCATGTGTTCGATGAAATGTGCCAATGGGGATTTCTAGCAATCTGAGTCCAATTCGTACGACAACACACTAGATGTGTTGGGGATTGGGGTCCGGGTGCTTGTCCTGTCAAGACCCGCTTAGATGTATTGCTAGAAATCACATTTGACCTATTTGGCCATTAGGGTTACGCGGGGGTGTTTCATTGTCATTGGCGGGAGAAAGACCGCCTCTGACCGTCGGGCCAAGGGGGAATAAACTTGGCGGTTGACTCCCTAGCCATAGCTCACGCCCCGAGCGTTGACATCGAGTCCTCGCGCGCGGGAGCGGCTTGGACGAAGTGTTGGGAGATATCATTGTGGCCTTAATGCTCCCGGTTGCGGAAGGTGTTAATGGACATGGGAATGCCCACCGTCCGGAACCGGGTTGGCCTAGCGTGCCTGGTACCGACCGGAATATCGGGCCATGGACGCTAGGTACCACCTTTTGGGGCAATGTCTCACCCTGGGTCAAGCCAAATGCCAAGTGTCATGAGTGCTCTAGCCCTTGTTAGCGGGGATTCATTTCGTGTCTTTTTCATTTCTTTCTTTTATTTCTACACTTCCACACATATCATTCGCGTAGCTAGCACACGACCTAGGCGAGGCTAGTAGCCACTCAAGCCATCCACCTCCCTGTGTTCGATATACCCGCACCCTACACTAACCGTGCACTTGCGGTAAAACGACACCGCGCCCATACCGTAAACGGGGCGCCGGTCAAGTTTTTGGCGCCGTTGCCGGGGAGGCGTTCGGTTTGATATTAGCTTAGCTTGGGTTCGTTAGACTACGCATAAAAACACACAAAAAAATTTTCTTTTTCTTTTTTTTTAAAAAAAATATTCAATAGCCAAGAAAGTTTTCCACCACTATTATATTATCTTTTTGTTATTTTCTTGTGCTATTGACGCTCCTCTCTAGTTTTCTTATTTTTGTTGTCCAGGTATATTTGGTGTAACCATGTGGAGATCAAATTTCGATGCTCAGATGGGAGGATACAATCCTTATTCGGTTGTGGTTTGTGAGACTTGTGGGATGGCGGGGCATGTGTATTATGATTGCCCATTTACGCTTGAGAGCCTTCCCCCACCCCAAGGCCAAACATTTTCCCACAACCTTAGCCCAAACACCTCCCATCCATTTCCTCAACCTTATACCCCTCCACAAACACACGAAGAATCAAACATCGTGTCTCTCCTTGAAAGTGCCATGTTTAACCAAGGCCAAATATTACAAAACTTAATGGTACCAATCATCGAGCCTACACCGAGGAGAGGGGATGAAGGAGAGGATATACCCATTTCCATGGTTGAGACCACCATGCCATCGGCCACCATAGACACATCTCAAGCCGATACCCCATTTTTTCATCACTACCACTTGGATGACGAAGCATTTTTTGATGATGATAGTGAGGATGGGGAGATTTATCTAGGATCTGTGGGAGAGATTTCTTGTCTTGATTTGGATATCCCACATGAGTCCTATGAGAGCACTGAGGAGTTTACAGAGATTATGCATACAGGCGAGGAGGATGTGCGTGAGGACGAGGACACCACGACCACATACGAGGGGTCCGCTCCACATCCACCTCAAGAGCCATCTCTGTCACAGCTTCCTCCTTGGTCGGTGGTCAACCATGAGGATGTCATTCAGGACATCGGGCAGATGGAGGAGCATGAGCATATCGTCGAGGAGGATGTGCATGAGGGCTTGGATACGATCATCCACTTCATGGAGCCCGAGCCACATCTACCTCTACCGTCACGCTCCACTTCTTCTGCGGCTGAGCATCTACTTGAGCATATTGCCCCTATTCAGGGAGATTTTCATACTCACTCTCACTCCACATTTGAGTCTCGCTTTTCACTTCCTATCTCTTTAGACTCGTATATATTTGACATACCATATCTCTCGCAGGACACAGGATCTACTTCCCTTGAGGTATGTCGCGGTGTGTCACCACCTGGAGAGCAACTTCACATAGAGAGCTGGGATTTGATCGACACTAGCACAGAGGATAGCATACCATTTCCAGGGAGTGTTCGCCACATTTCATATATTTTACCATCATTTACCGGCGACTATCTCTGGGATACATTTATTTTGGGAAATAATTTCTTGCCATGGACTAATGCACCTCGTCCTTTGCAGGTCACAGGTGGACACCTACGAGGGATGCTTGGATGTGCATTGCTTGGGTCCATTGGCACACGTGGCACAGTGCTTCTGGTGGAGCCACAGAAGGAGCAGTTAGAGCAGCTACCTGCCCCACTTCAGATCTTGGATCCACCTATGCTCAGGTGTATCCTAATCCAGTAGTGTAAAAATTTACAGCTTTCTAGTTTAGATTTGAATAATCTCGTCTCCTCTCATTAGCGAGGGGAGCGTATCTAGGGTTTGCTTTTGCATCTTAATAACCCTTCATGTCGTGCCCTTCTATCATTTCACCCTCATCCTCTTCCGAGGAGAATGAGCACACCGTCTCTTCTGCATTTTGATTTCTTTCTTTTCTTTTCCGATCTTCCCCTTGCATATTTCTGCATCACATTGATCATATGGTTTCGCTGTCATTGTCATGTTCAGCTTGGGGGAAATCGATTTGTGTGCATGTTTTCGTGTGTCGTTGTTGTGTGTTTGTGTCTAGGTGTTCTTTTGTCGTGTTTTATACCTTTTATTTGAGTGTTTCTTTTTCTTTATTTTTTAGTTTCGCTCATGTGTTTTTCGTGTTTTTCATTTTTTGTGTCGGTGCGTAACTCCCCCCCATTTTCATTGCCCTCCCGTATTCACTACTATTGCATTGAGGACAATGCAAGTTTCAGCTTGGGGGAGTCGCACTTCGTGCGTCATTTGTGTCGTTTTTCTTCGTTTTTGAGTCGTTTTCCATCGTGGTTTTCTTTTTCTTCTCATCTTTTGTTCTCTCTCTCTCTCTCTCCTAGAGATGACCCCATATGATGAATTGCCACAAAATCTCACACACATCTAGCACGGCTTCGATAATCACATTCACTAACCTCAGGAAGCCGAGTCCTCTTGCATTTCATGCATCGTGGGTCCACTTAGCTTTCTTGAGAGTCGTGTGTCGTGACTAGCATTTGGTGTGCTTCTACCTTGTGATTATGTTTTATATACCTATCCTTGGTTTACCCCTAGATTATCATGCTTTGATTTGAATATGCGGTATTTGCTTCTACTATCTGCTTCTATATGCATGCTATATTTATATCGTATATTTCAATTCGCATGTGTCGGGATTCCACAAACAAGGATTAGGATAACCCATTTAGCCTATGCTCTGATTAGCGAGATATATTTCCTTTGCCCAAGTGTTTAGATTTCGATTTCTTTTTTATTTTACTTGGTGCAAATCCCCTCGTCGTGTACCGTTCTCCCACTTGGGAGAGTACACATGTAAATATCACAATACCCAAAAATCCAAAAAAAGAGAGAAAAGAAAAACCCAAAAAAAAGAAAGAAAAGAGAAAAAAAATATTGTATTGCCAAAAATCCAAAAAAATATACAAATACCCAAAACCCAAAAAAATTCCGGTGTGAATATTTTTTTCCTACTTGCCGAGAATAAAGGGAAGGCGAGAATTTGCACCGAGTGTTCTACTCCACATCATCTCAACCCCCATCGTTTTCGAAAACACTTGGCTTAGGAACTTTTTGGCTATTATCTAGGCTATAGTGTGGTGATTTCCTTAACCCTAGTTGTGGAGTCCATGACGCATGATATGTTTCGATTCTTGCTCTATTCTCATGCATGCTTGAGCTATATATTCACCGCTTTATTCGAATCAAATCGATATTTGGGTCTTTCTTTGGGTACGTGTATATGGAGCTTTATTGCACATCGTAGATAGTGACACCGTCTGCTAGCACACGACCGCACTCACCCGCGCTTCACCGCGTGGGCCCACGGCACTTGTCTGGACTCGTACTCCTTGGTTTAGTGATGTGATTTGGCGTTTGCTTGCTTGGTGTGTCGTTTTTGATTTTGTTGGCCCTGACGGGCGATCTAGGATATTGAGTTCTCTTTTTCTCTCTTTCTCTCTATTTTTCCTCTCCGAGCTCCTACTCTCGCTCGTCTTCCTCGAGGACGAGGAAGAGTTCAGCTTGGGGGATTTTGACGTGCGTTTATATTTCATATATTTGAGCACGTTTTCTTCCGTGTTTTTCCGTTATTTATCGCCGTATTTTATTCGTTTTCTTGTATTTTCTCGTTTTCTTTCACTTTTCTTTGTTTATCTATGATTGCAGGGGATTGACCATGTAGGGGACGTTTAACGATGATATCCCAAGTCCCCGGAGCAACGGGAGAAGTCACGCGTGATCCAGTGGGTCAAACGTCGAAGAATTCATCTTTCAGCCCCTCACCCGGTCGGTTGGTCATCTCCAACCGATCGGGTGATGCACGCGTGTACCACCCGGTCTCTGCCGCAGCTCATAAGGAAGTCACCCGACCGGTTCGCAGACCGGTTCAGCGGGGCCTATTCTCTGTTTTCACAAGCAAAATGCCAACCGATCGGGTGACTCTCACCCGATCGGTTCATCTGTAGCTGAAGATGAAGAGCTGAAGACACGGACGCCGAACCGATCGATTCACCCGACTGCTCCAAGATCCAACCGGTCACTCAAGAACTCACCCGACCGGTTCATGTGATCGGGTGAAAGCTCGCCGAAGGCGACGGCCGAAGCAACAAGCCGCTCACCCGATCGGTTGACATTTCAACCGATCGGGTGGCCTTTTCGTCTCCTTTCGCGCACTGCTGCTCATTCATTGAAGATCTGCTATCATTCCAGAAGGATTTTGGGTGATCTCTTATTTTTCTAGCGTCGGCATCGTCGTTAGCTTTCCAACGATAGGTCGCATGCCCAAATCCGATTTTTCTAGATTTTTCTGGAATTTTTTGAGCGCAGCGATGTGCTGAAACTTGCTGCTGTCTGAAATTTCACTTCAACCGATCGGTTGACTTGTCAACCGATCGGGTGAGGTCTGTTTCTGCGTATCTGAGCTCTCTGTTTATTCCACCCGATCGGGTGAGTTTCCACCCGATCGGGTGGGCCTTTTTTGACAGTTCTGGACCCGAACTGTTAAGGTTTTTTGGGGGGTTTATAAATAGAAGTTGGGGCACGACTTGGGGGCAGTTCTTCTCAGTTTTTCTAGGGCTTTTTGCCCCTTTCTCTTGTAAGTTTAGATTAGGTTAGATTAGCTTTTCTATTGTAATAAATCTTGTATTGGATTGAAGATTCAAACTCAAGATAAGTATTTTCTTCTCTTTTTCTCCATTGTTTGTATTGTGTTTATTTTGCTTGATGATGAAAGTTTATATGTCTTTTGTGTTGTTTGTTTACATGTTATTCACCATTGAGTAGTTTTGATGAACCCTAATACGGGTTAGGGTAGGATTGATGCTTGGAAATTTACATTTGGCTTGGTTGCATGGCATGTGTTCGATGAAATGTGCCAATGGGGATTTCTAGCAATCTGAGTCCAATTCGTACGGCAACACACTAGATGTGTTGGGGATTGGGGTCCGGGTGCTTGTCCTGTCAAGACCCGCTTAGATGTATTGCTAGAAATCACATTTGACCTATTTGGCCATTAGGGTTACGCGGGGGTGTTTCATTGTCATTGGCGGGAGAAAGACCGCCTCTGACCGTCGGGCCAAGGGGAATAAACTTGGCGGTTGACTCCCTAGCCATAGCTCACGCCCCGAGCGTTGACATCGAGTCCTCGCGCGCGGGAGCGGCTTGGACGAAGTGTTGGGAGATATCATTGTGGCCTTAATGCTCCCGGTTGCGGAAGGTGTTAATGGACATGGGAATGCCCACCGTCCGGAACCGGGTAGGCCTAGCGTGCCTGGTACCGACCGGAATATCGGGCCATGGACGCTAGGTACCACCTTTTGGGGCAATGTCTCACCTTGGGTCAAGTCAAATGCCAAGTGTCATGAGTGCTCTAGCCCTTGTTAGCGGGGATTCATTTCGTGTCTTTTTCATTTCTTTCTTTTATTTCTACACTTCCACCCATATCATCCGCGTAGCTAGCACACGACCTAGGCGAGGCTAGTAGCCACTCAAGCCATCCACCTCCCTGTGTTCGATATACCCGCACCCTACACTAACTGTGCACTTGCGGTAAAACGACACCGCGCCCATACCGTAAACGGGGCACCGGTCAGTATGCCGTCACAACATCCAATAACGGCATATCAAAAATTTTCCTTCGCCAAATCGTAAGGTATTCGCTTTTGATAACTTAGGGAGACTGATGCATCATTTATGAGACATGCTCATTTGAATTTGTTCGATCCATAGTTTCAGCGAAATTTTCCTTGGGCTATAGGTTGTACCGTATAGCATACGATTTTGTATTTATTTTTCTTATGTTTGCAATACTTTGTTTTATCCACAGGCTTGACACCTTTTTGGTGTCAGGACTTCAGGTCCAAACATTTCACGTTTCATAAGTGAGTCCAGCTCATCTTTTATTGCCACGTTCCACGTTTGGCCAATCTCTACGTTTGCCTTCTAACAACGGAGTGTGGGACGATTATTTATAAACATCATCGCCATTGCGATGTATATGGCAATATGATACGTGAATACATTGTCGACAATTTATGTTCTATCTGTCCAACACCTCCCCAGTACGTACAACATTTACTTAATTTCACTTTTTCCCGGCAATTCCTCTGAAGTGGATTCCGGGAAGGGTGATGGTGTGGACAGGAGCTCATTGTCCTGTGGTAGTATTGTCTTAAGGTCTCCAGGAGTTTCTGTCCTTGGAGCCTGATGGTCTGCCTCTTTTCTGTTGAGGATCAGCCACTTCTGCTGCTGGTGGATTGCATCCATTCTCGGGGATGTAAATCCTAGCTGGAGTTTTTGCAGCAGGGATGTGTGATCTGACAATCTGCTGGTTGTCAATAAATGATTCCGGTAATTAGTGAACAGTGTTTTGTATGTGGAAGATCTTCTGGATCTCATCTACACATTGTATTGTTACCGGATCATAGTGGGTCAAGCTGTTTGTATCCCACGTTATAATTTTCTTCGCGCCAGATTTTCCAGTATCTGGGCCTATTTTTGGGAAACTCGTCTCATCGAGATCACAGTCTTCAAGGTGTGCCTTAATTACGTCCCCCGTTTGGGGTTTTAGGTATCTTATAAGTGAGGGTGAGTCAAACCCTGCATGGATACCTAGGCGACGTTGAGTACCGTTTTGGTCCTCTTTGGTGGTGCAATGGGGATTTAAGACTGCGCAACTGAAGATTCTCAGATGAGAAATGTTCGGTGGCATTCCATATGCAAATTGCATTGGAGAATCTGACCTCCAGAGGGTCTTATTTTCATTTACGATGCAGCATGCAGAGTTTGCTTGTCCCTATGCATCCATAGGCAATCGGGATTTAATGGACGTTCAGTCCATTGGAGTCTACTTTTCAGTGACTCTGCTGGCCCATTTTGGGTATGAACATGCGGCACTTGTATGTTCATTTTCAATTCCCGTTGATTGGCAGTACTCTTGAAAAGACTGGGAGGTATATTTCCCAATATTAACCAGACTTATTTACAACATTTTATTGTCTGGGAAATGTGCCCGCAACATTTTTATTCTTGTGCCAATAGCTTTGGAAAAGCTAAGTTGCGGGTCTTGTAGTAGACATACGTACGAATATTCTGAGGATGCATTTATCAGTACAATGAAGTACCAAAATAGCCCACTAGGGTTGGTGGATTTTATCCACATCTGTCTCCTTGTATTCTTTTTGAGGAAGCGTGGAGATCCTTTTTCAACTTTTAGTGGAGATGGCCTTGTAATTAATCTTCCCTTATAGTAAGGGATGCGAGGGAATTTTCCCTTCTGAAGAATCTTCTGGTTCTTCAAGTCATACCCATAGGATAAGATGCTGTGCATCATCACAAATCCAGGGTGGCCAAGTCCATCATGCCAGAGTAAAAACTCGGCTGATGTAGGGCACTTCAGGTGCTCCGTTTAATTCTGCTTCCTTTCTCCGAATCTTCGTATGGTAGAGGCCTATAAGGCTCTCAAAACGTTCAAGTGTGGATTTTACTCCTTTTTCTTGAGACGTTGCATACGGTAATTTTTCATTTACATTTGTTGTTTCCAAGTGGGATCCATTGAAACGGATGTCCTTGAAACTTAGAAAGTTTCTTTTTGGAATTCGGAGGGATTAGTGCATCCATTATTTTTGTGTCGTTTGGGGGCAACTGTGTTGCATTCCCTGGATCTTCAATATAGTCCTGATATTGGGCTTTGTATTGAAAGAAATCGTACGTGTTTATTGTTTACTAAGCATTTATGAGAGCAGTTTCAAAAAATGAAACGTATCGGCACATGCATATTTAGATAAACATTTTCATTTATTGTCTACTAAACATTTTCATTCAGAACAAATTTCATAATTAAAATGCTCTCATAAATTATTCTCAAAACAAATTGCTAAGATAAAAATAAAGGCTAATCAAGCAAGTCATCATTTTCGAAGTTGTCAGTTGAAAACTTGACTGGAGCATCAGAGGTCATCAGGTTTGTTTCAGCTTTATTTTACTTGTTCTCTTTATACAAATCATGGAGGTGCTGCGAAGTTCGGCACATTTTGGACCAGTGGCTTTTCATGCCACAATTATGGCACTGGTCTTCCCATTCCCTCTTGGGTGGGGGTGAATCATTTTTGTCATTTCTGTGCCACGTGAACTTCCGCTTACTTTCATTATTTTGATGCTGCTGTACATGGCCCTTGGCATTTTTCTGTTGACCCCCCTTCTGTGGTCTTTCTTTTCTTTTATTATCTCTCTTCTTTTTGAAGGAAGAGGAATGGTGAGCTTCTGGTAGGGGGGCAGTGCCGGGATGGCGCATATTGTGAGTGGCGAGAAGAAGCTCTCTGTTTTTCTCAGCCATGAGTAAACATGACAGCAGCTCAGAATACTTGGTGAACCTGTGTTCACGGTATTGCTGCATGAGTATCGCATCTTTTTCATGGAAGGACGTATACGTCTTTTCCAGCATGCGATCTTATGAGACATTCTCACCACACAACTTCAGGCGTGGGGTGATGCTAAAAAGTGCTGAGTTGTACTCAGCAATGGACTTATAGTCTTGTAGTCTCATGTTCTCCCACTCATATCGTGTCCTTGGGAGTATAACATCTTTCTGATGTTTATACATGTCCTCAAGGGCAGTCCATAGCTCAAGTGGATCTTCGACCGTAAGGTATTCAGCCTTTCAGGTCTTGTCCACATGGCGGCGAATATAGGTTATGGCTTGCGCCTTCTCTATATCGCTAACATTTTCTTTTTCAGTCACAGCAGCGATGAGGGACTTTGCCCGCAGGTGAAACTTTACATCTAGCTGCCAGCTTAGATAGTTTCTACCTGATGCTTCCAGTACTTCGAAATTAACGCTTGCAATATTAGCCATTTATCTAGCAGAGCACAAACATGCATGAATTAATAATTAATTCAGAGAAAACATTTTCATGCGGAGGCAATATTTAATGAAAAACTAAATGTGTGGATCGGCCAGTCCCACAAGAAAGAGTCCAAAAAAGTCCACAGTCCAAATTATACAAATTTGCAGCTTAAAGAAAATGAAAATACAACTTTGGAAACCCCGTGGGTCCCATATGATATCTCCATCTTCAAGCGTGGCCTCCGTCTCCATGGAAGTTGGTCTTCTTTCTTTGACATTTACATAAATTCCTCACTACAATTTCTCTCAAAAATAAAAGAAAAGTGCGGGAAATAAACTGTGGGACTAAACGGCCGATCCAAAAACCACATTTAGCAATTCATGCAGAAATATTGTGCTCATCAACATTTTCATCAGACATTTTCATCACAGGCATCACAGTCATTTAATATTCGCAGAGATGGATAAATAATTTAAACACTTAATAATTATTGGACCACTGGGCAACGTCATACACCGTTAGGTTAGGTTACTAACAGCAGAGTGGTCGCAGGATCTTCCTAATTATTAAGTTTTAAATACAATGCACAACCACGCATATAATATCCAACAGAATATACCAGAGATGCAAAGCATGTAAATATGATTTTTGCAGAAAAAAATCATTACAATGCAAAGGTTGTAATTGAATGGGTTTAATCAATTTAATTGATTAAGAGCCCAAAATAAACATTTTCTTTGTCAGATGGAAAAGTTTTTCTCATCATCCCAAAAGCCCCCCCAAGGATCCCCAAAAAGTCCTCGCCTGCCCGATATTTGTCCCGTAATTTACCGTGATTTTTCACGAATATTTTGCCCTTAAATCCCCCTTTTAAATAAATTTTTAGGCTAGCAAGTTGCCTTTTAAGGCTTGTTAATAGCCTTTGCCTCCCCCAATTTTTTTTTCTTTCAGATAAAACATCATGCGGGTCTGAAGCCCGCAGTCGGCCTATGGGCTTCAGGCCCATAGGCTTTTTTTTTTGAAATCTGTGGGCCTGAAGCTCACAACAGGTCTGTGGGCTTCAGGCCCACAGACTCTGTTTTTTTGGTGATGAATTCTGTGGGCCTGAAGCCCACAGATCTGCTGTGGGCTTCAGGCCCACAGATATGGATTTTTTTTTTGAAAACTTAGGGTTTCTGGGGGGCCCGGCGCCGCCGACGCCCCCTGCAGGGGGGGGGGCGCGGCCGCCGGGGCCGCCGACCCCTGCAGGGGGTCCTCGGGGGCCGCCCCCCTGCAGGGGGGCGCGGCCGCCGGGGCCGCCGCCCCCTGCAGGGGAGGCGGCGGGGGCCGCCCCCCCTGCAGGGGGAGGCGGCCAGGGTGGGGGGGGCGGTTTCCGGCGGGGGGGGTTTCCGGCGAGGGGTTGGGGGGGTCCGGTGACGACTAGCCGTCGGAGGATTCAAAATTAGGGTTTTTACCCTAAAAATTGGGTTTTTGGGATGAAAAAATCCGTCGTTTTCAAGGCGACAATGAATCCCCATGACGATCTTGCGAGATCTAGGGGAGGGGCAATCATACGTATGATTAAAATTATCGTTTTTAGTGTTTTTACCTCTATATCCGTCCTCCGGATATAGCGACGGTTGCTTGAAGCCCTACGCGGATGACGGCCCTTGATGGAGAAAGCCTTGCACCGCGCTCGTGGATCTCCCGTCTCGCCTTCGCCTTCGCAACGAACGGAAAGAAAATTTTGTGGAAAAGAAAAAATTTTTTAGAGTCGTGCTGATAACGTGTTATAAATCAACTGCTGGGGGAGGAACCCCCAGCCCTTTATTTATAGGCATGGTAGGAAAGTAGATACATCGAATACATAGATATGGGCGTATCTCTAAGATACCCGCAATCCTAACCGACTCTGGTTATTTCCATTCACAACACATACCACCTATTTTAAGAACCCTATTTCTTAGAACCTAGCCTACTATCCTATAAGGCTATAACCCAGGCATTATTATTTTCTTGAGCAACACAACCTCTACCTAGGAATTCTCCCCCTCTCTTTCGTACAGACCCCTCTTCTCTTCTTCCTACGTTCGAGACAAACCCCCCTCTGTTTCTTCTTCCCCTTCTCCTTCTTCGCACCACCACCCAGGCATTTCTCATCCGCCGCCGCCTTCTTCCCTCAACGCGGACGTCGCCCCGTACGAGACCCGCCTCCACCCTTCGATCTCCCGCACGGCAGCTCCGCCGAGCTCCGATCGTCCCGCCTCCTTCGCCTGCTCTCCGAGACCCCAGCCTCGCAACGGCCAGCGCCACCGCACGGAGCCCCCGCCCAGCGCCGCTCCACACGACTAGCCCAGTCGTCGCCCGCCTCAGTCGCAAGCCCCCCGGCCTTCGTCCTCTCTCCGACAACCTCGCTCGCCACCGTGATCTCAGCCCCAGCTCGCCACCCCGATCGCCTCCCCGTAGCCCTCCCGATCTTCCGCCCGCTAGCCGTTGCCTCAGTCGTTGCCGCCGTACCGAGCTCGCCCATCGCCAGTCGCCGGTCATCTGCAGCCGGCCATGCCGTCGCACCCGAGGTCGCCGTCACCCGCCACGCGCTCCACCCGCATGTGCACGCCAAGGTGCCGAACGCACGTAAGTATGCAGTAGCTTAATATTTTGGTGTGCGTGTAGGTTAAATCTCAATAAGTAAGTTAACTTCATGTGTAAATGATAGTTAGGATAGCATATATTTATTACCCTGTTGATTTAAACACCAAATCTTAGCCTATTGGTATGTTGCAAGTGGTTACAGTACGTAAGGGGTCATGCATGAAGTTTGGCTTGGGTGTATGCACTTAAAGGAGCACGACTCGATGATGACGCCAGCTTGTTTGATTATGAAGTGTTAATATAAAGTATGTAATAAAAAGCTAAATTTAGTAATGGGCTAATATCAGTAAGTGTTTTACGCTGCATATTATCACACCTATAGTTCTAATGCATAGGTTAACTTAATGTACTTACACATTGTGATAAACATGTACCTGATGATTTATTACCACTGCTTGCTGCTAGTTCCAGAGCTTTTAAAATGTCACCATATTAAAATGTTTAGGAGTTACTGGAGGTTATTGACACATGCTATTAAATTAATTGGCTGAATGAGGTAAACTAGTAAGCTCTGATTAGTCCGTTAAGAACCATTTAACTGATGTCAACCCAATTTCGCAGACAAAACGTGCTTTACGTCTCGTTCACCCGGACACCTAGCACCATCCTCAGGCAAGTATTTATCACCTGCAAGTATATTACTTTCTATAAACTTTTCAAAGGTGCACGTATTTTTATTGTAAACCAACCTTAAAACATAGCGTGCGCTGTTAATACTGTTAAATAATAACTCCTTACATATACGTAGCTTAATTGCACTCAAACTGATTCAGCAAACCCGGTAATGAGTGCATGTTGGGTTACTCCGCTATTAAATGTGGTCGTTATTTTAATCATGTACATAGATGCCTTTGCTCGTTATATCATAAATTGCGGAATGTGCACCCCTAATGGATTGTGACACTGGGCCCTTGGGGCAAAATTACGGACTATTGTGCCTTCGGGCAATTACGGACTATTGGGCCTTCGGGCAATATGGATATTGGGCCGCGGGCCATTTACGGAATGTTTGCCACTCGGCAAACATTGAACTACGGTTGGACTTATGGACACTTTGGGTGGGGTAGTCTAGTGTAGTAGAGGCTGGAAAGCTGGATTACACTCTAGTGGTGAACTTGACCGACACCTGGCCGGGTCGGTGAGTATAGAGTCACGGGTAGCTCCCGTTGACTTGGGTGTGATGCTGGTCACCTCCCCCTCAGACACTGGGCTTGTCACTAGCTAGGACATTGATTGACTGATTGATGCACCTTTTTACCTCTGCTGATGCTACAGTGTAAACTGCTAAAATTATTGTCACGATTAACTATTGCTGTACACACTACACCGTCACGACTATTGCTGTGCACACCACACTTGCTATACATATTGTTGTACACACTACACCTTGTTGTGTTGCTACTTTGCACACTATGCCACTCATGCCCCCTGCTCTACACACTACAGACGTTATGCTCACATGTTTCCATATACTGCTATGTACCATTTGTTTTGTAAACCATATTATAATCTTGCCGAGGGTCTTTTTCCTACTAATGTTTTAAATCTTGCCGAGCGACCCTCGCTGACGTATATTTCCTTGTCTGTGAAATATACGTTAGGTTTTGAGCAGAGTTCACAGTGAAGTTTCACTTGGAGATTGAAGAAGGTGACCAAGAGAACCAAGAGCACGAGACCCACTACTGAAGACGTCGGACATTGCGCAGCTTGCTGAAATTTTTAATTGTTGTTGTATTTTCTTTCAGGTGTATTTTAATTTCTTTGTAACTGATGTAATGGCCATGCAAGGCCTTTTAATTCCTTGTGTACGTATAATCTGGATGTCAAGTATAATGATGATATTCTGTATTGCTCTGAGATCGCAAGCAAGAACCTGTATTTTCAAATGGGGTATCACTACAGACGCTTATTGGGTTGGGGTTTCACCGCTCCAGCCCAAGCGGGCCGCTCGCGTCCTCGCTCCCAAGCATAATCGGAAGCGGGGCGTGACATTTTTAAACAACATAATTTTAAAAAATTAAAAATTTGCTCTTTATATGCATCGTCTTATTGATTTTATCAATATAGTAAATTTGGTTCATTAAAATATTTCAATAAACATACGACATGCTTTGTAAAAAGAAAAATTCATTATTTGCATAGCTATAAAGCATGTTAAGTAATTTTTAGTTAAATACGATATCATATTACATATACTTAATAGGTAATAAATGATACTACATTTTAAAATGTAGTGCATTAAGATTCCAAGTTCCATAATACAATTCCAAGTTGTAAACTTTAGGAAAGTAGGGTTAGGGTTCCATCTCCTCCTCCGATCTTTTTGAACCCTAGGGTTAGGGTTCCGTCTCCCGATCGATCGTTTTGAACCTAGTGTTAGGGTTTGAGAGAGCGTGAGAGGAAGAGATGGAGGGAGGGAGGATGGAGGGTGTGATCTGCCCATAACTGGGCTCTGCCCAAAGCGCGCGACCTTCGCTTTCGGCCGTGTCACACGTGGACTCAATTGCACGCTTGGTTTCTGGGCAAACTCAAATTTTGAATCTTTTCTAGTTAAACTAAATTTTTATAAGTGTTTCTTTTTATACTCGTTTATTATTTTATTTGTGTTACAGTTTAACTTATTTTTTTTGGTAGGGTCAACATGGCGAGGGCGGTATTGGCGATGGAGGTCCTTCAGGACCTGAGGGTGGCATCGGTCTTGGCGAGGGAAGCGAGATTGGGGGCAATGTGATGGTGGCGGTGGCAATGGCGATGGCGATGGCGTTCGATAGCGGGCTTGGGGTGATGGTGACAATAGCGGCGATGGCGTTCTATAGCGGGCTTGGTAGCGATGGAGACGATGGCAATGGTGGCATTCAGTGATGGCGATGGCGAGGCGTTCGATGGTGATGGTGCGGGCATGTGGATGTGGAGGTTGGCGGTGTAGGGTGTCAGGATTTTATGTTTTATTGTTTTCATATGTTTATTTTTTAAATTGCGATCGTTGGCTATGTATAATATATTTTTTGATCGATTTTTTCGATTAATTTATGCATTTCCTTTTTATTAGTTTCTTGCTTTATTTTGTTGCATACATGTACATATTTAATTGTTATAAAAAATTGTATATTATAAGTAGAAAATACAGCAATTTTTTTAAAAAAATTTACACTATCAGCCATGGACAAATCCGTAGCTGATATCACGATACGACCACAGAATTGTCCGTGGCAACACGTATCAGCCATGGATTTTGTGCACAAAATTGAGGATTTCGTGCATATAATCTGTGGACATTACGTAATGGCCACGGAAAATTCCGTGACGGATACATACTTATGGCCACGACAAAGTCCGTGGCCGATAGCATTCGCCCACGGTTTGTGTGCACAGATTACGTCAGCTGCATGTCCATTATTCGTGGCAGTTATATATCGACCACGGACCTTTCCATGGCCATATATTTGTATCAGTCACGGATTTTTCCATTGCAGATACTTTTATATAGTATTTTATTTGGATTATCGGCCACAGACATCTGTGTGCATTAATCCGTGGCAGATTATCAGCCATGGAATAGTCCGTGGGCAAAGGGGGTATCAGCAACTACGGTATCGGCCACGGATTTTCGGTCACGGAATTTTTTTTCGTGGCTGTAATGTTTCAGCCACAGATATACGGCTTTCAACCACAGATTTGTTAATGGCTGAAAGCCTGATATGTAGTAGTGAAAGGGGTTCATTGTGAAGACTTGATGAAGTCTCTACATCATAAATTTCCACGTTGCTTAGAATAACTCCTCAGCAGGGTAGAACGGTATATGACGGCAGAAGAGCTTATGCATAGGTAACCAAATCTTGGGAAATGCAACATTGTTCTCAGATATCGTCCATTTAAGGGGATGGCACGTACTGTACAAGATTACTTGGTCTCGCTACATACAAGACTCGCACCAACGAGTGATAAAGAGCTCGTCCATTATTAGAATGCAAAGCATCTATGGATGTATTATCGGTAAAGAACAAGTAAATTTGACAAACCACTAAGACAGTTTTTTGGTTTCTCTGTTTTTATTTCAATGAACATTATATACTGTCGAGCTAATATTTCCCAAAGAGCATTAATTGGAAGACCATAAATGGTTTCTCACACTTTACTTTCTCTAAAGTGCATAGGTCTACAAATCAATGTGGATCTCTATCAGAAGACCATGTAGGCTAATCACACATACAATCTGGGGACACCCTCGTAGGATGATCATTTATATGATCAAGGATGCCAAAAGACCTCATGGACTGTTCAGCTATACGATCGGGGGCGACTTTCTCGCAGGCCGATCCATCTATACGATCAGGGATAACTCTTAAGACACTTCAGGCTGGTCCATTATATGATCGGGGCCACTCCCTTCTGGGCCGATCTAGCTATACGATGGGAGATAAATTTGAAGACCTCATGAGTTAGTCGGCTATACGATCTGGGCCACTCCCTCGCGGGCCGACCCAGATATACGATCGAGGATGTCTGACACGAGCTAGCCGGCTATATAATTGGGGGGCCCTCACTCACAGGCCGAGCCAACTATACGATCGGAGATAACTAAGAAGACCTCGTGGGCTGGTTGGTTATACGATTAGGGGCCACTCCCTTGTGGGACGATCTAGTTATATGTTCAGAGATAAATTTAAAGACCTCACGGTCTGACTGGCTATACGATTGGGGACCACTCTTGCACGGACAATCTAGCTATAGTATCGGGGATGTCAAAAGGCCTTGTGGGCTGGTCGGCTATACGATCGGGGGACACTCCCTCGCAGGCCGACCAAGCTATACGAACGAGGATAACTAAGAAGACCTTATGGTTGGTTGGCTATACGATCGGGGGATGCCCTCGCATGCCGATCTAGCTATACGATCGGGGGATAATGTTGAAAATCTCATGGGATAGTCGGCTATATGATCTGGGCCACTCCCTCATGGGCCAATCCTGCTTTACGATTAGGGCCACTCCCTCACGGACCGATCTAGATATACGATCGAGATCACTCTAAGGTATGTTCAGCTAATGCATACCATATCACCAGAACTCAACTGCTATAGCGGTTGAGCTCGGGAGATGGCAGCCATTAATACAGTGCAGGGTTGTCCCAATAAACAATCATTGAATAGGCCTAGAAAGGCCCACAGTCTTGGCCTAGCAGCACCAGAGGCTGACTATTTTCTCATTAAAGACGACAACTTGACTGATTGTTAGGCTCCTTCATTGAAAGCATCAGCTCATAATTAAGGCATTCAATGACAGGCTGTTAAGCTCGTCATCAACGGTAACAACTCAGGCCACATGCAATCAAGCTGCTTAAGTGCTCCGACGTTACTCTGCAACATCCCTCAAGAGCCATCACTTATATATATACTAGTCATACCCCGTGCCCGCGGGCACGGTTCATTTAAGATTTTCTCCCGCGAAATCTTAGTTTCCCAAATAATTATATCCACAGCCAAAATTTAAAAGAACAATAAATTAGCACAAAAAATATCGTTAAAAAATTTAGCGGGTCACGGAACAAAAAATTAGCATAAACAATTTAGCAGGCGCACAGATTATCAATTCTTTTTATCTGTAGTAAAATCGTATGAGATTGAGCTTCTTGTGTGGTTGATATCGGAGACTCCTAATTGGAGCTAC
This sequence comes from Scilla litardierei, assembly GCA_030789695.1. Lineage (NCBI taxonomy): Eukaryota > Viridiplantae > Streptophyta > Magnoliopsida > Asparagales > Asparagaceae > Scilla > Scilla litardierei. The sequence goes on along the minus strand of CM061133.1, from coordinate 267,251,667 downwards.
ATTATTTGGATGCATGAATAATGGATGGTTGGGTGATGTCTTCAATGATGCATTAATATTATTATTTATCTGATCCTTCATATTAACCAATTTCTTCAAAAGACCAAACATTATGAATTCTATATCAGTGATGTTATGTATTGATGCCTCATGCATTATTGCTAGATAACATTTACTTTACAATTGTAATATGTTGGCTTTTTTGTGATTTTCTTTCAAGAAATTTCCAAAAGGCAACGCATGATATGCGAAGTTTATTGGCATTCAGAGAAGTTCATACAACAAAAAGGCATTCTACCAAGAATTTCCAAAAAGCTTTTTTGTGATTTCCTTGCTACAATTGTAACACTCAGGAGTTCATACAAGAAGGCATTTTGCAAAGAACATGCCATTACCTGATTTTCTATAGAATAATACACAACAATGAAGCACTTTGACACACATATCAATTGATAATACCCAACATCTCAAAATCTTGAGAACAATTCCCACAAGAAGCTAGAGAATGGAGATTGGTTCTTTGCCTTGCTCATCATATTTTAACCAAGCTCCAAAAGTAAGCCTCTCGTAGACTGTGGTGTGTTGCTCCAAAAATACCCACACAGAGGCGGAGTTCAATTGAGTACATAGGTGCAAATCAGTATGTTAGTGTGTTGCTCTTGATTTTGGCATTGTTAGATGTCACCATTTCAGGACGTAACATTCTTTTTTTTTCCTTGGCTCCATCCAACGTTGGCAAGGTTTGCTTGTGATGCTGATATTGTGGTCCTGCCCATGATCAGTTGGTTATACAAAAACTTGAGCATGCATAATGTTATTAGGTTCATTACCTTCATGGAGATTGCATCATTATATCCTGTAAACACAAAGGTTTACAATGAGTTGATCTTGCCTCAAACAAATATAATGCCACAATGAAAACAATGCCTCAAAACAAATATAAAATTTAAATAAAGGAATAACAAACCTAATTGAATCTTGTCCGCCACAGACCAATTTAATTTTAAAAAAATAAAAACAGAATGAATACATAGTTCACTAATCTTGGCACAGACGTGGGTACAATAATCAATATTGTACACACAATCCCATAACAAAGATTGCCAAAATATTGATCTTTTATGAGGTTCTCTTCATTCTGAATACATAGTTCACATATTGCCAAAATATGGACCATTTCTCCCCAGGAGAGAAATATGAGGTTCTCTTCATTCTGAAAAGGACCAAGTCTGCTGCAAGTTTCTCAACAGTAGCAGGCTTAAATCCCAAACTGTCATATGTCACGGAGAAGAACAGGATCGTGAACATACTGGTGCTGGAACCCGATCAGTGGGTGTTTGTGAAAGTTGGAACTTTCACGCGCAATCAGAGGGCTGGACACATTCAATTCTCCCTTCAGATTATGGATAGAACATGGAAGGAGGGTCTGTTCCTCGGAGGTGTCCTCATTCAGCATATTGACAGAAACTGGCAGGAAGCCTCTATGCATATTACATGGTCCTTGAATCATAAATCATGTGAATGATACATCATACATCGACTGTGTCATAAAACAAAGAAAAAACTGCTGAAGCCCTAAAAATTAAAAGATCATTTTTATGTATACATCGGCTGTGTCAATCCTGAGGAATAAATTATATGATCACATCTCGTGCAAGTACAAACAAAAATGTATGAAAAACATTAAATGTAAATAAAACAATCAAGAAATTAGTATCGACACAAAACCCTAAAATTTAAAGTTGTGCCTTCTAATTTGATCCTCAGAGTTGATATATGAAATGTGCATACTTTAGAAATGCTACGGGTCTCCGCTTGATTTCAATTTCTTCTCTAAATTAGTGGCCTCCGCTTGATATATGTTAACGTTGACTAATATACACCATGATAAGTTTTCTTTCGGTAATTAAGTAGAAATGAACTCAGCTTCAAGGAGAATGATTATTGCAAATAATGTTTAACTGAATTAAGTTGGCTACCAGCTAACATATAATTGACAGAACTAAATGTTACATAACGTTATGATATGAGTAATCACATGGGTCAATTCCTTATAAACTATGAATGAGAGATTTCCTAAAAACACATCCAACGCCTTTGATCAGTACTCTATGCAAGGAAAAACCTCAAAAGGAACACCAATCAGGATGTTGCAGCATTATTATTATAAAGATCCTACCGCAAAAAGAAATAAGTTTTCTACCAGTTAACATATAATTGACAGAACTAAGCATACAATTGTACCTCACCATGACATGAATGGTTGGATAGAGTTATGATATGATTAATCACATGGGTCTATTCAGTATAATCTATGAATGAGATATTTCCCAAAAACACACAGCCGACGCCTTTAAACAGTACTTTATGTAAGGAAAAAGCTCAAAATTAATGCCAATCAGGATGTTACATCATTATTATCATTAAGATCATACCGCAAAAGGATATAACCAGTTGAGGTTAAAATCTCTTACAATCCCACACGTACATTTATTAGAAAAAGAATTTTCTTTGTCCATTTTCAATAGAAACTCTCCAAACAAAAAAAGTAAATCATGAAAATTTCTCATGGGGAATTATTTTTGTACAGTACACTTTTCAAAGCTAAGACAATAAGCAGTACATAAATTTTATTTAACTAATTACCATAATTTGGACAACTCTGAGCTCTAATTCTAAGACAATGTATTTCACCTAGTGAGCAAAATAGAGACCATACTGTTACTCTAAACTCAGGACAATTTATAAATTTAGAAACATATTACTTAACTCATGCTAGAACTAATGTTTATATGCCACAAACACTACCCAACTACCATTAAAAAACTGCATCAATCCAAACAATGAACAAAGGATTGCAAGAGTTTCATTTCACGCTCTGAGACACAGTCAACATACAATAATATTATCAAGAAGATATTAAAAGTATTCCAGAAGTAATTTCAACAATCAAAATTAAAAATTGGGCAAAAGATTTATACCTGATCCTCCTTGAGGAAGAAGGTGATCTTAGTTCCCCTTCTGAGAGACTCCCTAGAGTCCCTGGTAACAGTAAATGACCCTCCGGTCTGTGACTCCCAAATCTATTGCTCGTCGTCATTATGCTTGGTAGTCACAACCACCCTCTCTGCCATAGGGTATGCTAAGTAGAACCCAACACCAAACTGACCAATCATGCTGACATCAGCCCCGGCGGCCAACGCCTCCATGAACTCCTTGGTTCTAGACCTAGCAATGGTACCTAGATTGTTGATCAGATCAGATTTGGTCATCCCGATACAAATGGCAATAATGGACAGCGTGTTGGTGGCCTTATTATGCATGATGTGAATGAAGAAATCAGGCTGGGCATCCAGGTTGCTCTTGTTTGTAAGGCTCTCAAATCGGAACTTGTCCAACGCTTATTAACAAAACCATGTTAAGCCAATACTAATACATTTAAACACAATGAATGAAAATCTCTAAATTATGGAGTTGAAGCAAATAACCAAGAGTAACCTTTGAAATGAGCAACGGCTACATAAAATCATTAAGCAATCAACTGAAAATGTTATGGGGCTGGTGAGGATAAGGAGGCAGTGTTCACAAAAAGATGTATGCAGTTGATTTGTGAAGGTACCAGGCATGTGTCTCCCTGCTATAGTATGAGCGCCAGTGTATTGTGCAAATTTCAATACAGCCCGCCCTCTGGCCATATGGCCTTACAGATTGAACAATGATGTCTTGAGAGTTCTCAATGGAAATGATAACCATGGCAGCAAGCTGAAGCTTCTCCCAAGTTTCCCCAAGTTGATGATGAATATACCTGGATTATTAGGGCAGTGGAAAAAAGGATATGAAACACATAACTATGTTAAATAAAAATCACTAAATCGATATATGAAATTTGGCCCATTTTATAAATTACACATCGTATGATTGTATGATATTGGTAAAAATTTTGGGCCAAGCACACCATAAACCAAAAAAATTTACATCAAAGTCAAATATCATTGCCTATTTCAGATAAAATGAAATTCTTTATACCTTTAAAATGAACAACAGTTTCAGTCAGCAAAAAATTGATGGGTGGCACTTGAAATAGAAAATAAAATGAAATTAAAAGAACAGTTCAATGTAATGCTTTATAACATTACGTTGAAGCCTTATGAACCATTGAAATTATAATAATAGTCAACCCCTCTTTGTTTGGTGAATGAACTCTCTAGCTATACAGTTTCACCACAGTTTGAACTTCCACCTCTACATGCGCTTTCCCTTTAATCTTGCAATTAGTGGTTGGTGAGCAGAGAAACCAGATTCTTTACACGATTCTAGCTACCAAGTCCTTGCTATGTATTGGTGTTTTCTCTTTAAGTAGCACTCTGTGAGAGTTCCAACTCCAACAGAAAATCACTGTAGTGAGGCACTACTGTTGAACACGAACAAAAAACTACATGCGAGGAATCATAGGGAGTACCTTCTCCCTAAAGCTACAAAGTATGAGATGTTTGCTGTTAATAAAATTTCGTTTTCAATCTTTTAATCAAGCTTTTAAACCAAGTAAGTGTACCTCATTCCCACACACATACCACAAATCTACTAACTTTGACCCAGATCAAATGAGAGCTTCAAAATGAAACAAATGTTTTCTCTTAGCATTGCCTTTAGACACTAAATGGGTTTTAGTTTTATAGTTTTGAACTTGCAGAAAATTCGTGAGTTTTTTATTTTCTAACTTGTTTGCATAAGGCATCAATTCACCTAACTTATTTTCTTTGCGTCCAATTCATCAAGTCAACCATACATTCCAACAAACTTTAATTATATGCAAGAATTCCTGAAGTAGAAACTGTTTCCATAAGAAATAATAAAATAACATTTGGATGTTAACCCTAACATGAGCAAATTCAATAAAGGGAAGCAATACGGGAACATGCTAAGTATTACGAACAGACACGTGAAAGCCAAGCATAAGAGAAAGCATATGAAGAGGACTTACATGACAGATGGAAACAATGATCCAATGATGTTAATTAAATTGCCTTTGATTATGCATGAATATATTGTTTACTCCTTCCTTCGATAACAATTGATGAATTACCAAAGCATATGGAAGCTAGTTTACAGAAATTTTACAGAAATTCACCAATTAGACCAAACCATAGAAATGAATGAAAAGAAACTTACAGGTTTCAGTTGATGGAAGCCAGTTATATTGTTATCTTGAAGCAACTCGTAATCATCCTCATCAAGCTCATATTTTTTCTTGGTCTCTCTGCCAAAATATATACAAAATCATTACCAAAAATGAAATCTTTCAAGTGCAATAAAAAAACCAAGCTCATATTTCTTCTGCATTTTTTATGCCTCTCTGCATCACTATCCTCTGCCTTCTCCTATTCTTCTTCATCATCCTCTTCTTCAACATCGTCCACTATAAACCCATCTTTCTTATACTTATCCTGACACTCGTCTGAAAAGTTAAAAGGGAACTCAAATGTTAAGGAGAAAAGGATGCCAAACCCTAAAAACATGAAAATGGTCAAAATTTACCTTATTCATCATGTTCATCGCCGTCTTCTCTATCATCGAGATCGACGTCTTCTTTCTCTGCTCCTCACCCATCCTCTTCCTCTTTTGTTATAGGAAATAGAGCAAAATGCGTTAAAAGTTTGAATAGAGATGTAATGAAATTACGAAGGGAGGAACAATCAAAGACCAAAATTGGGACACAGGATATGCAATTTATGTTGTGTGTGGCGCATTTATGTTGGGACCAAAATTGGGACTAAAATCTAACCATCAGAGACCAATTTTCACATTTATGTTGTGTGGGGCGCTCGAGAAAAATAGCGTCGCCTTCATCGCTCTTGCATATGCCCTGGCCTACACAATCACAACGACAAATAAGAAAGAGGAAAAGAAATTACTATCAATTGCATTTCTTTTTCATAGCAACACATACTTAACTACAGTCAAACGTTAATGTTTGATCAAAAAAGAAAATTTTTTTTGAAGTTGGTTATCATTGAAATATCCCAAACCTAAACCAATCAAAAGAATAATTACCTCAGTCACAACAGCCCATTGCATATCAAGAGGAAGCTGTGCGAAATCATCAAACTTCGTCCCTATTAAAATTGGAATCGCATTCTACAATATATACAAGAGATATTTTTGAGCATGAACAAAGTAAAAAATAAAACTAAAATAAATTTTATGCACCTTATTCCATTTTCTCGCTTGCCGATACCAGCTGATTGCACTGCAGCTCAAAATAAAATAAAATAAAAATAGAACTTACAAAATCTTCAGAAATAAACAGATAATTAAAAAGAATGAAAAAATATTAATCAGAGGGGAGACCAACTTGTTCAGAGTGCATCTGCTGGTGAGATCAAACATGATGAGGATCGCCACTCATGATCACCTTTAAAAAAGATATGTAATCAAGTGAAAAGGATCCTGTGTTTCGAAGCTAGGGAAGCACAAAGCTAGGGTTTCGAAGGGAAGCACGAAGCTGGAGGCTGACGATAGATCTGGAGGCTGACGATAGGGAAGCACGAAGCTAGGGTTTCGAAGGATCCTGGGTGTCGATTTCTCGCTTGGGGTTGAAAGGGGGATGCCGGAGTTGGAGGTCAAGGGGTGCGGCTGTGCGATATGGCAGGGGGTCTCGACTGTGGGAGGTCGGAGGAAGGCAGGGTAGGAGATCAGGCTGGATTTGAAGCCAAGGGGAGGTCGGCCGGAGGTAGAGGGGGCTGATCGGTGTTGGGGTCGCAGGGAAGTGGAAGGGGAGAGAGGAAAAGGGAATGCTGAGAACGGAAGTAATTTTAGATGAGTTTCTCAAAGGCCAGATTTGTAATTTTAATGATTTCAATGATTTGTTTTTAGAATTTAAAAATTCCAACTCACTTCCCCACTTAAAATTCAAACATTCCCTCAAATATTTCCCTCCAAATTTCAAAATTACAACTCAAACTCTTATCCAATTTCTCTTATCCAATATCTCTTATCCAAAAACTCATATAACATCCCTCATTTTTATACCCTAAATACAATTCAACCACTTATCCAATTTCTCTTATCCAATATCTCTTATCCAAAAACTCAGGATAACATCCCTCATTTTTATAACCCAAATACAATTCAGACCCCTATCCAATTTCTCTTATCCAAAAACTCTTATCCAAAATCTCTTGATAACATCCCTGTTTTATATATATATATATATATATATATATATATATATATATATATATATATATATATAGTCTCTCAGACATATGGAGAGGGACAAACTTTTGACTGGATAGCCAATCTCAAAAGAACCACAAAAGCCAGGCACTCCATCATCGGTATCTGCTCCATCTAAATGTCGTATTTCTTCCATAGCTCGGTGTGATAACTATCGGTTGATCTCCAACAGATCGGCCATAGTTACCACAAGCCTCCTTGAGTCACTGACCTATTTAAGCATTAGAGTGGATTATGTCGGACCCCAGATCCGATACCCTGACGAACTCTCTCTGTTACATGAAGCAGAACGGAGCTCGGAGATAATTCGGAGATAGCCCGGGCTTAGCAAAGATAGCTTGGGCGTAGCAGAGATAGCTCGGGCATCTCGAAGATAGAGCGGACCCGACTTCAACTACTGGCGATGGCCCAAACATTGGTCGGATCTGTCCCTCAACACCTTGGACATAACTTCAATAGTTGGCAACGATAGTTTGGATATAGACTGGACCCGACCAGTAACTGTCACTTTCCGACCGTACGTATTTTAGCGTGTATGGTTGTTTCGTGTCCATAATTTTTCGTATTTGATTTTACTACTGTTTTTCGTAGTTCAGACGCGCGACCGAACCCCATTTCCCGATCCTATCGGAGGCACGATCACTCCTGCACCTTCCTAGAGATTTTTGGACTTCGAATGACCTAATTGCATCTCTCATATTAATAACTTTAAAACATTCTTTAATTTACTTATTTTTAGGTGTTGTACATTTTCAAAACAACTTAGTTATTAATTTTTAAAACCAAATATATTACTTAAATTATCCTAACCCAATACTAATTACCTAATAAAATAAATGCTACATGCTTGTTGTAAAGAGGAGATCAAATCAGTCTGTTTGTTAAATCAAATCTTTTATAATTTTTTCAACCAAATCTTAACAGACTACCACTCCCCTACATCCTATGTCAACAAATCCCACTATCCCACGAAAGCACCCCACTTCTCTCTCTCTCTCTCTCTCTCTCTCTCTCTCTCTCTCTCTCTCTCTCTCTCTCTCTCTCTCTCTCTCCCCCCCCACACGTGACCTACTTCCCCTACCCTATAAAGCAACCCAGGATTCCTTAAAGCCTCAGCTGTACAAAGCTTAGAGCCCAGGCTCCTTTATTTCAAGCTCTACCCCTAGACTTGGTGACCTAGGCTGTGTACTCATTTTCCCCTTCATATAAAAAACAAAGCAAACCCTACTCTACCTGCAGCCGAAACGATCCCGAAGCGACCTTTTTTCCTTACTGCGCTACCCACAGTCGAGAAATCGGAGACGACGAGACCCGTCACCATTTCAGATCCGACGTCAAACTCGTGGGTGTCCGTCGTACAAGGTTGGTTCCCCTCGCTCGTAGTAACCCACACCGTACGTCATTGAAACCTAACTAAAAATCGACAACTTAAATCGCTAAAGTTTACTTTACGCTCTTTAAAACGATGTCCAACTCTAGAAAATCGACGAATGGACTTGATTATCTGTGCACATAGGATAGTCGTCGATTAGGCAGAGAAATCAAATCAAAATTGTGACTTCGAACTATTAGGGTAGCCCCGTCAAATTTAGAAACGAACCATAATAGGATTGATGAAAAACATGTTCTGACACCACCGTTGGCTCATTTCAGACGAACCATCACTGACGCACCCTTCGACGAGACGATCCAGACCGACAACTCACTCACCATCGCAGGCAAGTGTTTCCACTTACGTACTTTTTGCCCCTTTAGGACATCGCCTTTAAACTGTAAAAGTACGACTAAAGAGAACCGGACGTGAATGATAGAGTCCGGGATCCCCTTGACAGCTTAGACTTGACGACGAAGTGTATGCACAAACACAACAACAACTGACACCCTAGGTTCTATCTGTGTGTTTGTGTGTATGGACCCCTAGAATCAACAACAACAACAACTGCTACCATAGGTTTCATCTATGTGTGCGTGCATGTGGACCCCCCTAGAACAACAACTAAACAACAGAACATTCATAACTGGTCATATCTTGTCTTCTTCAGTTCATGTGGATACCTTACGGGAAGTCACGGCGTCTCACCAGGGGAGTGAGCGCCCCGGCAAACCGTGTAGGATCTTGGGAGCCCACCGAGAGAGTGGGTGTTCCTTTTGTGTACATCTTGCTGGAAGTTTTGGCGTCTCACCAGGGGAGTGAGCGCCCCGGCTGACCGTGTGGAGAGGCACTCACCAAGGGAGTGAGCGGTACTCGATAGTCCTGTCTTGTCTTGTCTTGAGAACTTTGGGGTGGGTTTGGGTGAACGACCACCAGATAGAGGGTTTGGCCACTCTCTACGTTGTAGGTGTGCACTCTCTTTGGTGTCACACACACGTCTTGTCTTGTTGTCCTGTCCCGTCTAGTTTAGTCGCGTAGCCGGTAGCATACGCTACGGATACTACCTATCACGTTTTACATTTCTGCACCGCTTTACTTCTTGCATAGTATAACTGTCATGTCATCACAACAGCATGTTAATCAACCAGTAAAATGTTGCTCTTAAATTACCTTACACTTGCAGTGGAGTCTCTCACCTGTACCTTGTAGACTTTACATGACGTACAGTTCTTTTTCTCTTGGGTACTGTATGTCAAGGGTTTAGCCAGAGTATGTGGACGAGCCAGTGCCAGAGGACTTGGAGCAGGAGTACGTTGCTGATCAGAAGTACGACCCGAGTGGGGACCAGTCTTAGGAGTTCCTCAGTTGCTGACCTTGGAGTTTCCGTTGTTCGTAGTTGGGTGCGTAGCACTCTTTACTTTCTGTTTTAGGTTGGGTGTGTAGCACCATTAGTTTTCTTTTCTGCTGTTGTAGCCATGATGGGCATCTGTTTAGACTTTTGTACTCGTTAGATATTATCTCTTTATATTAATGAATGTAGCTTTCTTTCTTGTACTCTTATTTCTTTGTTCAGAACTTTTATATGCAAGAACATGTACTTCTTTATGGTAACCCTACAGACGCTTCTTGGGTCCGGGCTTCACAGCCCCGGCCCATGCGGACCTTAATCACGTCTCGCTTCCGTCGTTTTAGGAAGCGGGCGTGACACGACCTCAATAGCTCGGATCGAGGTTTACTCAGTCCGGAGTTAACTCGCCCCACCATTGGTTAACTGCAACTTCGGCTACTGTAACCATATTGTAATATGAAAGCACACGTGGTGATAAAACACCCGTAAACAGGAACTATTTTTTCCATTTTTTTCCGAATCTTACAATCTCATGTCAACCAACTAATAATTACGCCTTCATCAACATGCACATGTTAAAAAATATATCATGACACTTTTGCCTACATCTCTCTTGTCAAAATGGGTCTGATCCGTTGTTTCGTTGATCCAGCCTAACCTTGGAGTGGCAAACGTTTCTCAACATGATGGGTCGAACCTGACTGATTTGGATTTTTGGGGTTGTGTATGGCCCCATCTGAATTTGGGTCTCATCTGGATAAACTAGCTGACTTGATTAATACTTGGGTCAGTCGGGTTCGAGTTTGATAGTTTGACCCGGACAGTCCCGAATGCAACAAGGTTAGCTTTGTACAATGAGGAATATGGATAGCAATTAGCTAATAAGAAAAAATTTCTCCTTATCTCACAGCAAAAAACCACATCCTCCTCGTTATTTTTTTGACGATTGGATCTATTTATTTTGATCTTCATGCGCCAAAACTATGAATTTTCAAGTGAACATAAATGCTTTTGTGTTGTGAGTGGATGAGGCCTTTGGCCTCCCCACCATTATCCCCCCATTACTCCACCACTCTTAATGTGGTGGAGACCTTTGGTATGCTAATTGTCCCTTGGAATTCCATATGAAATTATAAATAAAGAACCATGGCTATTGGCCATGGTTACTCTTCTCCAAAATCTTATAACACGTTATCAGCACGTTTGCTCCTCTCTTTTGAGCTTTTCTACACTCCAAAATCTATCCTCTAAATTGTTAAGTGCAAAGGAATCTCTGGTTGCTGCTGTTCGTGGCGGATTTTCTCTTTGGCGTGCATTGCTAAAGGAATCTCTTGGGCGTTTTCGGAGCGTGGATTTTTGTCTCTACGGATCTTCTCGACTTTTCGATCTTCCCTAGATTTTCAATCTAGATGTAATTTCCGTCGATCCCGTAGATAAACAAATTTATATTTTTAGTCATGATTTTTTACAACCTCTTTTTGGCTTGTTTACAATCGGCTAAATACAATATCATGCATTGTTAAAATACAATAAATAATAATATAAAAAAACCATTTTTCAGCTTCCGCCCCGAAGGGGGGGCCTTTTTCCGGCGACCGCCCCCCCACCCCCCCCCCCCTCGACGGGGGGCGTTCTTCGCCCCCCCCCCCCCCCCCCCGACGGCCGCCCCCCCAGCGGGGGGGGGGGGGGGGGGCGTTCGGTCGCCGCCCCCCCCAGCGGGGGGGGGGGGGGGGGGTCTTCTCTGTCGGCGCCCCCCCAACGAGGGTGGGGGGCGTTCGGTCGCTGCCCCCCAAGCGGGGGGGTCTTCTTTGTCGGCGCCCCCCCCGACGGGGGGGGGGGGGGGGGGCGGGGGGGGGGGGGGGGGGGGCGTTCGGTCGCCGCCCCCCCAGCGGGGGGGGGTCTTCTCTGTCGCCCCCCCCCCCACATGGGGGGGGGGCGTCCGAACGCCCCCCAGCGGGGGGGGTCTTCTGTGTCGGCGCACCCCCCCGACGGGAGGGGGGCGTGCTTCTGCGTCGCTTCCCCCCTCCCCGCGGGGCGGTAGGGGGGTCTTTTCTCTGGCCGACGCAGAGGGGGAGATTTCTGGCCGCCGACAATGGCCTAAAATAGTAACAGATGGGGTGGAATTTGAGGGGACAGACTTAGGGTTTTGTGATTATTTGTATTCCCCAACCCAAAAATGGGCTTAATGGCTGAATCGGCTTAATTTAATTAAAATTGATAGTTTTGTTGTTGGGCCTGCAGCCCATTTGTGCCTACAAATAACTTAATAAATTATATGGGCCTGCAGCCCCAATTACTTAACGGTTATTATTTTTGCCCATTAAATAATGGCCTGAAGCCAATTAATTCTTATTACACTATTCTTTTGGTTGATTTTTTGCTACTGGGCCTGCAGCCCAATTATTAAATATTACACAGATTAATATTTATGGGCCTGCCGCCCCTTTAAATTATTATTCTATATCATTTCTTGGTTATGAACTTGTCACTTCATATATCAAACTTTAAACACTATTGCATTTTTTAATTAAAATATGGAATTTTAGGATTTTTTAAAAATATAATTATCTTAAGGATCCTGCGACCGCTCTGCCGTTAGTAAACTAACCTAACGGTGTATGACGTCTCCCCGTGGTCCGAGAGATTATTGTATTTTATAGTCTGTTTTCCAATATTTTATATGCCTCTGTTACATACATGCGTGGTTGTTTATTTTGTGCCTGTATCATTTATAAACTGCGTGGATGTTTATGTAAGCTAAAATGTGATTTTTGGGATCGGCCAATTTGATACTCTTTTAAATTCCTTGCAATTTAATTTTCTTTTTTGAGAGAATTTGTAAGTGAGGATTAAATGTATTTTTGCCAAAGACCGGCGTACCGACAAAATGAAGACGACGTTGTACATTGGAAAATTTAGGGACCCATTCTGGGTTTCCAAGTTGTATTTTTATTTTCGTTATGGACTGTATATTCGGACTTTGGAATTCGTACATTTTTTGGGTATCTGGCCGATCCCCACATTTTGCTTACTTTATTTGTTATGCGTGAATTTTAATTTATATTAATTTATGCTTATTTTAAATTGCGTAGATAAATGGATAAATTGGCAAACGTCGATTTCGAAGTCCTTGACTCTACAGGGAAAAATTACCTGAGTTGGCGAGTGGACCTGAAGTTCCACTTGCGTTCAATGGCCCTCCTTGGGTCCATTTTGGCTCCTTCCACGGCCCCAGCAGCGGCCAAAGCTTCTGCTACATCTAGCAGCAGCTCTCCAACCACTGTATCCGATGTAGATAAGGCGAAAGCCATAATTTACATTAGGAAACATATAGATCGGACCTTAAAGGCCGAATACTTAATGGTTGATGACCCAAAGGACCTATGGACAGCGCTGGAAGCACGGTATAAACATCAAATTGATGTTATATTACCACGTGCCAGTTATGAGTGGGAAAACCTCAGACTTCAGGACTATAAGTCCGTCGCTGAGTATATTTCTGCACTTCATAACATCACCTCACGCCTGAAGTTGTGCGGTGAAGAAGTGACAGAACAACGCATGTTGGAAAAGACATTTACCTCGTTTCACGAGAAAGATGCAATCCTCATGCAGCAGTATCGTGAACGCAATTTCACGAAACTCTCCAATCTGATCTCATGCCTACTTAGGGCAGAGCAGAATCGCGACTTACTGCTTGCAACTCATAACTTACGTCCAGCTGGCACTGCCCCGATCCCTGAAGCCCACCACGTTTCTCCCCAGAAGTGGAAAAATAAGAGGAAGGCTAAAAACACCAAAGGGAAAGCTGTAATGAAGCAACCAAGAGGTGCAGCTCCCCAGACAAACAAAAACAATAAGGGAAAGCGAACCTTTACATGGAAGCGAAAGAACACCGAGCAAGTGTCACTTCTTAAGAAGAACTGGGAGGATAAATGCCATAGATGCGGATGACTGGCCATTGGTCCAGAAACTGCCGCACTCCTCGCCACCTCCAGGATCTATACCAGCGAGCCAAAAGTCTCTACCTGAAACAAACTTGGCGGCTGTTCAGTCGCCAACAATGTTTACTGCAAAAGACTTCGAGAACGACGACCTTCTCGATTGAGCATCATCTTTTATCTATGCATTTAAAATTCGATGTATCTTCATCTTTTATTTGCTTTAGTACGAACTTTTATTTTTGAATGTTGTCTACATTTTCGCTCAAATAAAATTTTGTTTTTGCTTATATAGATGATGTTTGAGTGCCTAGTGGACAGTGCCTTGACGAACACAATCCTTCGCGATCATTGCTATTTTAATAGCGTAAACAAATATGACGGTCCTGTTATCACAATTTCAGGACTGTCCCAAATAATTGAAGGATCTAGTGATGCAATTATATTGCTCCCAAATAACACAAGACTTCAAATAAATAATGCATTATTCTCTCCTAAATCAAATAGGAATCTCGTAAGTTTCAAGGATTTCCGTTTAAACGGATATCACTTATAAACCAGAGATGAAAATAAGGTTGAATATCTGTATGTAACTCGTCATAAAGATGACCAGAAGATCATCTGCGAGCGATTCAAAGGACTCCCGTCGGGTCTCTACCAAACATACATTCAACCAATAGAAGGCAATATGACTGAGCACCAGACGTGCCAATCACTGCCAGAGCCCCAACTCTGGCACAATAGACTTGGTCACCCTGGAACAGCAATGATGCGACGCATCATCACTGAATCCCGTGGACACAAATTGAAGAACCTGAAGATTCTTCAAAAGGGTGAATTTCCTTGTCTCCCTTGTTTCAAGGGAAAACTTATAACGAGACCATTCCTACTGAAAGTGGGATTAGAGTCTCATGGCTTCCTTGAGAGAATTCATGGTGACATTTGCGGGCCTATTCACCCCGCAAGTGGCCCATTTCGGTACTTCATGGTACTGATTGATGCATCAACCAAATGGTCTTATGTGTGCCTCTTGTCCACCCGCAACCTAGCTTTTCCAAAGCTATTGGCACAAATAATCAGGTTGCGTGCTCATTTCCCCGATAACCATATCAAGCAACTACGTCTTGATAATGCGGGAGAATTTACTTCACAAGTCTTCGAAGACTATTGTCGGGCAACGGGTATTGAAGTTGAACATCCTGTAGCACATGTTCACACCCAGGACGGATTAGCTGAGTCCCTTATAAAGAGACTCCAATGGATTGCACGTCCATTGCTTATGCAATCCCAGTTGCCGGTGGATACTTGGGGGCATGCTATTTTACATGCCGCATCACTTATTAGGATAAGACCCTCTGGAGGTCATACTTTATCACCGATGCAACTAGCATATGACGCACCTCCGGATATCTCTCATTTGAGAGTGTTTGGTTGTGCGGTATATGTCCCAATAGCACCACCTCAGAGGACCAAAATGGGTCCTCAACGTCGTCTAGGTATATATATTGGGTTTGATTCGCCCTCTATTATTAGAAACCTTGAACCCCTGACGGGTGACACATTCAAGGCACGTTTTGCTGACTGTAAATTTGATGAGAAATTTTTTCCTAAATGGGGCACACAGTCTAAGAAGCCAAAAGCTACTGAGACCATTAGTTGGGACCAGAAGTCTTTGTCCCTATATGATCCGCGTACTAATCTGTGTGAAGATGAGATCCTGAAGATCCTTCACATCCAGAATACAATACATCTTTTACCGGATAAGTTCACGGACAACCAGAAGATTGTCCGTTTACATGTCCCTGCTGCCAATACACCAGCTAGGATTGACATCCACATAGATGGATGCAATCCACCGGTAGCAGATTTGGCTGTACCTCAAATGAAAAGAGGACGCCCACCAGGTTCAAAAGATAAAGTTCCTCGAAAGAGGAAGACTCCTGGAGATAATAAGATTATCCCTCCACAGGATGCTGAGCTCAGACCAGCTACTTCTCCCCTCCTGATTTCCCCGGCAGAGGAAACAATAGGAGAAACATCATTAAATTTTGTACGTACTGGAGAAGTACTAGACATAAATAGCACAGTCGTCGACGACGATTTTGCGTTCGATATGCCGTTCACGTCACTGAATATGACGATGACGTCGAACCACGATCTCTAGCGGAATGTAAACGCAGAGATGATTGGCCAAAGTGGGACGAGGCAATACGAATAGAGCTGGACTCACTCTTGAAACGTAAAGTCTTTGGACCAGTAGTCCAAACACCAGTAGGTGTAAAGCCTGTGGGATATAAGTAGGTTTTCATAAGAAAAAGAGATGAAAATAATGTGATCGTTCGCTACAAGGCACGCCTTGTAGCCCAGGGTTTTTCCCAAAGACCGGGGATTGATTACGAAGATACGTATTCACATGTCATGGATTCGATCACATTCCGATTTTTAATAAGCCTAACTTCTCTGGAAAGCCTAGAAATGCAGCTCATGGACGTTGTGACTACATATCTATATGGCGATATAGATAAAAATATCTATATGAGACTTCCTGATGGGTTTAATCTACCCCCAGAGATGAAAGAGATACCTCGGGACACATTCTCTGTAAGGCTACATAGATCATTATATGGTCTAAAACAATCGGGCAAGATGTGGTATAACAGACTTAGTGATTTCCTTGCACAGCAAGGATTCACGAATAATGAAGTCTGCCCGTGTATCTTGATCAAAAGAACGTGAACAAGATTCGTCATCATAGCAGTATATGTAGATGACTTAAATCTCATAGGATCTCCTGCAGAGATCAATGAGATATCTGAAAGCCTAAAACATACTTTTGAGATGAATGACCTAGGCAAAACAAAATATTTTCTTGGCTTACAGATAGAACACCTAAGAGGTGGAATCCTATTACACCAATCTAATTATACAAAGAAACTTCTACGCAAGTTTCATATGGATAAATGTCATCCTTTAGGTACTCCTATGGTCGTAAGATCACTAGATGTACATAAGGACCCCTTTCGGCCACTGGAAGAGGGGGAGGAGATACTGGGTCCTGAAGTACCCTACCTCAGTGCCATTGGAGCACTTCTATATCTGGCTAACTGTACGCGTCCCGATATAGCGTTTACAGTTAATCTCCTAGCCAGACACATTGTAGCGCCCACAAAGCGCCACTGGAACGGAGTAAAGCATCTTCTGCGATACCTACAGGGTTCAATTGATCTGGGACTTTACTACCAGAGAGGTGCCTCCCCCAAATTATTTGGTTATGTTGATGCAGGTTATCTCTCAGATCTGCACACGGAAAAATCCCAGGCAGGTTTTGTTTTTACCTACGGAGGTACTGCTATCTCCTGGAGATCGGTAAAGCAAACCACAACAGCTACATCATCCAACCATTTGGAGCTCATTGCGATCCATGAAGCAAACAGAGAGTGTTATTGGCTACAATCCGTTGTCCAACACATTCTTCAATCTACTGGCCTGAAGACCGGTGATTTGGAGCCTACCGTCCTGTTTGAAGACAACGCTGCGTGCATTGCTCAACTTCAAAAGGGCTACATCAAGGGCGACAGGACGAAGCACATATCTCCCAAGTTTTTCTGGACACATGAGCTAAAGGAGGACAAGCAGATTGAAGTTCAGCAAATCCAGTCCTGCAACAACTTAGTTGATCTTTTTACCAAATCTTTACCAAAATGTATTTTTGTAAAACTTGTTAAAGGAATCGGTATGAGACAACTGAAAGACCTACAAGCCTGAAGCTTGTACGGATGAGTGAGAGTAACATGTGTGTTGCACTCTTTTCCCTTAAGCTGTTGGTTTTTCCCACTGGGTTTTCCACAGCTAAGGTTTTAACGAGGCAAACACAATTACTCAGGATCCAGAAGTATTCACCCCCCAATTAGCCTTAAATGCTAAGACCAAAGTAATGGATGGATAATGAGGAGTGTTGTGAGTGGAGGAGGCCTTTGGCCTCCCCACCATTATCCCCCCCCCATCACTCCACCACTCTTAATGTGGTGGAGACCTTTGGTATGCTAATTGTCCCTTGGAATTCCATATGAAATTATAAATAAAGAACCATGGCTATTGGCCATGGTTACTCTTCTCCAAAATCTTATAACATTTTGCTTACTTTTTTAAGCCATAGCAAAAGTCATGCTACTACGAAACCGTTAAATTTGCGAGGAGTGAATGAACAAGTTTACTTAAAAATGGATAGTTCGAAATTTTAGAATATGGCGATCTAAATGGTCATAGCCGATAATCGAAAAAAAAATATGAGAGGTGTTTTTGACGCTCGCTAAGGACGGATTTCGTCCTTGGCTAGCAGAAAGAATATGTGGGTCGGATTCATGTTTTAAATTACCGATCCGAATTCTAAACGGTTTGGGTTAAGGGTATGGCACATTCGGGTTCGGGTAAATAGGATGAGACCCGAGCCCGACCAGATCAGAACCGTTCGCCCCTATGGCTCTAAGGCTGTAACCGACATCAGGGGGTCGGATCTTTGGGGCTCCCACCGGTCAACAATCATCATCGCAATCTCGCTTGGCCATCGCCAGGTGTTTCTTTGCATGGTAGCGCCTGCATACGTGTCCCTCCCACGGCACACCGACTCACCCTTACCACCACGTGTCTATCCTAGCCGTTCTTTATAACTTCCCTCTCCTCTCCTCCTCGTGCATTCAATCCTTCAACAAAAACAACCCAATAATTTTCAAAAAAAAACCACCCACAAAACTACCTCAAATTTGCAAATCCAGCACTAATGGCATCAAGGCAAGGGCCGAGGGAGACGAGAGAGGACCGAGCGGAGGCCGCGGCCAGGACCGCCGCCAACGAGCTTGCCAGGTCCCGCGAGGACGAGCTCGGGAGGGAGAGCCAGCAGGCCGCCGTGGCCGAGCACGGGCGTCAGAAGTCGCCCGGCGTCATCGGCTCCCTTATCGGTGCCGTGACTGGCGCCAAAGACGCCATAATTGGGAAGTCCCACGAAACCACCGAGAGGGCCGCAGAGACTAAAGATTACACCGCCCAGAAGGCCGGAGAGTACAAGGACTCCGCCGCTCAGAAAGCGGCGGAGACTAAGGATTCTACCGCTCAGAGAGCGGAGGAGGGCAAGAACAAGGCGGGAGAGTATAAGGACTCGGCAGCCCAGAAGGCAAGGGAGACGAAGGACTCGACAATGCAGAAGATGGGAGAGTACAAGGACTCGGCGGCCGATAAGGCCAGAGAGACGAAGGATGCTACCGCAGAAAAATACAGAGAGACCAAGGATTCGACGGCCGAGAAGACGAGGGAGACGAAGGACTCGGCGTTGGGGAAGATGGGGGAGTACAAGGACGCTGCGGCCGAGAAGGCTCGGGGGGCCATGGACTATCTCTCGGGGAAGAAAGAGGAGACCAAGCAGAAGACTGCAGAGACTGCAGAGGAGGCTAAGGTGAAAGTTTGATTGCCTAATTGTACAGTTTTGTTGATTTAATCGTTAATTTGTACTGATTAATTTGTTATTTTGGCATAGGAGCGAATGGGTGAGACTGGGGACTCGACAACGCAAAAGATGCAAGGTCTGAAGCTGCGAGCGAGGGACGACAGGGACGATGCTGCGCGAAAGGCCGTGGAGGCTAGAGACACTGCAACTGAGACGTAACCACCATTTTTTTTAAAAAATTAGCATCATTTCTAATCTAGGCTAATTTGTTATGGCTTTCTGTCATGTGATTAATTAGGAACCGAGAGGCAAAGGGAGGGATACTGGGCTCCATCGGGAACGTGACTGGGGCGATCAAGGAGAAGCTCACCGGCACAGGGCCGAGGGAGGTTGTGGAGCACAGGAGATACGAACGCGGCGGCGGAGTCGAGCATGGAGGGGAGGAAGCGGACGTGGCGGTGAGGCTGAAGCAGTCGGAGCAGATGCACGGGCAGACCTTCAACGATGTCGGCCCACTGGGAGAAGAAGGGACCGGTGGCGCCGGCCGCGATGATCGGCACGGCAAAATGTGACGCGTAGGCCTTGTGTTTGTTTAGGTGCAGGTGATCGTGTGTTTACGTTGTCTTTCTTGCTTGCTTGTTCGCTGTGTTCAGTGTTTCTGTTGGTTTGTGTCGTTCTCCTTCCATGGTTTTCAGTTCCATTTTGGTGAATGTTGGAAGGAAAACGCAGGTGTTTGGTGTGTATGTA
This sequence comes from Scilla litardierei, assembly GCA_030789695.1. Lineage (NCBI taxonomy): Eukaryota > Viridiplantae > Streptophyta > Magnoliopsida > Asparagales > Asparagaceae > Scilla > Scilla litardierei. The sequence continues at coordinate 267,231,586 of CM061133.1, read as the reverse complement.
AGACTGTTGAATGAGAATAAAAATGACGTCTGATAGAAATCAGTTATGTATGAATGTTTGGTAACTTCAACAATGGTATCATGCACCTACGAGGTTAACCTGTTTGTGTCAAGCCTCAATGGCTACTTCATACCTGTAGCAAATCACGTGATATACGTGTTTCTTGCTACATTAAAATGGTTCATAGCAAATTTTGTTGAATTATAAACCGGCACACTTTCATTTCTCTTGTAAAGAATTAAAAAATATGCAAACCATCATGTGTAGAATAGTAATGTGTACATGATGATATATATCTTGGTTTGTTGGAAATAATTGATTAAGTATCTTTAGAAGATTTGGTGGATTGAATCGGTTGACAACCAGATTGCTTCAACCAGCTTGGAAGCAATCTGATTTAATTAGTTGATGGATGCCAGACATGAATGAGATTTGCTGCACTTTCCTTATACGCCCCGGCAAACTGATCGAAAGAGATGACGAATACTTTGGCCCACGAATACTCGAAATGCTCTGTTAAGCTTTTTCGTAAAGATGGCAGCGGGATTGTCATTGGATGAAATATGTTGCATGTCGTAAATTGTTGTCAAATATATGAAGTGATAATCCACCACGAAGTGTTTTGTCCTAGAATGAAATACCGAATTAGAGGATAGTGAAATTGCAAACTTATTATCACACTATATGAGTGGTTTACTCTGTATAGGAACTTGCAAATCTGCCAAAAGGAGACGAAGCCATACGATTTCTTTTGCATTGAGAGTAAGGGATCAATATTTAGATTTTGTAGAACTGTGAGCGATGGATGACTGCTTTTTCACAACCAAGGCAGAGAACTGTTGCTGATCGGAAAACACAAAAGCCATTATTAGATTTACAATCCACGAGATCCCTGCCCCAATCAGCGTCAGAAAAAGCGACGACAGCAAAAGGACTCAGCTAGAGAAGAGTACGTACCATGTGTCGGTGTGGCTTTAAGATAACGAAATATTTGTTTGGCGACAATAAGATGTGATTCTTGTGTAGCATGAAGGAATTGGCATACCTGACTTACGACAAAGGAAATATCGAGCTTGGTTAAGGTGAGATATTGGAGCGCTCCAACAAGACTGCAGTAGTAGGAGCAGATTTGAGCCATTGGATGGCCTCTTTGAAGAGATGGATGTCACGCCCCGCTTCCCATTATACTTGGAAGTAAGTACGCGAGCGAGCACATGGTGTGCTTAAAACAAGGATGTAGTATTTTTTCCTTCATCTTATGTTCAAACACACTAAGTGTATGTGATTAACTTGCAGGTTTTTGCATGCATACTCAGAAACAGCACATATAATTATCATTACAACCACATCGTCTCAGAATAAGTACACATTGTAAGGCCTAACATGGCCATTCTAACACGATACAGATTTTGCAGCAATACAAATAAATGACTACTAACAATAAGTCTCACTCTGTAGTACCACTAATCTTCAGCTGGTTGGAGACCAGCATAGTCCTGAGCTACTGGATCAACATCCTGGTAAGGCTTCTCTGGATAATCAACCCTGACACCCAACATGTACTTCACAAGAAAATATACAATGAAGTACATGTTAGAATGTAAATGCAATGGGCAGAACTATCTGCACCTCAATCTTGAGGTGCAAGGATGGAAATATAGCCTAAAATGACAAAAAAAAGGCAAATGATAAGTCTTATCACCCTCTCTCTCCCATTTTAATTGCTTTTTTGGGCTAAATTTCCATCCATGCACCTCAAGACGGAGGTGCAGATAGGCCTTCTCAATGCAATACACACATAAAAGATGGCAGTGTACAAGAAACACTATATAAATGTAAAAGAAAGGTACGTCATGATTAATGTAAGACTGCATCGTAAAAGTAATAGTAGAATTAGCCAGGTCTAGAAAGACGGTAGAAGTAATAAAAAGTTCTATAGCATTAACCATCTCTAACATGAGTCATTAATCAGTAACTTGTCAAGTCATTAATCAGGACTTCTTACAAGTATCACAACCCGACACTCCTCGTTCTCACAAGCCCAAATACAACTCTCTTAAGCAAATAGTTATTCTCTTACAATGAATGAGAACACTTTGTGGTATGAAATCCCACTCATGAATTTACAACATCCATTTATGATGTATGAGTCACAAATCATGTGATTGCAAATGTATAACACATGACAAGAGCATATAAAATATATTTAAGTAAACAACACTATACATGATAAATCATATGATATAATCAAGAAGTATATGAAAATTAATCCTAGAATCAATAAAAATATAAATAATTAAGGAGAAAGATAAGAAGAGCGTAGGAAAAATCTCAAAGATGATTGATGACGCTTATGTTAAGTTGATGGTTTGATCTCTCTTTGAACTTGAATGATTATAAATAAAACGATTGATAACTATTTGAGCAATTTGAAAGAATTTATGACAGTCAATTTCTTGATGTATTTCTTAAATATCTTTCTAATGTTCAAAAAGCTTATTAAAAACAATGTAATTTAGGTTTACACGGGGAAGTATCCATTTAAGGTAAAGATAAAGGATGTACACCAGATAGATTTCTTAAAATACCAAAATTACATATTCTAAAGCTCAGGTTGAAGTTTGAACTTGTGCTAAAGGCTTAATCCAAAGTCAAATTTTTGTATAAAAATTCAAAAGAACACGTGAGTAATTAGCTGTAAAAGGGAAAATTGACTTCTAATTAGGGATATTTGAAATATTTGGATGTAAAAAAAGAATGGATAGTAATGGATTAGCATTTGAATTCAAATATGAATGGATGAAAAGATATTAGGGGTACTTAATAATCAATTAATAATAAAATTAAAATATCTCTACAAGAGTACTATAATATGATAAAAACTATATATATGGAATTTCTAGAAAATAAAGAATAAAACAAGAACCTTATTTGGTAGAAAAAAATGATAACAAGACATTTGTCGAATCTAACAGTTTGTGAAATCAAGTTCAAAAGGTTCGGTCTTGCCAGCTCAGTTTGTAATAGGATCGTAACTGGCTGGTGGTCATGCATACTTTGAGGCATGACATATGACATCTTTTGGATTACTGAAAATATGACGAGATTAAAATTTCCATAGATTCTGAAGCGAAGATCATTTTGTTAATTTAACAAGCATGTTGGGGAACATTCAGACACTTTAATGGATATATAATTAGCATGATATATTAGAATGGATATACAACTTTGCAAGATAAGGTTCAATATTTATGAATTGGAACATGATCAGTGTATTGCTTTGTATCCTTTCATTTTTTTGTCTGAGTTTGTGCATGGATTGTGTCTTATTCTAACATGGGATTTGTATGTTTGCTTCACTGATCACAAGAAGAATTTCTGATTACAATATAACAGTAAAACAATACTGATCACAATAAAACAGTAAAAATTATAGAGTAAAAAAACTTTACTATTTCTCTCTGGAAAATAAATTTACACACCAGGGTAAATACAACTTAACGAAAAAACTCACTATAACTTTTACCTCTCCGGGGTAACTTTCCCTCAGTGGCGAGAAACTCACAACTCACAAGTTTCTTCTCTTATGGAAGAAAAACACTCGAAAGAAAACACTCCATCTTTTTTTATCTTGTTGTTGAGTTGGTTGTGTTGGGATTGGTGTTCCACCTCATCATACCCTCCTTCATAGGCATGAAAGGGGGAGGGGTTGGTGTAGATACCCGCTTTTAAACAATCTTTAGCCCTCATGGGCTGCTGAATTTCAGCAGCCGGCTGCTGAATTCCAGTAGCCCATGTGGGCTGCTGGTTACTACTGGAAGACCAGTAATTCTACGCCTCTAGTAGCATCCAAATTGAACAACCATCCAGTTATGTCTCTGCACACCTCCAGCTTCTCATGTGTCACCACCATCGTAAATATGTCTACTGGATTCTCTTCTGTATGGATCTTCACTAGTCTCAACAGCAATTGATTCATCACCTCGCGAATCCAATGATAGCATATGTCGATATGTAGTGACCCTGTGCTATGAGGAATAAACACTAAGGGGGGGTGAATAGTGTTTTATAGAATTATAAGGAATTTACGCCAAATAAAACCCTACTTAACCAACAAATGCGGAATATAAGAAATGAATAACAACCCAAGCAAGAATGCAATGCTAACATGCAATATACCCTGGTTCAGTGCCACCCAAGTCTCCCCGACTTGTTACCAGTGCCCTACTCCAGCAACACCCGGATCCCCTCCGGATACTCTAGCAAACCGCTAGAGGTTTCCTTTAGCCCACTTGTGGAAAACCTCCAACAAATGCAATCGACCTACAATCGATGTCCGTGTATCCCACAACCTGGGAACACGCAAAGTCCTTAATCCCACAACCTAGGACTAAGCACACTCTCACAAACCGAGAGTAAAACGAAATCTTGACTCCCACAACTTGGGATCAAGCCAATCCTCTCACCACCGTGAGAATACAACAATTATGAAGTATAAAGAATGAAATATAAAACTTCTTACCACAAAATCCTATGCCTTGAGAAATACTTACCAATTTGGGGGCAAGAATGGATTTTGAGGAAGATGAGATTACCAAACCCTAGCTCCACCAAGATGAGCAGCAATAGATGGCTAGGGAGTAGATGGTGACTTGGATTCAAGCTATTAGCTTGAGAAGCTCACAAGGAATGAGAATCTCTCTTGAGGAGTTAGGCTCAAAGAGTAAGAGAGAGATTCTTGTGAGATGAGAGAGCTTGGAATTGGAGTTGAATGGCTCTTCTCAAAGGTGTGAAAATGTCTCTAATTTCAGCCTTGGATCCCTGGTTAGAAGCACTCAAACTTATATAGGGAAGAGAGAAAATGGTCACAAAATTCGTGGCATTAAATGCCCCAACGGCTCTATTCTGAAGCTGCTTAATCGGTCTAAGAAGGATCATCAACCGACTAGATTGACAACTAGTCGGTCAGTGAACCTTCTTGGATCGACTAGATTGACTTTTAATGCATTAACCATCCTTCTTGAACCAACTAACTGGTCAACAGTATAAAGGTCGAATTTTACACGGAAAACTAGTCGGTCTTAGAAGAGACACCAACCGACTAGATCGTCATTTAGTCGGTCGGTGAACCTTCTTGGACCAACTAATTGGTCAACAAATGGTCTTGAATTGATTAGGATAACTAGTCGGTCTGAGAAGGATTTCCAACCGACTAAATCGTCATCTAGTCGGTCGGTGAACCTTCTCGGACCGACTAATTGACCAACAGTGAATGGACTGAGTTGAACTAGGATATCTAGTCGGTTCAAGAAGGATTTCCAACCGATTAGATCGTCATCTAGTCGGTTGGTTCTTCTACTTGAACCAACTAAGATGCATACGAAGCCGAGAAATGAAGCGAAAAGCTACGGGAAAGTTTCTAATGGCTTCTAAGGAAATCCTAGAGATAAGATATGAAAGTTATGAAGATTTCTAGGCAAGTACTACTCAAGGCTTAACATTCTACTAAACCGAAGCTAGAAGACATAAAAGTAAACACGACAAACTGTCTTCAAAGCTTCAACATGGAGAATCCGAATCCCTTGACTTCATGAATACTCCTTGATCTTCAACGAAGCTCCAGGCACAACGATCACGCGTTCTGAGGAAGTCTTGGGACGTCGCTTGAGATGAACAAATTACTTTGGCGACGATCTCCATAAATCTTCATGGTCTTGAGTCTTTTAGTTGAATGACTTGAATGTCATAGTCTTCGAAGCTTTTGACTCATCCATTCCTATCTTCTCTTTGGATTGAATCTCCATTCATTTGTTGATGCCATTGGCTTGAGGTTTGAAGAAGCCGTTGAGTTCTTCAAGCCAATGCTTCACCTTTGTTGAACTACCAAGTCCTCCACTTGAATCAACACGTGTAGTCACTTTTGATCTTCTTGAATCTAATTGGTGACTTTTTAGCTAACTGCAATCACAAGAGTTAGTCACAATGATTTGTGTTTGATCATCATCAAAATCAAGGTGGAGAGTCCAATACTCAACATTCTCCCCCTTTTTGATGATGACAAACCAAATATAAACAAAACAAATAATTGTGCATTAAATATACTTACTCCCCCTGCAATGATGCCAATCAAGTTAATATCAATAATCAATAGCATCATTCAGCAGTTAATAGTGTATGTATCATATGAGGTTGTGTATATATCGCATGTATGACCAGAAATAATATGCATACACAACTCAAATCATATAGGTAATACACATCATAAACATGAGCATAATTACCAACATGTATATAATGTAATCAATATAAACCAAGGTAATCACCAATGCTCCCCCTGAATCATACACATGAATGATCATACATAAAGTCTATATGATTCAAGTTATTGTTTAACACTCAACATTTAATAAGCACATCTTGTTTATTTCTCTCCCCCTTTGTCATTAACAAAAAGATATGGGGGTATAGAAACAACACATGCAACAATAGAGTTGAAAACATAAAGGTATAACAATTGTAAAGTTACCAATTGTAAAGTTCTCTAATGTAAAGTTACCAATTGAAAACAGGATATCAAAATAAAGATATCAATTGCAAGAGCACATATCCAACAACAACTCAACCACCCTCAATTATCACAAAAAAAGGATAAGCAATAAGCATATGAGATAAAAGATTACAATAAATACTAATTGTAAAGAGTAGTGTGAGCAGTGTTAGAATGACAAAGCAAAAATCATGACATCACTTGTGAAAGAAAAACAAGTGAACAAATAGTGTCAAATACCCAAACAAACTCAATTATCACAAGATTTATAACATGAAGCATAAAGTGATAGACAGTCTTGTGATACCAATAGTATACTTGGCAAGATAAATGACATGAGCATGATGAACCACATTATCGTGGAATCAAAATCATCACATTGACATAGATCAATATTTTTAGCCAATTTAGTGCATGGAAAACAATTCTATGTTTTCATACAGGTAAATCTATTTAATCAATATAATCGTCGAGCGACGAAGTAAACAAACATGACTATAGAAATTCTTAACCATGTGTACAAAGTTATGTTATAATAACACACATTAAGTATAATGGCATGTGATATCAATAGTAGACATACCAAGTCATCTCCAAAAGTATCTCCAGCTAAACTCCACAAAGCATCTCCCAAATTAAGCATACCTAATATAAGTGAAGTGTGCGATGTGGGGTGACAAGGTGATACAATGAAAATGAATATCAAATATCTATATCACGCAAAAGTGTTATGCCAAAATAGAGATAGTAACATCATAAAACGTATGGCATACACAATTCTAGCACCATAGGAAACTAATTGAAACAATGTTCAAAAGAACCATATTACTAGCATGCATTCCAAAATAGATACTCACATAATGAGTCAAAGATAAGCATGGAATGCCATGAGCATAAGGAAGATAAGCACTATATCATACGCTCAAAACTAGCATCAAACAAGATCATGTAAAGATGATATCCAATATAAATAGTCTAACAATTGTAAATATGATACCAAATGTAAATATGATATGTAGAGATGATACCAATTGTAATATAACAGAGTATGGCAAGCATGCAAATACTGTCAAAATCATGATATTACTTGAGAAGGAAACCAAGTGAACAAATAGAGACATGATTTCATCCTAGCTCAATTATCACAAAGGATTCAACATGAGGCATAATGTGACAAAATATCTTTTGAGCAAAGGCATGAAGATAGTCTACGATCAAAGTCACAAGGTAGGTCATAAACGAGTAAAGTTATCATGAACATCGCAAGCATGCATACCAATTGTGCGAATAGAATAAAAAGACTTGTGTAAGCACAATATAATCGGAGGTAGCATCAAAGAAGTCATAGTGCATCAAGATATATTCATGGAAGAATATCTATGACAGAATATACATATCATCAAACACAATATAAAGCTTATATGATCGTGTAAAGCACAAGTTATCTCTAACATCTCATCAAAATAGCATAAAATATGAGCGTGAGATGAGAGATGACATAGTGAGAAATATAGCTTGAAGATCACTAACTAATATGAATAAATGTTATGTCACTTGTGAAAATATCATACATGAAAGATTTAGCTATAGACATGAAAGATCTCTTGAATAAAATTATAGCTAAACATCAGTCATGAAGTAATTAAAATGACAAGTAACATACATTGATCACCCCAAATCATATCAATACGTCTCATAAAGATAATCATACAAACCATAGGAAAAGTATGAGATGTGTGGTGATACAATGAACAAATATGCATAAAGATCCTAAATCATTAATCTTATACATGGCATGAATTATGTATAACATGATGAAGTATAGCATGCCAGCAAGAAATGAATCTTAAATGAAAGAATTGAAAAATTTTCAATGAAGATTAAGATCAATATACTTAATACAGTCTAATAAACAAGCAAGCATGTCATACATATCAGTTATCATATCCAGAACATATAACAATCTTCACACAGAAGCATGCATGTGAGGAATACGATGTGTGATGACAACGTGTTCCAAAGATATGAACATCAATAAACAACTAACCAAATCATTATATGAATGTTATAGCTACCATGATACATGAGTCGTAATAAGACATACATGACATACATGAACATGGCAGTCACATAAACAAACAATTTTCATGAGGGTGTGACAAGAATGAGCTAATGAAGAAGTATGCTATATTACACAAATCGAATATTTTAAAATACCAATTGTAAACATGGTAGTCAAAACCAATATATTAAAAATACCAATTGTACAAAACACATACTTACAACCATTTAGCTCTCCCTATATGTGTGCATCTCCAACGCACCATCCTTTCCTTTGAATTGATCCATCATTTGTAAACCAAGGAGTGTGTAGGGTAGGCATCTTGCACAACAATCTGACAATTCAACAATTGGTGGTATCCAAAAACTTTTTGGATCCAATAGGTTAATGAACAAAATCAAGTAGTCCAATAACCAAACATTTACCAATTGTAAATAACACTCATCAATAGAAATGCATGACATGCATTAATAGGAGTTATAATAATCACGAAAATCATACATATAAGGAATTAACAATTCTCAATCATTAGAAATTAGAAACACCTAGACTAATAATTCCTATGCATATGATTTAGTCAAGCAACATCATTATGAATACACATATCTAATACAATAGTGTGTGCTAGAAAGATTCCTCGTTCAATATGCATATGTGCACAAAATAAACATTCACGACACAACACATATCGAAGGAAGGCATGAAAAGTAATACCACAAAGAGTGTGCATGAAAAGCATAAAGTATTAATTTTCAAAACCAAATTTCTCTTTCCTTTGGCATATCAACAAGATAGAAAATCACCAAGGGTTAGAGAAATCAACTAATCTATATGCACAACATAATATGAGAGAAATGTAATGGCATATAATGATGTTGGGGGTAGTGGACGAACTCAACTAATCTGATACCAAATGTAATGTCCTGATAGCAATCAAACATGTCATACTCCCTCAAAATCATACAAACTAAGCAAACTTGGGAGTAGAGGACGAACTCACATATAAATATGGGTACAAAAAGTAATCATACAAGCATGGTACCCAAGCAATGAAACACAATATGAGTCGCATGAGAATATGTCATTCCTAATATACGATTCTATATGTGTGTTCATACCATGCCTAGAAACAATCTTAGGAATCCAAAAGATAGTGATTTGGGATTCTTAAGAAGAGGTTGTGTAGTGGCATGAGTATGAAGTTGGGATGCACGCTTGTGAAGTGGAACATAAATATAAGCGTGTCCCGTGTGTGAAACATGCAAATGAACATTAGTTCTAACATGAAAATTTTTAAGCCACATGTTATAAATAATCCTCGAATAAACATATGAGTAAGGATTATGAATACACAATGCACATCAGTCAAGAATTTGACACACATGAAATACATAGACATGAGTGACATACAAGACATATAAAATGCAAACATAGGATATGCATGAGATAGTCTCAAATAGAGAATGACATCTACATGCATCCAACACACATGAATACCAAATGTAAGAATATACTTACAACATTAAGCTCCCCCTACTTTGGTGCATCACTTTAAGCACCATCAACTCCATTTGAATGAAAATCTTTGCAAATCAAGGAGTTGGTAGGGTTGGTATCCCAAAGTGGATTGAACCTAGAAAACATAATTTTGGTATCCAAAAACCTTTTTGGATCCTATGGGTTAGTCAACAAATTTAAAAAACTAAATTCAAATAATTGTAACCCATATCCTAATGTAATCATACACAATATTAATGTTGCATGTAATCACGTTACTAGATAAATATATAACCATATACATGCATATACCAAAAGTACCAAAAGTAAGTATATATATTATAATCCAAATGCATGACATGTATTACATGCAACAAAACATAAATATGAGCCAAAACATGTGTTGCATGAAAAGGTATTAGATATTCTACACATGAAAATCCTAAACACAATGATTTACTAATAAACATGCAATAGAAATCAAATTCAATGTGAATTTAAGTTTCTAACAAACATGAGCATCAAAATGCAAACAAAAGAATAAACCAATTCTAAACACAAATGCTTTGGTACCTATAAAATGAATATAAACTTATGGTACCAAGCAAAGAAGGGTCAAAGAAAACTAACCCTTTGGAAACCAAGTCCAAGAGGACCGTGATTTCCCAACATAATCATCATTCAAAATAATATCATGAATATAAGATTGCACATACATATCCTTAGCATGATTGCTAGTGTTCTTAGGACCCCAAATAGTGTATGATTTGGGTATCCTCTTCCTAGTGGTTGCATGCACAAAAGGTTGATCTCTACGTGGTGCATGTGGCCTAGGAACATGAGATCTAGCAAGAGCATGAGGAATATTGTGTTGTGCTAAACCATGATGATGGGCATATGATTTATAGTGTGGTGTTGCATACATACGTGGATGAAAATGAGGTGTGTATGCATGAGGATGATCATGAGAATAAGCATGCACATGTGGATGTGATGTGTGATCATAAGCATGTGAAGGTGCATGAGCATGAGTACGTGCATGAGAGTGTCTCAAATGTGTGTTTGCACGTGCTCGTGGGTGTGGAGCATAAAAACCATCATTTGTAAAAATGTGAGGAGTGGATGCATTCCTACGTGTATTGGTGTACATGAAAGCATGTCCCTTCCTTTGATGTCCACCCAAAGTGGGTTTCTTTCCAAAGGAGGGAGGAATAGGAGTGGTGGTTTCCTTAGTAGTAGAACTACCCAAATTGTTATAGACACCACTCGTGGATGCACCGTAGGATGGCCTCACTAAATCTATAGTTGCTTCACTATAGGAGATGCGTGCATTCAAGATGGATGCATGTGTGGTGAGCTCGTGCACTTGGGATTTGAGATTCTCATTCTCAATGCCTAAACAAGTGTTTTGAGATTGAAGATTTTCAATCTCAAGATCGTTACTATCCACAATGGAAACACGATCAAGTTGAGATTTGAGGGACTCCACCTCATTTCTCAACATGCCATTTTGAGTAAGCAAACTTGCTTTCTCAATAGCGAGTGTCTCAACAATGGTGTCATTGTTAGAGGTGCTACATGAAGATGTGTTAGAGAGACTAGCAATTTTATTCTTAGCATCACAATATTTATGCATAAGCTTTTGATATTTATCAAATAATTGCTTAAGTTCAATTTTAAGATCATCCATTGATGCCTCTTCATCGTCGCTATCTCTTTCACTTGAGTCGCTTGATTCGTCACTAGAGTCGTCCTCTCGTGCCATCAAGCCCATGAATGAATCTCTTTTATCATTGGTGGAAGAACACTCCGAGGTGGACTCTTCTTGCTCTGCTAGCATGTGCCATATTTGAGATGTCGTTGTTGCCTTGGACACATGCATAAGAATGTCATATGTTAAATAATCAAGCAAGATCTCCATTACCTCTTGATGTTTCTTCACCAATTCTTTTTGCTCATTTGTCCACTTATGTACGGAAGTGGTAGGTGTGCGAAAGGGCTTCTCCACAAGCTTCCAATAATCCTCATCGATGGATTAAATATGGGCCTTCATCTTCACACACCAAATTTGATAATTGGGCCCAAGGAGATATGGTGGAAGAGGGCATCGAGTGTTGTTGTTGTTGGTTGCCATAGCTATAACCTCGCTCTGATACCAATTGTAGTGACCCTGTGCTATGAGGAACAAACACTAGAGGGGGGGTGAATAGTGTTTTATAGAATTATAAGGAATTTACGCCAAATAAAACCCTAATTAACCAACAAATGCGGAATACAATAAGTGAACAACAACTCAAGCAAGAATGCAAAGCTAACAAGCAATCTACCCTGGTTCGGTGCCACCCAAGTCTCCCCGAATTGTTACCGGTGCCCTACTCCAGCAACACCTGGATCCCCTCCGGATACTCTAGCAAACCGCTAGAGATTTCCTTTAGCCCACTTGTGGAAAACCTCCAACAAGTGCAATCGACCTACAATCGATGTCCGTGTATCCCACAACCCGGGAACACGCAAAGTCCTTAATCCCACAACCTGGGACTAAGCACACTCTCACAAACCGAGAGTAAAACGAAATCTTGACTCCCACAACTTGGGATCAAGCCAATCCTCTCACCACCGTGAGTATACAACAAATATGAAGTATAAAGAATGAAATATAAAACTTCTTACCACAAAATCCAATGCCTTGAGAAATACTTACCAATTTGGGGCAAGAATAGATTTTGAGGAAGATGAGATCACCAAACCCTAGCTCCACCAAGATGAGCAGCAATAGATGGCTAGGGGGTAGATGGTGACTTGGATTTAAGCTATTAGCTTGAGAAGCTCATAAGGAATGAGAATCTCTCTTGAGGAGTTAGGCTCAAAGAGTAAGAGAGAGATTCTTGTGAGATGAGAGAGCTTGGAATTGGAGTTGAATGGCTCTTCTCAAAGGTGTGAAAATGTCTCTAATTTCAGCCTTGGATCCCTGGTTAGAAGCACTCAAACTTATATAGGAAAGAGAGAAAACGGTCACAAAATTTGTGGCATTAAATGCCCCAACGGCTCTATTCTAAAGCTGCTTAATCGGTCTAAGAAGGATCATCAACCGACTAGATTGACAACTAGTCGGTCAGTGAACCTTCTTGGACCAACTAGATGGTTGACAGAGAAGATGGTGAAATCATGGGTAAGCACTAGTCGGTCTAAGAAGGATCATCAACCGACTAGATTAACAACTAGTCGGTCAGTGAACCTTCTTGGACCGACTAGATTGACTTTTAATGCATTAACCATCCTTCTTGAACCAACTAACTGTTCAACAGTACAAAGGTCGAATTTCACACGGAAAACTAGTCGGTCTGAGAAGAGACACCAACCGACTAGATCGTCATTTAGTCGGTCGGTGAACCTTCTTGGACCGACTAATTGGTCAACAAATGGTCTTGAATTGATTAGGATAACTAGTCGGTCTGAGAAGGATTTCCAACCGACTAAATCGTCATCTAGTCGGTCGGTGAACCTTCTCGGACTGACTAATTGACCAACAGTGAATGGGCTGAGTTGAACTAGGATATCTAGTCGGTTCAAGAAGGATTTCCAACCGATTAGATCGTCATCTAGTCGGTTGGTTCTTCTACTTGAACCAACTAAGATGCATACGAAGCCGAGAAATGAAGCGAAAAGCTACGGGAAAGTTTCTAATGGCTTCTAAGGCAATCCTAGAGATAAGATATGAAAGTTATGAAGATTTCTAGGCAAGTACTACTCAAGGCTTAACATTCTACTAAACCGAAGCTAGAAGACATAAAAGTAACACGACAAACCGTCTTCAAAGCTTCAACATGGAGAATCCGAATCCCTTGACTTCATGAATACTCCTTGAGCTTCAACAAAGCTCCAGGCACAACGATCACGCGTTCTGAGGAAGTCTTGGGACGACGCTTGAGATGAACAAATTACTTTGGCGACGATCTCCATAATTCTTCATGGACTTGAGTCTTTTAGTTGAATGACTTGAATGTCATAGTCTTCGAAGCTTTTGACTCATCCATTCCTATCTTCTCTTTGGATTGAATCTCCATTCATTTGTTGATGCCATTGGCTTGAGGTTTGAAGAAGCCGTTGAGTTCTTCAAGCCAATGCTTCACCTTTGTTGATCTACCAAGTCCTCCACTTGAATCAACACGTGTAGTCACTTTTGATCTTCTTGAATCTAATTTGTGACTTTTTAGCTAACTGCAATCACAAGAGTTAGTTACAACGATTTGTGTTTGATCATCATCAAAATCAAGGTGGAGAGTCCAATACTCAACATGATATGCTTTGTTTGAGCATGATACATTGAATTCTTGCTCGGACCCAAAGCACTTTGACTATCATAATGTACCTTGTACATTTTCTGCTTGATTCCTAATTCTTGGACAAATCTCTTTAACCACAACATTTCCTTACTTGCTTCGATGATTGCAATCTAATCCACCTCTGTTGTGGATAACATAATATACTTCTGCAATCTTGGCTGCCAAGACATAGCTGCCCCTGCAAAAGTGTAGAGAAAACATGATGTAGATTTTCTCTTATCAATATCGATCTCCAGCCATATCTGAATCTGTATAGCCCTCCAATATTAGATCAGCTTCTCTATTGCACAGACGAGTCTTTGAAGTGCACTTGATGTATCTGAGAATCCATTTGAATGCCTCCTAATGTTCCTGATGTGTGATATATATAATATATATAATACTCATTTCACATGGATTTCATATCACTTTCATCCCCCTTTCTATTCTATTTCCCCGGTTTTAGTTCCTCTTTACTCTCCTGTATCTCACTTGTATGCAGGAGAAAACATGGAGTTTTCGGTCCAAGAACGGAAGAAAAAGAAATAAACTGAAGCAAGGAGCAATCAAGGAGCAATCAAGGAGAAATTTAAGGGAATATGAGGACAAAAATGTCACACACGGTCGCGTGGAATCACCCACATGGCCGCGTCACCAGGGCAAACGAGGAGCAGCTAAAAGCCATTCCATGTGGTCGTATTGAGGAACCAAACGGGATTTCTACTATTGCATCTAAGAAAGGAATATTGAGGCTTACTCCCCTTAAATATTCAAGGAACTTGGCGAGCCTTTTCTCTATCTTGGCTCTAGCTAGCCGTTGTGGAAACGGCACCGGCGGCATGTAGCGACGCTCATCAATTGGCTTTGCCACTTCGGAATTTCCTCCTCCAATCGGCTCCTTTTGGCTCTCCTCCTCAATTGCCGTCTCTTTTTCTTCCAAAATTTCCACCACGGTTTGCTTGATTTGGGTCATAGCGGGAGTGGTATCCTTCCCGCCCCTTGTTGTAACCGCAACCACCGCATTGATGTGTCCGGTGTTGCTCCGTGGATTGGGCTCGGGTTGAGCCGGCAATTGTTGGGCGTTCTTGTTGAGCAACGCAAGTTGCTCTCCAAGTTGAGCGACGACGGTACTTAGGAAATCTTGTCCCGCCATCAACTTAGCATTTATCTTTCTCTGCTCCACCATGAATTCCTCCACCCTAGCTTCGTGATCCAATCGTGGTTGAGCTTGAGGTGGGTTGGGAGCTCTCCAACCTTGGTTATAACTGGGAGGTCTATATGGTCCCGCTTGTTGCCTCGGCGGGTAATTTTGTTGCGGTGGCCCCCTCGGTTGATATTGAGGTTGTGGTGGTGGAGGTCGAGCTTGAGGAAGTTGTTGTGGCGGCGGGTTCAAAGCACCATCATTGTTTGCATATGAAAAGCCCGGATGGTTTCTAGCGGTCGGGTTGGCCCAATATCCGGAGTTCCCCGCAACATATTGTACTTGCTCCAAGGCTCCCTCTCCATTGTCCCCTCCTACATACATGGCTTGGGGTTGGTCTTGCCAATCACTCATATTGCTCATTGGCGTAGATGTATAGGGTGCTCCTTGTGGCCCGGTGATATACTTCTCCAATCTCTCCACTACCTTGTGAAGAGAATCAAATTTGTTTGAAAGCTCCGCCTCGGCCTTGGCCTCATATATGCTAGTGGGCTTCAAGGAGGACGAAGAATGTCCTCGCTCGTCGCCCCATTGTTGGTTATTAGAGGCCATCTCCTCTAACAAGGCCGTAGCTTCATCCGGGGTCTTTGATAATATGGCTCCATTGGCGGTTGCGTCTATAATTTGCTTTGTTCCCGGTTGGAGTCCATTGTAGAAACTGTGAACAAGTTCCCAATCTTCTATACTGTGATGGGGGCATTGATGTTGTAAATCCTTGAAGCGCTCCCATGCTTCATATAGGGTCTCCTGCGGTCCTTGCTTAAAAGACATGAGAGCACTCCGTATTTTCACCGTCTTGGATGGCGGGTAGAATTTGTCAACGAAGGCGCTAGCCAACTCATCCCAAGTGGTGAATGTACCTTCCGCCTGCGTCCTCAACCAATATAAAGCTTTGTCCTTGAGTGTAAAGGGGAAGAGTCGCAGTCGGATTGCATCAACGAAAACGCCCGGCATTTGGAAGGTGGCGCACTTGGACAAGAAAAGCTTCTCATGGGAGTTCCCATGAGAATGCGGAAGGTGGCACACTTGGAAGGTGGCGCCAGGCATTTGGATGTGATAATGCGGATTCTCATGGGAGTTCCCATGAAACGGGTCTTGTTGCATCAATACAACCAATCCCGTCTTTAGCTCAAAATTCTTGTCCGCCGCTAGTTCCGGCATGGCGATGGATGATGTGGTGGAAGAATTCTTAGGCCGAAGCCTATCTCTGATGGATATGATCCTCGCCATACGTGCGGCTAGCTCCTCCGGTGTCTCCACACGGTTCATATAATTGTCCTCCGTAGCGTGCCTTCTCTCGGCTCTGATCCTCCTCTCGGTACGCTCGATCTCCGGATCAAATATAATATTCTCTGGATCCGCCGTTGATCTCGTGTTCATGCAAAGAGAAACAGAGTTTCAAAGGAATTGTTAGCACGAAAAAGGAGCAAAAATATAAAAATAATGAAACAAAAAGAAAATACTAAGTAAAGAGAATAAAACACTGTCGCCTCCCCGGCAACGGCGCCAAAAACTTGATCGCGCCCCGGTATGCACACGCACCCGGGACAAGCGACTCGTAGTCTTACAGCAAGCGCACGGTGTAGCGGCGAGCGGGTATCGAACTCAGGGAGGAACAATGACAGTGTCTCTTTCCAATCACCTAGCTATCGAGATGGTCGAGAATGATTCGGGATGAAATTGTCACAATCGTTCAAATGTCTATGGAAATATCAATAAAATAAAAACGCCTAGGGATAGGGAATCCCCGCTATGGACCGTATCTCATCGTTGTGATTCGTGGGTTTCATCATTGCTAGACTTGAATCTTAGGTGAACTAGTCGCAACTAGATGTAGAACCAAGCTCACGCTCTCGCGCTATTGCCGGTCTATAGCGAACCTAGGATAGGGCCCAATCTCTTGCAAACCCTAGCCTAAGCCGCTAGCATTAGGATCGACATCATCGTTCAATCGTATCTCGAGCCCACTCTCGTGCAAACTCGAGCTACGACCTAGGTTGAGATAGTTCCTACCCGTCCAATCTCTTGCAAACGGGTATTGGTATAGAATTACGATTGAAAACCCTAGCCTTGGTCCAATCTCTTGCAAACCAATCCTAGAGGAGTCAAATCGTAAATCTAAATCGAATTTCTAGGGCTTCCTATCAATTGGGACCCAATCTCTTGCAAATCCCAATCGATATGAATCCCTAGCTATCCGTAATTTATCAATCCCAACCTAACCCTAATCAATTCTAGCAAGAATTTCACCAATTCATCACAATTCGGAAATAGGGTTCATAGGGTTCATCCCTATGCCCTAAGACAATAAAACTACTCACTAATCATCATGCAATTCATAAGAAATTCAATAGCAAAATCAACACAATTCATAGCAATGGAGAGATTATCAACAAAAATGGGGTTTTTGATAAGAAGAGAGACAAACCAATGAGAATCCAATAGCATCCAACAAAAGTAGCCTTTCTAATATCCCAAAAAGCCTAAATCTAATTATCTAAAAAGCACTCTAAAAAGGCTGCCAAACGTATCAAAAAGTTCTCCAAAAACTAGGGCAAAAACTGGGTTTAAATACCCCTCAAAATCGCCTAGAAATTCGTGACAAAAATGCCCCTGCGCAGCCCAGAAATCGCACTTTACGCAGCAGGCGGGGCGGCTCACTCGGCCGAGTGACAAATGTCACTCGGCCGAGTGACAAAACCTGTAAATTTCCAGTAAGTCGGGGATTTTCGGGGGTCTGTCTTCTGACGTGACTCGGCCGAGTGGCTTTACTCACTCGGCCGAGGGGCTTTTCATGCTCGGCCGAGTCGGAACCCTCAGTTGCCTGTACATTTCCAGTAAGTCGGCCTCTTTTGGTGGCGGATTTTCCATGCCACTCGGGCGAGTGGATTTCCATGCTCGGCCGAGTGGACTATCGTCACTCGGCCGAGTGCACGCCGATTTCCTTCTGTGGTGCGTGTCTGGTCTGGTCGGCCGCGTGGTCTTCTTGCTCGGCCGAGTGAGTGCTTCACTCGGCCGAGTGAGATGCTGCAGATGCCCAATCTTCATCGTTTCGCTTCCTCGTCGCTCCTACGAAGTTCCTTCCTCTTCCACTCGTCTTCCATCGCCGAATAGCCCTCCAAAGAGCCTTGGGTGACACTCCGGAGTGGGTGCAAATCCTATTGATATCAAAACTACTCCGAATCGCTCCATATCTCCTGAAATACAACAAAAACAAGAAATCGTGAAAAGCATCATAATATTGTCGAATAATCGTGAAAAAACGCGATATAAGCGATCAAAGCGGCATGCAAACATGCAGAAAAAGGGTGTAAAATATGGAGTGATCAAGTCCACAAAGCAAAGAGCATCCTACTAAAGACGTCAATACAAGGACAAATGTCCCCAAGGTAGAAGTCCTGGCATATGCCCAACACGAAGGACTCATTAATGAACCAGTTAAGAAGAACATTTTTGAAAAAAGAGATGACATCAAATTTTGCATGTACCACAACGATCATGGGCATGATACCAATTATTGCTTGACCCTCAAGAAAGAGATTGACTCCCTGGTTAAGCGTGGTTATCCAAAGAAAGCTGGTGACGACCCGTAAACCAAAGAAGGAGCCTCGAAGCAAAACGACAAGGGCCAATGATAGGGTCACCAGTCACCAAGGTAGTCGATTAAATCTTTCGAGCAAAGACCAGATAGCGCTAGGCGAGGTTAGCTCCTAGAAAAATAAAAACACATGTACACTATTCTTTTGTTGTCAAAAATATTTAAGCTCTCCAAACAAATAAAGTTCACTTTTCTACAAAGAGCATTTTCACATCATGACATGTATGTCTTTCATGCCTCAAGAGGGTTATTACATCTTATGCTCAATTAATCTTCGAAAAATGTTCTTCTCACAAGGATACAATCCCTAGAGAAATCGTAGATGGACCAAGATTCACCCCTGTTGTCCTAATGAAAGTGAAAATGAAGAACAACTACGTCATGTTGAGGGATGTATGCCCTCAGTTCATTTGTATTTGATGCAAATGGATTTTAATAGAGAATTATTTATGTTGCAAATGATGCATACATAAAAGGAAAAAAATAAATAAATATGTCCTAAATTGTTTGTGCGCGTATTTTAAAGGCATAGAAACGAAGAGGATTTTTCCACGAAAGTCGGTGAGAAAATCACGCTCAAATCGGAGTCCAAACGAACCCAATAAGTCTATTTAAAAGTGTTTTAAATAGAAAGCCCAAATAGTCAAAAAGCCCAAAGTTTTTTTTAAAAAAATTGGGGCTGAATGTGTGGGCTGGGCAAAGCCCAGCGCATCGCATTGGGCTTATACCCAGCAGGCCCATAGCAAGGCCGCTGGCCCAAGCCAGTGCACGGGCACAGCTTGGGCTCTGGCTTGGGCCAGCTGCCCAGGTGAGACCCAGGTGCAAGTTACAGGCGCGTCCAAAGGGCGCGCCTGATTGTGCTTTTTAGAGTGTGGGGCCCACTGTGGGCCCCACAGAACAATGAAAAGGCATGCCCAGCTAGGGGTGCGTCTGGCTGGGAGGTGGGGCCCCACATGGGCCCACCTCTAGGGTTTCAAATCATCTTTATTTTGACGGCTGGTATTTGCGAAATACAAGTGTTTGGGCTAACTTTGGACTATCATTTGAGGGGGTCAAACGAAGTCAGATTGGAGCGTCGTTTGTTTCTATGTGTTCACCATTCAGTGCTCTTCGATTTGATAGGTTGTATCACTTCCAAAGCTCAACGGTGAGGGAGAAAAATTCGCTAAAGATTGGCCTTTGTGAAAGACAAACTTTAATTAATTTTTCCTCCAAAACCTTTAGTCCCACATCGGATTTGATGAGAAGGAGAGGGGTCAGCCGCCTATATAATAGGGCCAATCCCCCTCCTTGAAACTTGCACGAAGTCTCTAAATCCAAGAAGCTCCCAAAAGTTTTGAGCACACTCGGATTAAGACTTAAATTAATTATTTACTCTCCCCCAAAATTCTTCCTTGCTCCTGATCGGGCTCTAGCAAAGCTACACATGAGTTTGGATTGGATCCGAAGTCTTGACGAAGGATCCACTCAAGGTGAAACTTTCTTCAGCATGTGGTTGGCTCAGCGACAGTGTGTTGCTCGCCTCGAGATGCAGTTCGACTCGAGACACGGTTCGGCTCGGGAGAAGCAGAATGGGGCATCGCTTCGGAGCTAAAGAAAGTTATTGAAAACGATGCTTCGTATTCTTCGAAAACAAGGTGAAAGATATGTAGTTTAATTAAACATGCTTTTATAATTGCAAATAGGATGATAGATCTATCCTCTGGGGTTTGTCGGACCCAACCTAGGGATAGTAGAGATTCTGGCTATGGTTGTTTCTTTAAGGCTTGATTTAGAAAATGTTTTTAAATATGTTTTTTCCGCTGCATTTTTTTCGTCGTCCGACCGACTTAGTCTGAACGTCGATGTTATAGCCCTAAGGACCAAGAAAACCCTACAGTGGTATCAAAGCTAGGTCTACTTGATCTATAATTTTTGCAATTATAAAATATATACGATATAACATGTTTCTCTATCAGATGGAGGTTTTAATTGAACTATTAAATTGTCGTTTTCATGTGCTGAATTTCGAAAAAAATTGTTTTTTGAAAATTACTAATTTAAAAAAATCATGTGATAATTTTGAAAATTATATCTGGATAATTATATGATAGTTATTGTTGGAATTGTATTATGAGATAATTTTAGTTGCAAGTGTTAATGCCAAAATTTTATGTGATAAAACTTTTGTATCTTTAATGATTATATAATATTTCCTGTTAATTATGTGATAATACAAGAAGAACTATTATGTTAGCCATTAAAAGCTTTCTGAAAATTATAAGATAATTTTTGATGGACATGCTATGATTTAAACTTGTTTAAATGCCTAATACATGAGTAGGATAGCATCCTAAAATTCATTCCTTATAGTTGATAAGAACATTAATAAAAGTTATTAACCAATCCTAATAATTTCGAATTTTAGGATTCAACTAGTTGATAGGATTAACTAGTTTTAATAAATCCATTTTAAGTCAATGGCACACATATGAATAGTTAGTATCCTTCAATGGACCATGATCCGGTCTAGTGTTTTTTGACTAGTGTTGTTGATCATCCTAGCTCGACTGGGGATAGTGATCCTGGCCTAGCGAAATCTATGGCGGTGTTCTACTGGACCGCAAGGATGCGAATTATGATTATATGAAACCATCAATTACATCTAGCCAATTACGTTTAAAATCTTCATCAAGATTAGCCTTAACCCTCCTTGCTTTTGGAATTTGGAAACCATGGATTCCATGTTATAGTTGTTGAGTCAACTCAAGCTATAGCATGGAAATCTCTTAGGAACCATTTCCATTCAACATGTGATGTAGTTCGACTTAACCCAAACCATTGCATCGTAAACATAACCGAGTGCCGGTGTAAGTTAGTATTGGACAAGAAAGCAAGGGTCTGACTAGACTAGTCATTATGATTTGTTAATCAACTCAAGGTCATAAGTGACTAGGGGTAAAAACCTATAATGGAAACACAAATGATGTGATTGATGAAGAGTCATTTACCGATCACAGAGTTAAGCAACTTGTTGAGTCAACTCAAGGTTGTGAGACTCAGGGTGGTTGAGTTCCTTTCCCACTAAATATTATTTTTCGTTCATCTATAAGGCTTTAGATGATCGCAAAAATAGTGGGAGGAATCCAATTTAACTATATTTAAAATCATGAACATATACTAAACTAAGGAAGTTCTATGTTAATACCGGATAGAATCCTTGTCATAATATCCTAAAAGAATATATTAACTGGTCAAGATGATTGTTTAATGAATATCAACTCAAGACCATGTTTGATAGTCTAAACCAGGTTCTCATGACCTTAAATTGTCCTTCCTAGCACAAGCTTACAGACAATGATTTCCTTGAGCTCTGTGTCCAACAAAATAAAAGCACGCTACATATCACTCTCCTCTATGAGGGGCGGCTTGAACATACTAATGTTCAAAGCAAGTTTCTTCATACAATTGTTGAGTCAACTCAAGGTTGTATGGAAAATGGTTTCGATCCGCAAGATACGAAACTTCGATCAAACTGTTTGACTCGAAGATGAGTTTATGAGCGGTGCAAGACCATGTATACAAATAGATCTTGAGTCAAGCAACTTGTTAAGTCAACTCAAGTTTGTGAAGCTCAAGTGTTTGGATACGTGAGGTGCTTGCACAGCTAATAATTTTTGTTGGAAAAGTATTGTCTAAATGTGATTTTGAACGGAGAAGGCATTGAGGAAAGTCGGTTGAGAAAGAAAGTTTTGACTATGATAAGAAAAGGAAAAAGTAGGATGAAATGAAAATGTGACATATTTACTGTCACGATCTCAGGATAATTGTTATACAAAAGGAGAACACATTTTGGCGAATGTCGTCACTTTGCTTCTGAAGCAATGTCTCGGTGTGAATGTTTTGTATAACGATATTGCATTAAATATTAATACACGAATATGCAAATTATATAAAATTTATCTATGGTAAAATAGACTAGGCCGTACCGATGAGAACAGACTTGACAAGTCACATAAAGAGAGTTTTGATCTCTCGTATTATGAGTCAAAAGACACTTGTAAGTCTTGTCTCAAAGGTATAATTGACTAACATCTTCTATAAGACAGTCGGAGAATGAGTTAGAGAACTCATGGTCTCGTACATAAGGATGTATTAAAACCCAAGTCTAAATTAGCAAATATATGTTATACTTATTTTATTACGACATGTGTTCTTGATAAAACACAAGTCTGACAAAATGGATAACACAATGATAAAAGTATTTGAACTACTTCGATCAAATCAAAGAGAAAAATACTTAGCTATATAAATCTTGCGTAATTAAAAGAAAATGAGATTTTCTCTCAGGTCAAGTCTCTTAACATAATGATGTGTTTGAGAGCATGAATCGCACTCTGTTAGACATAGTGCGATACATAGCAAGTGACTTTGAGTTACAATCCTCCTTATGGGTTAAGTCCACGATTATAATGCCTAGGTTCTTAATAAGGTCTATGATGACCTTATCAATATGATATTCCTCAAATTAGTCGTTAGGAAGTCACGGGTTACTCGAGTCTCGTGAGATGAAAAGTCGAGTAAGACAACATAGTTGATGATGGCCTAGACAACCTCCAAGATGCCATTCAGAGTAGTGACTCTAAGAAATGGCTTGATGCAATCCAAAAAAGGTCCTTGCACGTAAACAAGGTATAGACCTTAGTTGACGTGCCCAAGGAAAGTGTTTCCTTTGGCTGCAAGTGAATCTTCGAGACAAAAGATTAGGGTAGATGGAAAAGAGTGAAGTACAAGTTATGTTGGTTGACAATTGTTATCATCAGAACTCCTATAAACTGATTTTGATGAAACTTTCTTGCTAACAGATGTGTACAGATCTATTCGAATTAGACTCGATGTAAATGCTCATGATAATCATGAAAACTGGAGAATTCATGTAAAGTCTATTTTCTAAATATGATTTAGAAGAACAAACTTATATGAATCATCCAGAGAGTTTTCAAGGTCAGTGTAAGTGAATTAAAAGCATACGATGCATCAAGGAGCTGGAACATGTGTTTTTGACAAAGTGGACAACGAGTTTGACACTTCATCAGAATTGATTATGAACCGCGCAGTTGACCAATAACTATTTTGGGTTATTCTTGTAAGGTACGATGAGCTGGATGAGATCCAGAAAAATTTAATATTATGGATTCCAAGAGACCAAGGAAATTATTTGGATGAGATTCAAATGTGTGGTCTAACATGAACATAGAAACTCCTTAAGTCTATAACTAAAGACAGCTTAGCAGATTCACTCATGAAGGCTCTGTTACATAAAGTCTAGGAGACTTATGTGTAAATGTGGTATGAGATACCGATATAAATGGGCCGAGTGCAAGTGGAAGATGTTGGGAGATTGGTATACCCTCGAAATCGAGGCAATTTATCTCTAAGTAAGTGTACAAATATCTTGTTCAAAATTACAGTAAGTTGTATAGTGAGAATTTATCTAAGTTAATAATAATGTAGTCGACGTTGGAACTTAGGTAAAGTCCTGAGACTTAATGTGTGGTTAAACAAGTATTAAAATAAGGATCTCAATCATGGAGAATTGTTTCACCGTTAGTAGCATAAGTCTAAAATCGTTCGTGGTCACAGATGTTTCGAGAAAAATGATATAGAAACATTGGATAGACCATTGTGTCTTTGTCTTCACCATGGAGTGGTGACGATGATTGCATGGTCATTCGACTTGGCAAAGTCAGAGACGAGACACAGGTGCTCATTGGAGAATGAGTTCACTAAACGACCCAAAGAGAGTTATCACATGGTTAAAATAACTAATTTGTCGGTGATAACTTTCTGTGATGATAGGCAAGTTGGTCTTTAGACTTGATGTCATTGTACGAACCTGTACGTGAACGGTGTCACTTAGATTTCTGACCTAGTTTCGAGGCAAGGCCTATCGAAAGGTCTTTGGTTTGGTGACATTTGAAGTGTGAGAGAAGAGTAATGACCAAGAGAGAATTCTTCTATCCTGTTATGGGGAGTTAGTGTCGCATGTGTTGGTTCGGTCTTTAGTGAAAAACTTTGGCTAAAGTATTTTGGAAGAAGTCCAACATTATTTGACTAAGTCTTTAGTGTTGGTTCGGTCTTTAGTGAAAAACTGCGGTATTCATCACGGACACAGTCAAGGTGGTCCCGACAATACTCATGTCAATGAGTTAACCATATAATTATGATACCGAAACATGGACGACACATGTTGCTCGTGGTCACTGCTGTCTGGGGTTTCATGCCCCACCTATAGTAGGGTCAGGTTGTAGGATCTCACACAGAGTGAGACATTCGTCAAGTAATATGTAGAATTAAGGGAGAAAATACATATGATGTATGGGCATTAATTAAGTCGCAAAGAGTTTGCGATATAAGTCTAAATTATTAAAGAAAAGGTTTAATGCATTTGATGCAAGAGACATAAAACTGCAAAGAGGTTGCAGATAGCTTCTGAATTCGGGATAAATTATCTTGAGTGCAAGTGGGAGATGTTAAGGCATGTATGCCATCAGTTCATTTGTATTTGATGCAAATGGATTATAATAGGGAAGTATTTATATTGCATATGATGCCTACATAAAAGGAAATAAATAAATAAATATGTCGTAAATTATTTACGAGCGTATTTTAAAGGCATAGAAACGAAGAGGATTTTTCTAGGAAAGTTGGGGATAAAACTACGCTCAAATCAGAGTCCAAACGAGCCCAATAAGTCTATTTAAAAGTGTTTTAAATAGAAAGCCCAAATATTCAAAAAGCCTAAAGTTTTTTTAAAAAATATTGGGGCTGCATGTGGAGCCTGGGCAAAGCCTAGCGCATTGCACTGGGCTTATGCCCACGCCCAGGCGCTGGTTTGGGCCAGCTGCCCAGGTGAGACCCATCCGGGTCGGGCTGAAGCCCAACCTGGGTGCAAGTTATAGGCGCGCCCAAAGGGCCGCCTGATTGTGTTTTTTAGAGTGTGGGGCCCACTGCAGGCCCCATAAAACACTGAAAAGTTGTGCCTAGCTAGAGGCGTGTGCGGCTGGGCAGGTGGGGCCCCACGTGGGCCCCACCTCTACGGTTTTGAACCCTTTTTATTTTGACGGCTGGTATTTGCAAAATACAAGTGTTTGGGCTACCTTTGTACTATCGTTTGAGGGGTCAAACGAAGTCAGATTGGAGCGTTGTTTGTTTTTATGTGTTCACCGTTCAGTGCTCTTCGATTTGATAGGTTGTATCACTTGCGAAGCTCAACGGTGAGAGAGAAAAAATTAGCTAAAGGTTGGCCTTTGTGAACGACAAACTTTAATTAATTTTTTCCTCCAAGACCTTTAGTCCCACATCGGATATGATGAGAAGAGGAGAGGTTAGCCGCCTATATAAATAGGGGCCAACCCCCACCTTGAAACTTGTACCAAGTCTCCAAATCCAAGAAGCTCCCGAAAGTTTTGAGCACGCTCGAACTAAGACTTAAATTAATTATTCCCTCTCTCCCAAAATTCTTTCTTGCTCCTGATCGGGCTCTAACAAAGCTACAAAGGAGTTCGGATAGGATCCGAAGTCTTGACGAAGGATCCACTCAAGGTGAAACTTTTTTCAACATGTGGTTGGCTCGGTGACAGTGTGTTTCTCGCCTCGGAACACGGTTCGGCTCGGGACGTGGTTCAGCTCGGGAGAAGCGGCATATGGCATCATTTCGGAGCTAAATAAAGTTACTCGATGCTTCGTATTTTATGGAAACGAAGTGAAAGGTATGTAGTTTAATTAAACATGTTTTTATAATTGCAAATAGGTTAATAGATCTATCCTTAGGGGTTGGTCAGACACAACCCCTGGATAGTAGAGATTCTGGCTAGGGTTGTTTCTTTCGGGCTTGATTTAGAAAATGTTTTTAAATCTGTTTTTTTCGCTGCATTTTTTTCGTCGCACTTTTTTCGTCGTCCGACCGACTTAGGCTGGACGTCGATTTGATAGCCCTAAGGACCAAGAAAACCCTACACATCGCCAGCCGTAAGTCGAAGAGGATACCCCCTCGCAACTGAACAACGCACCTATATCGACAGTTGTAAGCTGAGGGGACACCCCTCGTTACTGAACGACTATCGTCGTCAGCCGTAAGTCGAAGGGGCTACCCCCTTACAACTGAACGACCCACCTATGTCGTCAACCGTAATCTGAGGAGCCACCCCTAATCAGTGAATGACTATCATCGTCAACCGTAAGCTGAGTGGCCACCCCTCGTCACTGAATGACTATCATTATCAGCCGTAAGTCAAAGGGCTACCCCCTTGCAGCTGAACGAACCACCTACGTCGTCAGTCATAAGCCAAAGGGACTACTCCCTTGTAACTGAACGACCCAACTTCGTCATTGGTCGTAAGCCGAAGGGACCATGTCCCTTGCAATGAAACGACATCGATCGTCATCGGTCGTCATCGGTCGTAAACCGAAGTAGCTCCTCCCTCGCAACTGAACGACCCACCCATGTCGTCAACCGTAAGCCGGGGGGCCACCCCTCGTCATTGAACGACTATTCTTGTCAGCCGTAAGTGGAAGGGGCTACCCCCACTCAATTGAACGACTCACCTATGTCGTCAGCCGTAAGCCGAGGGGCCACCGCTCGCAACTGAACGACCCACCTCCATCGTTAGCCGTAAGCCAAAGTGATCATGTTTCCCGCAACCAAACGACATCAAGTGTTGTCAGCCGTAAGCTGAGGGGCCATCCCTCGTCACTAAACGACTATCGTCGTCAGCCGTAAGTCAAAGGGCTACCCCCTCACAACTGAACGACCCACCTACGTCGTCAGCCGTAAGCAGAAGGGACTACTCCCTCGCAACTGAATGACCCAACTTCGTCATTAGTTGTAAGTTGAAGGGACCATGTCCCTTGCAACAAAACGACATCGATCGTCGTCAGTCATAATTTAAAGGGGCTACACCATCGCAACTTAACGGCCCACCTAAGTCGTCAGCCTTAAGCCGAGGGGCCACCCCTCGTCACTAAATGACTATTGTCATCAGTCGTAAGTCAAAGAGGCTACCCCCTCACAACTAAACGATCCACCTATGTCATCAGCCGTAAGCCGATGGGCAACCCCTCGTCACTGAATGACTATCGTCATCAGTCGTAAGCCGAGGGGCCACACCTCGTCACTGGACAACGACTGAACAACTATCGTCGTCAGCTGTAAGTCGAAGGGGATACCTCCTTGCAACTGAATGACCCACCTACGTCGTCAGTCGTAAGCCGAATGGACTACTCCCTTGCAACTGAATGAAACAACTTTCTCGTCAACCGTCAGCCGAGGGGCCACCCCTCGTCACTAAACGATTATCGTCGTTAGCCGTAAGCTGAGCTGCCACCCCTCGTCACTGAATGACTATCGTCGTCCGTCATAAGTCTAAGGGGCTACCCCTGCAACTAAATGATTCACCTACATCGTCAGCCATAAGCAGAAGGGACTACTCCCTCACAACTGAACGACCCAACTTTTTCGTTGGTCGTAAGCTGAAGGGACCATGTCCCATGCAAGCAAACGATATCAATCGTCATCAACCGTAAGTTAAAGGGGTTACGCCCTCTTAACTGAACGCCCCACCTATGTTGTTAGCCGTAATCCGAGGGGCCACCCTTTGTCACTGAATGACTAGTCATCAGTCGTAAGTCGAATGGGCTACCCCTCACAACTAGACGACTCACCTATGTCGTTAGCCATAAACCGGGGGGCCACCCCTCGCAACTGAATGACCCACCTCTGTTGTTAGTCGAAATCCGAAGTGACTATGTCCACCGCAATCAAATGATATCAACTATTGTCAGCCATAAGCCGAGGGGACACCCCTCGCAACTGAACGACCCACCTCCGTCGTTGGTCGAAAGCTGAAGTGACCATGTCCCTTGCTACTAAACAACCATTGTCACCATACAAAATGAGAGTGGTCACCCCTCTCTCTTCCTCTTGATAGTTAAAGAATCATTCAACAACACAATTGCTACCGTCGTCTTTGGTGACAGATTAACTTGTCGAAAGGGGCCACCCGGCAATACGAATCCCTCATGCTATTTAAAACAAAGACAAAGACATACCAAACTATTTTGGTTATATCATGTTTTTTCATTCTGTTACAAAATTTGTTGGCCATACCTTTACAAAGTTTACACCCCCAATACAAAAAAGTAAAAAGGGGGGGTTCAAACAACTTAGGGGAGTAAAAAAATCTCTAAGGTCCCTCGACCGAAGCGATATGTCTTAGATTCCCTTGGCAGAAGCGGTATGCTCTTGCTCTCCCAAAGCAGCTACAATTGCAATACCACCCGTCTCAACGACTGCTTCGTCAACCGAGATGGTAGCTTCCACGGTCACAGCTTGACCAACCCCATCCAAAGGGCTGTCCGGTTCGTCATCATCCATAACAAAGGGGACTTGGTCGATTTCATCTGCAAGATAGGGGAATCGATCCTTTATTTCTTGTAGACATCATTCTTAACCTTGTATATACAGCTCATCCAAATTGGGCAAGGTATCCCTATAATCCTAAACAGACTTCTCTGCAGTCTATTTTGAGTTGAATTCTTGGGAGTCAACAGAAGGTTGAGCCTGAAGCTTGTTCACTCGAGCAATTTGCTGATCAGCATCCATCAAAAGGCTGGCCTCCCTTGTATGAGATTCGCCTAAGCTTTGCTCAAGTTGAACCACCTAAGACTTGAGCATCTTAATGAGAAGCTTCCTTCACTGAAGCTTCGCTTCCACCTTCTTGACAGCCATTTTAGCCGATTCTACCTCCTTCGTCTCCCTAGTCAGATTGGCTTCATAATTAGCCCCCGCCAATGAGCGGCGGCGTAATTCAATATTAGCCAAGAGGGTCTGCAGATATGCAAGGAGATTAATCCCAATGCTTGGTTCAAGCAAAATGGGGATAAGTATAATCATTACCTGAAAGTTTTTATGGATGGCAAACATGGCTATCCTCTTAAACTTAACCCTCTCCATCATGGCCATATCTCTGGGAAGGGTCGAATTCTCATCTAGACGAGAGACATTCCCATAATCTAGAAGGGCCGATTCCCTTTTTCCCACTGGGAAATTCGGCCAAAAAAGATCTTCTTCAAGGAATTCAACCGAGGCTTGAGACGATCTGTCTTCCAATAAGATAAACCTAAATTCAGGGGAAATGTCCCCAGTCAATTGCTCCGGAGGAAACAAACCTCCCCAAGGCCAGTAATCTTGGCATAAAGATGGTCCATGATTAGAGGATGATTACCCCGAGGTTTTCTCTGATACTAGGTCCTGGCCCCGCTCGAGATCCCGGTCATGCTCGAAAGCTCCTATTTGTTCTGAGGCAGCAATCGGGTTAATAGAGTCATTCGACTCGAGCAAGTCTGTTTCATCAGCGATGACCTTTCGCATTGTGAAATGATCCTAATTTTCGTATACGCGTATTTGTACGTAATTTTGACGTAAATACGTCCGTATATTTTTGGGAAGTATGCCTAATTTTTCTTTTAATTATTTGGTGTAGGAATTTATTTTAAAGGATTTTAAACTCATTACTTGAATTTAGTAAATGGGAGTATTTGGAGAAATACATGTATTTGGAGTGTAGGAAGTATTTCTACATGTATTTTTATTTTCTTAAAATGCAAAAATCCAAATTTTTATTACCATGACAACACAATTGCTATGTGTCATGTTGTTAATTAGTATGAGACACATGGCTTATTAGGTGTAAGGAGGAGATGGTTTTAAGAAATCCTAAAATCTAGGCAATGAAAAACAAAACCAAAAAAGGAAAGAAAATCCCATTTTTTCCTCCCTCATTCTCTCCCTCACCTCCCCACAATTCTGGCCGAATTGATCTCTCCCCCATTTTTCATCTCCTTGCTTCATTGATTCCCCATTAAACACCTTCCAAATAATCCCCTCTTCAATCTCTTAAAACCCACCAATTTCCCTTCTCATTCCAACATCAAAACTAGCCAAAAATCCAACTTTTGGAGGTCTAATTAGGAGCTTGAAGGAAGGAGATTTTGGAGGAGGCCCAAGTTCTACAAGGAGAAGAAGGGCCAAAGAACAAAATTTGGAGGACTTTTACTAGGTAAGAATTTCTAACATTCTAGTTAGAATTTAGTTTAGGATTGTGTTAGTAGAATTTTTTTTACATCCTTGTAGAAATTAGTTTAGGACTTGGAGATTTATTTGAGCATGACATGCTAAGTTTTGGTAGGAATTATTGTTTGCAAGTTTGATAGGAATCATGCTCTAGTAACATTTACTTTTATTCCATTTTTGGTACCATGTTGAGCTTTAGAAATCAAGATTCATATGTTTTGGTTTTATTGTGTATTAATTCTCAAAATTAGTAAAATTGTGCCATATTGAAAAATTGAGGTAATGAATTACATGTTAACTTGTTAAGAATGTGAATTTGTGATTTGCTATGTTTAAGAGTTGATTCCCATGCTAGTTCTACTAAATGTTGCAAGCAACTTGGTCTTGATTATGTAATACATGTTACAATGAAATGATAATCTTTCTTTAGAGATTAGAAGTAAATTAATATCATGTAAATCTGCAATTCATTGTTTGCTAATATAATTATGTTGATTAATGGCACCCAACTAGGTTAGAAACTAGTTTAGTTAAAGATTTAAGTTGCTGGAATTTTTGTTGCAGCAGAACAATAACTTGTAAAATTCGTAGAAAATAGTAGAAAAATCAGAAAAATAAAATTAAGGACACTACGAAAAACTAGGGAAAATTTCCTCCAACTTTGAAGAGAGGCCAAGAGCCAATTCTGACTGTAATTAGGGTGACAGAGCCAATCTTTCCAGTGTGATAGTTTTGGACAGATTCTTGTTTAGAAATTTTTAATGTTGTATTTTATCTTGAGTTGAAATTGATTAATGTTGATAATACATCATTGTATGTTCCTGAAATATGTTCCTATGTTGATGTTTCATATGTCATGATTTATGTGGAATAATTATGATGATGGAAATTATGTAAGTACGAAATGAAAACGGTAGCTGAAACCGTTAAAGAATCGTTCCTAAAAACAATGATGTATCATGTTTAAAACTGAGAGTGAGGTTGAGGGTTGACATAGGTGTTCTTGTTCCATTCTCGAAATGGGTGAGACACCAGATGTGGGTTTGGGGGAAACACGGATAAATGGTAGGTGTTAAGGAGCGGACGTAGTATGATTTCTCACTCACTACGTCACTCCCGAAAGGGGGAGTTGACTAGAGTTGGTGAGGCCACCGATGCGCTCGTGACGCATCTGGACAGTAATTGATGGTTTTCTCCGTTTGTCTGACAGAAAAACCGAGATGATTCTCACTCCGGTACCTTGTCCAGTCGGGTACGGAGTTACGAGAGGCCCCTCCAGTGCTCGTGTCGCTGGAGTGGTACCACTTTTCACCCACCCTGGGTGAAGTCCGCTCTCTTAGCAGCCTATGGTTTATCCGGGTTCCAAATACAGAACAAAAATTTAATTTATTTAATTTAATCATTCATTACTTCAGTTTTGCTCACTGTTATTTACTTTTAGCACTTGTACTCTGTTTTTAATTTCTGCGTAACATGTGATGATGTGTTACCTGTAGTTAGTTAGTTAGTTAGGGAGACCAGTTCTAAACTGGGTTCTACTAGGGTGTTAGGAGTTCCTACTAGGTCACGCGTTGACGTGTCCCATCCCGTGGTTTACAGGTGCGAGTCCCGAACAGTCAACGGGTGTCCAGGAGCCAGAGATTAGTACTAGTGCTACTGAGGTAGAGCCTTCGGGCGACTTCATACAGTTAGATTTCCCCAGGGTAGACTAGTGGGTGCGTTGTACTGGGTGTGGACTTTTGTACTTTTGGGCTAGGGGTTTCTCTTTTGTTGTACCCGCTTTTTGTACCCCCGTTGTACAGCTGATGTATGTATGTATGTATATGGACTTATGTAATGTAATGTAACTTCTGTGTTGTTGTATTTACTTTTCAGTACTGCATTTTACTTTCTGTTGGAGCACTTTTCTTTCTCTGTGTACTATTCCAGTGTTATTGCAGTGGCCTGCTCATTTATTTTATATTAAACCACAAAAAATGCCTAGTAGTATTTAGATAAGAGGGCTCGAAGCCTGAGTCTGAATACTACAGCGACCTCGTCAGCTACGCTCCCCGTACTTGGGTGAGCGGGGCATGACACATTGAATTTTTCTTCTTGGCCTCAGCCTTCTTAACTTCAGTCGAGGGGTGCTTCTCTTTCCTCTTCTGTGGGCGTACCGGCTGTGGAGCTTCGTGAATTACCAGAGGTGCATCCCTAGTAATTCCAACAGCTACACTTTCCTGACGACCCACCAGAGAGGAAGGCAGATTTTCCTCAGCTTCTCAATGGAAGCTTCAAGTGCCTTCCGTACTTCGGGTTCCACCTGGTATTCCATTGCGACCATTCTTATAAAGTCAAGGAAAAATTCAAGGAAAAGAAAAACAGGGAAAATACGAGTGAGGGAATCGACCTTTCTTCCACACTGTTTCAAGCAACATCGGATCAGACAAAAGCCATTTCATCGTCCTTTTGTCCTTGGGCAACTTCATCAGAGAATCAGTAACCTTTTTCTCTTCCTCGGAAAGAGCCTTCTCGTCATTCATTCTGAGCTTGATATTCTCCCATCAGGTGACGAAGCTCGACTTGCCAGGAAATACCACAAACACAAATTGGTCGTTCCATTTTGGATTTAAGGTAGGAAGATCACTAAACAATTTTCTACCTCGGGAAGCGGTTATCAAATACCAACCCGGTGATTTAAGAGGGGGTACTACGAAAAAGAAATTGAACAAATCCATGGATGGTTCAATTCCATTTAGCACGCATAATGAGATGAAGCTAACCAAGATGCCCACAGTGTTTGGCATCAGTTGACAAAGGAAAAGACCCAGTGTCTTCAGCATACAAAGCATGAAGGGGTGCATAGGAAATCGAAGACAATGTTGGAAAGCCTTGATGTACACTCCAACTTCATGATCACCGGGAAGATGACCTCTTTCTTCCCTTCAGGGCATCCAGATCTGGTAATCACACTTGACATATTTTCTTTGAAAGTTAGGAATTTGGTCAGCCCCTACATGAGAAACCTGGACAGAAACTAGTTTGGGTGCATTGGCAGCCCCTTTATCCTTTCGAGAAACAGAAGCCAATGCTCTAGTGAATACGCGAGGGGAGCAGTAGGCCATTGTCAACAGCTGAAGTTCGAGAATTTTTGAGAAGATGAAGTCTTTTCTCTCTCCAAAACTGCCTTATCAAAGTAAAGGTATATCTCACGATGATCTGAATCAACTGATCACTCCTTATTTTACACCTTTTTTCCGCATGATTGCATGCCATTTAGATTGCTCAAATCACGCTTTTCACGATTTATCGACAATATTGCGATACTTTTCACGATTTGTTGTTTTTGTCGTATTGCAGGAGATTTGGAGCGATTTGGAGTGATCCCCTGATACGCCTACTCCAGAGTGTCACCGATGACTTCCCCGAGGGGTATTTTGCTATTGGAGAGGAGCGGAAGAAGAAAGAACGTCGCAGGAGCGACGAGGAGGCAAAAACAAGCTGTTTGGGCATTTTTGGTGTCTCACTCGGCCGAGTGAAGGAGTCACTCGGCCGACCAGCGAGACACCGCTCGGCCGACCAGATCGGACACGCTTCATGTGTGCATTCGGCCGAGTATCGGAAGCCACATCGGCCGAGTGACGAGACCCTGTCCGCCCGAGTGGCACTCAGACGACGCCCATCAAAAAGTGACAACTTACTGTTTTTCGTCTGCCTGAGCTTCAGAAGACCCACTCGGCCGAGTGGAAAATGCCGACCGCCCGAGTATCTAGAAGCCATCGGCCCAGTGACGACAACTCACTCGGCCGAGCGACCCCCGAAGTGAAGACCCCCGAAGACCCAGATTTACTGGAAATTCTCAGGGTTTGTCACTCGGCCGAGCGACTTTTGTCACTCGGCCGAGTGCGACGCGCTGCCTGTAGCGTAAATTGCTATTTTCAGGCTGCGCAGGGGCATTTTGGTCACAGTTTTTTGGACGATTTTGGGGGGTATTTAACCCCAGTTTTTAACCTAGGTTAGAGAGCTTTTTCCCTTTACTTTTTGCAGCTTTTTAGATTAAACTTTTTAGGTTTTGATTCTTGTGATTGGAGAGGGGAGAAAAGTTTATTTTTGTTGGATTCTTGGAGAACTCTATTGGTTTGTCTCCCTCTCCATTAATAATCTCATTTTTATTGCTTATTTGAATATTGTGATGAATTCTCTTGTTATTTCAATTGATTATTTTTGTATTTGTGATATGAATTGTGAGTAGTCTTTACGTCTTGGGGCGTGGGGATGAACCCTACGAGCCCAATTTCAGATTTGTGATGATTTGATAGAAATATTGCTAGAATTGCTATTAGGGTTAGTTTGGGATCGATTTACTACGGATTGCTAGGTGTTCATATCGATTGGGATTTGCAAGAGATTGGATCCCAATTCGATATGAAACCCTAGAAATCCGAATTGGGTTGAAATTAGGTTTCCGTAGTATCGGTTTGCAAGAGATTGGGCTGATACTAGGGTTCTCGGTTGCAATTCCATACCGATACTCGTTTGCAAGAGATTGGACAGGTAGGAACTATCCCAACCTAGGTCGTGACCCGAGTTTGCACGAGAGTGGGCTCGGGGCGCGATTGAACGATGATGTTGATTCTAATGCTAGCTTGCATAGGCTAGGGTTTGCAAGAGATTGGACCCAAACCTAGGTAAGCTATAGACCGGCAACAGCGCGAGAGCGTGAGCTAGGTTTTTCAATTCAGTTGCAACAAGTTCATCTGAAATTCTACCCTAGCAATTTTGATACCAATGAATCACGTTGACGAAATACGGTGAGTAGCGGGGATTCCCCATTCCCTAGGCGTATTTATTTGATTTGATATCTCCATATTTTGTCTGACGATTGTGACAGGATCGCCAAAAGGCAAATTCCCTCTTTTCGGTTCATATAGCCAGGTTTATTGGAGCAGGCACTTTCATTCGTCCTCCCTGTGTTCGATAACCCGCTCATCGCTACACCGTGCTCTTGCGGTAAAACTACAACCGTCGCTCCGGGACGTGTATCCGGGGTGCGATCAAGTTTTTGGCGCCGTTGCCGGGGAGGCGATTGCGTTTGACCCTACCACCCTAGCTATTTCTTTCTTTTTGTTTTATTTCTTTATTTTTTATCTAACCCTTCCATTATGCTAATCATTTCATTGAAACTTTGTTTCCCATTGCATGTATACGAGATAAACGGCGGATCCTGAAGCTATATTATTTGATCCCGAGATTGAACGTACTGTGCGGAGAATCAGAGCGGAGAGGAGACAAGACCCGGAAGGGAGGTTTATGACCAACCCGGAAACTGCGGAACAATTAGCGGCAAGAATGGCGAGGATTATTTCTATTCGAGATAGGCTTCGGCCTAAGACCTCTTCTACGACCTCATCCATTGCCATGCCGGAGTTGGCGGCTGACAAGAATTTTGAGCTGAAGACTGGACTAGTGGTTCTGATGCAGCAGGATCCATTTCATGGGAATGCCCATGAAAATCCCCACTACCACATCCAGCTATTTTTGTCGAAGTGGGCCACATTTCAGATGACGGGGGTCTCCATCGATGCCATCAGACTGCGCCTCTTTCCCTTCACATTAAAGGATAAAGCACTTTATTGGTTGAGGACGCAAGCTGAGGGAGTCTTTACCACATGGGACGAGTTGGCGAGTGCGTTCATTGACAAGTTCTATCCGCCCTCCAAGACGGTAAAGATTAGGAGTGCTCTTATGTCCTTCAAGCAAGGACCCCAAGAGACACTCTACGAGGCTTGGGAGCGTTTCAAAGACCTCCAGCACCAGTGCCCCCACCATAGCATTGAAGATTGGGAGCTAGTTCATAGCTTCTACAATGGTCTCCAACCGGGGACCAAGCAGATTATTGATGCCACGGCACCATCCTATCGAAGACTCCCGATGAAGCTACGGCCCTAATTGAGGAGATGGCCTCAAACAATCAACAATGGGGCGACGAGCGAGGACACTCTTCGTCCTCCTTGAAGCCATCTAGCATCTATGAGGCGAAGGCCGTAGCGGAGCTGACAAACAAGTTTGATTCTCTCCACAAGGTAGTGGAGAGACTGGAGAAGTATATCACGGAGCCCCAAGGAACCCCTTCCACATCCGCACCAACAAATCAAATGTGTGATTGGCAAGACCAATCTCAAGCTATGTATTTAGGAGGAGAACAAGGAGAGGGCTCTTTGGAGCAAGTTCAATACGTCGCGGGGAACCAAGGATATTGGGCCAATCCGGCCACTAGAAACCATCCCGGTTTCTCTTATGCAAACAATGATGGAGCATTGAACCCGCCGCCGCCACTACCTCAACAAGCTCGACCACCACCACAACCAAAACAACAATATCCACCGAGGGGGCCTCCACAACAAAATTTCGCACCAAAGCAACAAGTTGGACCCTATAGGCCGCCCGGATATAATCAAGGGTGGAGAAATCAAAACCCTCCACAAGCTCAACAACGTTCCGACTTTGAAGCTAGGGTGGAGGAGTTTATGGTCGAGCAAAAGAAGATCAATGCCTCCTTGAAGGCGGGCCAAGACTCCCTTACAACCGTTGTAGCCCAAATCTCGGAGCAATTGGTGTTGCTCAATCGAAATACTCAACAATTACCGGCTCAACCCGAGCAAAACCCACGGGGCAACACCGGCCACATCAATGCCGTGGTTGCCGTTACAACTAGAGGCGGGAAGGATACCACTCCCGTAATGATTCCAACCGAGAAACCCGTGGAGGAGAATGTAGAGCCAATTGAGCCGGTCGTTGAAGTCGAGATGGAGAAAGAGCCGCAAGAAAAAGAAAAGTCTAGAGCGGAGCAATTGATTGAAGAGAGGCGTTTTATGCCACCGGTCCCATTCCCTCAGAGGCTTGCTCGAGCAAAAATGGAGAAGCGACTAGCGAAGTTTCTCGAATATTTGAGAGGGGTAAGCCTCAATATTCCCTTTCTCGATGCTATCGTTGAGATCCCGACATACGCCAAATTTTTAAAGGATTTGATTTCGGGAAGAAAGAGGAAGGAGAAAATTATGCTCGCCGAGGAGGGCTCTTGGTTCACCAAGAGAGAGAAGGAGCCGGCTAAATTCAAAGACCCGGGGAGTTTTCGAATTCCTTGCACCTTGGGCGGCGTCCCTCTACAAAAGGCGTTGGTGGACTTAGGGGCTAGTGTTAGCCTCATGCCTCTCTCTATGTTCCTAAGGCTAAATACCGGCACAAAATTGAAGCCTACCGACACGCGGATACAACTTGCCGATGGTCGGATCACAAGGCCGGTGGGGATTGCAGAGGACATCCCGCTACAAGTCCCGGGGGGCATATGTTTGCCATGTGACTTCGTGATCATGGATGTTAAGGAGGAGGGAGATACGTCACTAATACTTGGACGCCCGTTCCTCGCCACCGCCGATGTCATTGTCGACGTACAATGTTGGCAACATCGAGGTGGAGCTTCATATTCCCAAGGCAATGAAACATATGCATCATCATGAGGAGCTGGACTATATGGACCTCCTTGACGAGGTTATCGAGGAGGCGATCCCCCATTCGATCAACGCTCTATTCAAAGAGGATTTTAAGGAAGGGCCGGACTTGGGCCAAGAAGAGAAGATGGAGCATTCCCCCGACCTCTCCACCGAAGTTGATGAAGGCGACGCTGATGTCGCGAGGATTCGAGAGCTCTGCAAGCTCTCAAAATTGAAGTCTCCGAAGAAAGCTCCGCCGATACGGAAATCGGTGTCACCGGTGAAGCCGAGGACCGGAGCAAGCGCTAGCTTGGGGGAGCCACCCCCCAACACTATTCGAGATGAGAGACCACCGAGGGAGAACACGCTGCCGCAACTTCCGAATCCAAGCGTTCTCCCCGGAAAATTTGACGGGTGCATCTCATATACACCAAACATCCCGTATTAATTGAAAATCATAGGGGGTCGATCTCACGACCTTAAACGAGCTCTTGCCGGGAGGCAACCCGACGGTTATCGCTTTATTTTTACTTTTCCATTATTTTTGTTTTAGAAATTATTAGTGTTTTGAGTCGTTCGCCCCAAAAATTTCGTGATAACGGGTCCTATTTTTCTTTGACAGGAGAGGAGAACGAGGTACCTATCATTAGGAGGATGAACAAGGCGACGAGGAGCGCTCCAGGAATGCGCTCGATGCTTAGGAGGAAGATGAAATCGACTGGAGGAAGAAAAACAGAGTTTAGAGCCCAAACGAAGCCAAACAGCAGAAAACAAGGTTCACTCGGCCGAGTATACTAGTCACTCGACCGAGCACATAAGTTCGTCCGCCCGAGCGGCTCACGAACGAGGGAAGTCTGCTGTACCCAACTATCTGTTTCTTTTCTTGATTTCAGTACAATTGCTACTCGGCCGAGTATATATATTCACTCGGCCGAGTAAAACTGATACGCTCCTAGGGCGAGTCTTGCCGAGTAGCTTGAGCCACTCGGTCGAATGGACTTACTCCACTCGGCCGAGGGTGGCAAGGCCACTCGGCCGAAGCGTAAGCGGGGAGGAATTTTTCCGTCGAGTTCACTCGGCCGAGAGACTTAGTCACTCGACCGAGTCGTAACTTTTTCTATAAAAGGGGGCGTGGGGGGGGCGCGTTTTTCGAAACGAATTAAAACGCACAGCGCCCGACCCTTCGACTCCCTCGGCCCCGATCTTCCCCTCACTCGCCCGACCACGCGCCCCGCGCCGACGCTCGGCCACCCAACTCCGGCCGATCGTCGCCTCGCCTCGCCCGAGTCGTCGCCGGCGGCCACACCTCCGGCCAACTCTGGTAACGCCTTATTCGCCCTATTTTCTCCTCTCTCTCGTATTTCTTGATGATCCATGTGTTATCGAACCCCAAACCCAAATTAAATTCAATTTCTATCTATTATACCCCTAACCCCCCATCCGTTTTGAATATTACACGCTAATCTCTTCGTTTGATGTGCAGGGTATATTGGGGAGCTTAGGGGAGCCCAGGGGAGCTTCCGGGGATTGTTTTGGGCTACGTGGAGGCGTCGTCTTCGCACGCTTCCATAGCTTTGCTCTCGCGGCGTGTCGCGGTATACTCTTTCCTTTATTTTACGCACGCCGCACTTTTCACGTTTTTGGTGAGCACCCGGGGGCCATATGCCGCCCCGGACACGGCCGCGGTCGAGGAGAGCTTCCGCCAAGCGGAAGCGGTCGGATGATGCCGGTCCCTCCCACGAGGTGGAGGACTCTCCTCCGCCTACTCCACCACACCCCGTTCACCCAGCACAGCCTGCAGGCCCCGCACACCCCGCACAGCCTGCAGAGCCCGCACAGCCCATTCACCCCGCACAGCCACTCCCTGCCGTCCCACAGCCTCCACCACCAGCTCCACTTGTCGGGCCGCTGGGAATTACGTTCCGGGACGACGCACACCGCGTCGTTTTCGAGCGCATCTCCCAGCGCTCGATCGTACCCTCCAGGTTCACACACCTTGCAGACCTAGGACGCCTGGGGGTACTTGAGGGGATGCTCACGTTGTATGACAACGTGGGCTGACGAGATTTCTTCCAGGTGTCGACGGACACGTTTCTCCGTCCGACACTTGAGGTCCTTAGTTCTATCGCCCGGACCGACGAGGGATGCTCGTTTAGGTTCATGGACCGGGAGTGCCAGGTCACTCTCGGTATGATGAGAGCATTCTTCTCGTGGCCCGATGTCCCCAGGGCCGACCGTGGTTACGCCCCCACTCACATCCCCCCACCTTCCTTCGATGCCGGTGCTTTCTGGGCCCGGATTACGGGTCTACCTGCTGCCTTCGACCCTAGTAGGGCCAAGGACTCGGCCATCATCCACCCTTGCATCCGCATAGCTCAGCGCCTTATGGTGACTACCTTTTTGGCGAGATATGAGCCTGGGACGATGTCCACGCCGGAGCTTTATATGCTCTACGCGATGACGCGCCCCAGAGCCCTATCTAGGGAGGGTGACGAGTTGGTCCCCGCCGTCGTGATCGATAACACGAGCTGATTTTTTGGATCGCATCATCGTATCGGTGGGCGCTCGCTCACCGATATGCTGCGGCGGTCTGATCACTCTGCTCACTCTTATGACCGGCGAGGACCTTCCTGTCGACCTGCGACGAGCCCCGAGCCCCACTTCACTGTCCATAGATGTTATGGTCCGGATGAAGATGCTTCGTCCGCATGGTCAGCGGCACTGGGTTTGGTTGCACGGTCCATTCGGTGCGGATTACATGATCCTTCCGAGCCCAGCTCGGACTCAGATAGCACCAGCACAGGTGGACTGGCTTCCGACGATGGATCTCCTGATCCCCGCCGCCTATGTGCTTCAGGCCGAGGGGGCTGAGCAGGCTGAGCAGGCCCACGCTGCCCACGCTGCACCCGCTGACCCCGCTGCTCCTGCTGACCCCGCTGCACCGGCCGACCCCGTGGCCCCTCAGCAGCCCGATATTTCTGCTGCTCCCGACACCTCTGTCCACACTTCTGCCGGTGTCGGGAGTACCCTCGCTGAGCCCACCTCCACTACCTCCACGCCTACGACCACCTCCACTACCTTCACGCCCATCACCACTGCTGGCCCTCTGTCCATTGAGCCCGTTTCCTCTGCCCTACCCGAGTGACCGCCGACTATAGTTGAGTGCGGAGAGCCCTCTTTTGCTGCCACCGTGGAGACCGTGGTTTCCACCTCTGTCTCCACCGCAGCCGTATTTTCTGAGAGTGTCATGGCGTCTGTCCACACGTCTGTGTCACCGACCTCTCTGGCCGCCTCGTTGCCACTTTTATACTCCTCTTCCGTTGCTGCTGCCTCCACTTCTTACCAGCCTGCGCCCCGGCCTCCCACTGAGGCTAGGCCCACACTGGCGACCACATCACCTTTCGTCCACCTACCTGCTGAGCCCATCACCTACGCCACCCGAGTTCGCCGGCCTCTTCCTGCACAGCACAGACAGGTGCATCCCTCTGCACCACCTCCCCCCGACACTGTTCTTCAGAGCATTCGCGCTCTCGAGGGGACGGTGAGTGGCCTCAGAGGTGACCTTAGGACCTTGTCCGCCACCGTCACCGATATGGCTCGCCGCTTTGACCTACTTCCGCACATTCACTACTGCCTCACCCAGGTTCTAGAGCGGCTCCCTCGCGTACCCACACCCACCCAGCAGGTACCCACCCCCAGTCCTACACACACCCAGCCTGCTACCACACCCACACCCGCTCAGCAGCCTGTTCCCCAGCCACCACCACCACCACCTCCGCCTCAGGACGGAGACGGCGCAGCCCCACCCTCTTAGGCACCCTTGATGCCATTGATTCTTTTTGCCGTTGTGCTGCCTGTCTCAGCTGGGTCCTGTTGCTTTTTGCCCACCCCCCTCCCCTCACTGTTTTTTGCTCCACATATTGTTCATATCTTTATATATCTTTTTTTGGAGAGAGGGAGAGTTTTTGGTGTCACACTTTTATATCTGTATCACTCCTATATCTGCATGCATCGTGTCCGCATCATCTTTTTCATTTCGTTATTTTTTATTTCCTTTTTCCTCATGCATGCATCCTCACTTACCCCTCACTTTACACGTCTCTCGGTGTGCCACACTTCGCACATTGAGGACACTGTGCACTTTAGCTTGGGGGAGTGAATTCTCACGTTCTTTTCGATTTACCACCTTTATTTTTTTGTTTTTTCACGCCATTTTCTGATTTTGCACTTATTTTCATCACTTTTTCTTTTACTTTACCATGCATCACGTTTTTCTTATTTTCTTCGTGTGCTGCATTGTAAATAGCTTTATTTTCCCTCTTTATCTTTATTTCTTTTTCATCTCAGGCTAGAGATGACTTTTCTGTGATGATGATGATGTGGAGTTAGCTTTCTCTATATGCATGCTATATTTGTCATGTCTTAGATTTTATTTCTGATATCATATGCTGTGATTCGCCTTGCATTTAGAGATAGTGACCCACACTTCTTCCGCATGAAAATGGATGAAATTTTATTATTAGCTGAGTCTGAATATTCATATGTATGCGATCGCAGAAAACACACCAAGATTCACGCATTGAATGCTTATATCTGGAGTACCGTTTTCTTTTCCTATATCACTTCTATATGCATGATTTGTACGTTTCACTTCAGGATGATTGAATGATGTTAGCTATGATAAATCTGGATTAGTTTAGCTTTTTTTGTGATCAAAACTGAGTAGATTAGATTACCCTACTGAAGTTGTCGTGCACGTCTTATAGAGTGAACTGAGAGACATATTTATTTCTTTCTCCACATATCTTGAACATCAATTCTCTATTTTAAAATCATTGGT
Source organism: Scilla litardierei (assembly GCA_030789695.1). Taxonomy (NCBI): domain Eukaryota; kingdom Viridiplantae; phylum Streptophyta; class Magnoliopsida; order Asparagales; family Asparagaceae; genus Scilla; species Scilla litardierei. The sequence continues at coordinate 267,187,938 of CM061133.1, read as the reverse complement.
GAATCTCCCCTTAGCGATTCTAATATATGGCATTTCCCCCGCTATTAATTCCTAGCTCCAAATTTCCCAAAACCAAAGAAAGAAAAAGAAAAATTCTTGTATATCCTTATTTCTCTTTGATTTGGGATCATTGTGTATATATGCTATTTGAAAAAAAAACAGAAAAAAGAAAAAAAAAGAAAAGAAAAAGAAAAGAGAAGAGAAAAGAATCTCAATAAACGATCCCATCTCATGTTCTCTCTTTCTTCTCTCTTTTTGTTTTTATTTTCGTTACTTTTGGAGCTTCATAAAAAATGGGGATGTAAATATTGTTTTTGTGCCACCACGCTTATAGATAAGCTTGGGGGAGAGAATCCAATGATGTGTGACAGAGTGACTACTTGACGTTGCACGACAACCTAGGCTAAGTAATATTCTATACTCGGTGAGATCGTTTTAGCTTCACGAAGTCCAGAAATCTATGCCTAGCACTCATTTCATGAAATCCATACTTTTCTATTCTTTCTATTCTATTGCGTGATATTCTTATACTCCTCTTAGAAAGCGTTCAATTGAAAAGTGTGTGATCTGCGATGTTGTATACCTCTTCAAATGATTCAGACGATGTTAATTCTAAAATTATTCCGTTTTTCATGTTATATCATTATTCTTGGGTTTTCTATTTCTACTTGCACCATTATACTATGATATCGAAATAAAATTCTTTGACATGTGTTTTACATTCAGTGCATGCTATATGAGTAAGCAAAACCCACGTCATGAGAAAATGATCTAGCAGTTTCCCTCTTCGCTTTCTTCTTTCTTCTTCGTTTTTCGTTTTTCGTTTTTCTTCGTTCTTCGTTCTTCGTTTTTTGTCGTTTTCGTTTTCCGAATCCACCGGGTTTGCCTTTTACTTATCTTCCTCGAGGACGAGTAAGAGGTAAGCTTGGGGGATTTTGATCACTCCTTATTTTACACCTTTTTTCCGCATGATTGCATGCCATTTAGATCGCTCAAATCACGCTTTTCACGATTTATCGACAACATTGCGATACTTTTCACGATTTGTTGTTTTTGTCGTATTTCAGGAGATTTGGAGCGATTTAGAGTGATCCCCTGATACGCCTACTCCAGAGTGTCACCGATGACTTCCCCGAGGGGTATTTTGCTATTGGAGAGGAGCGGAAGAAGAAAGAACGTCGCAGGAGCGACGAGGAGGCAAAAACAAGCTGTTTGGGCATTTTTGGTGTCTCACTCGGCCGAGTGAAGGAGTCACTCAGCCGACCAGCGAGACACCGCTCGGTCGACCAGATCGGACACGCTTCATGTGTGCATTCGGCCGAGTATCGGAAGCCACATCGGCCGAGTGACGAGACCCTGTCCGCCCGAGTGGCACTCAGACGACGCCCATCAAAAAGTGACAACTTACTGTTTTTCGTCTGCCTGAGCTTCAGAAGACCCACTCGGCCGAGTGGAAAATGCCGACCGCCCGAGTATCTAGAAGCCATCGGCCGAGTGACGACAACTCACTCGGCCGAGCGACCCCCGAAGTGAAGACCCCCGAAGACCCAGACTTACTGGAAATTCTCAGGGTTTGTCACTCGGCCGAGCGACTTTTGTCACTCGGCCGAGTGCGACGCGCTGCCTGTAGCGTAAATTGCTATTTTCAGGCTGCGCAGGGGCATTTTGGTCACAGTTTTTTGGACGATTTTGGGGAGTATTTAACCCCAGTTTTTAACCTAGGTTAGAGAGCTTTTTCCCTTTACTTTTTGCAGCTTTTTAGATTAAACTTTTTAGGTTTTGATTCTTGTGATTGGAGAGGGGAGAAAAGTTTATTTTTGTTGGATTCTTGGAGAACTATATTGGTTTGTCTCCCTCTCCATTAAAAATCTCATTTTTATTGCTTATTTGAATATTGTGATGAATTCTCTTGTTATTTCAATTGATTATTTTTGTATTTGTGATATGAATTGTGAGTAGTCTTTACGTCTTGGGGCGTGGGGATGAACCCTACGAGCCCAATTTCAGATTTGTGATGATTTGGTAGAAATATTGCTAGAATTGCTATTAGGGTTAGTTTGGGATCGATTTACTACGGATTGCTAGGTGTTCATATCGATTGGGATTTGCAAGAGATTGGATCCCAATTCGATAGGAAACCCTAGAATTCTGAATTGGGTTGAAATTAGGTTTCCGTAGTATCGGTTTGCAAGAGATTGGGCTGATACTAGGGTTCTCGGTTGCAATTCCATACCGATACTCGTTTGCAAGAGATTGGACGGGTAGGAACTATCCCAACCTAGGTCGTGACCCGAGTTTGCACGGGAGTGGGCTCGGGGCGCGATTGAACGATGATGTTGATTCTAATGCTAGCTTGCCTAGGCTAGGGTTTGCAAGAGATTGGACCCAAACCTAGGTAAGCTATAGACCGGCAACAGCGCGAGAGCGTGAGCTAGGTTTTTCAATTCAGTTGCAACAAGTTCATCCGAAATTCTACCCTAGCAATTTTGATACCAATGAATCACGTTGACGAAATACGGTGAGTAGCGGGGATTCCCCATTCCCTAGGCGTATTTATTTGATTTGATATCTCCATATTTTGTCTGACGATTGTGACAGGATCGCCAAAAGGTAAATTCCCTCTTTTCTGTTCATATAGCCAGGTTTATTGGAGCAGGCACTTTCATTCATCCTCCCTGTGTTCGATAACCCGCTCGCCGCTACACCGTGCGCTTGCGGTAAAAATACAACCGTCGCTCCGGGACGTGTATCCGGGGTGCGATCAAGTTTTTGGCGCCGTTGCCGGGGAGGCGATTGCGTTTGACCCTACCACCCTAGCTATTTCTTTCTTTTTGTTTTATTTCTTTATTTTTTATCTAACCCTTCCATTGTGCTAATCATTTCATTGAAACTTTGTTTCCCATTGCATGTACACGAGATCAACGGTGGATCCTGAAGCTATATTATTTGATCCCGAGATTGAACGTACTGTGCGGAGAATCAGAGCAGAGAGGAGACAAGACCCGGAAGGGAGGTTTATGACCAACCCGGAAACTGCGGAACAATTAGCGACAAGAATGGCGAGGATTATTTCTATTCGAGATAGGCTTCGGCCTAAGACCTCTTCTACGACCTCATCCATTGCCATGCCGGAGTTGGCGGCTGACAAGAATTTTGAGCTGAAGACTGGACTAGTGGTTCTGATGCAGCAGGATCCATTTCATGGGAATGCCCATGAAAATCCCCACTACCACATCCAGCTATTTTTGTCGAAGTGGGCCACATTTCAGATGACGGGGGTCTCCATCGATGCCATCAGACTGCGCCTCTTTCCCTTCACATTAAAGGATAAAGCACTTTATTGGTTGAGGACACAAGCTGAGGGAGTCTTTACCACATGGGACGAGTTGGCGAGTGCGTTCATTGACAAGTTCTATCCGCCCTCCAAGACGGTAAAGATTAGGAGTGCTCTTATGTCCTTCAAGCAAGGACCCCAAGAGACACTCTACGAGGCTTGGGAGCGTTTCAAAGACCTCCAGCACCAGTGCCCCCACCATAGCATTGAAGATTGGGAGCTAGTTCATAGCTTCTACAATGGTCTCCAACCGGGGACCAAGCAGATTATTGATGCCGCGGCACCATCCTATCGAAGACTCCCGACGAAGCTACGGCCCTAATTGAGGAGATGGCCTCAAACAATCAACAATGGGGCGACGAGCGAGGACACTCTTCGTCCTCCTTGAAGCCATCTAGCATCTATGAGGCGAAGGCCGTAGCGGAGCTGACAAACAAGTTTGATTCTCTCCACAAGGTAGTGGAGAGACTGGAGAAGTATATCACGGAGCCCCAAGGAACCCCTTCCACATCCGCACCAACAAATCAAATGTGTGATTGGCAAGACCAATCTCAAGCTATGTATTTAGGAGGAGAACAAGGAGAGGGCTCTTTGGAGCAAGTTCAATACGTCGCGGGGAACCAAGGATATTGGGCCAATCCGGCCACTAGAAACCATCCCGGTTTCTCTTATGCAAACAATGATGGAGCATTGAACCCGCCGCCGCCACTACCTCAACAAGCTCGACCACCACCACAACCAAAACAACAATATCCACCGAGGGGGCCTCCACAACAAAATTTCGCACCAAAGCAACAAGTTGGACCCTATAGGCCGCCCGGATATAATCAAGGGTGGAGAAATCAAAACCCTCCACAAGCTCAACAACGTTCCGACTTTGAAGCTAGGGTGGAGGAGTTTATGGTCGAGCAAAAGAAGATCAATGCCTCATTGAAGGCGGGCCAAGACTCCCTTACAACCGTTGTAGCCCAAATCTCGGAGCAATTGGTGTTGCTCAATCGAAATACTCAACAATTACCGGCTCAACCCGAGCAAAACCCACGGGGCAACACCGGCCACATCAATGCCGTGGTTGCTGTTACAACTAGAGGCGGGAAGGATACCACTCCCGTCATGATTCCAACCGAGAAACCCGTGGAGGAGAATGTAGAGCCAATTGAGCCGGTCGTTGAAGTCGAGATGGAGAAAGAGCCGCAAGAAAAAGAAAAGTCTAGAGCGGAGCAATTGATTGAAGAGAGGCGTTTTATGCCACCGGTCCCATTCCCTCAGAAGCTTGCTAGAGCAAAAATGGAGAAGCGACTAGCGAAGTTTCTCGAATATTTGAGAGGGGTAAGCCTCAATATTCCCTTTCTCGATGCTATCGTTGAGATCCCGACATACGCCAAATTTTTAAAGGATTTGATTTCGGGAAGAAAGAGGAAGGAGAAAATTATGCTCGCCGAGGAGGGCTCTTGGTTCACCAAGAGAGAGAAGGAGCCGGCTAAATTCAAAGACCCGGGGAGTTTTCGAATTCCTTGCACCTTGGGCGGCGTCCCTCTACAAAAGGCGTTGGTGGACTTAGGGGCTAGTGTTAGCCTCATGCCTCTCTCTATGTTCCTAAGGCTAAATACCGGCACAAAATTGAAGCCTACCGACATGCGGATACAACTTGCCGATGGTCGGATCACAAGGCCGGTGGGGATTGCAGAGGACATCCCGCTACAAGTCTCGGGGGGCATATGTTTGCCATGTGACTTCGTGATCATGGATGTTAAGGAGGAGGGAGATACGTCACTAATACTTGGACGCCCGTTCCTCGCCACCGCCGGTGTCATTGTCGACGTACGTGAAGGAACTCTAACATTGAATATTGGCAACATCGAGGTGGAGCTTCATATTCCCAAGGCAATGAAACATATGCATCATCATGAGGAGCTGGACTATATGGACCTCCTTGACGAGGTTATCGAGGAGGCGATCCCCCATTCGATCAACGCTCTATTCAAAGAGGATTTTAAGGAAGGGCCGGACTTGGGCCAAGAAGAGAAGATGGAGCATTCCCCCGACCTCTCCACTGAAGTTGATGAAGGCGACGCTGATGTCGCGAGGATTCGAGAGCTCTGCAAGCTCTCAAAATTGAAGTCTCCGAAGAAAGCTCCGCCGATACGGAAATCGGTGTCACCGGTGAAGCCGAGGACCGGAGCAAGCGCTAGCTTGGGGGAGCCACCCCCCAACACTATTCGAGACGAGAGACCACTGAGGGAGAACACGCCACCGCAACTTCCGAATCCAAGCGTTCTCCCCGGAAAATTTGACGGGTGCATCTCATATGCACCAAACATCCCGCATTAATTGAAAATCATAGGGGGTCGAGCTCACGACCTTAAACGAGCTCTTGTCGGGAGGCAACCCGACGGTTATCGCTTTATTTTTACTTTTCCTTTATTTTTGTTTTAGAAATTATTAGTGTTTTGAGTCGTTCGCCCAAAAATTTCGTGATAACGGGTCTTATTTTTCTTTGACAGGAGAGGAAAACAAGGTACCTATCATTAGGAGGATTAACAAGGCGACGAGGAGCGCTCCAGGAATGCGCTCGATGCTTAGGAGGAAGATGATCGACTGGAGGAAGAAAAACAGAGTTTTGAGCCCAAACGAAGCCAAACAGCAGAAAACAGGGTGCACTCGGCCGAGTATACTAGTCACTCGGCCGAGCACATAAGTTCGTCCGCCCGAGCGGCTCACGAACGAGGGAAGTCTGCTGTACCCAACTCTCTGTTTCTTTTCTTGATTTCAGTATAATTGCTACTCGGCCGAGTATATATATTCACTCGGCCGAGTAAAACTGATACGCTCCTAGGGCGAGTCTTGCCGAGTAGCTTGAGCCACTCGGCCGAATGGACTTACTCCACTCGGCCGAGGGTGGCAAGGCCACTCGGCCGAAGCGTAAGCGGGGAGGAATTTTTTCGTCGAGTTCACTCGGCCGAGAGACTTAGTCACTCGACCGAGTCGTAACTTTTTCTATAAAAGGGGGCGTGGGGGGGGGGGGGCGCGTTTTTCGAAACGAATTAAAACGCACAGCGCCCGACCCTTCGACTCCCTCGGCCCCGATCTTCCCCTCACTCGCCCGACCACGCGCCCCGCGCCGACGCTCGGCCACCCAACTCCGGCCGATCGTCGCCGCGCCTCGCCCGAGTCGTCGTCAGCGGCCACACCTCCGGCCAACTCCGGTAACGCCTTATTCGCCCTATTTTCTCCTCTCTCGTATTTCTTGATGATCCATGTGTTATCGAACCCCAAACCCAAATTAAATTCAATTTCTATCTATTATACCCCTAACCCCCCATCCGTTTTGAATATTACACGCTAATCTCTTCGTTTGATGTGCAGGGTATATTGGGGAGCTTAGGGGAGCCCAGGGGAGCTTCCGGGGATTGTTTTGGGCTACGTGGAGGCGTCGTCTTCGCACGCTTCCATAGCTTTGCTCTCGCAGCGTGTCGCGGTATACTCTTTCCTTTATTTTACGCACGCCGCACTTTTCACGTTTTTGGTGAGCACCCGGGGGCCATATGCCGCCCCGGACACGGCCGCGGTCGAGGAGAGCTTCCGCCAAGCGGAAGCGGTCGGATGATGCCGGTCCCTCCCACGAGGTGGAGGACTCTCCTCCGCCTACTCCACCACACCCCGTTCACCCAGCACAGCCTGCAGGCCCCGCACACCCCGCACAGCCTGCAGAGCCCGCACAGCCCATTCACCCCACACAGCCACTCCCTGCCGTCCCACAGCCTCCACCACCAGCTCCACTTGTCGGGCCGCTGGGAATTACGTTCCGGGACGACGTACACCACGTTATTTTCGAGCGCATCTCCCAGCGCTCGATCGTACCCTCCAGGTTCGCACACCTTGCAGACCTAGGACGCCTGGGGGTACTTGAGGGGATGCTCACGTTGTATGACAACGTGGGCTGACGAGATTTCTTCCAGGTGTCGACGGACACGTTTCTCCGTCCGACACTTGAGGTCCTTAGTTCTATCGCCCGGACCGACGAGGGATGCTCGTTTAGGTTCATGGACCGGGAGTGCCAGGTCACTCTCGGTATGATGAGAGCATTCTTCTCGTGGCCCGATGTCCCCAGGGCCGACCGTGGTTACGCCCCCACTCACATCCCCCCACCTTCCTTCGATGCCGGCGCTTTCTGGGCCCGGATTACGGGTCTACCTGCTGCCTTCGACCCTAGTAGGGCCAAGGACTCGGCCATCATCCACCCTTGCATCCGCATAGCTCAGCGCCTTATGGTGACTACCTTTTTGGTGAGATATGAGCCTGGGACGATGTCCACGCCGGAGCTTTATATGCTCTACGCGATGACGCGTTCAGAGCCCTATCTAGGGAGGGTGACGAGTTGGTCCCCGCCGTCGTGATCGATATCGCGAGCTGATTTTTTGGATCGTATCATCGTATCGGTGGGCGCTCGCTCACCGATATGCTGCGGCGGTTTGATCACTCTGCTCACTCTTATGACCGGCGAGGACCTTCCTGCCGACCTGCGACGAGCCCCGGGCCCCACTTCACTGTCCATAGATGTTATGGTCCGGATGAAGATGCTTCGTCTGCATGGTCAGCGGCACTGGGTTTGGTTGCACGGTCCATTCGGTGCGGATTACATAATCCTTCCGAGCCTAGCTCGGACTCAGATAGCACCAGCACAGGTGGACTGGCTTCTGGCGATGGATCTCCTGATCCCCGCCGCCTATGTGCTTGAGGCCGAGGGGGCTGATCAGGCTGAGCAGGCCCACGCTGCCCACGCTGCACCCGCTGACCCCGCTGCTCCTGCTGACCCCGTTGCACCGGCCGACCCCGTGGCCCTCAGCAGCCCGATATTTCTGCTGCTCCCGACACCTTTGTCCACACTTCTGCCGGTGTCGGGAGTACCCTCGCTGAGCCCACCTCCACTACCTCCACGCCTACGACCACCTCCACTACCTTCACGCCCATCACCACTGCTGGCCCTCTGTCCGTTGAGCCCGTTTCCTCTGCCCTACCCGAGTGACCGCCGACTATAGTTGAGTGCGGAGAGCCCTCTTTTGCTGCCACCGTGGAGACCGTGGTTTCCACCTCTGTCTCCACCGCAGCCGTATTTTCTGAGAGTGTCATGGCGTCTGTCCACACGTCTGTGTCACCGACCTCTCTGGCCGCCTCGTTGCCACTTTTATACTCCTCTTCCGTTGCTGCTGCCTCCACTTCTTACCAGCCTGCGCCCCGGCCTCCCACTGAGGCTAGGCCCACACTGGCGACCACATCACCTTTCATCCACCTACCTGCTGAGCCCATCACCTACGCCACCCGAGTTCGCCGGCCTCGTCCTGCACAGCACAGACAGGTGCATCCCTCTGCACCACCTCCCCCCGACACTGTTCTTCAGAGCATTCGCGCTCTCGAGGGGACGGTGAGTGGCCTCAGAGGTGACCTTAGGACCCTGTCCGCCACCGTCACCGATATGGCTCGCCGCTTTGACCTACTTCCGCACATTCACTACTGCCTCACCCAGGTTCTAGAGCGGCTCCCTCGCGTACCCACACCCCACCCAGCAGGTACCCACCCACATTCCTACACACACCCAGCCTGCTACCACACCCACACACCCGCTCAGCAGCCTGTTCCCCAGCCACCACCACCACCACCTCCGCCTCAGGACGGAGACGGCGCAGCCCCACCCTCTTAGGCACCCTTGATGCCATTGATTCTTTTTGCCGTTGTGCTGCCCGTCTCTGCTGGGTCCTGTTGCTTTTTGCCCACCCCCCTCCCCTCACTGTTTTTTGCTCCACATATTGTTCATATCTTTATATATCTTTTTTGGAGAGAGGGAGAGTTTTTGGTGTCACACTTTTATATCTGTATCACTCCTATATCTGCATGCATCATGTCCGCATCATAATTTTCATTTCGTTATTTTTTATTTCCTTTTTCCTCATGCATGCATCCTCACTTACCCCTCACTTTACACGTCTCTCGGTGTGCCACACTTCGCACATTGAGGACACTGTGCACTTTAGCTTGGGGGAGTGAGTTCTCACGTTCTTTTCGATTTACCACCTTTATTTTTTTGTTTTTTCACGCCATTTTCCGCTTTTGCACTTATTTTCATCACGTTTTCTTTTACTTTACCATGCATCACATTTTTCTTATTTTCTTCGTGTGCTGCATTGTAAATAGCTTTATTTTCCCCCTTTATCTTTATTTCTTTTTCATCTCAGGCTAGAGATGACTTTTCTGTGATGATGATGACGTGGAGTTAGCTTTCTCTATATGCATGCTATATTTGACATGTCTTAGATTTTATTTCTGATATCATATGCTGTGATTCGCCTTGCATTTAGAGATAGTAACCCACACTTCTTCCGCATGAAAATGGTTGAAATTTTATTATTAGCTGAGTCTGAATATTCATATGTATGCGATCGCAGAAAACACACCAAGATTCACGCATTGAATGCTTATATCTGGAGTACCGTTTTCTTTTCCTATATCACTTCTATATGCATGATTTGTACGTTTCACTTCAGGATGATTGAATGATGTTAGCTATGATAAATCTGGATTAGTTTAGCTTTTTTTGTGATCAAAACTGATTAGATTAGATTTCCCTGCTGAAGTTGTCGTGCACGTCTTATAGAGTGAACTGAGAGACATATTTATTTCTTTCTCCACATATCTTGAACATCAATTCTCTATTTTAAAATCATTGGTGAATCTCCCCTTAGCGATTCTAATATATGGCATTTCCCCCGCTATTAATTCCTAGCTCCAAATTTCCCAAAACCAAAGAAAGAAAAAGAAAAATTCTTGTATATCCTTATTTCTCTTTGATTTGGGATCATTGTCTATATATGCTATTTGAAAAAAACAGAAAAAAGAAAAAAAAAGAAAAGAAAAAGAAAAGAAAAGAGAAAAGAATCTTAATAAACGATCCCATCTCATGTTCTCTCTTTCTTCTCTCTTTTTGTTTTTATTTTCGTTACTTTTGGAGCTTCATAAAAAATGGGGATGTAAATATTGTTTTTGTGCCACCACGCTTATAGATAAGCTTGGGGAAGAGAATCCAATGATGTGTGAGAGAGTGACTACTTGACGTTGCACGACAACCTAGGCTAAGTAATATTCTATACTCGGTGAGATCGTTTTAGCTTCACGAAATCCAGAAATCTATGCCTAGCACTCATTTCATGAAATCCACACTTTTCTATTCTTTCTATTCTATTGCGTGATATTCTTATACTCCTCTTAGAAAGCGTTCAATTGAAAAGTGTGTGATCTGCGATGTTGTATACCTCTTCAAATGATTCAGACGATGTTAATTCTAAAATTATTCCGTTTTTCATGTTATATCATTATTCTTGGGTTTTCTATTTCTACTTGCACCATTATACTATGATATCGAAATAAAATTCTTTGACATGTGTTTTACATTCAGTGCATGCTATATGAGTAAGTAAAACCCACGTCCTGAGAAAATGATCTAGCAGTTTCCCTCTTCGCTTTCTTCTTTCTTCTTCGTTTTTCGTTTTTCGTTTTTCTTCGTTCTTCGTTTTTCGTTTTTTGTCGTTTTCGTTTTCCGAATCCACCGGGTTCGCCTTTTACTTATCTTCCTCGAGGACGAGTAAGAGGTAAGCTTGGGGGATTTTGATCACTCCTTATTTTACACCTTTTTTCCGCATGATTGCAAGCCATTTAGATCGCTCAAATCACGCTTTTCACGATTTATCGACAATATTGCGATACTTTTCACGATTTGTTGTTTTTGTCGTTTTTCAGGAGATTTGGAGCGATTTGGAGTGATCCCCTGATACGCCTACTCCAGAGTGTCCCCGATGACTTCCCCGAGGGGTATTTTGCTATTGGAGAGGAGCGGAAGAAGAAAGAACGTCGCAGGAGCGACGAGGAGACAAAAACAAGCTGTTTGGGCATTTTTGGTGTCTCACTCGGCCGAGTGAAGGAGTCACTCGGCCGACCAGCGAGACACCGCTCGGCCGACCAGATCGGACACGCTTCATGTGTGCATTCGGCCGAGTATCGGAAGCCACATCGGCCAAGTGACGAGACCCTGTCCGCCCGAGTGGCACTCTGACGACGCCCATCAAAAAGTGACAACTTACTGTTTTTCGTCTGCCTGAGCTTCAGAAGACCCACTCGGCCGAGTGGAAAATGCCGACCGCCCGAGTATCTAGAAGCCATCGACCGAGTGACGACAACTCACTCGGCCGAGCGACCCCCGAAGTGAAGACCCCCGAAGACCCAGACTTACTGGAAATTCTCAGGGTTTGTCACTCGGCCGAGCGACTTTTGTCACTCGGCTGAGTGTGACGCGCTGCCTGTAGTGTAAATTGCGATTTTCAGGCTGTGCAGGGGCATTTTGGTCACAGTTTTTTGGACGATTTTGGGGGGTATTTAACCCCAGTTTTTAACCTAGGTTAGAGAGCTTTTTCCCTTTACTTTTTGCAGCTTTTTAGATTAAACTTTTTAGGTTTTGATTCTTGTGATTGGAGAGGGGAGAAAAGTTTATTTTTGTTGGATTCTTGGAGAACTATATTGGTTTGTCTCCCTCTCCATTAAAAATCTCATTTTTATTGCTTATTTGAATATTGTGATGAATTCTCTTGTTATTTCAATTGATTATTTTTGTATTTGTGATATGAATTGTGAGTAGTCTTTACGTCTTGGGGCGTGGGGATGAACCCTACGAGCCCAATTTCAGATTTGTGATGATTTGGTAGAAATATTGCTAGAATTGCTATTAGGGTTAGTTTGGGATCGATTTACTACGGATTGCTAGGTGTTCATATCGATTGGGATTTGCAAGAGATTGGATCCCAATTCGATAGGAAACCCTAGAAATCCGAATTGGGTTGAAATTAGGTTTCCGTAGTATCGGTTTGCAAGAGATTGGGCCGATACTAGGGTTCTCGGTTGCAATTCCATACCGATACTCGTTTGCAAGAGATTGGATGGGTAGGAACTATCCCAACCTAGGTCGTGACCCGAGTTTGCACGAGAGTGGGCTCGGGGTGCGATTGAACGATGATGTTGATCCTAATGCTAGCTTGCCTAGGCTAGGGTTTGCAAGAGATTGGACCCAAACCTAGGTAAGCTATAGACCGGCAACAGCGCGAGAGCGTGAGCTAGGTTTTTCAATTCAGTTGCAACTAGTTCATCCGAAATTCTACCCTAGCAATTTTGATACCAATAAATCACGTTGACGAAATACGGTGAGTAGCGGGGATTCCCCATTCCCTTGGCGTATTTATTTGATTTGATATCTCCATATTTTGTCTGACGATTGTGACAGGATCGCCAAAAGGCAAATTTCCTCTTTTCTGTTCATATAGCCAGGTTGATTGGAGCAGGCACTTTCATTCGTCCTCCCTGTGTTCGATAACCCGCTCGCCGCTACACCGTGCGCTTGCGGTAAAACTACAACCGTCGCTCTGGGACGTGTATCCGGGGGTGCGATCATCAACCTCATCGTATAGGGACACGTGTTAATAATCCAAGCGTCCATGTATCTTGGGTTTCAAACCGACACGACGTACAGATTAGAAGAGCGAAGGTTTTGGCACTTAAACTCAAATACTCCCGCCTAGACTGTCGTGCCCCATTAATGAGACATCATGTTACTTGACCCCAATAGGCGAATGTTCTGAGCTCAAGTGACATGGGCCATTGTTAAATCAATAGGCCGGCACTCGAGGAAAGGAAATTAAGGTTGCCAAAAAGCCTACCGAGATATCATCTGAGCCCACCCAGCCCTTAGGGCCCACAAAGGAGGCCAAGTGTCTACTCAGTCAAAGCCCACATGCCATTTTCCCGTTGAGCTTCCGTTGCTCAAGGGCACAGTTGATAATGACACATAAATAGCGGGAGGTGTGGGCGACAGTTACCTCTATTGATGAGGGAGGACCGTGCCACCATAATTGGTGACCATTAAATCCCCCAACATCACTGAGGAAACTGCGGTCTATAAATACGAGAAAAACAATTAGAACGAGTGAGGCCAAAGGTACGAAAGACCTGATACTCTAAATCATTACTCTTTCACACTTATATGTCGTCCTCCAAATAGCTTGAGGTGGCTGATTCGAGTCGAACCTTCATGGATCGATCTTGACAGCCCCAAGCCTTCACTTAAGTCCAATTCTAACTTAAGCATCGGAGGGGATTTGGGTCGAAACCTAGATCCGACCCCTGACGTTCCTTTGTGGTACAGGAGATTACGGCTTGACCCAGCTGAAGGGTCGAATGGCAACGCCCATCGACCACTTTTTGAGGATCGATCCAACTTGAAGGTCGAACGATCATCATATTCAAATACGGGGTCGAACGAGCCTCCGCACTGTATTCTCCTCCCAACCACCATCGACCATGATTTTGCCAATCGAGGGTCCCACTTCACCATTTGGCAAGGCTCTATCTCAACAGAAGAGTCCACGTCAGCCCAATTACGTTGACCCAATTTTGGCCTCAACAGGACCATTTCCCCATTCATTTCATTGATCAAATGCTTGAGGGTCTATCCAATCATTCACATTTTTGCTCCCTCGATGGATATTCCAGATTCTTCCAAATACCCATCAATCCTGATGACAAAGAGAAGACCACCTTTACTTGTCCATACGATACCTTCGCCTACCAGAGAATATCGTTTGGATTATGTAATGCGCCCGCCACCTTCTAAATGTGCATGACCACCATATTTTCTGATTTTATGGAGGGCATCATGGAGGTGTTCATGGATGATTTCTCCGTCTATGGCACGAGCTTTGACATGTGCTTGGGGAACTTGACTAAAGTGCTACAAAGATGCCAAAAGATTAATCTAGTCTTAAATTGGGAAAATGACATTTCATGGTGCAAGAGGGAGTAGTGCTAGGACACATCATTTTTTCACGGGGCATTGAGGTTGATAAATCCAAGTTAGAGGCATTGAGGGGTTACCAACCCCACGAATGTAAGAGAGATCAGGAGTTTCCTTGGTTATGCGGTGTTTTATCGCCGTTTCATCAAGGACATCTCCAAGATTGCACGACCACTTACAGAATTATTAGCAAAAGATGTCCCTTTTATCTTTACTGATGAGTGTGTTGCAGCTTTTAACAGGTTGAAAAAGGAGCTCATCTCTGCACCTATCATTCAACCCTCGGATTGGAACCTCCCATTTGAGCTAATGTGTGACGCTAGTAATTATGTCGTTGCGGCAGTTTTGGGTCAAAGAAAAAATGGCAAGCTTCATGCAATATACTATACCAGCAAGACCCTAGATGAAGCTCAGATAAACTACACCACGACGGAGAAAGAATTGCTAGTTGTGATCTTCACCATCGAGAAATTCCGATCATACCTAGTTAAGTCGAAGGTTATTATTCACATGCACCATGCCAACCACAGATATTTGCTTAACAAGAAGGATGCCAAGCCACGTCTACTCCGATGGATCCTTTTGTTACAAGAATTCGCTCTAGAAATCAAAGATATGAAGGGGCCGAGAATGCAGTGGTGGATTATCTATCTTGCCTCATCTATGAGGATCCAAGTGCTTCTCTCTCGGTAGATTACTCCTTCCCTAACGATCAACTGCTCGTCGTTGATATAGCTGAAACTCCATGGTTTACAAACATCTTGAACTTCATTGCATGCAGCATCATGCCAAACGACCTTACCTCACAGCAGTAATGCCCTGGTAGCTACTACACAAGTACTAGAGGGGGGGTGAATAGTACTTTAAAATAATTAAGAGTCTAATTCCTAATTATTGTGCAAACACAAACAACTATGCGGAATAAGAATAACAACAAGAACAATAGCAACACAAACAAGCGATGTAATGGGTTCGGATCCATCCAAGTCTCCCCGACTTGTTCTCGGTGATCCTACATCACAGACACCCGGATCCCCTCCGGTTACTTGAGATAGAATCCACAAACTTAAGGTTCCACTAAATAACTTCTTGTAGAAACTACTACAAGATCAAACAATACAATGAATGAATTGTGACTCCCACAAACCGGGATCACAAAGTTCTCTCATAACCCGAGAGATAAACTTATAATAATAGTTTAAAATGAAATAAATATTACTCACCACAAATTCATATGCCTTGAGATACTTACGAATCAGGGCACGAAAGGAAGATGAAAAGAGTTAGCACGAAACCCTAGCAACGATGAGCAGCGTGAAAATAGCTAGGTTGAAGATCTTGACCATGATTCAGTTCAATAGAGGAATGATCACACAGCGCACAAGATCCAAAAATCTCCCTTGAGAAACTAGGTCACAAACGTGAGAGAGAGAGAGAGAGAGAGAGAGAGAGAGATTTTTGAGAGATTTTTGAGAGAGAGAGCCTTTTGAAATTGATGAACGAATGATGGAAAATTAGATCTGAAATCCCACAGATAATAGGCAAATTTTCTTGTTTGAAACGAATCAAACACATATGGAAAGAATTAAACAGATCAAGAAAAGTCGTGGAAATAAATTCTCCTACGGCTGGAAAAATAAAGCTACTTAATCGGTCTAAGAAGGATCACTGACCGATTAGTTTGAGAACTAGTCGGTCGGTGAACCTTCTTGGACCGACTAGAAGGTTGACAGAGAATTCAGTGAAGTAAGGAGGATAAACTAGTCGGTCTAAGAAGAAACATCAACCGACTAGTTTGACAACTAGTCGGTCGGCGAACCTTCTTGGACCGACTAATTGGTCAACAGTAACTCGGCTGAAAAACACAAGTAAGACTAGTCGGTTCAAGAAGGATTTCCAACCGATTAGATTGACATCTAGTCGGTTGGTCCTTCTACTTGAACCAACTAAGATGCACGGAAAGTCAAACTAAGAAGCGATAAGCTATGGAAAACTTCATAATGGCTTCTAAGACAATCCTAGAGATAAGATTCGATATATAAGAGGATATTGAAGGCAAGTAATACTCAAGGCTTAACATTCTAGAAGACAATGAAAATAAATAATACACACCGTCTTCAAAAGCTTCAATATGAAGATTCTGAATCCCTCGACTTCAATAATACTCCTTGAGCTTCAATGAAGCTTCAGGCACATCGTTCATGCACTCTAAAGAAGTCTTGGGACGTCGCTTTAGATCTACACAGAAATTTGACGACGATCTTCATAACTGCGCTCAAAGAGAGATAGTACCCAATATTTATGTTTGTTCATCATCAAAACCAAATCAGGGGAATCAATACTCAACAACAGCAACGTAAGAAGTTCTTACATGATGTCGTGAGCTATTATTGGGATGATACTTTCTTGTGTAAGACTTGCAATGATGAAATCATCAGAAGATGCATCCCAAAAAATGAGGTCACATCCATCATATCACACTGTCATAGTCTACCATACGGAGGGCATGCAAGCACGATGAAAGCAACGGAAAAAAATCCTCTAATGTGGCTTCTTCTGGCATACCTTATTCAAGTATGAAAATTATTTCGTCAAGGGTTGTGACTGATGCGCTCCGAATTTACACCGGGAAACTACCGCAAGTGCACGGTGTCAGAGCTTTGTGATATAGAACGATATCGATCCCACAAGGAGGAGATGCTAATAGACTTGGGTATTTTCTAGATCTTAGAACGTTGTCAGCGGGCGTACTCAAATTGGTTGTCACTAATATCTCTTATCAATGATTATCAGCAATATAAAAGGACTAGGGCATTAGGAGTCACCACTAGGATCGTCGAACGTCGAAGCTAGGCTAGAACTCTTACGTTGGATTGGCTTTATTAGGGAGAGATTATCGCATCTAAATATGTAGAAATTATGGCCAACTATCGTTGAGCCACTCATCTAACATCTTTCGTATTAGCCCCATATCGTGGATAGACTCTCACGCAATACGTGCATTACGATCGACAACTATACTCAATCTTGCTCATACCACATCGTGGAAATTAGAGCTCGTTATGTGACTTGATGGCTCTTATAAGTAACATAGGAATACCGGTAGATCCCGTCAGAAGTTCGTGCCACCTTGTTGGAATACGAACCCTAATTGGATCTCCTAACATACCTAATTAAGTCTATAGGATATCCGTCAGAATTCGCACCACCTCATGGGAATACGAACCCTATATGGAATCTCTTACAAACTTGGTTGGATCAACCAAATCACATCCCTTTTACACCAAAACAACCTAAAATCCTAACTTTACATCTAAATCCTAATATCCTAGGGCTAATCCATCAGCCCTAGATAAGACTACTCATGGATCATGGAAATAACAATAGAGAATTCAATAAAAACAAGAGAGATCACCATCGCAATTGAAGACATTAAAGCATGCATAGAAGATTAGTAATCGTTACAAAAACGTTGCAGCGCAATATATAATCGTAGAGAATTAAGGACTCAAGATTCCAAGCAAAAGTAATAGATAAAAAATTCAATCTTTGTCTTCTACAAATTGCGACAGCTAAAACACTCTCTTTAAAACTAAACTAAAAACTAAACTAAGGAAAAGAGATGTCTCCCTAAAATAGGGTAAAAATAGTGCTTATATACAAGGGGTAGAGACCCCACAAAAATCAGAAAATATGGGCACTTGTGCCCACCAAATAGTCTGGCCGCAGCACCCTTCTCGGTCGAGTAGCGGCTCAGCTCGGTCAAGCTGACATGTGGATTCCGCTTTGCTGTTGCTTTGGCTCTGGGCTAATGCGGGCTACTCGGTGAGTAGCCTCTCCACTCGATCGAGCTACAGTAGGCTGAAATCCTCCTCAAAACACTGCTCTGTTTTAATTGTGCTCGGTCGAGTAGAAGCTCTGCTCGATCGAGTTGCCATGCTTGCTCGGTCGAGCTACAGTGCTAGGAGAGTGGCTCGAAATAGTCATTCTGTTTGGAGTCAGCTCAGTCAAGTAAAAGGTCTGCTTGGTCGAGTGCTACGTATCAGTTCTGCTAGGGTCAGGACAGTATCATCTCGGTCGAGTGCTGAGCAGCTCGACCGGGCTGATTGGGAATCAGATCCAAGTGCCCCTAGAGCTCTCAACTCTCGTTATTTTCTCTTCTACTCCTCCAATCTACTTCTTCACCTCGCCGAACACCTGTTGAACCTTGCCAATGATACTCTGGACGTCTCAGATGTCTCCATGTCCTATAAATGCTCCAATTTGCTCCAAAGTTCCTGAAAATCCACCTTTCTATACGAAACTCGAATATAACGTTAGAAGCACGATAATATATATAAATATGAACTTTGGATGGCAAATATGATATGAAATGATGCACTAAATACATGGAAAATATGGGCACATCAAAATCCCCAAGCTTACATCTTACTCGTCCTCGAGGAAGACGAATACGAGGCTCACCGGGAGGAGAAAATAAAAAATAAGAAAAAGAATACGAAGTGGGGAGAGGCGCTAGATAATTTGCTCAGATCTCAAGCTATAAGCTACTAATCACGATACTTCAAAAATGAATCATGCTATAGGAATTTCATATCTTACTCAAACATGGTGCTGGCAAGCATTTAAGATCAACAAAAGAGATTCTCTAAATTCATGCGATCAATTCTTATCCATGTCATGCAATTCATAGACTTTAAAATACAAATGTTGGCGATGCACTTTTCAATCAAATGTTATAAATGAAGCATATAAGAATCATACCATGCATGCAATGAGAATAGAAAAAATCATGGCATTCACATATTCATAACAAATTATGAGAAATCTCCATAGCTAATGTATTTCGCAAAGTTTCAGCATTATCAAATATCTCCAATCATGCACAACTCCAATCTAATGTCAAACTCACTCACATGGTCAAATGAATTCAACCCCCCTCCCCCAAGCTTAGCTTGAGGCATCACATCTAAAGAAAAAGGATTGGAGAAAATGGGATTTTTGCCTTGGTTTTCCCGAGTATTTTTGTAACTCCAATAATGAGATATAGAAACTCTCTTTTTTTTATCTTTTTGTTCTCATTTTTCTTTTTGGCTTTTTGTAGGAGCTATATGATTTGTATTTTGGATTTTTTTGCTCCTTTTGGCTTTTTGTACATTTTGGAGCTAACTTTTTTCTTTTGCAATGGATTTTTGGAAATAGATGCGGTATAAGTAGTTGCAAGGGGTGAACTCAAGTGATATGTCAAGAAATAAAGAAATATGAGGAGAAAGAAATATAATGTAACACTCGGTTCACTCTAAGATGTGCACGAATGGTTCATTAAGATAATACGTCAACTAAAATTCATAAGTAAGCATGGATATTCTAAATCATTTCAATAAACAGAGAAGTCAAGCGGTAAAGCGTACAATCATATCAGGTATACAACAGAAGGTGAATAAGACAATAAAACAGATGCTTCAAATATACAAATGATGCGTGAATCTTGGTGCATTTCCAACAAAAGCATACTAAGCACTAATCCATACATTCAGCTTCAATAAATGTCATGCATTCATTTAGAGATATCATCAAAAGAAATATAACTGCAAGCATATGGATAGCAAGAACTGAAATACTCTAACTAGCATGGTAAGGATAATAAGTAACGTGATAGCTGCTAAAGCTATAAGAGATATCATCACAGAGAATAAATCTAGCGAGATAGTAAAATAGAAAGAAGCATGCAAGCATACCGAAAGATGGAAAATATGATGCTAAAAGGAAATAAAATAAAATGGAGGAAGATGGGTGGAAAAAAATAAGAAGAGGTAAAATGAAAGGACAAAATAAAGGATAAAAAGCGATAGAGCTCATCCCCCAAGCTAAACACGGCATCCTCACTATGGAGAACACACATGCACGACGGGAAATAATCCTAGGTGGAGTGGGTGGGTGAAAATAAAGGCAAAATAAAAAAGGAAAAAAACTATACAAATGTAAAAGAAAAATGCAGATGCATGTCTTAATGCCTATAATATGTGCAAGCAAGCAGATGATGCAAATGAGGGATATACATGCAAATGGAATATGATCGGTCCTCCTCCAGGCTAAATAAGTGCAAGGCCCTGAAAACACATATGGGCTCATAAATATGGATGGGGAGAACATGAGCAAAAATAAAGATCAAGCAGGGGCACCGCCTTTTGGTGGTGGTGATGGGTCCCGCGGCTGAGGACCAGAGATGTGACGTTCGGTGGGTCAAAAGGTAGGCTGGCAGGTGTGAGGACAAGAGGGTCAACTAACGGTGAAACCGGCTCATCGGAAAGTGTGACATGCCCAGTAGAAGCCTGAGCAATCGGCTTGGAGAGCGGTGCAAGTGTGACCGGAGGAGTGGGTGCAGCTGTGATCGGAGGATCAGGTGAGAGTATAACAGGGGGTGCACGCTGCATCCTCAGAATTTCCCTAATGTCCCTAATGTCCCAGCTCACTGACTTGTGGTGGGTGGAGACCGAGCAGGTGAGGGTGGCACAGTCACGCCTCAAACCAGCAACCTCGTCCTCCACCGCTGACAAGCGTGCATCAGTGAGGCAGTAATGAAGTGGTGGACATGTGCCCCTAGGTGCACCTCTCTCAACACGGACCTATGCAGGTGATGCATGGGGTCTGAAAGCAAACTCGGGAGAGGTGGCCTAGGGGGATCTCAGCATAGGAGGGGATAGGAATGGAGCCGAGATCAGGTGCGGAGGTCGAAGCAGGGACCTCAGAAATAGGAGTCGTTGTGGCAACAGAAGTGTGGATAGAAACCACGACGCACTCAGTGAATATTGTAGTCGTACCATGAAGAGTACATGTGGACTCTTAAATGGGGTGATTGGAAGGAATGGGGTCCACGGCTGTAGAGAGTGTGCTGGTAGTGACTGAATGGGTGGGGACAGAACAGGTGGGGACAGGCTCCGAAATTAGTGAGGCGGTAGGCTCAGGAGCAACAGAAACAGACGTGCCCTCAGGTCCGGGCATGAAAGAATGTGTGGCAGTGATCTCGGGGATAGAGGTGTGGACAGCCCCGGGAGTCACTATGGTGGTGGTGGTGGTGGAACTGACAGAAGTAATGACAGAAGTGCTCACCAGTGGTGTGGTGGTGGTGGTAGAAGCAATGGAAGTGCTGGCAGGCTCATCGTCAGAACTAAGCTCCCAGTCCTCGTCGCCAGCCTCGACGGCGGGATGGGCAGCTGGTTGAGCAGGATGCTCAAGGACGTGGATGGCTGGGATGGGGAGAATGCTAGGAAGGAGTCAGTCAAGCATGACTGGCTCTATCTGTGTAAGATCGGGGCGGGGCAGCTACATGTGATGCTCGCAGCAGGTGCCTAGAAGATAAATCCAATGGCGCTCACCATGGGGCCTGATAATATGCATGCGAGTAAGCACATCTGTGTCAAGTCTGGTAGGCCCAGATGCTACCACTAGATCGGCTCGAAGTGCAAGGTCGAGTATCAAAGCAAAAAATGATGAAGAAACCACCACAACAGATCTCTATAGTGGCAGAGGTCTGGAGAAGGAGGCGGTGGCATAGCCAGCGGGTTGTGTCAGATAGTAAGAATGGGTAGAGTGTGTCGTCGGGCCACCGTCTAATGGCACGGGTCATCCCCATAAGGTGTGCAAGCTCTGGTATGGAAAGGGTCCCGACCTCGAGTCTGGAGAAGACGGTGGTGGCGATGTGGCGCTGTGCATATCGGAGGCAGGGGTGGATAATGGAGGATGACTTTGACCTACTAGGGCTGAAGCTGCGAAGACATAATAACTGATGCCAGAACTCCTCGGCATCAAATGAGCCGAGCTCGACATCAGGAGAGTAGACCTGGTCTGTGTACGGGATATGAGGAAAATGAAAGTAGGCATGGGTCATGGCGTATATGATGACAACGTCACGATCTAGTAACCAAAAATGGATACCATCCCCCTCCCTGATGATATAACTCATCGTCTCATAGGTGAGGGGAGTGTATGTGCATGCGTGCATCGTCGGGAAGTGGTCCCATCATATGGTCTGATAGAGTCACTAGATGCCCTGAAGGATGCCCAGGCTCATGAGGGCGGTGATGGATGCGAATCGGGTGGGGATGATGGGGTAGCGCGAGATGACATCGAATCACAAGCGGTGAGTGACATCCCTGAAGACAATGTCATATGTCCTCAAAGTGCCATTGGGTGGCTGTGGAGGTGGTGGAGGTGACGGAGCTACTGCGGGAATGGGAGTGGCTGTGGTGGGTGGGGCCTCTAGTGCTAGAAGCATAGGGGATGGTGAGCGTGATGATGTGGGTGAGGACGTGGTGACGTCCAAATGCTCACCGGGAGAGGGTGATCAGCGTCGACGGTATGCAGGCTTAGAAGAGGAGGGACCGGGGTCAGCGGCCTTCCTCTTCTTGGCCAGGGGCTTCCTAGGTCTAAGCCTAGGCAGCATCATGGTGTGTGTAGTATGCAAACTAAAGCGACATAATATTCGTTATAAATAATAATGCAAGGAACGGGTGTACCGATATCGCGAAGCGAAGCAGTCGCAACAAACGGGTGTACGTGCAAAGCCTCGAACAAGACGTCCCTCAAGCTATACCAAACCAAGCATCTCCTCAAAATGCTCCAAATGTACCTGCAATAGGTTAGGAAGATAATATTAGAAGCGGGTTTTGAATTAATTTTTGTTTAGGGTTCTAAATTAGAAAAAATTAAATGTAGGGGTTGAAATGAGGAATGGTGGAGAGAGGGAGATGTGGGGAGAGAGTGTGGAGAAAGAGGGATGGAGGGGAGTGAGAGGTGGCTAGACCGAGTCGATGGAGGATGGCGGTGCTCAGGCGGAGGGCAGTGGTGGTTTTTTCGATAGGGTGCGGGTCGAGCGAGGGTTAATGTTGAGTGTTTTGGGAGCTCGGATGGAGGGTTTTGAATTGGGGGCGT
Organism: Scilla litardierei; assembly: GCA_030789695.1. Classification (NCBI taxonomy): domain Eukaryota; kingdom Viridiplantae; phylum Streptophyta; class Magnoliopsida; order Asparagales; family Asparagaceae; genus Scilla; species Scilla litardierei. Next base: position 267,164,788 of record CM061133.1, on the reverse strand, counting down.
TTAGGGCTCGGCTTAGGGATTTAATAGGCCGAGTTCGAATCGGTTTAAGTTTGTGGGTCACTCTCTATTAATCGTTGCTCGGTCGAGTAGCACAAGCTACTCGATCGAGTAGAAATGATGAAAATTTAAAAATTAAAACCCCAAGCTGCGTCCAGCTACTCGACCGAGCTGCTTACTCAGCTCAGTCGAGCTGAATTAAAACAGAGTAGTGATTTTAGCTCATTTTGCTCCGACTATAGCTCGACTGAGTAGGGTAGCTACTCGGTCGAGTCGAATTATAAACAGAGCAACGTTTTCAGCATTGTTGAGCTCCGACTGTAGCTCGACCGAGTAGGTTAGCTACTCGGTCGAATGCAATAAATTTCCAAAGTGCAATTTTTGCTCCATTTTCTAGTTGACTGTAGCTCGACCGAGCAGGGTAGCTGCTCGATCGAGTAGCATCTCATTGCTCTACAGGCTAATAAGGCTCCTCTAAATGTCTCATATTGATTCCTTCTTCTCTTTTCCATCGTTTCACGCGCTCTCTACATTGTTCAACCTGTAGAAGGAAGAACACATCAAAATTTTTATATTTTAATATTTTATGAATTTCTAAGGGGGGAAAACACGTTTTTATTTTGGTTTTTTGAATAAAAAGAAGAATAAAAGAAAGAAATAAAGCTAAAAGAAAGAAAATTTGGGTTGCCTCTCGATAAGCACTTGTTTAAAGTCGTAAGCTCGACTCCCTCAAGGTTTTCAATTTCACTCGATGATGTTGGGCGCATATGAAATACGCCCGTCGTGCTTCCCAATGAGGCCTTGTGGAGGAAGTCGGCATGCCTCTACTCATTGCCTTCAGCGGCCGAAAAGATCGTAGCCTCAGGTTGTTGATCGTGCAATGGTATATCGGAAGGATCCTCATCTAGCACTCGCAAGTAGGTGGCCAATGCCTTATCAACTACGACATCACCGTCGTCGTCTAAGCTCGTCCTCATGGGATCTTTGGAGATTTCTTCCATGGCGTATTCATTAGTAGCTTCGTCCTCTATGAGCTCAAGGTAGCTTGCATCCTCGCGTGGAAAATGCTCCTTCATTGGGTTTTAGAATTGGAACTCGATCTCAATATTGCCAACATTCATAGATAGCGTCCCCCTCTCGGACGTCGATCAAGACTGCAGCTGTGGCCATGAATGGATGTCCCAGAATAATCAGAGAACTCCCCTTCTTGGACATGTCCATGATAAAAAAGTCCACAGACATGCATATCACACCTGGTATCTGTAGAATGACGTCCCATGCGATGCCTACTGGGTATGTGATTGATTGGTCCGCTAGTTGAATACTCATGCTGGTAGGCTCAAGCTCCGTCCTTGTATTGAGCCTCTTTAAAATAGTGAGTGGAATCAAACTAATGCTCGCCCCCAAGTCGATCAATACTCTATCAATAGGGGTGCCACCTATGGAGCACGACACCGTGAAACTTTTGGGATCCGACAACTTATTTGGTAGGGTGTTCTTTATGATGGAGGTGCAACTATCCACTAGTTTCACCGCTTATTGCTTGCGCTTCCCAGCTATTAGATCTTTCAAGAATTTAGCATACATGGGGATCTTCGTGAGCGCATCCATGAAGTGGATATTTAGATGAATTCCCTTGAGAAGATCTATAAATTTGGCATACTTTTTCTCTAGCTTTGCCAAGGCTAACCTATGAGGATAAGGAGGTGGAGGTCGACTTCCCTTGTCCTTGGCGGCATCCTTTGGAATAGATTTTTCAGAAGTAGTAGCATCCGCCAGTGCCGTAGTGGTAGGAATAGGCAATGTGGAAGGTGAAGCCTCCTTCTCTCCAATGGCATGTGGCTCCTTCGAGCTCTCTCCTCATTTCCGGCCACAATAGGTTTAGATGTAGTAATATCCTCCTCTTGAGTAGGAGTAGATGATCGTTTGCCCACATTTTTAGAAACTAGCACCATTACAATGTCGGTACTCTTTTCTCCTCTTGTAGAGACTGCTACCACTGTGTTGACTTGGCCCCCTAGGATTTGGCTCAGGTTGAGAGGGCAATCTCCCTTAAGTCTTCAAAAGTTGAGACACTTGGGAAGTCAGTCCTTCAACGGAGGCTTGAAAATTCCTAAAAGTTGCTGAATTGTCTGCATTAGTCTTCATTTTGCTACTAATAAAAGCATCCAAGGTCGCCTAGAGATTTGGTTTTTGCTCCACCGGATGCTGATACTGTTGCTGTTGCTGATAAGGCTGGCGATTATAGTAACCCGGCAGTCTGTAAGGCCCAGATGGCCTGAATCCATATTGTTGCTACTGTGGATGTAGCCCTTTCTGCTGAGGGGGTTATGGTGGCCTCTGTTGGGTTGGAGGTTGCAATCTCCATCGGGGTTGCTATAAGAAAATCCGGGATGATTTCTCGTCGAAGGATTCTGCCATTGATTTCTCCCCTCTCCTGCTATAAAATTGACTTGCTCCACCGGTAAAACCATTCCTTTGCATGACCCACCCATGCTCGGCGTAGTCCTCATGTGTAGCGTAAACTGGAGCTCTTGCTGTAGTAATAATAGTGTCCAACATCTGCTCAATTCGTGCAACCTGCTTGCAAAGAGTCTCAAGCTGGCCCTTAAGCTGTATAGCAATCTTCACCTCTGAATTTGTACCTCTAAGTGTCGAGCGTTCATCACTCCATTGTTGGTTGTTGGAGGCCATTTGCTCCAACAAAGATATGGCCTCCTCAGGTGGCTTGGATAATAGGGCGCCTTGAGCGGAGACGTCAATGATCATCTTGGTATCTGGCTTGAGCCCATTGTAGAAACTTTGAATAAGGTCCCTCTTCGGGACACCATGGTGCAGGCATTGATGCTGCAAGTCCTTAAATCTCTCGCATGCCTCATATAGTGACTCCTGATGAAGCTGCTTAAAGTTGGTGATTGTCCCTCTGATCCTCACCATTTAGGACGGTGGATAGAACTTGTTAATAAAGACCAAAGCCAACTGTTCCCAAGTTATGAGGTATTCGCACGGTGCGCCCTCAACCAAAAAGCGGCCTTGTCCTGTAGGGTGAACGGAAATAATCTGAGCTTAATTACATCGTCGCTCATATCCTTTACCTGGAAGGTATCGCACTTCTCTAGGAAGAGGTCTATATGATGGTTAGGGTTCTCGTGTGCCCATGGAATGGGTCCTGCTGTAATAAATTGATCAAACCAGTCTTCAATTGAAAAGGTTCCTGCTGTCAGCTGCGGTCTCAGGATAGAAGATGTACTATATAAATTGGCCTTTATGTGATCCCGAATAGAGCCAGTACATGGAGGGATATTAGTGTTGCCTTCTGCCATTGGTTCAGAAATAATAAGATTCCTCTTTTATGCTCTGAGTCTCCTTGATGTTCTTTCAATCTTGGGGTCAAATAGTAATATATCGTCAAAACTCCCGAGGCGAGTGTTCATGTACAACAACAAACTCAGAGAAAAAAAAGGCAGTAGTAAAAGAATAAAAATAATAAAAATATGGAAAGATGAGAAATGGTAAGAGTTGCTAACAAATTCTTCAATAAATAAATAAACCCAAGTAATAACCGTTACCTCCCCGGCAACGGCGCCAAAAGCTTGATGCACTCCGTATTTACACCGGAAACTATCATACTGGCACGGTGTCAGAGCTTTGTAATACAGAAAGATATCGATCCCACAGGGAGGCGATGCTAGTAGACTTTGGTATTTTCTAGATCTTAGAACGTTGTCAACGGGCGTACTCAAATTAGTTGTCACTAATATCTCTTATCAAAGATTATCAACAATATAAAAAGACTAGAGCATTAGGAGTCACCAATAGGATCGTCGGACATCGATGCTAGTCTAGAACTCTAACGTTGAATTGGCTTTATTAGGGAGAGATCGTCGCATCTAAAAAAGTAGAAATCATGGCCAACTATCGTTGAGCCACTCGTCTAACGTATCCCGTGTTAGCCCCACCTCGTGGATAGACTCTTACGCGATATGTACATTACGATTGACAATTATACTCAATCTTGCTCATACCACCCCATAGGAATTAGAGCTCGATATGTGACTTGATGGCTCTTATAAGTAATATAGGAATGCCGGTAGATCCTGTCAGAAGTTCATGCCACCTCGTGGAAATGTAGAGAGATGATGCCCTCGAGGCTATTTATCTCTGTGTGAATAGCATAAACATCTTGTTCGGAATAACAATAAGCTGTTTGGTAATAATTTATCTAAGTTATTTTATAATGTAGTTAACATTAGATATTAACTTAGGTGAAGTCCTGAGACTTTATGCAAGGTCAAACAGATATCGAGATGCATATCTCGATCATGGAGAAATGTTTGACCGTCTGTAGCATAAGTCTAAAAGGGTTCGTGGTCGTAGATGTTTTGAGACAAGGATATCGAAACATCGGATAGACCATTATGTCTTAGTCTTCACCGTTTAGCGGTGGCGATGATCTCATGATCGTTTGACTTGGCAAAGTTGAAGACGAGACACAGGTGCTCATTAGAGAATGAGTTCACTGAACGACCCACAAGAGTTATCATATGGTTATATTGACCAATCTGTCAATGATAACTCTTAGTGATGATAGGCAAGTTGGTCTTTTGACTTGAGATTATTTTACGAACCTGTGCATGAACAGTGCCACTTAGATCATTGACCTAGCTTCGAGGCTAGGCCTGTCGAAAGGTCTTTGATCGGGTGTCACTTGAAGCGTACGAGGAAAGTAATGATCAAGAGAGGATTCGTCTCTCCCGGTCAATGGGAGTTAGTGTCGTAGAGTTAGTTTGGTCTTTAGTACAATCTCTTATCAGAGTATGTTGGAAGAAGTCCAAAATTAGTTGACTAAAGATCGATAGAAACTAACCGGAGTCAAATTATTGGGGTTGACAGTTTGACCGTACCCTAGACTTGATCTACATGAAATATTTTAGACGAAGAGACTAAAACTGCGGAACTTATCACGGGCACAGTCGGGGTGGTCCCGAAAATACTCATGTCGATGAGTCAACCACATAATTATGATTTTGAAGCAGGGACGGCAACCACTGCTCGTGGTCACTGCCGTATAGGGCTTCGAGCCCAACCTGTTGTAAGGGTCAGGCTGTAGGGTCTCACACAGAGTGCGACCTTTGTCTAGTAATAGGTATAAATTAGTTAGGGAGAATAATTTGCATTTGATGCAAAGGAAGAGGAAATTGCATTTTGATGCAAATGACAATTTAAGCTAAGATAGGGGACTAATTTGCATATGATGCAAAAGAGATTAAATGTGTCTTAAATAGTTTAAGACCATATTTAATAAACTAAACGCAAGGAAAAGTTCACGGGTAAGACGGGAATGTCCCGGTCAAAACCCAAGTTCGAACGACATCCAAATCGGATACCAAATGCTCAAGTTAGAGCCAAAACAGCCAAAGGAGCCCAAACGGGTCAGCCCAACAGGTTTAGGCCGAACCCTGCCTGGAAACGGGCGCAGGCACCCGCTAGGAGCGGGCGCAGGCCCGCACCTGCTCCAGCAGGCACGGGCGCATGTTGGATAACAGGCACAGGCCGCGCCCGCTCCAGCGGGCATGGGCACCCGCCAGAAACGGGCGCCGGCCTGCGCCGGCTCCTGCAGGCACGGGCGCCCATGCGCCCGCTGGGCGCGTGTGCCGTACACGCCCAGGCAGGCATGTGCAGTGCAAGCGCCTCGAGGCACATGCGCAATACGCGGCTGGCGCAGGCGGGGTCAATAAGCTACCTAGGTCAGCGTGCATTTGCGGCGGCTGGCTGTTTGCGTGTTTTGTGGGTTTGGGCTGATCTTTGGACATATAATTGGAGCATCAAACGGACTCGGATTGACGAGCCATTTTTTCCTATGCGTTCACCGTTGAAAGCCCTTCGTATTGATAGGTTGTATCAATCACGAAGCTCAACGGTGAGGGAGTTAAAATTCGCGGAAGTTTTCCCTTTGTGAAAGACAAACTAAATTGAATTTATTAACTCCAAATTTAGTCCCACACCGGATTTTGAGTAAAGGGGAGCAGTCAGCCTCTTATATAAATAGGGTTCTGCTCCCCTCCTCTAAACTCGTCCCAAGCTCCAGATCTGAGCAGCTCTCGTAAATGTTGGAGCACGCTCGGATCTGGGCTTAAATTAATATTCTCTATCTCCATATATTTCTGCCTTACTCCTGAGGGCTCTAGCAAAGCCATGAAGGAGTTCGGATTCTGATCCGAAATCTTTGCGAAGGCTTTGACTCACGTGAAACTTTCTTCGGCGCGTGGTTGGCTCGGTGACATGAGAATTGCTCTCCTCGGGATGCGGAGCAGTTCGAGGAGCGGTTCGAGGAGCAGCTTGGCGTAGGACGGGGAGCGGCTCGGAAGACGGTGCGGAACATCTTACCCGCCCCAGGGTTGAGATTCCCTGTATGTGTTTTATAAGATTTCGTTTTAATTATTCGCAGTAGTTTAGATCCCTCTTGGGGTGGTCAAATCCATCCCGAGTTGGCAGAGATCCTGGCTAAGAGGGTCTGGTTCCTTAGGGCTGCATGTTAATTAGATTAACATAATTTTATTTTCTGTTGCAAGTTTATGCCTATGTTCCGTCCGACTTCGGACGGGAATAGAGTTTTTGTGCCCTAAGGGTCCACGAAAACCATTCAATGGTATTGGAGCCTTATCTGTATGCTGATCTAGGACTACGATTAATTAATTGAACGCTTTTAAATAAAGAAAAATGTTTTCTTTAAATTTATGCGATAAGTTTAAAATGATCTTTAAAAAATTTTATATGATAAATTTTTTAAGCATGGAAATTTTTTAACTGCTGTTTTAAATTTATGTGATACTTTTAAAACTGATTTTAAAACTTTTTAAATTTATACGATAAGTTTAAAATGATTTTAGATGTTTAAAAATTTTATATGATAAATTTTTAAGCATGAAAATTTTAAAATGATGTTTTAAATTTATGTGATAATTTTAAAACTGATTTTAAAACTTTAAAAAATTTATGCGATAAGTTTAAACTGATTTTAGATGTTTAAAAATTTTATATGATAAATTTTTTAAGCATGAAATTTTTTTAAAATGATGTTTTAAATTTATGTGATAATTTTAAAACTGACTTTAAAAGTTTAAAATTTTTATGCGATAAATATTTTAAGTAGCATGCAAATTTTGTGATCTTTTAAAACAAATTCTTTTTATTTTTATGAGATAAAATAAAATGTTTTAAAAATCATATTTTAAATTTAAATGATAAAGTTAAGTATGCATGCTAAAATTGTTTATTTGATAAAAGTTGTTCTATTTAATTATTAAATAGTTGTACACTCTTTTATGCGATAAAATTAGTGTTACTTTATTATGTTAATGGCTATGTCATCTTGTCCCTTATTTAATAACACAAGACAATACCTCTTAGGTTAGCCATTAAGAAGCCATTAAAATTTATGAGATAAATTCTAATGACATGCTATGTTTTAATAATACATTAATAACACTTTAAAACCTAATTCCTGATTAGGGTAGTCCCTTTAATGGAATTTAATTCTAATTGTTATGATATTAATTCTCATTAAAGGGCTTCGCTTTTAGCATTGTTAATAAATTTATTAAAATGCTAATAACGATTAAGATAGCACGTGAACCTCATAGTTGATAAGGATTTAATAAAAGTTATTAAACAAATCCTAAAATTTTGAATTTAAGGATTCAACTAGTTGATAGGATTTATTAGTTGTTAATAAAAGCCTTTTAGTCTATGGCACGCATATAAAAATGACAAGCTTCATTAATTGGACCATGATACAGTCAATATGCTTGGCTAAGTTTTTTGGATCACCCTATAAGGGATAGTGATCCTGGCTTAGTCAATTCATTGGATGTGTTCCACTGGACCGCAATGACGCGAATCATGACTATATGACACCCTGGACTATATCTAAGTCAAATATGTTAATAATATTCTTCAAGATTAGCCGTAGACCTCCTTGTTTTAGGGGTTGGCAACTATAAAACCCATGTTTCAGTTGTTGAGCTACACTCAAGCTGTGACATGGCAACCTTGTAGAAACCAACTCCTTAAATACATAAGATGAAATTTTGACTTGACTCAAACCGTCGTGTCATGAATACACCGAGCGCCGGTGTAAGTTAAGTCAATGATATAGTCTGGCTAGATGTAGTCTAAGACCTGACTCAAACCGACGGGTCGTGCATACACCGAGCACCGGGGCAAGTTAGGCTAGACACAAAAACAATGGTCCGACTAGACTAGACATTATGATTTGGATGAGCACACTCATGATCACAAATGGCTAGGGGTAAAAACCGATAAGAGGGTCATGTCTGATATGATCGATGAAGAGTCATCTTCCGATTACAGAGTCAAGCAACTTGTTGAGCTACACTCAAGGTTGTTAGGCTCAGGGTGATTGGATCTCTTACCCATTTATTTAATTCGATTAAATCGTTCATTGTTAAGGCTTAAAGATGATCGTAAAAATAGTGGGAGGATATAGATAGATAAAAGCCATTCTACCTATATTTAATATTGAACATATGCTAAACTAGGGCAAGACTATGTTTACAGATGGAATCAAAATAAAATATTTTAATGAAATAAGGTAACTAGTCAAATAGGTTGATTAATTGAATATCAAGTTAAATTCTAATTGATAGAATTAAACTATATTCTCGTTGACATTAAAATGACATTCTAAAGAATAGACTTAAGAAATATGATTTCATTAAGTTCGGGGTCCAACAAATAAATTCACGCTACATGTCACTCGCCTCTATATAGGGCAGATTGAACATATAGGATATTCGAAGTATGTTTCTCCCTACAACTTGTTGACCTACACTCAAGGTTGTATGGAAAAATAATTTTGATCCGCAAAGTTCGAGAATTCGATCAAACTGTTTGAGTCGAATTCGAGTGCATGAGCGGTGCAAGACTATGCATCCCAACCGGATCTTGAGACAAGCAACTTGTTGAGCTACACTCAAGCTTGCTAAGCTCAGTCGTTTGGATACATGAGATGCTTGCATAGCTATTCATTTATGTTGGGCTATTTAATATCTAAATGTGAGTTAAAAAGGAAGAAGACACTTCGGAAAGTCTTTCGAGTTAAATAGTTTAATTTATCATTAGTAAAGGCATAAGTAGGAGGAAATGAAAATGTGACATATTTTGATGTCACGATTTCAGAATAATTGTTATACAAAAGACGTCTAACACATTTTGACGAATGTCGTCACCTTGCTTCTAAAGCAATGTTTTGTGTTAGTAATTTGTAATAACTATACTATATTAAATGTTAATATATAAATACACAAGATAGTAGCAAACTTATATGGCAAAGTAGACTAGGCCGTATCGAGAGACTAAGCTTCACAAGTCACATAAAGAGGGGTCTGACCTCTCGTATTATGAAGTCTGCGGACACTTGTGAATCTTATCCTCTTAGATATAATGGCCGAAACCCATCTGTAAGATAACGGGAGAATGAGTTGTCAAACTCAGTCTCGTACATACTGATGTACCCGAGTCTAGATTAACCAAAATACGTTATTATTATATTTTATTAAGCCATGTGTTCATGATGAAACACAAGTCTGATAAAATAAAGAACGAAATGACAAAAGTATTTAAACTGATTCGATTAGAGCGAATGGTCAAATACTTAGCTGCATACAATCTTGCGTAATTAAAAGAAAATGTGATTTTCTCTCAGGTCAAGTCTGTTAACACATCGGTGTGTTAAAAGGTATGAATCACACTTAGTTAGACTTGGTGCGATCCATAGCAAGTGACTCTGAGTTAAGTCCTTCCTCTGGGTTAAGACCCAGATAGTAATGCCTTTTGATAAGTTCTATGAGGACATTATCAATAAGATATTCATTAAATCAATTGTAAGGAAGTTGTATAAATACTAGAATCTCGTGAGACGAATTGTCGAGTTAGACATCATAACTGATGATGACTTAGTCAACTTCCGGGATGAAATTTGGAGTAATAACTCCGAATTATAACTTGATGCAATCAGAATAGGTCCATGTGCGTAAATAAATTTTGGAATTTAGTTTACATGCCCAAGGAAAATGTTTCCTCACTTTCTGCAAGTAAATCTTTAAGTTAAAAGATTGGAGCAGCAAGAAAATAGTGAAGTACAATCATGTTGGTCGAGAACAGATTTCATCCTAATTCCTATAAAACGGATTCTGATGAAACCATTTTCATCAGTAGATGTGTACAGATCTACTCGGACCAAACTCGATGTAAACGCTCATGTTGACCATGAAAATTAGAGCATTCACTTATAAGCTCGTGTTTCTAAATATGATTTAGACGAACCAACTTATATGAATTAGCCAGAAAGTTTTCAAGGTCAGTGGGAGCGTATAAATCAAATGCGAGGCATCAAAGGGATGGACATTTATTTTGACAAAGTAATCAAAATGTTTGACACTGTATCAGAAATAGAAATGAGCCATTTGAAATGACCAATAACTAATTTAAAATTATTATCATAAGGTACGATGAACTGGATAAGATTCAAGGAAATAAAATATTATGGATTCCAAAAGACCAAGTGAATTATTTGAATGAGATTCAAATGGTTGGTCTAACATGAACATAGAAACCCCTTAAGTCTATGTTGTAGATGGTTTAGCAGATCCACTCACGAAGGCTCTACCAAATGAAGTCTTGAAAAACTTATGTGTAAAAACGGTATGAGATATCGGGATAAATTGGCCTGAGTGCAAGTGGGAGATGTATGGAGATGATGCCCTCGAGGCTATTTATCTCTGTGTGAATAGCACAAACATCTTGTTCGGAATAACAATAAGCTGTTTGGTAATAATTTATCGAAGTTATTTTATAATGTAGTTAACATTAGATATTAACTTGTCCTGAGACTTTATGCAAGGTCAAATAGGTATCGAGATGAGTATCTCGATCATGGAGAAATGTTTGACCGTCTGTAGCATAAGTCTAAAAGGGTTCGTGGTCGTAGATATTTCGAGACAAGGATATCGAAACATCGGATAGACCATTGTGTATTAGTCTTCACCGTTTAGCGGTGGCGATGATCTCATGATCGTTTGACTTGGTGAAGTTGAAGACGAGACACATGTGCTCATTAGAGAATGAGTTCACTGAACGATCCACAAGAGTTATCATATGGTTATATTGACCAATCTGTCAATGATAACTCTTAGTGATGATAGACACGTTGGTCTTTTTACTTGAGGTTAATTTACGAACATGTATGTGAACATTGCCACTTAGATCATTGACCTAGCTTCGAGGCTAGGCCTGTCGAAAGGTCTTGATCGGGTGTCACTTGAAGCGTACGAGGAGAGTAATTACCAAGAGAAGATTCGTCTCTCCTGGTCAATGGGAGTTAGTGTCGTAGAGTTAGTTCGATATTTAGTAAAATCTCTGATCATAGTATGTTAGAAGAAGTCCAACATTAGTTAACTAAAGATCGATAGAAACTAACCGGAGCCAAGTTATTCGGGTTGACAGTTTGACCGTACCCTAGACTTGATCTACACGACATAGTTTAGATGAAGAGACTAAAACTGCGGAACTCATCACGGACACAGTCAGGGTGGTCCCGAGAATACTCATGTTGATGAGTTAACCACATAATTATGATTCTGAAGCAGGGACGGCAACCACTGCTCGTGGTCACTGCCGTATAAGGCTTCAAGCCCAACCTGTTGTAAGGGTCAGGCTGTAGGGTCTCATACAGAGTGCGACCTTTGTCTAGTAATAGGTAGAAATTAGTTAGGGAGAATAATTTGTATTTGATGCAAAGGAAGAGGAAATTGCATTTTGATGCAAATGACAATTTAAGCTAAGATAGGGGACTAATTTGCATATGATGCAAAAGAGATTAAATGTGTCTTAAATAGTTTAAGACCATATTTAATAAACTAAACGCAAGGAAAAGTTCACGGGTAAGACGGGAATGTCCTGGTCTAAACACAGGTTCGAACGGCGTCTAAATCGGACACCAAATGCTCAAGTTAGAGCCAAAATAGCCCAAGGAGCCCAAACGGGTCAGCCCAACAGGTTTGGGCTGAACCCTGCCTGGAAACGGGTGCGGGCGCCCACTAGGAGCGGGTGCAGGCCTGTGCCTGCTCTAGCAGGCGCGGGCACCCGCTGGATAACGGGCGCCCGCTTGAAACGGGCGCCGGCCTGCGTCCGCTCCAGCAGGCGCGGGCGCCCGTGCGCGCGCTGGGCAGGGGCACCGTAGGTGCCTAGGCAGGCGCATGCAGCACATGCACCTCGAGGCACGTGCGATGCATGCGGCTGGTGCAGGCGGGCCCTACAATTTTCCTAGGTCAGCGTGCATTTGTGATGGTTGGCTGTTTACGTTTTTTGTGGGTTTGGGCTGATCTTTGGACATATAATTGGAGGGTCAAATGGACTCGGATTGACGATGCGTTCTTTCCTATGCGTTCACCGTTGAACGCCCTTCGATTGATAGGTTGTATCAATTAATAAGCTCAACAGTGAGGGAGTTAAAATTTGCGGAAGTTTGCCCTTTATGAAATACAAACTAAATTGAATTTATTAACTCTAAATTTAGTCCTACATCGGATTTTGAGTAAAGGGGAGCAGTCAGCCGCTTATATAAATAGGGGTCTGCTCCCCTTCTCTAAACTCGTCCCGAACTCCAGATCTGAGCGGCTCCCGTAAATGTTGGAGCACGCTCGAGTCTGGGCTTAAATTAATATTCTCTATCTTCCTATATTTCTACCTTACTCCTGAGGGCTCTAGCAAATCCACAAAGGAGTTCGGATTCGGATCCGAAATCTTGGCGTAGGCTTTCACTCGCGTGAAACTTTCTTCGGCGCGTGATTGGCTCAGCGACCCGAGAATTGCTCGCCTCGGGATGCGGAGCGGTTCGAGGAGCGATTCGAGGAGCAGCTCGGCGTGGGACGGGGAGCGGCTCGGAAGACGGTGCGGAACATCTTGCCTGCCCCAGGGTTGAGATTCTGTGTATGTGTTTTATAAGCTTTCGTTTTAATTATTTGCAGTAGTTTAGATCCCTCTTGGGTGGTCAGATCCACCCCGAGTTGGCAGAGATCCTGGCTAAGAGGGTCTGGTTCCTTAGGGCTGCATGTTAATTAGATTAACATAATTTTATTTTCCGTTGCAATTTTATGTCTATGTTCCATCCGACTTAGGACGGGAATAGAGTTTTTGTGCCCTTAGGGTTCGCGAAAACCCTTCAGGGAATACGAACCCTAATTGGATCTCCTAACATACCTAATTAAGTTCATAGGAATCCATCAGAATTCGCACCACCTCGTGGGAATACAAACCCTATATGAAATCTCCTACAAATTTGGCTGGATCAACCAAATCACATCCCTTTTACACTAAGACAACCTAAAAATCCTAACTTTACATCTAAATCCTAATATCCTAGGGCTAATCAATCAGTCCTAGATAAGACTACTCATGGATCATGGGAATAACAATAGATAATTCAATAAAAACAAGAGAGATCACCATCGCAATAAAAGACATTAAAGCAAGCAATAAACGATTAGAAATCGTTACCAAAATGTTGCAGTGCAATAGACAATCGCAGAGAATTATGGACTCAAGATTCCAAGCAAAAGCAATAGATAGAAATTCAATCTTTGTCTTCTACAAAATTGCGACTTCTAAGAAAACTCTCTCTAAAACTACACTAAAAACTAAACTAAGGAAAATAGTCGTCTCCCTAAAATAGGGTAAAAATAGTGCTTATATACAAGGGGTAGGGACCCCACAAAAATCTGAAAATATGGGCACTTGGGCCCACCAAATAGTCTGGCCGCAGTGCCCTACTTGGTCGAGCAGCGACGCTGCTCGATCGAGCTGACATGCGGCTTCCACTTTGCTGCCGCTTTGGCTCTGGGCTGATGCGGGCTACTCGGTCGAGTAACCGCTCCACTCAGTCGAGCTACGTAGGCTAAAATTCTCCTTAAAACACTGCTCTATTTTAATTGTGCTCTGTCGAGGAGAATCTCTGCTCGATCGAGTTGTCATGCTTGCTCGGTCGAGCTACAGTGCTGGAAAAGTGGCTCGAAATAGTCGTTTTGTTTGGAGTCAGCTCGGTCGAGTGCTGAGTAGCTTGATCGAGCTGACTGGGAAATCAGATCCAAGTGCCCCTTCGTTCTCTTCTCCTCTACTCCTCCAATCTACTTCCTCACCTCACCGAACACCTGTTGAACCTTGCCAATGATGCTTTGGACATCTCGGATGTGTCCATATCTTATAAATGCTCCAATTCACTCCAAAGTTCCTGAAAATCCATATTTCTATACGAAACTCGAATATAACATTAGAAGCATGATAATATATATAAATATGAACTTTGGATGGCGAATATGATATGAAATGATGCAGTAAATACATGGAAAATATGGGCACATCAGTGACCGATGTCAAATAACCAACAATATCTCTAGAAGAAACGAGATGCCATTGAATGGCATATTGGAAATGGAGATATTCGAGGTTTATGGAATCAATTTTATGGGACCATGCCCATCCAGTCATGGCAATTAATACATATTGGTCGCGGTGGATTATGTCTCTAAGTGGATCGAAGCAGTAGCCTTGCCAACTAACCATGCACGAGTGGTTCCCAAGTTCTTCAAAAAGAACATATTCCCCCAGTTTAGAGTCCCAAGGGTAATCATAAGTGACGGAGGAAAGCACTTCATCGAAAATAAGTTTGAATCCCTCTAAAAAAGTAGGGATGTGACAGTGGATTGGGCTAGCCTATCACCCTCAGACGAGCGATCAAGTGGAAATCTCTAATAGAGAAATCTAGAGCATCCTGGAAAAGATAGTTACAAACTCAAGAAGGGACCGAGCCTCGAAGTTAGATGATGCATTATGGGCATACCATACCACCTTCAAAACCATAGTAGGAACTTCCCATTTTCCTCTAGTTTATGGAAAAGCATGCATCCTTCCAGTCGAGTTGGAGTACAAAGCATATTGGGCTATTAAACACCTGAACTATGACTGTAAGAGTGCGGAGGAGCGACGTATCCTTCAATTGAATGAGATAAATGCGTTCAGACTTAATGCCTTTGAGAGCTCCCGCATCTACAAGGAGAAGACGAAGCATTGGCACAATAAAAGCAGCATGAGAAGGTAATTCAAGGAAGGCGACACTGTACTCCTTTTTAATTCAAGACTAGGGATATTTCCATAGAATCTATGTTCGTGATGGTCTGGGCCATTCAAGGTTACACGTGTATATCTATACTGATCAGTTTAGATAGTCGGAAGAGGTGATCCCTTCAAAGTCAATGGCCAAAGGTTGAAGCATTACATCGTAGGTGGACCAATTGGAGAGGGGCAACCTTGATGCTCTTCACCCGGAACCACCATGAACACACTTATAGGGAGTCGAGCTCAAGACTATAAATGCGCACTTCTTGGGAGGCAACCCAAGTTTTTAGTTTTATTTTAGTCTTTATTTTCATATTTTTATCTAAGTTTGATAGCTTAGATATTTGATCGAATAAACACACAAATCCCAAAATTTTAATCCAAGTGTTTTCAATGCAGGAGAGGAAAAATGCGACCATGTGGTCTATCCACGCGGCCATGTGGAAAGGTGCACAAGAATGACCCAGGGAAGCAGCTGTTACATATCGACATGGTCGCATGAATTTATCACAAACGACCGCGTCAAATAGAGTCCAAAGTTATAAAAATGAGCCAAGGAATGAGCTGGAGCGACGCGGTCACGTCGCTCAAACAACTCGGTCGTTTGCTAGGTGCTAACTCTCTGGAATTTTTGGCAAAAATCACTCTCTGCACATGGTGGTTTAAAATTTTTGAATCGAACGAGTCGAACCAATTTTTCAAAGCTAAAAGACCATCCAAATTCTCAATCAATGCGGTCATTTGACCTCTTTAACGTGCCCGCAAAAAACCCAAAAGTCCAAGGCCAAAAATTCCAACCATTTTCAGCCATCAATGACTCGTTTGAACCACATGATGCGACCATGTAAATAGTGCCAACTCTCTGTTTTTGGGCCATATTTTCCACTCTTCATATGGTTGCATGAGCTCATCGAATCGACCACATCGACTAAAGTTTCGGTAATTCAAATTTTGAAAAGACGCAATCGACATGCCATCGACATGACCGTGTCGAACCGACCATGTCACACATAAACCCCATGATCTTTGAGTTTCTGAAGCGATGCAGTCGATCACGAAACGACCTGACCGTTTTGATCAACTGTGTCTCTCTATCTATATAATAATCTAGCCCTAAACGGTCGAGTTCTATTCATCTTTTCGAGCTGTTTTGACTTCCCTCGCAAATTTCTCTTCATATCCGACCACCCCAACTCCTCCAATATCTCTCCCTCTTCCAAAATCAATTCCCTATACCATATTTCACTTCCAATCTTCCTTCTTCAATCACCCTCTTTGTCGAAACGACCGCACCCATACCCTAAATCGGTCGAGTGTGGGATTTTGCTCAGAATTTGGATTGACGCAGGATGAGAGATGATCTTGGAGACTTCATTGGAGGCTTGGCACACCACCAACTAGCAAGGGAGCTTTGTCTACTTGGGTATACTCTTTCCTTTATCTCAATTTTGAATTTTTTCCCAAGTTCTTCATCGTTCACTGAATTTGCTAATTTGCATAGAAGTCATGTCTGCACAGCTAGTCACACTCATACACACTTGCATCCACGACACTATCACATTCATTATGCCTCCACGCAAGGGCACCAAGCACACTACAGCAGGACCATCCCGAGGGAGGACTACACGTGCACACACATCCACGGATGTTGCTACTACTACCACATCCACTTCTCCACCAGCATCACTTGCCATCCCACCCCCACAGATAGACACCATAGGAATCACATTCGTTAATGAACATCAACAAGACACATACATATCCCTCTATCAATGAACCATCATACCCACAAATTCCCGAGCATCCCCCCTCTGAATTCATTAAGGCTCATCGAGTGTATCCAGACCCTTCTCGATAACATATTGTGGGGTGATTTCATGGAGTGTGAGGCATGCACCTATAAGAGACTCACGCTTGAGTTTCTTAGTTCACTCAGCACCAACTCTCTGGATTTTCATTTTGCCTGATGAACAGTGACTATAGCACGCCCACACTCCCTCAACACTATATTCAATTGGCATGTGGCCATCACCCCCCGGTATCTGATCACTCCGTGTTTTACACCTTTTTTCTACATGTTTGCATGCCATTTAGATCGCTTAAATCGTGTTTTTCACGTTTATTCGACAATGTTGCGATGCTTTTCACGATTTGTTGTTTTTTTTCGTATTTCAGGAGATTTGGAGCGATTTGGAGTGATTCTGAGATGCACCCACTCCGGAGTGTCACCGACGACTCTCTTGAGGGGTATTCTGCGATTGGAGAGGAGTGGAAGAAGAAAGAACGTCGTAGGAGCGACGAGGAGGCAAAAATACGAAGAATGGGCATTTTCAGCATGCCACTCGGCCGAGTGAAGGAGTCACTCTGCCGAGCATAGACAGCCCGCTCGGTCGACCAGATCGGACACGCAACAGAGCTGATATCAGCGTGCACTTGGCCGAGCATCGCCAGACCACTCGGCCGAGCACCGAGTCACCCCTCGCCCGAGTGGAGCCAAGACGATGGCAACCAAAAATGTCCAACTCTCTGGAATCCATCAGTCAGCCCCAAAGACCGACTCGGCCGAGTGACGAACGCCGTCGGCCCGAGTGAAGAACGCCCATCGACCGAGTGAAGAAAAGTCACTCGACCGAGTGACTCCCGAGGAGACGACCCCCAAGACCCCCAACTCTCTGGAATCCGTCAAGGTCTCTCACTCGGCCGAGTTACATTTGTCACTCGGCCGAGTGAGCCGCGCTGCCTGTAGCGTAAGTTGCGATTTTGAGGCTGCGCAGGGGCAGTTTCATCACAGTTTTTGCGCGATTTTGGGGGGTATTTAACCCCAGTTTTTAACCTAGTTTGGAGAGCTTTTTCAGAACTTTTGGGCAGCCCTTTTTGAGATTACTTTTTAGGAATTAGATTTAGCTTTTAGGGAGGAGAGAAAAGTGTTAATTTGTTGGATGCTATTTTGTTCTTCATTGGTTTGTCTCTCTCCCTATCAAAAAATCCATTTTTATTGATATATTGAATATTGCTATGAATTCTATTGATTTTATTTGTGAATTTCTATTGAATTTTATTATGAATTGTGAGTAGTTCTATCGTCTTAGGGCGTAGGGATGAACCCTACGAGCCCAATTTCAAATTTGTGGTGATTAGGTAAAATTATTGCTAGAATTGATTAGGGTTAGTTTGGGATTGATTTAATACGAATAGCTAGGGATTCATACCGATTGGGATTTGCAAGAGATTGGATCCCAACTCGATAGGAAGCCCTAGAAATTCGAATTGGGTTGCAATTGAATTTCTCCGGAATCGGTTTGCAAGAGATTGGACCGAAACTAGGGTTTTCGATTGTAATTCTATACCAATACCCGTTTGCAAGAGATTGGACGGGTAGGAACTATCCCAACCTAGGTCGTAGCTCGAGTTTGCACGAGAGTGGGCTCGAGATACGATTGAACGATGATGGTGTTCTTCACGCTAGTTTGCCTAGGTTAGGGTTTGCAAGAGATTGGACCCTACCCTAGGTTTTCTATAGACCGGCAATAGCGCGAGAGCGTGAGCTTGGATCTACATTTAGTTGCAACTAGTTCACCCGAATTTCAAGTCTAGCAATTGTGAAACCTACGAACCACAATGATGAGATGCGGCAAGTAGCGGGGATTCCCTATCCCTAGACGTCTTTATTAATTTGATATTTTCTTTCGTATAATTGAACGACTGTGACCGCATTACTGCGAACATTTCTCTACTGTTCCTATAGCCAGGTTGACTGAAGAAGACACTGTCATACATCCTCCCTGTGTTCGATACCCGCTCGTCGCTACACCGTGCGCTTGCGGTAAGACTAGCGAGTTGCGTGCCCGGGACGTGTATCCGGGCTCCGATCAAGTTTTTGGCGTCGTTGCCGGGGAGGCAATATTGTTTGATTCTACCTACCTAGCTATTTTTCTTTTTTGTTCTATTATTTCTATTTTTGTTTTGCCCTTCCGTTGTGCTAACTATTTCTTTGAAACTCTATTTTCCTTGCATGTACACGAGATCCTCGGCGAACCCCGAAGAAATACTATACGATCTGGAGATCGAGCGTACATTGAGGAGGATTCGAGCGGAGAGGAGACCCGTTACGGAAGGAAATTTTATGACCCATCCTGAGACACCCGAAGAATTGGCGGAGCGAATGGCGAGGATTATTTCCATAAGAGATAGGCTTCGGCCTAAGACTTCTTCCATGACCTCGTCCATAGCCATGCCGGAGTTGGCGGCCGACAAAAAATTCGAGTTGCAGACCTGATTAGTGGTTCTTATGCAACAAGATCCTTTTCATGGGAACTCCCATGCAAACCCTCATTACCACATCCAGCTCTTCCTATCAAAATGTGCCACCTTCTAAATGCCGGGCTTCTCCGTAGATGCTATCAGACTGCGCCTCTTCCCTTTCACACTCAAGGACAATGCCTTATATTGGTTGAGGATGCAAGCTGAAGGAATCTTCACCACTTGGGATGAATTGGCGAGTGCCTTCGTCGACAAATTTTACCCGCCCTCCAAGACGGTGAAGATAAGAAGTGCTCTCATGTCCTTTAAGCAAGGACCACAGGAGACTCTCTATGAGGCATGGGAGCGCTTCAAGGACTTGCAACATCAATGTCCCCATCATAGTATTGAGGATTGGGAGCTTGTCCACAGTTTCTACAATGGACTCCAACCAGGCACGAAGCAGATTATTTATGCCACCGCAAATGGAGCCATTTTGTCAAAGACTCCCGATGAAGCTACGGCCTTGCTTAAGGAGATGGCCTCAAATAACCAACAGTGGGGCGACGAGCGAGGACACTCTTCGTCCTCCTTGAAGCCGTCTAGCATTTATGAGGCCAAGGCCGTCGCGGAGCTAGCCAACAAATTTGATTCTCTCCACAAGGTAGTGGAGAGATTGGAGAAGTACATTACGGAGCCTCAAGGAGCCCCTTCTACACCCACGTCGACAAATCATATGAGCGATTGGCAAGACTAATCCCAAGCCATGTATGTAGGAGGAGAGCATGAAGAAGGAGCGTTGGATCAAATTCAATATGTCGCGGGGAATTCTGGATATTGGGCCAATCCGGCCGCTAGAAACCATCCGGGTTTCTCATATGCCAATAATGATGGTGCATTGAACCCCCCGCAACAACAACCTCCTCAAGCTCGAGCTCCACCACCACAACCGAACTATCCACCAAGGGGGCCACCGCAACAAAACTTCCCACCAAGGCAACAAGTGGGACCTTATAGGCCACCCAGGTACAATCAAGGTTGGAGAAATCCCAACCCTCCACAAGCTCAACAACGCTCGGAATTTGAAGCTAAGATGGAGGAGTTTATGTTGGAGCAGAGGAAAATTAATGCTTCGTTGAAGGCGGGACAAGATTCTCTTACCACCGTCGTCGCTCAAATTGGGGAGCAACTTGCGTTGCTCAATAGAAACAATCAACAGTTGCCGGCTCAACCCGAGCAAAATCCACGGGGCAACACCGGCCATATCAACGCCCTGGTTGCGGTTACTACAAGAGGAGGGAAGGATACCACCCCCTATGACTCAAATTAAGGAACCCGTGGTGGAGATTCTACAAGAGAGCGAGCCGACAATTGAAGTTGAAAAAGAGAAGGAGCCGCAAGGAGAAGTGAAATCTATAATGGAGGAGCTTATTGATGAGCACCGATTTATGCCACCGGTGCCCTTCCCTCAACGGCTAGCTAGAGCCAAGATGGAGAAACGGCTAGCCAAGTTTCTCGAGTATTTAAGAGGGGTGAGCCTCAATATCCCCTTCCTCGACGCTATAGTGGAAATCCCATCCTACGCCAAGTTCTTAAAGGACTTGATTACGGGAAGGAAGAGGAAGGAGAAAATCATGCTCGCGGAGGAAGGGACTTGGTTCACAAAGAGGGAAAAGGAGCCCGCCAAATTTAAAGATCCAGGGAGTTTCCGGATTCCTTGCACTCTAGGCGGCGTCCCCCTACAAAAAGCATTGGTAGATTTGGGGGCTAGTGTTAGCCTCATGCCTCTCTCCATGTTCCGGAAGTTGAATACCGGCACGGATTTAAAGCCTACCGACATGCGGATTCAACTAGCAGACGGTCGGATTACAAGGCCGGTTGGGATCGCAGAGGACATCCCACTCCAAGTTCCGGGAGGCATATGTTTGCCATGCGATTTCGTGATAATGGACATCAAGGAGGAGGGCGATACATCGCTCATACTTGGACGCCCATTCCTCGCCACCGTCGGTGTCATCATCGATGTGCGGGAGGGGACTCTTACCTTGAACGTCGGCAACATCAAAGTGGATCTCCATATACCGAAGGCAATGAAGCACATGCCGTATCATGAGGAGCTAGATTACATGGACCTCCTCGACGAGGTCATCGAAGAGGCGATCCCCCACTCCATCGGCGCACCCCACGAAGATAGCTTCGAAGAAGGCCTAGATTTGGCCGTGGAAGAGAAGATGGAGCACTCCCCCGATATCTCCATGGCGATTGATGATGGCGATGCTGATGTCGCAAGAATACGGGAGCTCTGCAAGCTCTCGAAGTTGAGGACTCCGAAGAAAGCTCCACCGATACGACGATCGGTGTCACCGGCAAAGTCGAAGATCGGAACAATCTCTAGCTTGGGGGAGCCACCCCCCAATATTGCCCGTGATGAAGGGGCACTGAGGAAGACCACACACCACCATGATCCAAATCCGAGCGGTCTTCCCGGCAAATTCGACGGGTGCATCTCATATGCACCTAACATCTCGCGCTAAATTGAAAATTTAAAGGGGTCGAGCTCAAGACCTTAAACGAGCGCTTGTCGGGAGGCAACCCGACGGTTATCGCATTATTTCCATTTTAGTTTTTATTTTTTTTCGACTTTATTAGTGTTTTTGAGTCGTTTGCCCGAAAAATTGTGACAACGGGTCCTATTTTCTTTGACATGAGGAGGAGGAAAGGATATCTATCATATAGAGGATGACTGAGGCGAAGAAGAGCGCTCCAGGAATACGCTCAAGGCTTAGGAGGAGGAAGAAACCACCTCGAGGAAGAAAAACAGAGAGTAGAGCCAAAACAGAGCCCCGAAGCAGGAAACCGAGCCTCACTCGACCGAGTACCATTGTCACTCGGCCGAGCAAATAAAGCCATCCGCCTGAGTGGCGCACCAACGAGGGAAGTCTGCTGTACCCAACTCTCTGTCTTTTCGGTGATTTCAGTATAAACTGCCACTCGGCCGAGTGTATTTCTTCACTCGGCCGAGTGAAACTGATACCCTCCTAGGGCGAAAATTGCCGAGTAGCTTGTGCCACTCGGCCGAATGGACTTTATCCACTCGGCCGAGGGTGGCAAAGCCACTCGGTCGAGTCGTATGCGGCGGGAGAAATTTAAATTTTTTTACGTTACGTCACTCGACCGAGTAACTTAGTCACTCGGTCGAGTCGTAACTTCCCTTATATAAGGCGCTGCGGGCTCGGCACGAAATTCGAAGCGACATTTTCCCCAAATCGCCCGAGCCCTGCGTCTGTTGCTCTCCCTCACCCGCGATCGACACCCACTCGCCTGAATCACCACGCCGCCGGCCCCCGCTCGCCCGACCACCATCGACCGAGCATCCACCGTCGACCGCTGCCTCCGACGAGCTCCCTCGCCGCCAGCCGACCGTCGGAAACCCCAAATTTCACCCCTTTTCTCCTTTTCCCCTATTTTTGACGATCCGTATGCCCATTGAGCCCCTAACTCAAATCGACTTCTTTACTTATCTGTTATACCCCATCTCCCCCATGTATTTTGAATTTTATACGCTGATATCATTGTTTGATGTGCATGCTATCTTGGGGGAGTTTAGGGGAGCTTTCGGACGCGCTATTGGCTTCGTGGAGGCGGCGTGTTCGCACTTATCTGCTGTTTTGCTCTCGCGGCGTGTTCAGGTACCTTCGTTCCATTTTTTTAGCACGCCGCATTTTGCATTAGTTGGGTGAGCACTCGGGGCACACATGTCGCCCCGTACACGGCCACACACTCGGGGAGCTTCTGCCAAGCGGAAGCGGCAGGATGAGCCCAGCCCCTCCCACGCTAGGGAGGACTCCCCTCCACCTTCACCACCTCACCCCATACAGCCACTTCCAGCCGACCCCATCCATCTGCAGCCACTTCCAGCCGATCCCGTTCACGCACAGCCACCACCGGCTCCAGCCGTCGGGCCGCTGGGCATCACGTTCAGAGACGACGCACAGCACATCTGATTTGAACGTATCGCCTAGCGCCCAATAGTACCCTCCAGGTTCGCTCATTTAGCAGACCTAGACCGACTGGGGGTACTTGAGGGGATGCTCACGTTGTACGACAACGTGGGTTGGCAAGATTTTTTGTCTGTGTCGGCGGACACCTACGTCCGTCCGACACTCGAGGTACTTAGCTCGATCGCCCGGACCGCTGAGGGATGCTCCTTTAGACTCATGGATCGAGAGTGTCAGATCACTCTCGATTTGCTTAGAGCATTCTTTCAGTGGCCCGCAGTCCCCGCGCCCGACCGAGCCTACGCCCCCACACACATCCCTCCGCCATCTTTCGATTCCCACGCCTTTTGGGCCAGGATCACGAGTTTACCACACGCCTTTGACCCTAGTAGGGCCAAGGCCTCAGCCATAGTCCACCCATGCCTCCGCATAGCACAACGCCTTATGGCGACCACCTTTCTAGTGAGGTACGAGCCTGGGACGATGTCTACGCCTGAGCTCTATATGCTTTACGCGATGACTCACCCCAGAGTTCTGGATAGGGATGGTGTTGCGATGGTCCCCACCATTGAGATTGACGTCGCTAGCTAGTTTTTGGACCGTATCATAGTATCGGTGGGCGCTCGCTCCCCGATATATTGTGGCGGCCTGATCACCCTGCTAGCCCTGATGACCGGCGAGGACCTTCCGGCCGACCTGCATCGACCTTCGGGCCCCACTTCACTTTCGATAGACGTCATGGCCCGGATGAAGATGCTTCGTCCCCACGGCCAGCGGCACTGGGTATGGTTGCACGGTCCCTTCGGTGCTGACTACATGATCCTCCCGAGCCCCGCTCGGACACACATAGGACCGGCACACGAGGACTGGCTTCCGGTGATGGATCTCCTGATACCCGCCGCCTACGTGCTTGAGGCCGAGGAGGCTGAGCAGGCACCCCCTGCGCCTGTAGACCCTGTGATCCCTCAGCATGAGCCTGCACTTTCTGCCGCTCCCGACACCTCTGTCCACACTTCTGCCGGTGTCAGGAGTATACTTGCTGAGTCGTCCTCCACTTCCACCATGTCTACCACCACCCCCACCACTGCTGTGCCCCTGTCGGTTGAGCCCCTCACCTCTTTGCTACCCGAGCGTCCACCTTCTATTGTTGAGAGCGGTGAGTCTTCCTTTGCTTCTGTCATGGAGACCCTATCCACTTTGATCTCCGCTGGGATCTCACCTTTTGTTTCCCACACTTCCTCCACAGCGGTCGACCTTTCTGTCTCCACGGCAGCCGTCTTATCCAAGAGTGTCGTGACGTCTGTTCCCACGTCTGTGTCACTGACCTCTCTTACTACCTCGTCACCGATTTTGTCTTCCACTTCCACTGCTGCTGCTTCCACCTCAAACCTGCCTGCGTCCCAGCCTCGCACTGAGGCTGGGCATCCACTAGTGAGCACATCCCCCTTTCCACACATGCCTGCTGGCCCGATTGTTTACACCGCCCGTGTCCGACAGCCCCGACCTACTCAGCCTAGACCTGTCCGTCCCTCCGCTCCACCACCCCCTGACGCCTTAGTTCAGAGCATTCGTTCTCTTGAGGGGGCGATGAGTGGACTCAGGGGCGATTTTAGGGCTCTGTCTTCCACAGTCACCGCCATGCAGCACCGCCTCGAGCTACTTCTGGCATTCACTTTTGCCTGACCCAGATTCTCGAGCGACTACCACGACCACCACCACCCACCCAGCAGACTGTTACCCAGCCGTCGCCACCTCCACCTCCGCCTCAGGACGGAGATGGCGCAGCACCACCAGCTTAGGCACACCCTTGATGCCATTGATATTTTTTGCCGTTATGCTGCCCATTCTCTGCTTGGTCCTGATGATTTTTGCCCACCCCTCCACCCCTCATTATTTTTGTCCCCGTTTTGATCATATCATTCTATATCCTTTTTCGGGAGTGAGGGAGAGTATTTTTGGTGACACACACATATCTGCATCACTCTTATCCTTGCATGCATCACATCCGCATCATATTTTCATTTTGTTATTTTTATTTCTTTTTATCATGCATGCACCCACCCCCCACCCATTACACGTCTCTCGGTGTGCCACACTTCGCACATTGAGGGCACTGTGCACTTTAGCTTGGGGGAGTGAGTTCTCATGCTTTCCGCTTTTATCACCTTTATTTTTAGTTTTTCCACGTTTTTTCCACTTTTGCACCCATTTTTCAACACTTTTTCATTTTTTTTACCATGCATCACGTTTTTCTTATTTTCTTTATGTGCTGCATTGTAAATAGTTTTTATTTTCTTTTGTCTTTATTTCTTTCATCTTCTGCTAGAGATGACTTTTCTGTGATGATGATGACGTGGTGTTAGCTTTTCTCTATATGCATGCTATATTTGTCGTGTCATAGCTTTTTATTTCTGATATCATATGCTATGTTCTGCTTTGCATTTAGAAATAGTAACCCACTCTCTTTTGCTGTATGAAAATGGATGAAATTCTACTATTAGCTGATGTCCGATGATTCATATGTATGCTATCGTAGAAAACACACCAAGATTCACGCATTGATGCTTATATCTGGAGTACTGCTTTCTTTTCTCATATCACTTCTTATTGCATGCTTGGTACGCTTCACTTTAGGTTGATTGAATGTTTGCTAGCATTGATAAATCTGGATTAGTTTACTTTTTGAGATCAAACTGAGTAGATTATATTACCATGCTGAAGTTGTCATGCATGTCCTATAGAGTGAACTGAGAGATACATTTATTTCTTTCTCCACATATCTTGAACATAATTTCTCTATTTTATATTCATTGGTGAATCTCCCCTTAGCAATTCTATTACTGGCATCCCCCCGTTATTATATCACATGCTCCAAATCCCCAAAAACCCAAAGAAAAATACTTGTATATCCTTCTCTTTGATTTGGGATCATTTGTGTATATATGTTATTAAAAAAAGAAAAAGAAAAAGAAAAAGATTTGAGAATAAGAGAAGAAAAGAGAAAAGAAGTTCGAAAACGATCCCATCTGATATCCTTTCTCTCTTCCTTCCCTCTTTAGCTTTTATTTTTGTTTTATTTGACTTTTGGAGCTTCATAAGAAACGGGGATGTAAATATTGTTTTGTATATGCCACCACGCTTATAGATAAGCTTGGGGGAGAGGATCCAATGATGTGTGAGAGAGTGACTACCTGACGGTGCATGACAACCTAGGCTAAGTAATATTTTATACTCGGTGAGATTGCTAAAGTTTCACGAAATCTAGAAATCTACGCTTAGCATTCATTTCATGAAAACCACACTTTTTCTATTCTTACTACTCTATCGTGTGATATCTCTTATACTCTTTATAGAAAGCATTCAATTGAAAAGTGTGTGATCTACGATATTGTATACCGCTTTAGATGCTTCAGACGATGTTAATCTTAGAATTATTCCATTTTTCATGCTATATTGATATTCTTGGGTTTTCTATTTCAAATGCACCATTATACTATGATATCAAAATAAAAGTCTTTGACATGTGTTTTATATTCGATGCATGCTATATGAGTAAGCAAAACCCACGTCCTGAGAAAAATGATCTAGCAACTTCCCTCTTCGTTTTCTACTTTGTTTTTCATTTTTCGTTTTCCATTTCTCCATCGTTTTCTTTATCTTTATCCACCGGGTTCGCTTTTTACTCATCTTCCTCGAGGACGAGTAAGAGGTAAGCTTGGGGGATTTTGATCACTCCGTATTTTACACCTTTTTTCTGCATTTTTGCATGCCATTTAGATCGCTCAAATCGTGTTTTTCACGTTTATTCGACAATATTGCGATGCTTTTCACGATTTGTTGTTTTTTTCGTATTTCAGGAGATTTGGAGCGATTTGGAGTGATTCTGAGATGCACCCACTCCGGAGTGTCACCGACGACTCTCTTGAGGGGTATTCTGCGATTGGAGAGGAGTGGAAGAAGAAAGAACGTCGTAGGAGCGACGAGGAGGCAAAAATACGAAGAATGGGCATTTTCTGCATGCCACTCGGCCGAGTGAAGGAGTCACTCGGTCGAGCATAGACAGCCTGCTCGGCCGGCCAGATCGGACACGCAACAGAGCTGATATCATCGTGCACTCGGCCGAGCATCGCCAGACCACTCGGTCGAGCACCGAGTCACCCCTCGCCCAAGTGGAGCCAAGACGATGGCAACCAAAAATGTCCAACTCTCTGGAATCCGTCAGTCAGCCCCAAAGACCGACTCGGCCGAGTGACGAACGCCGTCGGCCCGAGTGAAGAACGCCCATCGGCCGAGTGAAGAAAAGTCACTCGGCCGAGTGACTCCCGAGGAGACGACCCCCAAGACCCCCAACTCTCTGGAATCTGTCAGGGTCTCTCACTCGGCCGAGTAACATTTGTCACTCAGCCGAGTGAGCCGCGCTGCCTGTAGCGTAAGTTGCAATTTTGAGGCTGCGCAGGGGCAGTTTCGTCACAGTTTTTTGGGCGATTTTGGGGGTATTTAACCCCGGTTTTTAACCTAGTTTGGAGAGCTTTTTCAGAACTTTTGGGCAGCCCTTTTTGAGATTACTTTTTAGGAATTAGATTTAGCTTTTAGGGAGGAGAGAAAAGTGTTAATTTGTTGGATGCTATTTTGTTCTTCATTGGTTTGTCTCTCTCCCTATCAAAAACTCCATTTTTATTGATATATTGAATATTGCTATGAATTCTATTGATTTTATTTGTGAATTTCTATTGAATTTTATTATGAATTGTGAGTAGTTCTATCGTCTTAGGGCATAGGGATGAACCCTACGAGCCCAATTTCAAATTTGTGGTGAATAGGTAAAATTATTGCTAGAATTGATTAGGGTTAGTTTGGGATTGATTTAATACGAATAGCTAGGGATTCATACCGATTGGGATTTGCAAGAGATTGGATCCCAACTCGATAGGAAGCCCTAGAAATTCGAATTGGGTTGCAATTGAATTTCTCCGGAATCGGTTTGCAAGAGATTGGACTGAAACTAGGGTTTTCGATTGTAATTCTATACCAATACCCGTTTGCAAGAGATTGGACGGGTAGGAACTATCCCAACCTAGGTCGTAGCTCGAGTTTGCATGAGAGTGGGCTCGAGATACGATTGAACGATGATGTTGTTCTTTACGCTAGTTTGCCTAGGTTATGGTTTGCAAGAGATTGGACCCTACCCTAGGTTTGATATAGCCCGGCAATAGCGCGAGAGCGTGAGCTTGGTTCTACATTTAGTTGCAACTAGTTCACCCGAATTTCAAGTCTAGCAATTGTGAAACCTACGAACCACAATGATGAGATACGGCAAGTAGCAGGGATTCCCTATCCCTAGACGTCTTTATTAATTTGATATTTTCTTTCGTATAATTGAATGACTATGACCGCATTACTGCGAACATTTCTCTACTGTTCCTATAGCCAGGTTGACTGAAGAAGACACTGTCATACATCCTCCCTGTGTTCGATACCCGCTCGCTGCTACACCGTGCGCTTGTGGTAAGACTAGCGAGTCACGTGCCCGGGACGTGTATCCGGGCTCCGATCAGTATCATTAGGCATGGTTCTGCATTCCCTGTAGCATTTGATCTCGATACCTTTTGGGAGTTGATCACTGGCCAGACCCCCTTCCATATCACCAGAGCGAAGGCTTCCTCTATCATCCACCCATGCCTTTGATGGCACACCACATTATGGCCAACTCCATCTTTTATAGGGAAGAGACTGGCCAAGTCTCGCTGAACGAGCTATTCTTCATTTGGGCCATGACATAATCCCGCAACACCCACGATGACAGAAACATATCCCCATGATATCTCATCCATGCTGGCTCTTAGTTGTCTTATAGGGTTTTCCACACCCTTCGAAGCCCCAATGCTAAGATTTGTTGTGCAGGGTTCATTACGATCATTGCCCGACACCCTCCCATGTCACTCCATATCCCACCTACCATGTCCCCTATTCCTGGCTGCACCTCACTAGACACCTCTGTCCTCACGAACATGCATATGATCAGAGCCATTAAGGATGAGAGATTCTGATGTCTTCATGGGATCCTCCATACCCCTTACACCACACTTCCCAACCCTGATCGCTTTCACATAGAGTAAGCCGTGTAGTGGAGATTTCCACCAGATCCAGTTTTTCCCCAACCTGCACAGGCACAGCCCCATCCTGTTCAGGACCCCATCATTCCCGATCCTGCTTCCCCATCATCAGGTCACCACCAGTACGTCATGTTTCAGGGAGATCACACCCACGTGGCGAGGGTACTAGCCACTCTGGTCCTCCTCCTCTACCTCTTTCCACTCACAACGCATCAAATGACTAGAGGAGGCCCTTTATAACCTCAAGTCCTCCATGACCAGCACCCTGACTTCAGTCTTTGATAGATGGCCTCAGGTCCATTGTCATGACCTTGCAGTCGCAGTTCAATGTCATCTATCGCTGGCACTATACTCAGGGTCACTACCTCGCGGCTATACCTACTCTCCTCCTCATGCCATCGCCATCGCCATCACATTCGACCCTATTCCTTACACAGCCACCACCTAACGGTGGCACTGCTTGATGAGATGACCCGCACATTCTCCCGTTTCACATGGCCCTCTTCTTCACTCGATATCACATTTGTGGCACACATCACTTCAGCTTAGGGGAGATTCACTTCGATCTCCTTCCCACACTCCTTTTTCCTCACGATCCTCATGATTACATTGCATTGAGGAAAATACTTGATTTAGCTTAGGGGAGACGCATTTCATGCCCACTTTCATTTTTTTTATTTTTCTTTTTATCACCACTCCTTCATCCATGTATATATATCTTTCCTTTTTCCCTTCATTTTCATTCTCTTCCCCTTTTCCCTATTCCCCATGCATCATGTCACATTTACTTCCCTATCACATTAAAAAATGAGAAAATTTTGAAAAAAATGAAAAAAAACATAAATATTTGCATTCGCATCATGCATTCTGCACCCTCATGCACTCATGTGTATATACATGCATATGCTTTAAGAATTTCTTGAAATCGAGATTTTATATGCGTGGTTTGTCGAATCGAATTTCATTTTCCATCTTTTACGCTCAATTTCTCAATGTCAATTGGGATGTATGATTAGGACATGTTTTTAGCTTCAGATCCCACTTAATATGCTCGTTATACCCATTCTCACGGTCTCTAGGATAGAAGTGCTTGACACCGACCTAGGGTGAACTTTTGCTAGGAATCCACTTAATGCATGGACCGTAGAATTGATAGTCAAGTATAATGGTTCATAATCCTTCAAGACTTGGATAACGACATACCACCTAGTACCGAGGATCGATTTTGCCAAGCTTATTCATGCATTCGAATATAGACATACATATTGATCACTCCATATTTTGCACCTTTTTTCTGCATGTTTGCATGCCGTTTTGATCGCTCATATCGCGTTTTTCCACGATTATTTGACAATATTACGATGCTTTTCACTATTTCTTGTTTTTGTCCTATTTCAGGAAATATGGAGCGATTCGGAGCGATTTTGAGATCAATTGGTTCGCAAGCGCTAAGGAGTGTCACCCGCGGCTCATTTGAGGGCTATTCAGCTATGGAAGATGAGTGGAAGAGGAAGGAACTTCGTAGGAGCGACGAGGAGGAGAAACGGAGAAGATTGGGCATTTACAGCATGCCACTCGGCCGAGTGGATCACTCTATTTGGAACTTTTTTCATAACTTTTCATAACTTTTCAGAACTAGATTAATTAGATTTAGGCTTTCTTTTTGGAGATTAAAAGGCTACTCTATTTGGATTCTCATTGGATATCATTGGATCTTCATTGGTTTGTCTATTTTCTATCAAAAACTCAATTTTTATTTGTTATTTCTCTATTGCAATGAATTCTCTTGATATTATTATTGATTTTTCTGAGAATTTCATGATGAATAGTGAGTAGTGCCATCGTCTTAAGGCGTAAGGATGAACCCTACGAACCATATTTCCGAATTATAATGAAATTGTGAAATTGTTGCTAGAATTGATTAGGGTTAGGTTGGGATTGATTAATTACGGATAGCTAGGGATTCATATCGATTGGGATTTGCAAGAGATTGGGTCCCAATTGATAGGAAGGCCTAGATATTCGATTTAGATTTACAATTGGATCTCTCTAAACTTGGTTTGCAAGAGATTGTGCCAAAGATAGGATTTTCAATTGTGAATCTATACCCATATCCGTTTGCAAGAGATTGGACGGATAGGAACTATCGCAACCTAGGTCGTAGCTCGAGTTTGCACGAGAGTGGGCTCGAGATATGATTGAACGATGATGTTGTTCTTCACACTAGCGGCTTAGGTTAGGGTTTGCAAGAGATTGGACCCTGTCCTAGGTTTGCTATAGACCAGTAATAGCGCGAGAGCGTGAGCTTGGTTCTACATTTAGTTGCGACTAGTTCACCCACATTCAAGTTTAGCAATGACGAAACCTATGAATCACAATGATGAGAGATGGTACGTAACGGGGATTCCCTATCCCTAGACGTTTTATTAATTTGATATTTTCTCTTGATATTTGCACAATTGTGACCGTTTACCCCAAACTATTCTCGACCCTCTTGATAGCTAGGTGATTGGAATAAGACACGGTCATTTGTTCCTCCCTGAGTTCGATACCCGCTCGCCTCTACACCGTGCTCTTGCGGTAAGAATACAACTCGTCTGTCCCGGGTGTGTGTACTCCCGGGGCTCGAGCAAGTTTTTGGCGTCGTTGCCGGGGATGCGCATTTGACGGTTTTTGATTTTGATTACCCGGTTATCTCTTACCATCTATCCAACTTTCTTTTTTTATTTTTCCTTTTTGACTCTGTTTGCTGTCCAATTTACTTGCTCTCCCAAAATTTTCCATGAGATCTTAACAGGAACATGAGAGACGCAATGTTGATGACTGAGTCTAGCCTGGGGGACGATGATTCCTTCGCGAACCTTCTTAAAGAACTTGTTGATGAGGTTCATGCCACAGGGGCGTTCGCCGTTGATGTCGAGGACCCCATTGAGCAACAATTTGCTATTTTTGTGATGGATCAAGTCTCCCCGGAAGGGACTATCGAGGGCAACGTCAGAGTTGATGTGAGAGACGTCAAGTTATATTTTGAAAATGACGGAGCGTGCATCGAAGAGTACAACACTTCCGAGAAGTCCACTGGTCATGCCGAGATTCAGGGAAGTACACTTTACGACCCTTACTCTTATATTTATGAACCTACTGACGCATCTCTTGATCTCAGGCTTGGACCGGAGCACAATGGTGATCCCATCGATGCCCGCGTGGAGTTGTGCAGCGTCTATTCCGATGCACCGTCCTCACCGAGAAGTGAATCTGAGTCTGCATGGGGAAGCCCACTCAAAGAGCAGGAACTAAACCCAGATGTTGCAGAAGAGGTCAAGCTCTCACAAGTAGAGGAAGTGGAGGGTACAACGCCACCTGAGGTAGAGCTTAAACAGTTACCACCGAATCTAAGGTACGCTTTCTTGGGTAATAAATTGACCTATCCGGTTATTGTTAATGCCCACCTCAACCATGATCAACTAGTAAGACTCTTAGATGTCCTTAGGAGTCACAAGGATGTACTTGAATACACCATCTCTGATCTTAAGGGAATAAGCCCTAGGCTATGCACGTATAGAATCCACTTGGAAAACACTGAAGCCACCTCCATAGAGCCTCAAAGGCGGTTGAACCCTAACATGAAGGAGGTGGTTAAGAAAGAGATTCTTAAATTACTTGAAGCCGGCATTATCTATCCTATCTCTGACAGCCGGTGGGTTAGCCCCATTCACGTCGTCCCAAAAAAGGGGGGATGACCGTTGTAAAAAACGAAAAGGGAGAACCTATTTCTACACGCACTGTCACGGGATGGCTAATGTGTATTGATTATAGGAAGTTAAATAAAGCCACAAGGAAAGACCATTACCCATTTCCCTTCATAGATCAGATGCTTAAGCGCCTTGCTAAACATAAATACTTTTGTTATGGGTATTCGGGATTCTTTCAAATCCCCTTGCATGAAGATGACCAAGAAAAGACCACATTCACATGCCCATATGGTACATATGCCTGTCGTAGAATGCCCTTTGGACTTTGCAACGCTCCCGCCACTTTTCAAAGGTGCATGACATCAATCTTTTCTGATTATGTTGAAATCATTATGGAAGTCTTCATGGATGATTTTTTCGTGTATGGGAGTGAGTTTGATTCTTGTTTGGCTAATCTTACTAAAGTCCTCAAACGATGCCAACAAAATAACCTCACTCTTAATTGGGAAAAATGTCATTTTATGGTCACCGAGGGGATAGTACTTGGGCATCTTGTGTCTTCTAGGGGAATCGAGGTCGATAAGGCGAAAGTTGAGGTAATCGAAAAACTCCCTCCTCCTATTAATGTAAAGGGCATTAGAGGGTTTCTTGGTCGTGCGGGGTTTTACCGTCGCTTTATCAAGGACTTTGCCCTAATCGCCCGACCCCTTACTTCCTTACTTGCTAAAGATGCCCCCCTTTGTCTTTTCAGGAGAGTGCTTGCAAACATTTAATATGTTGAAGGAAGCGCTCATTTCCGCCCCCATTATACAACCGCCCGATTGGAGTCTCCCCTTTGAGCTCATGTGTGATGCAAGTGACCAAGCCATTGGAGCGGTGCTAGGACAGAGAAAAGACAAAAAGCTTCATGCTATATTCTATGCTAGCAAAACATTAGACGATGCGCAGAAAAATTATACCACCACCGAGAAAGAGCTTTTAGCGGTTGTCTACTCCATCGAGAAGTTTCGTTCCTACCTCCTTGGATCCAAAGTAATTGTCCATACCGACCATGCGGCATTGAAGTATCTTCTACGCAAAAAGGAGGCCAAGCCTAGATTAATAAGATGGATACTTTTATTGGAAGAATTTGACTTGGAGATTAGAGACAAAAAGGGCACGGACAACGTTGTGGCGGACCACTTGTCTAGGCTTGTTCGCGACAAAGAGGATGAAAGCTTACCTATCGATGACACTTTTGCCGATGAGAGGCTATTTGCCATAAGACCCGGAGAGGTACCTTGGTATGCGGATTTCGTTAACTATTTAGCTTGTGGGATAAAACCATGCGGAATGCCCACACAACAAAAGAGGAGATTTATGCATGAAGTCCGAAGCTATTTCTGGGAGGATCCATATCTCTTCAAGAAATGCAAGGACGGAGTTATACGGAGGTGTGTTTCCAAGAGGAGGCCACGTCGATCATTTTGCATTGCCATAGTATGCCATGCGAGGGACATCATGCAGCCTCTAAGACCACCGCTAAGGTATTGCAATGCGGATTCTTTTGGCCGACCATATTCAAGGATATGCATGACTTCGTCAAGGGATGTGATAGATGCCAAAGGACTAGAAATATATCAAGGCGAAACGATATGCCGATGAGGCCCATCCTAGAAATTGAGCTATTTGACTGTTGGGGAGTGGACTTCATGGGGCCCTTTCCTACAAGCAAGGGTAACAAGTACATCTTATTGGCCTTGGATTATGTCTCCAAATGGGTAGAAGCCATTGCTACCCTCACCAATGATGCAAGGATGGTTTCATAATTTTTCAAGCAAAACATCTTCCCACGCTTTGGGGTGCCCTGTACTTTGATAAGCGATGGGGGAGTCACTTTATAGAAAACAAATTTGAAGCCATGTTGAAAAAGTATGGGGTGAATCATAGGTTGGCATGGCATACCACCCTCAGACGAGTGGCCAGGTGGAGGTGTCAAACCGAGAAATCAAGCAAATTCTAGAAAAGACCGTAGATAGATCTAGAAAAGATT
The DNA here is from genome assembly GCA_030789695.1 of Scilla litardierei. Classification (NCBI taxonomy): domain Eukaryota; kingdom Viridiplantae; phylum Streptophyta; class Magnoliopsida; order Asparagales; family Asparagaceae; genus Scilla; species Scilla litardierei. The sequence continues at coordinate 267,129,525 of CM061133.1, read as the reverse complement.
GGTCATTGAAATTGAACGATGCACTATGGGCTTATCGTACGGCCTTTCGCACTCCTATTGGCACTACACCGTACCGACTTGTTTATGGGAAAGCTTGTCACTTGCCGGTAGAGTTGGAGTACCGCGCATATTGAGCTATTAAGACATTCAATTATGACTACAAGAGTGCAGCGGTGAGGCGACTCTTAGACATTAATGAGCTTGATGAGATTAGACGTGATGCTTATGAGAGCTCAAGGATTTATAAGGAAAGGACTAGAATCCTCCACGACGCACGCATCACCGTTACAGATTTCAAGGTCGGAGATAAGGTCCTCCTATTCAATTCCCGGCTCCGACTCTTTCCCGAAAAATTGAGATCGCGATGGTCCGGACCATTCACCATTAAGCACATACAACCGGGGGGAGCTTTTGAATTGGAAGGGAAAGACGGAGCCACATTCAAGGTGAATGGACAAAGGCTCAAGCATTATTCCGAAGGAGTCCCCTCCGGTGAAGTGAATCGCATATATTTACTCAAGAGACATCCCCATGATCTTTCTTACCTCCTTGATGAGGTAATTGAAGAAGCCATCCCGCACTCCATCGGCGCTCTCCCTGAAGATGGCCTTGAAGAAGGCCAAATTTCTAGTGGTGAAGAAAAGTTGGAGGACCCTCCGGATAGCTCCATGGCCGATGATGAAGACGACGCTGATGTCGTAAGGATAAGGGAGCTTTGCATGCTCTCAACGGCCAACAAGTCAAAGAAAGCTCCGCCTGACCGAACATCGCCATCACCGGTGAGAAGGAAGATTGGTGCTAGCTCAAGCTTGTGGGACTTATCCCCCAACTCTACCCATGATGAGGGAACACCAAGGAAGGCCGACGACCACCATCAACAAAACCCAAGTGGCCTTCCCGGCAAATTTGACGGGCGCATCTCATATGCGCCCAACATCATGCACTAAACGAAAATCTTAAGGGGTCGAGCTCATGACCGTAAATGAGAGCTTGTCGGGAGACAACCCGACGGTTTTATATCATTTTTGGTTGATTTTCATTTTTATTTTAGATTTTTCTTAGTGTTTAGAGTCTAGTGTCCATGAAAATCGTGACAATGGGTCCTAATTTTCATGACAGGGGATGGAGAAAGAGAGATCATTCAAATGGAGAATGTTCAAGGCAAGGGAGAGCGCTTCAGGAACGCGCTCAGGTCTTAGGATGAATAAGGAGCCGACTGGAGGAAGAAAAACATAGAATGGAGCAAAAGTAGAGAGCCGTTGCAGAAAACAGGAAGCCACTCAGCCGAGTAACATATGTCACTCGACCGAGCAAAGACTCCATTCGGCCGAGTGGAAGGCCAATCAGGGAAGTTTCTGCTGACCAACTCTATGTTAATTTTTCGCTTTATAGTATAATTGGCCACTCGGCCGAGCGACTTGTCCTCGGCCGAGTGAAACAGATACCCTGCATGCTCTAAAAATTGCTGAGTGGCTGATCCACTAGGCGGAGTGAAACTTTTCCATTCGGCTGAATGAGAAAAGTCACTCGGCCGAGTCGTAACTTTTGGGAGATATTTTTCGAAATTTTATTATATAACCCACTCGGTCGAGTGAAATCGTCACTCGGCCGAGTCGTATCATCCCTATATATGCTGCGGGCGCTACGCGAATTCCAAAAAAAATCAAAATTCCCCCAAATCCCTTCGCCTTCGCCCGAGCCGCTTCAGCTGCTGTCGACCAAACTCCTTCGCCTTCGCCCGATCCGACCCCGACCGCCGGCAACGTCGATCGCCCACCGACTTCGGCCCCGCCTCGCCGCAGCACACCACCGGCGCCGCCCTACGCCGCCGCCGCTCACCCCATTTCGCCAAAAATGCCTGTTTCTCCCCATTTCTCCTATTTTGTACGTCCGTTACTCCCCAAATTCAAATCAAATTTTATTTATATCTATTATCCCCTACCTCCCCCATGTATATTGAGTATTATTTACTGATTTTACCGTTTGCTTTTCAGGTTAGCTTGGGGGAGCTTTGGGGAGCTTTTTGATGCATACAGAGCTTTGCGGAGGAGACGTATCTTCGCACACATCGCTGATTGCTCTCGCGGCGTGCTCAGGTATACTCGTTTCATTATTTAGCACGCCGCATTTCGTTTTGGGCGGGCACGTTGCGCGGCACATATGCCGCCACACCGTAGTTCACGCACGCGGGAGCCCGCTTCGAAGCAGAAGAGACCAGATGATCCTGGTCCCTCTTCCGCTAGGGCAGACTTCCCTCCACCTAGCCCACCACCGCTTACACAGCCGCTTCCTACTGATCCCGTTCCACCACCCGCTCTCGCCGTCGGGCCGATGGGGATTACGTTTCGAAATGACGTACACCACGCCAGATTCGAGCGTATCTGTCATCGCTCGATAGTACCCTCTAGGTTTGCATACCTTACCGACCTAGACCGCCTAGGGGTACTTGAGGGGCTTCTCACGTTGTACGACAACGTGGGATGGCGTGACTTCCTGTCGGTGTCGGCGGATACTTACATCCGTCCGACACTAGAGATCCTTAGTTCCATTGACCGGACCCCTAGAGGATGCACCTTCCGTTTGATGGATCGAGAGTGCGAGATCACTCTCGACATGCTTAGAGCATTTTTCCAGTGGCCCGCCATCCCGGTCCCAGACCGCGCCTACGCTCCCACACATATCCCACCCCCGTCGTTCGACACTCACACCTTCGGGACACGGATCACATGATCCCCACTCGCCTTTGACCCTAGTATGGCCAAGGCATCTGCTATTATCCACCCCTGTCTCCGCATTGCACAGCGCCTTAAGGCGACTACTTTTCTTACAAGGTACGAGCCCGGGACGCTATCTACGCCAGAGATCTACATGCTCCATGCGATGACACGCCCTAGGGTTCTAGATAGGGGTAGTGACGATATGGTTCCCGCCGTCGAGATCGACATTACCAGTTGGTTTTTAGACCGCATTATTATTTCTATCGGTGCTCGTACGCCTATCTGTTACGGTGGTCTAGTCACCCTCTTGGCCCTTATGACCGGCGTGGACCTTCCTGACGACCTGCATCGACCTCCGGGCCCCACTACACTTTCTATAGATGTTATGGCCCAGATGAAGATGATTTGTCCCCATGGTCGTCAGCACTGGGTTTGGCTGCATGGTTCCTTCAGCGCGGATTACATGGTTCTCCCGAGCCCTGCTCGGACACATATTGGACCAGCCGGCGGAGACTGGATTCCAGCGATGGATCTCCTTATCCCCGCCGTCTACGTGCTTGAGCCCGAGGGTGCTCAGCAGGAGCCCCTCGTTCCACCCGTCGACCTCGTGATCCCTCAGCCTGCTCCTGCCATGTCAGCACCTCCCGACACCTCTGTCCACACGTCTGTTAGTGTCGGGAGCACTTTAGCTGAGCTGTCCACCACCACCACCTCTGTGCCCATTTCTGTCGAGCCCATTACCACTCTGAGTCTCGAGCGCCCCCCTACCATTATTGAGAGCGGCGCGACCTCATTTACCGCCGCAGTGGCGGTTCTGTCCTCACTTTTGCCCACGGCCACCCCGGTCGTTGGCCCGTCTGACCCCACTGTCGCAGTCTTTTCTAAGAGCGTTGTGACATTTGTCCCCACTTCTGTGTCACTGACCTCTCTGCCTGCCTCGTCATCTGTTTTTACTTCTACTTCCGCTGCTGCTTCCACTTCGACCTTTCCTGTGTCCCAGCCTCTCACAGAGGCTGGGCATCACTTAGTGAGCACAACACCACTACCCCACTTCCCTGCTGGACCCTTCCTCTACACTGACTGTGTGAGACAGCCCCGCACTTCACCTGTTAGACCTATGCGTCCCTCTGCTCCACCACCCCCGACACTCTAGTTCAGAGCATTCGTGCTCTTGAGGGGGCTGTTAGTGGACTTAGAGGGGATTTCCGGGCTCTCTCCACCACAGTTAGTTCTGTCCAGACCCGCGTCGACATTCTTCTCAGCATTCAGGCTTGCCTGAACCAGATTCTGGCGCGTCTGCCCCCACGACCGACACCCACCCAGCAGCTAGCACGCCCACCTCCTCCTCCTCCTCCTCCGTCACAGGACGATGCTGGTGCACCTCCACTAGCCTAGGCACACTCTGGATGCCTTCTATATTTCTGCTGTTTTGCTGGTCGTTTTTTGAGCCTGGTGATTTTTGATCCCCTCCTCCACACACCGTTTTGGTACCTTTTTGATCATATCTGTTTATATCTCTTTGGGAGTGAGAGAGCTTCTTTTTTGGGACACTGATATTTTGCACCATTTTGACCTCTGCATGCATCACCTGCATTACCATATCATTTCCTTTTCTTTTATTTTCATCATGCATGCATCCTCACCCACCCCACCCTTTTCACATCTCTCGGTGTGCCACACTTTGCACATTGAGGACACTGTGCACTTTAGCTTGGGGGAGTGAGTTCTCACACTTTTTGCTTTTGTCACCTTTTATTTTTATCTTTTCACCTTTTCTTTGTTTCTACACCATTTTCACCCACTTTTTCGTTTTTTATCATGCATCACGTTTTCTTACCTTTTGAGTGTGCTGCATCTCATAGTAGTTTCTATTTTCTTTTATCCTTATTTCTTTCATCTTTTGCTAGAGATGATTTTGCTGTGATGATGATGACGTGGTGATTAGCATATCCCTGTTTGCATACTATTTTGTCATGGCATAGTTTTTATTTCAGATATCATATGCTTTGTCATGCTATGCATTTGAGATAGTAACCCACCTTTTCATATATGAATATGGATGAAATTCTGTTATTAGCTGAAGTCTGATAATTCATATGTATGCTTTTCGTAGAAAACACACCAAGCTTCACGCATTGATTGCTTATGTCTCGAGTACTGCTTTCCTTTCTTATATCACTTCTTATTGCATGAAAAATGTACACCTCACTTCCAAGTTGAATGAATGAATGTTAGGGTGATATAACTGGACTAGTTTACTTTCTGAGATCAAACTGAGTAGATTACATTACTCTGCTGAAGTTGTTGTGCACGTCTTATAGAGTGAACCGAGTGTCACATTTATTTCTTTCTCCACATATCTTGAACATTAATTCTCTATTTATATTCATTGGTGAATCTCCCTTTAGCGGATCCTATATTGGCAATTCCCCCGCTGTATAAAGTTCATGCTCCACTACCCCCAAAATCAAAAAGAAAAAAAATACATGTTTATCTTTCTATCTTTTGATTTGGGATCACAGTTGTATATAGATATATATAAAAAATAAAGAAAAAAGAGATAAAAAAAGAAAAGAAAAGAGAAAAGAAGTTTATACATGATCCCATCTCACACTCTTTCTCTCTTTCTTCCCTCTTTTGTTTTTATTTTATCATGGAGCTTCAAAAATGGGGAATATATTTATTGATTTGTCTTATGCCACCATGCTTATAGATAAGCTTGGGGGAGAGGATCCAATGATGTGTGAGAGAGTGACTACCTGACAGTGCATGACAATCTAAGCTAGGTAATTTTCTATACCTGGTAAGATCACTAAACATTTTACGAAATCCAGGAATTGACACTTAGCATACATTTCATGAAAACCATGCTTTTCTATTCTTACTACTCCATATTGTGTGATATCTCTTATACTCCAAATAGAAAGCATTCGATTGAAAAGTGTGTGGTCTATGATTACGTATACCGCTTTAGATGCTTCAGACGATGTTAATTCTAGAATGATTCCGTATCTCATATTATTTTGTTATTCTCGAGTTTTCTATTTTGAATGCATCCATATACTATGGTATCGAGATAAAAATCTTTGGTGTGAGTTTTACATTTGCCGTGTGCTACATGGGTAAGCAAAACCCACGTCCTGAGAAAATGATCTAGCACCTACCTCTTTGCTTACTTTCTTTATTTTCTATCTCTTCCATCTTTTCTTTTTATTTTTATTATGTTTTCCATCGAGCTCGCCTTTTACTTATCTTCCTCGAGGACGAGTAAGAGGTAAGCTTGGGGGATTTTGATCACTCCATATTTTACACCTTTTTTCTGCATGTTTGCATGCCGTTTTGATCGCTCATATCGCGTTTTTCATGATTATTTGACAATATTATGATGCTTTTCACTATTTCTTGTTTTTGTCCTATTTCAGGAAATATGAAGCGATTCGAAGCGATTTTGAGATCAATTGGTTCGCAAGTGCTAAGGAGTGTCACCCGCGGCTCATTTGAGGGCTATTCAGTGATGGAAGATGAGTGGAAGAGGAAGGAACTTCGTAGGAGCGACGGGGAGGAGAAACGGAGAAGATTGGGCATTTACAGCACGCCACTCGACCGAGTGGATCACTCACTCGGCCGAACCAGAAGCCCCACTCGGCCGACCGGAACGGATACGCACTCAGAGTCAAATCCAGCGTACACTCGGCCGAACGAAGAAATCCCACTCGGCCGAATGAGAAATCTCACTCGCCCGAGTGGAACAGAGAAATTGCCCAGAAAGAGGCCGAAGTTACTGTATTTTTCGAAGATCTTGGTGAAAGTCACTCGGCCGAACGATAAAGCCACTCGGCCGAACGGATAAGTATACTCGGCCGAGTCACCTCCGAAGGCAGACCTTGAGACCCCCCTGACTTACTATATTCTTACAGGGTCTGTCACTCGACCAAGTGATAATGTCACTCGGCCGAGTGAGCCGCTCCGCCTGCTGCGTAAGTTGCGATTTCTGGGCTGCGCAGGGGCAGTTTGGTCACGATTTTTTGGGCGATTTTTTGGGGGGGGTATTTAAACCCAGTTTTTGCCCTAGTTAGAAGAGCTTTTGGCAGCCTTTTTCATAACTTTTTAGAACTTTTTAGATTAATTAGATTTAGGCTTTCTTTTTGGAGATTAAAAGGATACTCTATTTGGATTCTCATTGGATATCACTGGCTCTTCATTGGTTTGTCTATTTTCTATCAAAAACTCAATTTTTATTTGTTATTTCTCTATTGCAATGAATTCTCTTGATATTATTATTGATTTTTCTGAGACTTTCACGATGAATAGTGAGTAGTGTCATCGTCTTAGGGCATAGGGATGAACCCTACGAACCATATTTCCGAATTGTGATGAAATTGTGAAATTGTTGCTAGAATTGATTAGGGTTAGGTTGGGATTGATTAATTACGGATAGCTAGGGATTCATATCGATTGGGATTTGCAAGAGATTGGGTCCTAATTGATAGGAAGGCTTAGATATTCGATTTAGATTTACAATTGGATCTCTCTAGACTTGGTTTGCAAGAGATTGGGCCAAAGATAGGATTTTCAATTGTGAATCTATACCCATAGACGTTTGTAAGAGATTGGATGGATAGGAACTATCGCAACCTAGGTTGTAGCTCGAGTTTGCACGAGAGTGGGCCCAAGATATGATTGAACGATGATGTTGTTCTTCACGCTAGCGGCTTAGGCTAGGGTTTGCAAGAGATTGGACCCTGTCCTAGGTTTGCTATAGACCGACAATAGCGCGAGAGCGTGAGCTTGGTTCTACATTTAGTTGCGACTAGTTTACCCATATTCAAGTTTAGCAATGACGAAACCTATGAATCACAATGATGAGAGACGGTACGTAGCGGGGATTCCATATCCCTTGATGTTTTATTAATTTGATATTTTCTCTTGATATTTGCACAATTGTGACCGTTTACCCCAAACTATTCTCGACCCTCTTGATAGCTAGGTGATTGGAAGAAGACACTGTAATTTGTTCCTCCCTGAGTTTGATACCCGCTCGCCGCTACACCGTGCGCTTGCGGTAAGACTACAACTCGTCTGTCCCGGGTGTGTATACTCCCAGGGCTCGAGCACATATATATACATATACATACATATACATATACATGCATGTTGTTTTGGGTGACATCGGGTCAGATGATTTGGTGGTTTCATTTGACGTCGATGATGTGTTGGTAGATGTAGAGGCAAGGGATGTACCTGAGGGTAATGGTTCGGGTGACATCGAGATGGAAGTTTTGGTTGGCTCTTTTGACGTTGTTAAAGATGTAGTTGAGGAGTCGGGGGGTGTGGTTGTGGTTGTGGCTAATCCTATTCCCTAGTCTTTGTGTTCTCAGACGATCCCAGCCCATGCACCTGCTCCTGGGCCCTCCTCTCCCCTGCCTATTGTTCCTCCTCCCCGTCCTACGTGGGTTATTGAGTATGTGAGGAACATGGAGGAGTACAAGCGGAATACTCCTCCTCCACATAGGAGAAGTTCACGTCATCATCGTTGAGCCTTCATTGGTTCGGGAGTTCCTGTTGTTATGTGCTCTGGTTGCATTGGCTATAGTATTGGCCCAGCCATATTGTCATCTGCTTGGAGGTTTTCTCTCTTTTGTGGACCTGCGTGTCCTGCTAGTAGTTTGTTAGGTGGGTTTGCGTGTCCAGCCAGTATAGTTTTCCCTTCTTGGTTTGTGCCTGATAGTTCTGGTGTAAGGTGACTGCTTCCCAGCCTCTCCCTTTTCTGCTCTACTTGTTGGCACTTGCCCTGATGTAGCTCCTTGTTATATTTATATACACATTCACTTACCTTTCAAATATCTATATTATAAAACAGGGATGTTATCATGGGTTTTTGGATAAGAGTTGGATAAGAGATATTGGATAAGAGTTGAGAAATTGGGTATAAATGAGTGATGTTATTAAGAGAAATTGGATAAGATAAGAGAAATTGGATAAGGTAAGAGAAATTGGACAAGTGAAGAGAACTTATTGGGTTTGAAATTTTAAGTTTGAAACAAAATTTTTGGGGGGAAATTAAATTTTGGGGGAAGAAAAGTGTGGGATGTTCTTATTTTGAAACTTAAAATTTTGAAACCCCAAAACTTTGGGGGGGGAACCGTCAGCTAACCAAAAACCACGGGCTGCCTAAAATTTGGGGGCATCTCTCTCTTCCTCCCCACCAACCCACGGGTTGATCTTGCTCGCTCTTTCTCTCTCGGCGAAGGCCGGCTGGATTTCACAGATCACACACACACTCTCTCTCTCTCTCGCCCTTAACGTCACTCACTTCTAAAATTGAGTGGGTTGTTTGGAGAGGGAGATAAACTTAGGGTTTCGGGGTAGGGAGATAAAATAGGCTGGATTGCATAGAGAGAGAGTTTGTGTGACCTGCCCTACTCCCGATCCCGATGTTCTCCACCCTCGAGCCCATATACGGCAGCGACTCCATCCAAATCGAAAGGCAGCAAGGCGCAAGGCATCTCTTGGAGAGCAAGGACCAAGTCGCAAGGAGCAAGGTGGAAGGCCTGCATCTCTTAAAGGGTTTGTGTTGCTAATTTTTTTAAATGCTTTGGATTTATCAATTAAAATTCTCTACAATCTTTGTAAAAATCTTTCGGTTTGCAAAAAGCTTTGGATTTCTCCTTTCTCAATAAGCTGAGACTGCAAAAAGCTTTGGATTTTTAGGCGCAAGGCAGAAAGAAAGTTACAACAAGATTTTTTAAGCTGAGATTTTTTAGGCGCAAGGCACAATGCAGCAAGATTACTTTGTTTGGAATCACCGTGCCCTCGGGCTGAGATTGTTTTTGGCTGATGTCCAGTTAGATTCATTTATCTTTCCTAAATCTGCACACCAAATGTTTGTACAAATGCTCTAATTATCAGTTATGGTGTTTATATTATAATGGTAGTTACATGTTATATAACGTTTTTACCAGGACATTACTTCTGGACAAATCATGGGAAGTTCAACTTATGATTAGATAAGTTGTCAATGAAAATTGTTGAACCATCGAATATGCATGGTAAAATGGAAAAATACATTGAATGATCCTTGACATGGATGTATGATTGAATATCACTTAGATTTATGACTCTGATGGAATGTTGATTACATATTTGGTTAAACAAATTACGCATTGAGATGGAGATTATAAAAATATAGTGCACGATCCTAGATGTATGATGAGTAATTTAGTAAAATGGCATGACACCATGGGGTTTGCATAGTTCGAGTCTCGAGGGAAACGGAGTGATGATGATCATCTTATTGTTGTCCCATTAGCCACATAGTGGAATAGTTGTGCTAAATTCCAGTTTTTCCAATTTAAAACACAAAAAAGGCTTTATCACCCAACTGAAACCACCTGTTTCTAACAGTCCTACGTATGTTGACTAGCCAGAAAATTATGCACATGTCTCTTATCTCAATGGACTTAGCTTAATTGATAGAATGCTTCAATTGCAATAATCACAATACTGTTCAGATATAATGATTCCGTTAATAGCAGTCGAAACAACAGTTCAAAAAGACCTGAAACTTTTGCATATGGAGATTGCCTTCAATTTGGAGATTTAAATTTGGAGATTGACTTGAATAAGAATAGTGTTTGATGTAATGCTGTAATGATACATGTAATTGTTTTTGTTTGCAGTGGTTTGGGCAAATATGGGCAATTGGGAATCTGCGATGGGGAGGAAAAAAATGACCCTCGAGCATCAAATCCCCTTGAGATTTAGTTGCTATACAATTTGCTGCTACTCTCGAGTCTCGAGTCTGATACGAAAGGTCGTATAAGGAACTCTCACATGTTCATAAGGTAGATAAAACTTTCAGTTTGATTCGAAGTTGTTCAATCTTGCAAAAGCTTATTGATTTTGAATTCATTGTAGGTAATCTTTGAGACCTTAAGAATGACTACAGTTGTCAATGGAGTTCTAAGGAAAATAACTCAAGATATAGAAATGAGAGGTTGGTTCTCATATCTAAAGATATAACAAGAGAAGTCTTAAAATTCCAAACATGTCCTAAACATTGCGTTTTGTCTATCAGTATTTGTGATTCCTAAAGGGTGTAGGATCTATGTGTACACAAGGGAGATCAACTATGACACGTTTCTATATCCCGAGCCTCCAACCTTCAATCCATGGAGATGGATGGTAAGATTTTCCGCATTTAATCGTAAGGTGAATTTCCAATGGCCAATTCTTGATCATGTTATACATCGCCGACTACAGGACAAGAACTTGGAGACACACCAATACTTCATGTTGTTTGGCGGTGGCAACAAATTATGCCCTGGAAAGGATCTTGGAATGGCTAAGATCGCTACATTCCTCCACTACTTTGTTACAAGATACAGGTTTGCCTGCATTTCTTCATTATATTGTTCTCTGCCAGTGATATGAGGCTTATCATGTTATACATCACACCAATCCTATTTCAGAAAAATGCAGATCGCATAACTCCGTCGACTATTCCCACCTCAATTAATGTTTATCACTACTAGGAATGATCTTCGTCGAGGTTTGGTTCAATTCCATTTCCTTTCTATTGATTCGATTGAGATCAGAGAAATAATTAGCAGCTGATGTAATGGAATGCAGTGAACTCACCATGATAAAAGCCATCCAACGTAAACATCAGTAGACTACAAGTTAATGATGAAAATTACCACTGAAAAGCAATTTTGCCCTTTTATTAGTGGTGGTGGTGATGTTGTTGTTATTTGTACTCCATGATGAAAATTAACACTGTTTTTTCTCTTCAATTTTTATGTTATTGAATACATTTTAGGAATTTACACTGATTTGCTCACATTTGGACCCTCAGTTTTGTACTGTTCTCGGTCAAATTTTTTTAACATGTGTTGTAATTGCTGGACTCCACATGAAGTTCTTTATTTTTTACTGCCAATCACAATAGCATTACTTTCTTGATTCATCATATCCATTATTACATTGTCCTGAGTAAAAAAAACTTAGGAGCATGATGAAAAGATTACTTTTCGGTCAAACAATAATCCTATTATGAGAATTGAACGGAGACGTCAAATTCAACTATACAACCAGTGTGTTGGAAAATAGAACTGTATTGTTTTTATGTCACTAGCTAGCCTTGAAGTTGTTATTGCCCCCTGCTATTACAAGGAGGGAGGGAGATGCAATGCATGGAGTAAGGAAGCTGAAAGCAGAGGTATTGTGTTCTCTTTCTCTCAGTGTTATTTAGAGGGGGAGGGTGTGATGCTATTTCTCTGATCTCAATTGAAAGAGAAATAACTCTCACATGTTATTTCTCTGATCTCAATTGAAGCAGAGGGTGGTGCTGATTTCCTCCAATAGAAATAGGGTCATATGTAAATTTACAAAGCCCTCTTGAAAGGATTAATTATGATCAACATTAGCATGAAATTTCAGCCCGAAGGAAACTGACAATGAGAACGGTTTTGTCTTAAAACCTTGATTAAGTTTTATTGTTTTCCCTGGCAGCTTGGCATAGTTTTTGATTTGATATAATTCTATAGTTGTTCTACTTGATACGAGTCTGTCTAAATTCTTAAGGTGCAATGTTTACGATTAGAGTGTGATATTTCTTAGTAAGATACTGTTAAGAGTAGATTCTAACTAATTATACCTTGCAGGTGCATATCACAGAATACATTTTTCATCATGCACTTGCTTCAGGTGAACAATTTTTCTCTTTTACTATTTCAGTAATCAGTGTGCTTCAACTTAAGTTCTTTCTGCTTATGTTTTAGTGTGGAATCTAAGATTCAAAAAGCCATTAGGATTCAATCCAATACATGTGTCCCTGACATTCATCATAAACGTGAACCTTAGTGCTTCTCTTTGACTTATTGATTTCAACAAATCTATGCAGGCATTTGACCCTCCTATCGACATGGGCCAGGATTTAGATATTGATGAAATCGAAAATATGGAAACTACTTCTAATGGACTTCTTGAAACACAACCGGCTCAGAAATCTAGAGAAGTTAACATTTGATCATGGCAGCCTGTTTCAAACTAGGGAATTGAGGCTTCTTTCCCTGAAAATTTTTGTTATTTTTGATCTTTTTTGCAGAAATAAATTTAGAAGGAAGGTGACGTCTCCAGGATTTTTGCACACCAACTGTTTATATTGGAGTACGTCTCACACGAGATGAAGCTAAACATATGATCTTTTTGTTTTTATCAGTTCCTTAGCATATTGTCTGTTAAACTCTTCAAACATGGCTATTTGCAATCAGTCCGAACAACAGTTAGAATGCATTTGGAGCTTCTAACACACTGTTGCAGTGCATATCGCCTAGAACGCCCCCGTAGTTCTCTTTATTGACATTGGCATCATTATTACAACTATCTTCTGCTTTTACTTCGTGTTACATAGCATATCCCCCGTAACACCTCTATAGTTCTTTTTGTTTAACTTTTTTGAGAACGTCAATTCGCATGTGTTGCAGTGCATATCCCCCCTAACGACCCCATAGTTCTTTTTGTTTAACTTTGTTGAGAAAGTCAAGTCGCATGTGTATAGTGCTTGATGAATTTAGATTTATTATCATAATTTGGTATTCGAAAATGCTAAAAAGGAGGTTAAAAAATCATTTCCATTTTGCGCACGCTTTCTATATGGAGCAAAATTCACTAAAAGAATACCTTAGAGATTATTTTGGTTATTGTTCTATACCAAATTTTAACTTATAAATCTTCCCTTTTTTCTTTTGGAAGGATGAAACATGGAAATTCAGCCTTTTAGTTTTAAACATAACAATTAGTTATCCCCTATATTACAATTTACTTCTGGAAGTTGAGTTCCTTAGGTTTGTAACTTACAGTTACATATCTTTGCAGATGCTAAAAGATGGAGACATGGCTTTATTTGACGTGGGAGCTGAGTATCATTTCTATGGTTTAGACATAACGTGTTTTCCCCCAGTAAGTAACATCATTCTTTTACCTTTTTGAAGCAATACATAATTTGATCGATATCATGCCTTTTGTGTTAAGAGAATTTGTACCAGGAACATATTAATTAGTAACTCAGATTAAAGTTTTTTTAAATAATGTTGTTTAACAATTTAGGTTGTAGGTCAATTTGTGTACTGCTGATACTTCTGGGCATTACAATCATATCGTCTCATGCTAAAGTAGAGGTTGATGAGATTTGCAGGAGTCGATTCATCGGTTGGATCATTGGAAAGACCCTCAATTTGCCTCTGAAGCACATAATTAACGTCATAAAATATCAGAAGGCTCCACTCATGGCTCTCGAGATGTTAAATTTTGTTGCTAGCATATACTTTTTAATTTCGAGTGCATGGTAATAAAAAGCTTGGATCTCATGGTCAGTTCAAGATTATGGAGAATGGTATATCAGAAATGAGAATGAATTTTGATAATTCTTTACTCGGAGGAGTATGTATCAGCATAATGGAAGACTATGGAAAGAGAGGAAAAATTCAGGATGTAGATGATACATTTGAAAGAACGATTTTTCTGGTTGTGTGCCGACTGTCACATCTGACAATGCCATTATGAAAATTCTGGGCGAATACAGCTACTTTGATCAAGCCCACAATGTACATCTGAGAATGTTGGAAAAAGGTATTGATCCGGATATTTATACTTTTACGATTAGGATACAGTCATTTTGTAGAACAAGGAGGCCTCATATGTAACTTAGGCTTCTTTGGGACATGCCCGGAAGATGGTACGATGTCAATGTAGTTGCATATTGCACCATATCATATGGCCTTTATGAAGAGAACTACCTGAGGCAAGTAATATTTTTGTTCAGTTAGTGAAAACATTTATCCTGATATTATTACATTCAATAAGCTAATTCATATATTGTGTAAGAAAGGTGATGCTCTAGAGACCAGCAAGCTCTTGACCAAGGTTATGAAAAGTGGTATATCTTTAAAACTTTATGCATACAATATATTGATTCAAGGCCTCTGCTAAAAAACCAAGTTAACCAAATCAATAACATACTATACCTTAATATGTGGCCTGTTCAAGAACTCTTAAGGTTGTAGAGGCTGAGAGGATTTGCACACATTTGTAAATAAAGGTTGTGTTCCCAACGATTTTACCTGTACTACAACTGATGATGGATATTGCAAAATTGGTTTGGTCCAGCCTGTCTATAAACTTCTGAAGGATGCCATCTTTATGGGTTTGTCTCGATCCATGTAATGTACTGCTCCTTGATTAATGGGTTATATAAGGAAGGTGATATGAATATGTTTAAGTAGGGATATGATCATAATAGGAACACCAATATCTTAATTGTTGTAGTGGTAGAACATAAATTTAGTTGCAGTACAATAATCTTCTCAAATTTAGTAGCGACAAGCCTAATGAACATGATTTCTCACTAAATCATAAGCTGGTGCTTCATGATGGATCAGTCCTACGAGCCAAATATCCAGGGAGGCCTACCAAGAACTGTTGGTTCGAAGATCCTGTCGTTGAAGGAAAAATGTGAACTTCCTACACTTAATGACATCCTACATACACTTATTATACACTTATTATGATTAACATTAAGTTAGCTTCATCTGTCTTTGTACCTATCAGCCTTTTGAATATCTGGAATTTGAACGAGCTCACAGGAGTTCTAGGCATATTCTGATTTATACTACTGAGGCACACGATTTTTTTAAATGGAAAAAGCCCATGTCAATTGGTTCTAGCATACCGTTTCACACTACAATAGCTATCCATTATACATTAAGGAATGTTTTGAATTGGTTCACAAAAAGAAAGTTTTTCCTGCTCTGATGTAAAGGTGAGCTTTTTGTTTTGATCTGATCTGACGATTTTTGTTTTGTCTTGAATTGGGTTTTGACATGTGCAGTTTGTTTCCAGTGAGAGTGAGCACAGTTTAACAAAAAATCTGTTCCCTTTCAAAAAATCCAGTGAGAAATGCTTGCATAATGAGAACAGTTTGCAAATAATTAGTTTGCATAATCCGTGACCAGTAATCTCAGTTTACCTTCTAATTTGGCTGAAAAAACCAGTTTTGAGTTATGTGTAATTAATTTGTTATTTACAGTTTGCCTGTTAGTTATTTGGTATTTGAGTGCAGATTAAATTTGCCTGTCAGTTTGCAAAGAAAAGTTGGGTGCAAGCTTAAATGATGAAGTTACTTTTTGCAATTTTTTTGACCAAATTAAGTTTGTTAGCTTGATTTGCTAATTAAATTTTTGTTTTTTTCAAGTGTTGATAAAAATAACATTGTCAGCTAATTAAACATTTCAAGTGTTGATGAAAATTACCTTTTCCAACTTTTCTTTGTAATTAGTTTGTTATTTTCAAGTGTTGATGAAAATTACATTGTCAGTTATTTTCAAGTGTTGATGAAAATTACATTGTCAGTTATTTTCAAGTGGCTGAAATGCTTACATTGTCAGCTAAATTTGCTAATTAAATTTTTGTTATTTTCAACTGAACACAAAATCCAGTTTGAGTTGTGTGTAATTAGTTTGTTATTTTCAAGTGTTGATGAAAATTACATTGTCAGTTAAAATCCAGTTTGTTAGCTTATGGGTTGGCTAAGTAATACATTGTCAGCTTGAGTTCTGTCACTTTTCAAATTTACAGTGGCTAAGGATGTGGGTTATGGGTTGGCTACGTATTTCAAATTGACCATTCTGTTCAAACTGGTATTAACATGGGCTCTTAAGATCCACCATTGGCCATTCTGTTCAAACTGGTATTTTCAACTGATGGGTTACTTAAGATCCACATCCAATATTGTCAATAACATCACCATTCTGTTCAAACTGTTCATACCTGATGGGTTATGGGTTATGGGTTGGCTAAGTCTCTTATCTTATTAGGCCAACCCAAAAGTGAATAGTTCTGTCACTATTTCAAATTTAAACCATTCTATTCGAAATTCAAATGTGTTCTTACCGTTGATTATAAAGATACTACAAGAAAATCATAGTAGAAAAGAATTTTATTGTGCCTAATAGTGATATTGTCTCTGTTTCCTTAATCATTCTTACAACTTTTTTCTTTTAAAAATGCCATGATTATCATTATGGGATGTGTGTGTTATGTATCTAAATCATTTTGGGTTGATTGCCGATTATCAATGTTGGGGCTTGCTGATTGTCAGACTTCAATATGATTTTCTTTATTTTTCATTCTACTTTGTGTTGCAAAATTTCCTGTCTCATATTGAACTTTGTAGGTGTGTATCTGAAATCTCTCAAATGTTTTCTCTAACTTTCTTATGTCGATTAAACCCATTTATTTTCAAACTAAGTAACCATATAATTAGAAAAAAATTCGGTTTGTTATTATGGTGTGCTAGATAATTGTAGATCACATGAACTATGTCAAATTCTGTTATTTTGGGCTTTTCCAGTGGTGTCTTTTGGAGTTAAAAACACGTTTGCATACTTGATCCAGATTGGAGTGCATTATAGGGGATCTTTCTATGATTTTGTACCCTGAATTGGTACTGTGAGCTGGGAAATTTCTCCTTGGGGCTTTTGCCGTATGTTTGCAGAAAATGATAAACACATAGTAATCTCTCATTTTTTTCTCTGATTTAATGCTAGAAATTTGTAGTTCTCATGTCATCTTGAGATTTGATCTTAATTTTTTTATCTTAGTTTTTCATCTTATCTTATTTCTATTTTTTTGTCATATTCTTGATGTATGTGAATCACATGTTTTTTGTCTTGCGAAGCTTTCAGAAAATGCAAAAGGAAGAAGCACATGTAGATAAAGAAGAAGAAGAAGAAGAAGAAGAAGAAGCCCGTCTTGAATTTTGAAGAGAATGGATTAATTGAAAGTATTTTTAAAGTTTTGCTCCTCTGATTCATATGTTGTAACTTAAGTGGAAAAATTAATTGTAATATGGGGGGTTGATCTCTTTATTTGTAACATGGTTGGATTTTCTCTGCCATTGTTCTGGTTATTAAGTTGATTATGAATGGAACAATGGAAAATGGCATTTAAAATTTATTGGCAGATATTTTTAGACTGATTTGATTCTTTCTTTTTTTTCGTTTTCTCTTGCGCCCCCTCCATCAAGGATTGGCTTTTGATTTGGCTATTTTTTTGATCAAATTGAGTATATGAGTAGTAGGTTGAAACTTGGGGTGGGTTGACGTTGCAAATTCGATTGCATATTTTGTGAATTTGTGTGTAAAAATTAATTGTATTATGGGGGATTGATCTCTAACATGGTTGGATTTTGTATGTTATTGTTCTGATTATTAAGTTGTTTAGGAATGGAGCAATGCTTATTTTGGTTTCGTTATTAAGTTTATTAACTGAGTTTTTTAAAATTTGATTGCAAAGGTTTGTCAAAGTGATTTGTTACTTTCTTATTTTCCTTTTTTTTGCTTCCCTCACCGATGGATTTTTATTTGGCTAATTTCATTGATCAAATATAGCGTGCATAATGAATAATGAGTTTGATGTTGAAGAAAACAATGTCTATTATGTTAAATTTAAATGAATATACTTCAAGATGTAAACCTTATGAATTTTGGGGACTAAATAATTTTGGTGGACTAAGTCGTACATCATATGATTCGAATGGCTCTTTTAAAACTAGATGTAGATATAGAACCAATTTTTTTAATTTTTTTTAAAAAATATGATGCGCCCGGCCCGCGCCGAAGGCGCCCGCGTCATTTTTTACGCTAATTTGTTGTTCCTCGCGGAATCTAAATTTTTTTACGTTAATTTGTTGTTTCGCGCGGAATCTGTTGTTCCGCGCGGAATCTGTTGTTCCGCGTCGAAGGCACCCGCTCAATTTTTTTACGCTAATTTGTTGTTCCGCGCGGAATCTGTTGTTCCGTGTCAAAGGCGCATGCGTCAAATTTGTTGTTCCACGTTGAAGGCGCGCCCGTGCTGCTAAATATTTTTACGCTAATTTGTTGTTCCGCACAATTTTGGTTATGAAAATAATTTTTTGGGAACAAAGATTTTGCGGGGTAAAATCATAAATTAACCATGCCCGCGGGCATGGGTTATGACTAGTATATATATATATACACACACATATATGTATATGTATGTACATACATGTACATATATACATATATCTGTGTATAAATATACATGTCTACATACATGTATATATGTACATGTATGTACATGCATATACATTTATACACATATATATGTATATATGTACATGTATGTACATGTATGCACACAGATATATGTATATGTATGTACATGTATGTACACAGATATTCACAGATATATCTATATGTGTACATGTATGTACATACATGTACACATGTACACATATAGATGTATATGTACATGTATGCACATACATGTACACACATGTACACAGATATATGTATATGTGTGTGTGTGTATGTATGTATGTACATACATGTACATACATACACACATATACATGTATATGTGTATGTATGTGTATACATACATATACATATAAACATACATACATACATATACATACATACATACATACATATACATACATACATATACATATATACATACATACATACATATACATACATACATATTCATACATACATACATACATGTATATGTGTATATGTATGTACATGTGTGTATGTATGTACACACATGTACATACATAAACACATATACATGTATATGTGTATATATGTATATGTATGTATACATATACATTTATACATATATATACATGCATATACATCTATACACATATCTATTCTATAAAGCACAACCTTTTTTGAATTTTGTCCCAGTCATAAGTCCAGTCATAATTTGTTTGTCCCAGTCACCAATAACGGCCTGGATTCACTCTGGTGAGGGGCCCGGATGAAGACACGTAGGTGCATGGGTCCCACAGGCATGTTCACGAGATAAATTTTTTGAACCACAGCCCCCTTTTCAAATCGTGTTCTCCATCGCCACAAACCTCAAACCCACATCGCCACAAACTCGGGGGAACGCAAAATTTTGGGGGGGAACTCAATTTCTCACCCACAGGCCACAAACCTCCAGCATCTTCATCCTCAAACCCCAGACCTCCAGCAACCCCAGACCTCCATCATCTTCATCCTCAAACCCTAAATCACGGCCCTCAAACCCTCAAACCCTACATCACGGCCCCCAAAGACCTCTTCATCCCTCCCACCCTCCTCTTTCCTGACATCACGGCCCCCAAAGACCTCTTCATCCCTCCCACCCTCCTATTCATCCTAGATCACGGATCTCCAGTAGGTACGGCCCTCCTCTTTCCTTTGTGTTATTTGATGTGTTATTTGTTTTGGTTAAATCTGTTTTTTTTGTCTTTGTATTAGGTTCATAAAAAACATTGTTGTGTTTGCGATCTGCTTATGGTATTTCATTGCAAATTTCCATCTGGTGATTGCTATAGAATATTGATGGAGTGATGTCGGGCGAGCCTTTTTGAGGCATGAGTTTCTGCTTTTGCCATCGCATTTGAATAAATATTTTTTAACAGTGCTCAGATGGATCAAACAAAATGAGATCGCCCATGTAAGCAAATGAAAGAGAGCATGTTATTGGGCTTCTCCAAACTTGAGCAATGTTTCTTTATAATTTTTCCTCCCATATTTTGGATTTTTCGGAAATGTTCAATTTCGTACTTTCATCATTACATGGATATGCCACGACATAAAAAATCCAAAGTTATGTCAGTCTTTGTATTTTTTTATGTACAAACCATTGTCTCTGAGATGCCTGGAACTTCAAACTCTCCATGTGTTTCCCTTCCTTTTCTTTTCATTCCAGATATCAAATATGACTTACTGTGTAGGAAGTACATAGTGCCTGGAACTCCAAACTCTCCATGTGTTTCACTCCCTTTTCTTTTCATTCCAGATATCAAATATCAGTCTTCAATTTTGACGTAGTTAGTACATAGTGCTTAACTATCTTTGAGCAATTGTATGCTAGAACTTGGAAATAATGTCCATTACCTATAGTTCAATTGGATAATTCATTGGGATTCTCATGATCTTAATTGTATTGTGATGATGGATGTCAAGTGACTGAAGAGCATATTGCTGAATTGTTTGCAAGGTGTGGCAAGTAAGTTTATTGGTTCCTATTCTTAGTAGTGTTTGCCATTGCATTCCGTAAATATGATCTTTTCTATTTCCAGTCCAAGTTATGTAGCTTTAAATGATATTTTTTTCTTTGTTCAACTTTGTTGCTCTGATTTGCAGAATGCAATGATTCTGAATTGAACATTTTCCTTTTTTGTTTGCTCTGCATATTGTAACTTTTATGCTTAAAACTTATAGGTTGAAGGATTTCTTTGGGCATGCAGAAACAGATTCAATCTGCATGAAAACCTGGTTATTTTCATGCTTATTTCTCAACCGCGACACAACGTCAAGTGTTATGCATGATCAACTTATACAAGTGCTCAATGTTGGGGTTTCCAAGTGAAATGAAGATCATGGCCGAAGTAAAGGACTTCGTGAGGACTCAACTCTGGAAAACTCTGAGGGAGGGCAGTGAAACTCTTCTAGAGACCAACATTCTAAGGAATGCTGTAATATATACCTTTACACTTGCAATCTGATTCACCATTAATCTAAAAGCATGCGATTTCGCCAAAAGATGAAGATTTTTGGAAAATAAATGTTGAGTCGGTAACTTGAATCAGCATACATTATTCTACTTCTGCGATACATGGTATCAGGATAATTTTTTTGTTAGAAAAAAGAATATTAGAATTTTGTTCAATCTGATTTATTTCATCGAGATTTAAAATTTGCAGCCAAGTGCTTATTATGCAATAGTCTATAAGATAATGAGCAGGCATTTTTGTTCTTTCCAGTCATGCATTTTAGTAATATGCATTTTTAGATTTTATGGGCGATTCCTATCAGACAAGAAAGGCTATCGTGAAATAGACCTTTTTATTCACCAAGCGGATGGGAAGAAGTTAGTGGATTCTGTAAAGCAGAGTTCAATTTGTTCTCAATTGAGGTTGGAGATGCTCCATCCTTTGCGAGTAATTTTCGATAACCATGGCCCAAACATAGGGCTCTTGGTAGCTAATCCGGTTGAGTTATCTGGAAAAGGGAGGCCTCGAGTGTTTTGTGATTTCACACTTGCTCTTAAAGTACTCGGGATCTGCATTTTCTCTTTAAGTAATCTCAGCACACTAACACAAATTCCGTTCATAGATTTATCAAAATCTTGAAAGCTGATTTCTGCTTAAATTGCGTGTGTTATGTTGAAATTGGCAGGCACACAACAGGAGATAGGCAGTGGGTAGTTTACAGATTCCTCTTGGAAGAAACAAGAGAATACCCGCTAGCAAATAAGCGGGCTAGAAGTCAGATTATGGATAGAGTAAGGAGGACATTGATGGGGTGGTAAGAGATTTAAGATCCGCATAAAACCAATGCTACAGCCATAGCCACCTGCATATTTGGTAACATCATCATATTGTAACACATAATAAAAGCATTTACTTATTACATAAGAAGCAATAAGAAGGCAAAAAGTTGTAATCGCTTTCATTCATGCAAATTTTATTACTAATTTTGTGATAACCTGAGAATCACAGCAGTCTTTAAACAAAAACAAGAAAATGAGAAAAGCAAATTGGTCGGTAATGTCTTTAGCAGTGTTGCTACAAATTATGATATTATGAGTGTTGGATTGCATAGACTGTGGAAAGACGGGTATTTTAAGTTCAGCTTTGGTAATGTCATGGAAGAGTTTAATATAGATATTTGGTTTAGTGTTAATTTGACGATGTAGATATATTTACTTACATTGATTTGTAATCATATGCTTTGAACATTTAATTGCAAGTTCAGCTTTGGTAATGTCATGTAAGAATTTAGCATAGATATTTGACTGGATGGAAGATTCTAATAGAAAACAACCAAAAAATAAATGTTTTTGTATGATAATTTTGAAAACTGTTTAATTTTATATTTTCTAGATTGATTCTGTATCGAGATTTCTAATTTGTAATGTATGCTTAGGTTCATTGTTTTCACTTTCTTTCTTGAATTTTTTTGATTGCCGGTGGGGTTTCTTCAGGACATCGACTTGTGCAATTGTTGGGTTGTCTCTTGAAATCTTGATTTCAATTTGTAGAAATAAGAGTTCGTTTAGCTTTGGCTTGAAAGTGATTATATCTCTCTCATGAAAGTGATTATATATCCCAAACGCCCAAGAATCCACCATCATTCTCCAGAACGGTACGAGTACACTTACTGCTCATTCTTAGGTTACGATTTCTTCTTCTCTTTGTTTCTTTGCTCAAGGATCGATCCATCACAAGTTTTCCTTTTTGGGGGTTTTTAAAGAAATGCGAGATCTAACTAGGCTTTGCTCGACCTTTGCAGTGAAGTCGTTTGGAACTGAAGGAAGAAAGAAAGAGGGGCCTCAGATTCCCCCCAGATGCACAGACTTAAGGTAAAGATGATGTTTTGGAATGAGCTGAAGTTATATTATCATCCGTGGGTTAAAAATATTAATATGTAAAATGGAATTGAAATATCAATGTTGTTAAAAAAATTCCAAGTAATATGTAAAATGAGATAGATAATTTGGAACTGTAAGATGCCCTCGAAATATCAAGTCTGGAACTGGAAAATTTGAAACTGTAAAAAGAAACTTCATGGAATTGAATTTTGGAACTGGAAAACTAAACTTGATATAAATATGTAAAATGCCTTGAAATATTGCACTTGGATGTACATCTATTTCCGATTTCTATTCAATTTTGTGTTCAATTTTGCAGAACTTGGCAAGTTCTGATTGTTGGTTTTCAAATACCCAACAATTTCTGATTTCTTGCTTGGTGGTTTTCAACTTTGGTGTTTATTGTTTGCAGAATATTTAACATACTTATCGTATTGATATCAAATTCTTGCAGGATAGTTATTCATGTATGATACGTAGTTAAGAGGATACTCATATTGGCATCAAATATGTAGCTATCGGCTTTTGTTTAACATACTTGCATGATATTTTAGGTTGCAGTATTGATATCAAATATGTAGCTATCGGCTTTGTAGCATTAAATGTATGATTTGGGTTTTGGGTTTGAAATTGGGGGGAAATGAGTTGGGGGGAAATCGATGCATTTTGAAGGCTCATTTAAAATCCCACCATTCTCTCACCAAACTCTCAACCTCTCACCAAAATTCAAAAACACTCCGTTCTCTCTGCATTTTTTGACGGCTCAGTTAATTTTGGAGGAATGGTACGCATTTTTAAAGGGCCAATCAGATGCATTTTGGAGAGGTGGAATCCATTATCTCTGCAATTTGCAAGCATGGTGAAGGTTGGGGTAAGCTTTGCTTTCATATTTAGGAATTAGAAAATCTTGGGGTAAGAGTAGAAATCTCTTTACTTTTATTTATAAAAAAATCGGCATGTGGTAAATCTGTCCCATTTTGATTTCTAGGGTTCTTATTTGGAAAGCTTGAAACGAAATTTTATTAATAGCAAACGACTCATATTCAGTTTTAGCTTTAGAGAGAAGGTACTAACTGTGAGTCACCCCATCTAAATTGGCTGGGAGCATTTGATCAAAGAACAGATTCATTTATTTTGACAAGCTGGGTGAACAGATAAGTGTTGCTCTCATTTCTTTATGTTAAACTATAACCGTAGGAGTCGGAGCAGCATGGAACATGGCAAACGTGCAGGAGGGTTCGACGGTCACAATCTTCGGCCTCGGTGTCGTTGTCCTTGCAGTTAGATTCAACAACCTGCATTAAGTTGATAACGAAAGAATTATTCATTTCTAATATGGTATTGAAAAAATTGCAGGTTGCTCAAGGAGCAAGGCTACGAGGTATATCCAAAATTATTGGTGTGGACATCAACCCGGAGAAATTCTTGAAAGGTACAAGTACTGTAATTCTTTTCTGTTTTTGTCAAAATTTTCTGGTGCCACTTAGATTTGTTGTGTTTTTGGATAACAATTGTGATGTATTTTTGATTATTTGATTCTTACAGAGTCACAGATTTTGTTAAATCCCAGAGACTGTGATAGGCCAGTCCACACGGTACAGTTTCTATTGGTTAATCATGCTTTATTAGTACTAACGGCGATTAAGTTTTAACTAGTTAATCTTAATAACATGAAATATCGATTACGTTATTGTGGATTACATTAGAAGGTGTCGATACTTAGAATCTGACAAATGATTTGATGGCTTTCATCTATTCTGGTTACAGTTCAAGCTCTTGGGGTGTTGGTTGGATCCTTTAATAGCCCCCCTCATCTCTCTGGAATGGTAGCGAGCTTTTACTGCTAATCTTGGGGTGTTGTTTGGCTCTCTCGGGGTGTTGTTTGGCTCCATGCGGTTGTTACTGCTAATCTCAATGGAACATCATCAGCGATTGCGATTGTTACTACAAATCTTTTTTGTTAATGAGTGTCTTTATTTCTATTTGTGAGTCTGGGAATTGAAAGTTGATTGAGAGTCTGGGTATTCTCAGGGTTTATTGATTGATGTTTCATGACTTTGAGCATGTTTAAAATTATTATTGGTGAAGATTATACATTCGCTCCATCTTTTTGAATTTTTTAAATTATTTTGTTAACTTATTCATCCATTTTGTGAAGCGGCAACTTTGTGATGTTAAATATGTTTAGTGATTAATGAGTAGTGATTAATGAGTGTAGTAACAACCAGTGCTCACAAATGTTGGGTCTCAATGGAATTCTTGGGTACTCTCTTGCGAGAGAGTGATAGTTTTATTTATTTTATTATTTCAATTCTATGTTATTAGGCATTTGAGAAACAACAATATACACGAGACGATTCTGTATTGGCTACCTTCAAATGTCACATACCTGTATGTGTTATTCTTTACTTTTTTTGTAATTGTAACGGCCACTTCCGGTCGTATGTATTTTTGTGCGTATGTTGATTCGTGTGCGTATTTCCGTATTTGGTTTTATTATGGTAATTCCGTAGTTCCGACGCGCGATCGAACCCCGTATTCATGACCCTCGCAGAGACGCGATCATCCCGATATTTTCCTTTTAATTTTTGGATGCTAAATGACGAAGCTATAAAAATCGGATTATTAATAATTATTAATGTTTATAATATTTCCTTTTCAAACTATTATGTTACGGTTGTAATATTTCCAAAATTAAAGTTTTCTTTTAATAAACTCTTTTAATAAATTTGCTTTTAGCTAATTAGCCTATATTCAGTTGTAAGTGGGTTTTGATTCAGAATCTTTGTTTTTTAAAAAAAAAAGAAATACAAATTCTTAAGGATCCTAACAACTAAAGTATCATACTGTTAGTTTTAAACAAATCCAATCAAAAAAAATTAAAAACAGATCCTAAACATAATATTATCAAATCCCAACTGCCCCCTCTTTTCCCCACTTCCCACGTCACCCAGCCCTCAAACCATTTCCCCCACGTTCTCTCCCTCTCTCTAATGTCTCCCTACTAATAGGTTAGCAGGCTATCTCTAGGTTACACGTGATTTTTAAATCCCTGCTTTCTTTCCTCCCAGCCATTGAAACCTACGCCCTTCCCTCCACGGGACGCCATCACCAAAGCTCGCAGCCACCCTCCTCCCACGCAAACAACGTCGCTGCAACCCAACGGTTAAGCACCCCCCGACCTCCTCTCCGAGATCCGACGATCCCACCTCCTCGCTTGCCCCATCGCGCTCCGTCCGACGCCTAGCTCCGGCGAACTCCACCCCGATCCCCACGCGCCTCAGACTTCGCCGTTCGACGAACACCTCGACGCCTTCCTCCTCCCTCGTGCACGCCCAGCATCGCCGCCCAGTTCACCCATCCAGGCGCCGCTGCCGCTCCACGTGCAAGCACCCGCTGACGCGCCTTTCACACGTAAGTCACTGTCCTTGCATTGCAATCTATATATATACTATGGGTGATTGCAGTATGATAGGGGACAGGATATTGTATATTCATGCATGAAATATTTTGGGTGATATCACACGTGATCATGTGCTTGAGAAATAAACTTTGCCTTGGTCATCTACTTGTAATTGCAATTTTTATATATATGCATGCAGTAGGTGGGGTTAATATGCACAATATAAATGGTCCTATCTTTGCATTTTGTGGCTTTTGTCTTCGGGTAAATAGTAGATGATGTTTGATTGCGGTTACAAAGCACAGAGTATGGATGGCCACAGAGAGAAATTTGTAAGGTGTGATCATTCATGAGAACATTTTACCCAATACTTAATGCATTTTTTTAATAGCAATCTTATATGAAATATGATAAAACACAGTTTCTATAATCCTATGTAATTATTTAGTGAGTAAAGTAATATGTAAGTTCTAATTATATAATATTAGTTTTGATATTAATTCCACACCTATGTGTATAATGCTAGCAGCAGTAGTGACCCATGATACAAGAGTAGTTATTGGTTAAAACATGTAAATTATCATTGTTAGTGCTAAATACCGGTAAGTTATTAATATGATTAGTTCGTAACTAAGTTAGTTTATACACGGCATACTAATTTTATGTATGGTATCTTTTATAACCTTTAGCATATAAACAATACCACATTTAGCTTTGGGTTATAAAACATGAAATAGGTTACCTTAATATAGTTTGTTAGTAAGCTGTGTGCAAGGTGAGTAATTAAACAGTTACTAATAATGCATGAGCTGTACCATATGTTAATAGATTGTTCTAGGATGTTAGTGCAAAAATAGTAACGTTAGTCGGTAATATGATTCAAACACCCCTAGGGTAGAGAACCTAAATAAAGAGAATGAGTTATTGTTTAAATTATTTTGGGACGAACCTGATTCAAACATGTGTTTATCGAAACAGAGAACATGTCGTTCCATACCGTCCGCTTTCCCCAGACGAATCCACGACAACCGACATCACCGAAAACAGGCAAGTGAAACTTGCCAACTTTTCTTTAGGCCATGTCTTTGGGCCAATTCCTCGTACTAGCGCGAAAGAGACTAGATCGTGAAATGATAGCGATCTAGGCGCAACTTTGTGATCTAGCTTGACAACGAAGCTAGATCCGACACCTTGCCATATCATTTATGCATTGATAACTGTCATGTTTAAATTCCTTAACTGTACGCATTTGAATTGTTAACTGCCATGCATTGCATCATACATGTCATCCTAGTTAAACTTGCATCATAGCACACGCTACACTACTTGTACAATCCATGTTTCCGTGTTACCGGCTAGGCACCCGTTATGCGGGCATAACCCTACGCCATCCGTGTTAAAAACACTTCCTGGCTCGTGATCCAGAAGCGAGCATTCCGTGTTCGGGGGTAATGCCCTGGCTTGACACACGTGGAGGGGTAGGGATAAACGGTCACTTGAGCGAAGAGTTGGCCCGTACAGCCACTCTAGCCAAAGGGCGGAATCTCTGTGCACGACGTGATTACAATTCCAGTACTTGTCTTTTACTTGTTTACTTGCCATGTCATTTGTCATTTTATATCCATGTCATACTTTACTTTAGAACTGTTAGGTTGCTTTACTTTTATAGTTTCCTTGCACAAGTCTTTTTAGACTTACTGACATGTGCCCCTTTCTCTTTGGGTGACGCATGTTAGTTGCTGAGCCAGAGACAGTTGCGGAGAGTGACGAGTTCGTGGAGTTCGTGCCCGAACACGTTGGTGACGTGGAGTACGAGGACACCGGTGATCAATCTTAGAGATCTTTCGTACTCTTCTTTTATTAGCTGTGGTTGTCGGTGAGTAGCACCGTTTTGTTAGTTTCTGTTGGCCATGCTAGCCCTTTTGCTTTTGACTCTTTTGTTGCCTGGTGGCATTTCTGGTTGTTGGACTTTTGTTGGACTATGAGCTGGAATAATGTTATATTATTGTCTCTCTTTTGCTATTATTGTTATTATTGTTCTGAGTCACATTACAGGGACCTGCTACTTCGTTTTATTTGACGCTTATCGGACTTGCGGCTTTGCAGCTTCAAGTCCGTGCGGACCTTCTCACGCTTCGCCTCCATGTTTTTGGGAAGCGGGGCGTGACAGTAATCTTTGCAGTAAGTGTAGCGACTTTTGATTTGTAAGTGTTAGGCTTCATTTCAATGGTGTAGGAATCTTGCTAACAATCTCGCTGGGAATCATCCTTACTCGATGTCTACAATGGTTTCCATTATTTATCTGTAAGGTTCTTGCATATATTGTGATTGTTGTTTTCATGTGAGATTAAGTATTTGTTGATCTTATTGATGGCTTTTGTGTGATTAATTTATCGAATGTATAAATGTCAGCCACAACTCTTTGTCTCAAACCTTTGGAGATATATTTACATTGTTTGATGTTGCATATCTACTTTTGTAAACAGATTATAGCAATTGTTAATGCAAATCTCAACAAAATAATTGATGTTAATTACTACCATGTTGAAACTGCTAAGAGGTCAAACATGAGACATAGGCCAATTGGCATAGGTGTCATGGGTTTGGCAGATACCTTCATCATGCTCACTATGTAACTCGATCATATTTTTCATCCTTTTATTGGGACCTTACTTCACTAAATAATTTAGCATTTATATTGTGCACATAAAATTCATAGCATTCTCTTTATAAAAAGCACTTTGAGTCTTTATGTTTCATTTCATCTCAGTGTAGCTTTGACTGGCGATCCAGAAGGTGGCGTTCACTGAGTTGGCAAAGACAAGCAACAAGATGGTTCAGGCAGTGCCGGAGTAGCACGGTAAACCAGGAGGTGGAGCAAAGCTAGAAGTCAATCTTAGGGAAAACCGCAAGTAAATTGGATTGTGTATTATGGGAATGTTTTGCGGACATAATAAGTGTATTATGGGGTTTTGACCTTTTTATTTGTAAAGTGGTTTGATTTTTGTTTGCCATTGTTCTACTCTTTAAGTGGATAAATGGAGCTTTTTAAAATGTTTTACGGTTTGTTTATTAAGTTTGATAATTGAGCAAGTGTATGAATAGATCTTTATAAAATTTATTGCTAAAGATTTCAAAGTGATTTAACCCTTTATTTTATTTTCTTTTTTCTTGCTTTCCCTCCACCAAAGCCTAGGGGGTCTTAATTTGGACAATTTTGTAATCAAACGAAGCTTGCAAGAAGATTAACCCAACTTCTTTTTAAAATAAGCTTCAGCTTAAATAATCAAAGAATTAGTGATTAATAAATTTTAAATTGAGTTCCTCTTCTGGGTTTTCTGCAAGTGTGAAAGCGTCGTCCTTGAGCTGGGTGATTTTGATTGCATGGCTTGCTTGAAGATTGAATACCTCATTTTGTTACATGAAATTGGCTCTGTTTTTAGTTTGTGCACATTTAAACAGAACAATGACATTGAGTTAAAATTAAAGATTCAACTTTCAACTAAAAACTGTTTTGTCGCTCTACTTAATTGTTTTAATATAGGTAGGTTCTTTAAAATAATGATCAAACATACTATAACTGGTCTATACTAATTTATAGTCCAATGTCATGACTATGTGCCTATAATCATTCATAAATGGAAAAAAAATATGTTGCATAGTCTTTGATTTGTTTTTATGCTAATTTGTTGTTCCGCGTCAAAGGCGCACATGCCGAATTTGTTGTTCCGTGTCAAAGACGCATGTGCCGAATTTGTTATTCCGCGCCGAAGGCGTCCGTGCCGCTAAATATTTTTACGCTAATTTGTTGTTCCTCGCCGAAGGCGCCATGCACTAATTTGTTTCGTACTGAAGGCACCCGTGCCGAATTTGTTGTTCCACGCTGAAGGTGCCCGTGTCACTAAATATTTTTATGTTAATTTGTTGTTCTTTTAATTTTTTGCCTGTGGAAATAATTTTTTGGGGAACAAAGATTTTGCCGGATAAAATCTTAAGCAAACCGTGCCCGAGGGCACGGGTTATGACTAGTATATACATGTATATGTATATACATAATCCACATGCCTCAGAATCATCAGGGCCTTGCGTCGTACGGTTTAGCTTGGGAGAGTACATAT
The DNA here is from genome assembly GCA_030789695.1 of Scilla litardierei. Lineage (NCBI taxonomy): Eukaryota > Viridiplantae > Streptophyta > Magnoliopsida > Asparagales > Asparagaceae > Scilla > Scilla litardierei. The sequence goes on along the minus strand of CM061133.1, from coordinate 267,098,830 downwards.
GAATAAGGATTATATTGGTTTGAGCTAATAGGTCTGAGGGTCCTTCTTGGCCTGATTCCATAAAGTCGTCTAACCTGGGAGTCATCGACCCAACGCTCCTTGCACAAACCAATTGCAATCCCAATGAATTTTTTAAAAAAAAATGGAAGCATGAATAAACATAACAATATCATGAATCAAGGAACATTGACATGTCTTGAGGGCCACTTCCTCGATGGACCAGTAACGCATTATCTAATACTCATCCTTTCCTCGACCATTGCATAACTTTGATTCCTATCTATTCTACTTAGGAAATGGTTAGATGAAATATCCTAGGATTTATATTACTTGATGATTTGAGTTAAAAAAGAAATCCTAGGATTGCATCCTTATCGATGAAGAGATATTGGCGTGTTTTATTTTTATGAATTTGAAATTTCTATTCTCCCAGGTATATATACTCGATATTACGAAATTCTCAAATCTTCATGCCATCATTTGCTTGCTTGCTTGCTTGCATGCTTGCCTCTAACCTTTACTCTTTCGTGTCTTACTTGAGGACAAGAAAGAGCTAAGCTTGGGGGATTTTGATATGTGCTATATATATAATACTTATTTTGCATGCATTTCATATCATTTTCATCTCCCTTTCTATTCTATTTCTCCCGTTTTTAGTTCCTCTTTACTCTCAGGTATCTCACGTGTATTGCAGAAAAAATATGGAGTTTTAGGTCCAAGAACGGGAGAAAAATAGATAAAAGGAAGGAAGGAGAAATCGGGAGCAATTCAAGGGAAAAGGAGGACAAAAGTGTCACATGCGGTCACATGGAATCACCCACATGACCGCATTACCAGGACAAATGAGGAGCAGCTAAAAGCCATTCCACGTGGTCGTGTTGAGGAACCAATTGGTCATGTCACTGAAGAGCAAAAGAATAAGAAAACCCAATTCGACATGGTCGTTTAGAGATCGACGCGAACGCATCGATCCGAGAGCTGTCGAAGCCAACCAGTCGCTCCACGTGACCGTTTTGATGAAGATCTGAAGGAGCTGAATGACAAACGATGCAGTCATACCGCCTGAAGCCAGAAACCCCCATGTTATGCACTTAAGAGAAATGACCACGTCGATTGCGACGCGGTCGCGTCTAATAGGATCCCCTAGGTTTTTGTGGGCACCGGCAAGGGTATTTTTGCGACTTTTTGGGCATTTTTTGGCGGCATAATACCTTTCTTTCTCCTCTAACCAAGAGGATGTTTTTTGACAGAGTTTTTCAGAGCTTTTTAGGTTTGAATCAGGCGTACTAACTTCTATATTCCCTGCAACTTTAATTGTTCTCTTTGTACTTTTGGATTCTATCTCCAATCCTTGAATAGAAATTAGCTCTCTTAATCTTGTTATCATGGATTGGTTGATTGATTGTTTTTGTTAATCTCTATTGCCATGACTATTCTATTTGTGAATCTAATTGAGTTTTATTCCATGGATTGTGAGTAGTCTCTTATTTAGGGCCATGGGTTGAACCCTATTGTCAGATAGTTATGGATTGGTGATTTATTGATTAATTGTTGAACAATTGATGATGAGGGATATGTTAGGATTATTATAATCAATGCAAATTGACTTCCCCTCGTGGATAATTAGTTTAGTCGACGGCGGGAATCAGGGCTAATCTAGGGTTTTCAATTTCTACTTTGATCCATACTATCGATGCGGTTGACGAGATTCAGACACCAATTAGAGCCCTCCTAACATAGATCCTAATCCTAATCCACGGAAGTGGCGTGGAGGAATATTGTGAACATTTGTCGGGCGTAAAGCACCTAACACGTATCAATGCACAACGAGAGTTGGTATCGATACGGGTCAAGTAGTCCTATCATAACATCACGAGAGTGGGTGGTAGGGATAACATAAGGAAATATCCTATCAATGCATCATAGAAGTGGGGGATAAGAGAATGCCCTTAGGTTAGACAACCTCTCCCGAGTCTCATGATTTCAACAATTGGTTAATGTAATTTAATCCTAGCTTTAATCCAATGGTGGGGATGCCTAGGTCCTAGAGCTTTTATCCATTGATATTTTCTCTCATTTTTCACCTTCTAGCCACTTATTGATCGCGTAGCTAACGAACTTAGGGAGAAATTTGTACTTAACAACAGTCTCCCAACGAACGACCCATATAGTGATATAACCTCACAGTGCGTTTACAGTACAAATTTTGGTACGACAAAAAGTTTCTTTTCAGGATTGGAAAGGAGTTGGCTCACCATTCCCATTGCATGGCCAATGTCTGGTCTTGTATACACAATTGCATACTTCAGACTTCCAACTACTGAAGAATAAGGTATCGATGACATCTCTTCCATATCTTTCTTGGATGAAGGGCATGACCACTTGATCAACTTGAAGTGGTTGGCATATGGAATGCTAACAGGTTTGGCATAATCTATCTTGAATCTCTTGACCATGTGTTCAATGCACTTCTCCTGATATATCCATAGCTTTTTATTTTTCCTATCTCGGACTATCTGCTTTCTTACAATTTGTTGAGCCGGTCCTAAGTTTTTCATATCGAAAGACTTAGAGAGTTCCTTCTTTAGCTCGCTGATTTTTGTTGCATCTTGTTTAACGATCAGTATATCGTCCACATATAAGCGCTATGCAATGAAGTTACCATCTGAAAACTGTTATGTATAAAAACATTGATATGATGCGATCCTTTTGTATCCTTGACTCGTCATGAATGAGTCAAACTTCTTGAACCACTGTCTTGGTGCTTGCTTGAGGCCATACAGACTCTTCTTCAGCTTGCATACGAGGCTTTCTTTGCCTGATACCTCGAAACCTTCTAGCTGCTCCATATAAAATTTCTTCAAGTTGATCATTATAAAGAAACGTCATATTAACACCCATCTGCTCAAGCTCTAAATTAAACCTGGCTACCAATCCGAGGATGCCACAGATTGAAGCCATCTTCACAATAGGTGAAATGATCTCGTCAAATCAATATCTTTCTTCTGAATGAATCCTTTGACCACCAGTCGGGTTTTGTGTTTCACCATCTTTCCACTGACATATTTCTTGAGTTTGAACACCTATTTGTTCTTTAGTACCTTCTTTCTAGGTGGCATCTTGACCAACTGATAAGTATAGTTCTTTTTTAGAGATTCCATCTCATCCTGCATAGCTTACAGCCAACTTTATTTATTCTTATGAGATACGACTTCTTGGAAACTCTTTGCCTCACCCTCTTCAAAAAGTAGAAGATACTCGGCTTCCGAATATCTGGTCGATCGAATCCAGCCTCGTTTAGATCTCAGTACTTGTGAGTTGTTGACTTCAGGAGGTGTACTATCATCTGCTTGCTGTGATGACAGTGCAATAGCTGGTGGAAAGGATAGACGCTCCCCCTGCTCAACATCCTCCTCTTCTTCCACCTCATGTTCTGCTTCCGGTATTTCCTCATGCAACTCTTTGTATTGCATTGGTGCTAGGTCTGGAACAGTGTCTTCAACACTAGAACTTGAATTTAAAGACACAATAGGCTTTTCAATGTCTTCCAGGGTCTGATTTTCTTGAAATAGCAAATCCATGCTTCGAATAACCTTATTCGTCTTTAGGTCCCACAATCTATACCCAAAGTCTTCATCTCCAAAGCGAATGAAGATACAAGGAATGGTCCTTGTATATCAAGCTTCTACCTTTGCACATTGGATCATGTGCAAAGGCTAAGCAACCGAATACCCTCAAGTGGGGGTATGAGGGATTCTTACCAGATCGCACCTTCTCTGAAATCATAAAATCCAAAGGTATTGAGGGTGATATATTGATGAGGTAGCATGTGGTACGAACGATTCTCCCCAGAATGGCTTTGGTAGCTTAGCCATACTGAGCATGCTTCTGACCTTCTCCATGATCATCTGGTTCTTCCTTTTAGTTACACTGTTGTGTTATAGAGTGCGATGAACCGTCTTCTTATAGCCTTGACTTTGCAGTAGACATCGAATACTCTTGAAGTGTATTCGCCTCCATTATCTTAGCAAAGGCACTTTAACTTCTTTCTTGCCTCACGTTCGACCATGACATGGAACAACTCGAACTAGTCGAGCACTTGGTCTTTTGACCTCAAGAAGCAGACCCACACCTTCCAAGAAGCATCATCAGTAAAGGTCAAGAAGTACATGTTGCCACCTATTGATTTGACCTCCAAGGGACCGCAAACATCAGAGTGTACCAGACTGCGTAACTCTGATCTTCTTGTTGAAGAATAACTGAAGGAGACTCTATGTTGCTTACCAACTAAGCAATGCTGGCAAGGATCTAGTCCATCATCCTTGGTGATTATGATTAGCTCCTTTTTTGTCAAGATATATAACCCTCTCTCGCTCATGTAAAAGAGTTGTTAATTCCATAGATTTTGAGTAGCCTCCTGTTCCACCACGTTAAGGCTATTTGTACATATCTTCACATGAGTTTTGTATAACATACCACAGGTATGCCTTTTTGCGATAATCATGGCACCTTTCGTCATTCTCAATGTGTTGTTGCTAAAGTAGTTGTCAGAGCCCTGTTTTTCAAGGGCTGTCCCAGAGAGCAAGTTTGGCCGGATGTCTGGCACTTGTCGAACATCCTTCAAAGTGATTGTGCAGATGAAGTTCTTTTGAATCTAAACATCGACAATTCCTACAATCTTGCAGAAACTTGTATTTCACATCTTCATGAAACCAAAGTCTCCCACTTTGTAGGTAGTGAAGAAGTCTCTTCGAGGAATGATGTGATATGATGCGGTTGTATCTGAAGGGTTTTGTGGAACCCTTAGGACACAAATCCGTGCCCGTCCTAAGTCGGACGGACCATAGAAACAAAAATTGCAGCGGGAAAATATATGTTAATCTAATTAACTTGCAACCCTAAGGAAAATGACCCTTAGCCAGGGTCTCTGCCAACTCGGGGTGGATCTGACCACCCCAAGAGGGATCTAAACTACTGCAAATAATTAAAATGAAAGCTTCTAAAAACATACCCGAAACCTTGCCCTGGTGCAGGGAAGGTGTACCGCACCATCTTCTGAGTCGATCCATGTCCTACGCCGAACCGCTCCTCGAACCGCTCCTCGAACCGCTTCACATCCAGAGGTGTGTAATCCTCGTGTCGCCGAGCCAACCACGTGCTGAAGAAAGTTTCATGCAAGTGAAAGCCTTCGCCAAGATTTCGGATCCGAATCCAAACCCCTTCGTGGCTTCGCTAGAGCCCTTCAGGAGTAAGGCAGAAATTTAGGGAGAAGAGGAATTAATTTAAGCTTTGATCCGAGCGTGCTCCAATGTTTTTGGGAGACGCTCAGATCTTGAGCTTGGGACGAGTTTTAAGGAGGAGAGCAGACCCCTATTTATATAGGCAGCTGACCCCTCCCCTTTATTCAAATTTCAATGTGGGACTAAAGTTTGGAGTTAATAAATTCAATTTAGTTTGCCTTTCACAAAGGCCAAACTTCCGTGAATTTTAACTCGCTCACCGTTGAGCTTCATGATTGATACAACCTATCAAATCGAAGGGCATTCAACGGCAAATGCATAGGAAAAAACGGCAAGTCAATCAGAGTCCGTTTGACCCCCCAATTGATCGCCCAAAGATCAGCTCAAGACTTGATTTTCGTCCAAATTCAGCCATCAAAAACTGCACAGCCCTAGGGTTCTAAAACCCAGTTCTAGTGGGGCCCACTACGCCACCTGGGCAAAACCAGACCCAACTGGACGCCTCGCCTGGGCGCATCCAGCCTGGGCGCCTGGCCCAGGCCTGGGCCAGGCGCCCAGGCGCCTGGGCTTGGGCACCGAGCCCCTGGCCCTGGCTGGCCTGGCGCCCTAGGCACCCAGGCCTAGGGCCCCTGGCCCTGGCTAGCCAGGCGCCCAGGCCAGAACCAGATGGTCTGGCCTGGGTCAGTCTAGTCTACCCATGCCCAGTTTGGGTATGGGTAAGGCATTTGAGCTGTTTTGTGCGTAACTTGGGCATTTGGTGTCCGATTTGGACGCCGTTCGAACCTGTGTTTAGAGCGGGAAATTCCCGTCTTACAGGTAACCTTTTCAATGCGTTTATTCTCAATAAATATGGTCGTAAACAATTTATGACACATTTAACTCTTTTTGCATCATATGCAAATTAGTCCCTATCTAGGCTTAAAATTATCATTTGCATCAAATGCAATATTCTACCCCTTGCATCAAATGCAAATAATTCTCCCTAATGATTCTACCTATTACTAGACGAAGGTCGCACTCTGTGTATGACCCTACAGCCTGACCCTACTACAGGTTGGGCTCGAAGCCCTATACGACAGTGACCACGAGCAGCAGTTGCCGTCCCTGTTTCAGTATCATAATTAAGTGGTTTACTCATCGACATGAGTATTGTCGGGACCTCCCTGCCTGTGTCCGTGATGAATTCCGTAGTTTTAGTCTCTTCGTCTAAACTATGTCGTTTAACTCAAGCCTAAGGTACGGTCAAACTGTCAACCCCAATAGCTCAAAGCCGGTTAGTTTCCATCGATCTTTGGTCAACTAATGTTGGGCTTCTTCCAACATACTCTAATCAGAGATTTTACTAAAGACTGAACTAACTCTACGACACTAACTCCCATTGACTAGGTGAGACGAATCCTCTCTTGGTCATTACTCTCCTCGTACGCTTCAAGTGATACCCAATCAAAAACCTTTCGACAGGCCTAGCCTCGAAGGTAGGTCGGTGATCTAAGTGGCACCGTTCACGCACAGGTTCGTAAAATGGCCTCAAGTCAAAAGACCAACTTGCCTATCATCAATAAGAGTTATCATTGACAGATTGGTCAATATAACCATATGATAACTCTTGTGGATCGTTCAATGAACTCATTCTCTAATGAGCACCTGTGTCTCTTCTTCGACTTCGCCAAGTCAAACGATCATGAGATGATCGCCACCGCTAAACGGTGAAGACTAAGACACAATGGTCTATCCGATGTTTCGATATACTTGTCTCGAAACATCTACGACCACGAATCTTTTTAGACTTATGCTACATATGGTCAAGCATTTCTCAATGATCAAGATACTCATCTCGATACATGTTTGACCTTGCATAAAGTCTCATGATTCTACCTAAGTTAATATCTAATGTTTACTACATTATTGATCAACTTAGATAAAAGTATACCAAACAGCTTATTGTAATTTCGAACAAGATGTCGGTGCTATTTACACAGAGATAAATTACCTCGAGGGCATCATCTCTCAACATCTCCCACTTGCACCCAGGCTCATTTATCTCAATATCTCATACCGTTTTTACACATAAGTTTTTCCGACTTCATGTGATAGAGCATTTGTTAGCGGATCTGCTAAAACCGTCTACAGTATAAACTTAAGGGGTTTCTATGTTCATGTTAGACCTGTTGAGCATTGATTCCCCGGATTTGGTTTTGATGATGAACAAACATAAATATTGTGAACTAACTCTTTGTGAGCGCAGTTAAGGAGATCGTCGCCAAAATTCTACGTACATCAAAAGCGACGTCTCAAGACTTCTCAAAGCACATGATCGTGTGCCTGAAGCTTCGTTGAAGCTCTAGGAGCATTATTGAAGTCAAGAGATTCAGATTGAAGCTTTGAAGACGGTTCGTCTAGTTTATTTTATAGTCTTCTAGCTTCTTTTCGTAGAATGTTAAGCCTTGAGTAGGTCTTACATTATAATCTTCATAACGCTCATATCTTAGAGCTAGGATTATCTTAGAAGCCCATAGAAACTTTTTCGAAGCTTCACGCTTCATTTCGCGGCTTCTAGTGCATCTTAGTTGGTTCAAGAAGAAGAACCAACCGACTAGATTGTCATCTAGTCGGTCAGTAATCCTTCTTGAACCGACTAGATCTCCTTGCTCAATTCAGCATCTTCACTGTTGACCAATTAGTCGGTCCAAGAAGGTTCACCGACCGACTAGTTGTCAAACTAGTCGGTTTAGCATCCTTCTTAGACCGACTAGTTATATCTTCATTTTCACAGCCTATCTACTGTTTACTGTTAGTCGGTCCAAGAACATTCATCGACCGACTAGTTGTGAAACTAGTCGGTTGGAATTTGTTCTTAGACCGACTAGTTATTCTTAAATTCAGCCTATTGAGTTTCAACTCTTAGTCAGTCAAAGAACACTCACCGATCGACTAGTTGTCAAACTAGTCGGTTGGCAATTCTTCTTAGACCGACTAGTTCTATACTTCCTGAACTATCTTTCTTGGATGTCAACCTCTTAGTCGGTCCAAGAAGAATCACCGACCGAGTAGTTGCAAAACTAATCGGTCAGTGATCCTTCTTAGACCGATTAGACTGCTTCAGAAATAGATCCGTTGGAGCATTAAATGCACGAATTTTTCCTCTCTCTTCTCTAACTCCTATATAATCTTGTGATGCTTCTTCATAGCATTCAAGGCTGACATTTATTGTGATTTAGAGATCAAAGAGAAAGCATTCAACTCCATTTTCTAAAGCTTCCTCATTCTCACAAGAATCTCTCCAAACTCCTTGAGCCCTAATTTCCTCAAGAGAGATTCTCTTCATTGTGAGCCTCTCAAGCCAAGAGCTTGATTCAAAGTCACTAATCCCACCCTAGCCATCTATTGCTGGTCATCTTGGTGGAGCTAGGGTTTGGTGTCATCATCTTCTTCAAAATCCTTCTTGCCCTAAAATCGTAAGTTTTACTCAAGGCATAGGATTTTGTTGGTAAGTGTTTATATTTCATTTACATTGATATTGCAAGTTTTTCTCTCGGTTTGTGAGAGAAGTGTGTGATCCCGGTTTGTGGGAGTCACATTTTTATTTGTGTATGATTTGATCTTGTAGAGGTTTTCTACAAGAATTTCATAGTGCAAATTTGAGTTAGAGGATTCTAACTCAAGTAGCCGGAGGGGATCCGGGTGTTTGGGACGTAGGATCACCGGGAACAAGTCGGGGAGACTTGGGTGGATCCGAACCTGTTACATCGTTTGTTTGCATTGGTCGTTTCTTTGTTGTCATATTTTCATTCTGCATTGTTGGTTGAGTTTGCAAGATAATTAGGAATTATACTCTTGATTATTTTAAAGTACTATTCACCCCCCCCCCCCTCTAGTACTTGTGCAGTAGCTATCAGGGCATTACATTCGTTATCAGAGCCAAGTTCATAATTATGTCTACCAACGACAACAAGACCGTTCGTCCACCTTCATATTATAGCACCTTCAGGAACCGTGAAGGAGCTTCTTCGGTGATGGAAGGACACTTGTCAACTGGGCCTCCCTACTTCAACGGTGCCAATTATGGGTACTGGAAATGCCGGATGGAAACGTTCCTCCGGAGCACTTCACTATGGAGAGCTACTTTGACGGAATATGTCGAGCCCGCCGAACCAGACTTCGCTAAGTGGACTACCGCGGAGGTTGCCACGGAGGTAAACAATGCCAAGGCAATGAATGCCTTGCAATGTGCTTTAGAGCCCGAAGACTTCAACAAGATATGCACATGTAAGAGTGCATATCAAATCTGGAACTCACTCCTCATCTTGTATGAAGGAACGAGTAGGGTAAGAGACTCCAAACTCACTGTTGTCAATAAAGAATTCGAATTATTTCATATGCAACAGGGTGAGAAGATGAAGGAGTACTATGCTCGCTTCGTTGACATTACCAACGAGTTGGAGGCTCTTGGAAAGACCTACACCCAAAAGGAGAAGGTCTCAAAGATTATTGACGGACTTCCTTCTTGTTGAGAAAAGCGTACCTTCGCCATCGAAGAAGGTAACGATATGAATAAGTATACTGTTGTACAACTAATGGGTACCTTGATGTCTTATGAGGTACGCAAGGACAGTAAACTAAAGATGCAGGACAAGATGAAGGCGTACTTGAAGCAAGACGAGCCAAAGAAAAAGGCGATTGCGTTCAAGGCCGCTCCATCTACATCTACCGATGAGGAAGAATCGGAAGAAGAGTTGGACTTAGAATCCATTGCCATCATGGCAAAGAAGTTCAACCGATTCTTCCGGAAAGGTAACTTCAAGAACAAATCTAAATTTAGTTCTACTAACGCCTCCGCTCCTTTGTGTTTTAAATGCAACAAGCCAGGACACATCAAAGCGGATTGTCCTCAAAACAAACAAAATGAGAAATGGAAGGCGCCAAAGTTCGACAAGTCACGAAAGTAGAAGAAAGGGTACAAGAAAGGACTTGTCAGGACATTCACCGACTCCGACGAGGACTCCTCAAGTGGAGAGTCGGATGATGAACAAGTGGAGCAAGCAACATGTGCTTCATGGCTAGAGAGGAACATGATCAAGAGTCCTCCTCCGATGAAAGCGAGGATGAAGGTGATGAGGTAACAATGGATGAACTTAGATTAGCTAACGAGCAAATTTGGTCTAAATATTCTAAACTAGTAAATAGATATACTAAGACTAAAGATGAGCTAACTAGTCTCCAAACCTCACCTAAGCCTATTATCATCAACTACGACACCGTTGTTGAGGGTTTGAGAAATGAGATTGTAAATCTCAAATCTCAACTTGAGCATGTTCATATTGAGGATTCGGAGGAACATGAGATAGCGGATTGGATTTCTCGAAACTCAACTTTGAGTATTGAGAATGAGAATCTCAAGTCTCGTGTTTGTGAACTGACTACTCAAGTGTCCACTTTGGATGCTTCTATACTTTCTCTCACCGAGAAGTATGAGTCCACATTAGGCCGAATTAATAAATTCAATAAAGGTAAGGACCATTTGGATAATATCCTAAATGACTTACTTCCGGCCAATCATCACATTGGCTTGGGGTATAAGATGGGAAATTCATCCAAATCTTCCACCACCTTTGTTAGGCCATCTTCCACAGTCTCAACGAGTGGGAGCAAACACCCAATTGGTAGTTCATCTACCAATGGTGCTTCCACTTCGTACACACCCCCGTTTGGAAAGAAACCCACTTTGGGTGGACCTCCAAAGAAGGGTCATGCATTTATGTACACCAAAACTATGCCACTAGGAACACACATCCTACTCCACATGTTCACACGTATGCTGATTTCTATGCTCCACGTCCACGAGCACGTGCACACCAAGTGAGACACCCTCACGCACGTGTTCCTCCACATGCATATGTTCATCCACATCACTACCATATGAACCATTACCATCATGCACCATATCATATGATGCCACCACCATTTCATCATGTGCCATATGCATATCCACGACATGCATTTCCTAGGCCACCACCACGTAGGCCACATGCATCACGTAGAAATCAACAACGTATGCATGCTCCCAATAGGAATAGGGCTCCCAAGACATTCACTATTTGGGGCCCGAAGGACACTAGCATGCATGAAAAACAAGCATACATGAATTCCTATTTTATGAATGTCGTGCACAATGATGATTATGTTGGGAAGTCTAAGTCCAATTGGACTTGCCTTCCAAAGGTCTAATCTTTTAGGACCCAATGACCTTGGGTACCATGGAATGATATTTCTATCTTTAGGTACTCAAAAAAAGAAAAGGAGCAACAAATCCAAATTTAGCTCCAAGGATGGGTGGATACTCGATAGCGGGTGTTCAAAACACATGACGGGTGAAGCTCAATTGCTCTCCGGAGTGGTGCCCATTGCTAATTGGAACCATGTAGTCTTTGGAGGCAACGAGAGCGAAACCATCATTGGTGTTGGTAAAGTTGGTAACCCATCTAAACCTCTAATAAGTGATGTTTACCTTGTTAAAGGATTAAATCACAATCTTATTTCAATAAGCCAACTTTGTGACAAGGGTTACAAAGTTAGCTTTACGAAAGGAATGTGTCATATTTTTAGTAAAGATAATAATAATTTGTTATTTTCTGGCACACGCCATAAGGATATATATATCCTATATATCCCAAAGTCACATGAACAATGTCTCATTGCCAACACAAGTGAACAACACTTATGGCATCGACGTTTTGGTCATGTGAACTTTGGAACACTTTTTAAGCTATCCAAGTTAAATTCTATTAAAGAATTCCCTAAGCTTTCTTTCCAAAAGAAAAGCTTTTGTGACTCGTGTCAACGAGGCAAACTTCCAAAATCATCATTCAAACCTAAGAAAAGCATTTCCACTAAGCGGCCTCTAGACCTTTTACATCTAGATCTTTTTGGGCCAACTAGAGTTGCTTCATTAGGGAATGCTCGATATGGACTTGTCATCGTTGATGACTTTTCTAGATTTACTTGGGTATTTTCTTTAAGTAATAAAAATGATGCTTTTGAAAACTTCACAATATTTGTGAAGAAAGTACAAAATCTCATTGGAACCACCATTATCACTATTCGTAGTGATCATGGAGGGGAATTTGAGAATGAGTCTTTCTCAAATTTTTGTGATGAAGTTGGTATTACACACACCTTTTCTTTCCCTCGCGCACCCCCTCAAATTGGTGCTGTTGAGATAAAGAATAGGACGCTAGTGGAATGTGCTCGCACTATGCTTGATGATAGCCAACTTGGCCATCAGTTTTGGGCGGAAGCGGTACATACCGCCTGCTATGTGTTTAATAGGATACTCTTGAGGCCCTGCACCAAACAAACTTGTTATGAATTGTTGTTTGGTAGATTGCCTCAAGTTAAACATTTTCAAGTTTTCGGTGCAAAATGTTTATTAAAAACACGTATGGGAGTTTGGACAAATTTGATCCAAGGTCCAATGAGGGGATTTTTATTGGATATTCCTCACGTAGCAAAGCCTACCGGATATACAACAAAAGAACCTCAACGATCGAGGAATCACTTCATGTTTCATTCAATGAAAATTTTGACCCTTCTAGAATTATCAATGATGATGACTCCATGGATGTTTTATGTGATTCTATTGGTAATTCTAATTCTATTGATTTTATTGATACTAACCCTACTGATGATTCTTTTGAGAATGTTCTTAGTGATCAGAGAGTCCCCAAACGGCTTCATACAGTTCGTGACCATCCCCATGAGCAAGTCATTGGCAACATACTTGATAGTGTCAAGACGAGATCTCAAGTCAACTACTTCGCTCATTGTGCCTTTGCCTCTTCAATAGAGCCAAAGAACATTAACGAAGCATGCGAAGATAGTTCTTGGATCCTAGCCATGGAGGAAGAACTCATTCAGTTTGAAAGGAATGAGGTTTGGGACTAGTTCCATTGCCTTCGAAGAACCACACCGTTATAGGAACGAAGTGGATCTTCAAGAATAAGACTGACGAGAACAAAAACGTCGTCCGAAACAAAGCTCGGTTAGTAGCTCAAGGCTACAGGCAAGAGGAAGGTATAGACTTCGAAGAATCCTTTGCTCTTGTAGCTAGATTAGAATCTATTAGGTTGTTGTTATCTTTTGCATGCCATAAAGATTTTAAACTCTTTCAAATGGATGTAAAAAGTGCGTTCTTAAACGGAGATGTCGTTGAGGAAGTTTATGTTTCTCAACCTCCGGGTTTTATAAATGAAAAGTTTCCAAATCACGTTTTCAAACTTAAGAAAGCACTTTATGGTTTGAGACAGGCTCCTAGAGCTTGGTATGACCGCCTAAAGAACTTTCTTTTGGATTTGGGTTTTAAAATGGGTGAAGTTGATTCTACACTATTTGTTAAGTATTCGAATCATGATATTATTTTAGTTCAAATTTATGTTGATGATATCATTTTCGGTGCTACTAACTTCACTCTTTGCGAAGAGTTTTCTAATGTCATGAAGGACCAATTTGAGATGAGCCACATGGGTGAGCTCAAATATTTCTTAGGTCTCCAAATTCGCCAAATGCACGATGGAATCTTCATCCACTAAACCAAGTACACGGTGGAGTTGCTAAAGCGATTTGGAATGGAGAATGCTTCTGGCAAGAAGACTCCAATGAGCACTACTACACATCTTGATAAAGATACGGGCGGCAAAGATGTAGACATTCGTCTATATCGAGGTATGATAGGTAGTTTATTATATCTTACTGCCAGTCGGCCTGATATTATGTTTGATGTATGTGTATGTGCTCGTTATCAATCTCAACCTAAGGATTCTCACTTAGTAGCGGTAAAACGTATTTTCCGTTATTTAAGTTACACCCTCGACTACGGATTATATTATCCAAAGTCTAGCACATATGAGTTAATCTCATATAGTGACGCGGATTATGCTGGATGTAAATCCGACAGGAAAAGTACTAGTGGCACTTGACATTTTATTGGAAATTCTCTTGTCTCTTGGTTTTCCAAGAAGCAGAATTCCGTATCACTTTCAACCACCGAGGCGGAATATATTGCCACCGGTGCTGCGTGTGCTCAGGTTCTTTGGATGAGACACACACTTAAAGACTTTGGTATAAACTGTGATACTTGCCCTATCATGGTGGACAACCAAAGTGCAATATGTCTCTCTAAGAATCTGGTACACCATTCCCGTTCAAAACACATAGATGTCATTCACCATTTCCTAGGTGATCATGTTACGAAAAAGGACATCATTTTAGTGTACATTGAACCCCAGAAGCAAATCGCCGATATTTTCACGAAACCACTCAAGGAAGACTCCTTTGTGCGGTTACGTCGAGAATTGGGGATTATTAGTGAATCCGAGATTTAGGATTCATATTTTATATAATCCCGCATGATTATAATTTTTTATATGATCATACTAGAATTGGGATTTTCTGGATTTAAGATTGGTTTTTCGATGTGTGTGTCGTATTTATGATTTTCTATGTTTTATGGGGTAGAATAATGATGTATGAGAGTATTTCGATGTATCGTCCAAGTGTGCTTAGGAGAGAACTCAAAATTTCAAATTTTCAAATTTTTGGACTCTCTTAGTCGGTCCCTGTTCATCGCCCGACCGACTAGATTCAATTCTAGTTGGTTAGTGATTGAACTCAGACCGACTAAATCTTGCCCTATTTTTGACCTCTGTTACTGTTTGCAGTTAGTCGGTCTAAGCTCATTGGCCGACCGACTAGATTGCATTCTAGTCGGTCTTCACTTGAACTTAGACCGACTAAATGCGTCAGGGGCAGTTGCGTCATTGACTCCGTAAGTTGACTTATACTCTCCTCCGCACCGATTAGAATTCATTCTAATCGGTGCGTGATCTCTTCCAAAACCCCAAACCCCTAAAACCCTTCGACTCCTCCGCCGTGTCCTGCCGTCGACAGTCGCCGTCGGCCTTCCTAGAGTCGATCTCCTCCTCCTAGGGTATATCTCCTATCTCTCTCTCAGTTTTAGGGTTCGATTTCTCCTAGTTTCCGTTCATTTTAGGGTTTGTATTAGGGTTTTCGATCTCTTTCGTTTTCGTTCGTTCGATTTCGTCTCACGATCATGGTTAAGACTCGCATCCACGTCCATCCTACCACTCTGTCTCCCTTGACCGTCGAGTCTCCTCCTACCGACCCTCCTCAACCCAAACGTTGAGCTAAAACCTCTCATCCCTCCTCTTCCTCGCCTCCCATCAAGAAGAAGAGGACTTCCAAGCCCAAACCCCAATCTCAATCTCAGCCCAAGCCCCGAACCAAGGCCAAACAAAAGATTTTGACTCCAGGCCCCTTCCGTGCTCCCACTCCTCCCGATGACTTTGACAAAGAGTATATTTTCCTGAGTCTGAGCCTACTGATAAGGCTCCTCCTCCTCCTCCTCCTCGTACTTCGTCTCGTCCGTCTAAGGGGAAGGCCCCATGCCTTTGGATGGTGTAGATATTTCGTTATGTCGCGATGACCCGAAGTGTCTAGCAGCATACAATCGTATTGAGCATTGTCCTTTGATTCTGGAGCACTTCGTCCAGTTTTCCGACCTTCCTCAGCTTGCAGATCTCCTCTCCTATATCGGCCTACTAGACTATCTTCGCCATGATCCCAAGGCGAATCCTCACCCGTACCCCAGACTCGTCAAATTGTTCTATGCCAATCGAGTACGGGGTGAGTATGTTGACACTCACTGCATTGAGACCACTATCTTGGGGACACCTATTGTCCTCATGGCAAAGATTTTAGGGCAGCTGATTGGTGTCTCATCCTCTGGCCTGCTCCCTGCTGATATCTCAGTGGATAATATCCACGATCTTAACTAATCGATGCTTGCTGAGATGTTCCATGTCATCCCTCCCGCCATGATTGGCGTCCCTTCGAAATCTTTTAAGCCGAATGCTTGGGTCCTGCGTCACTGCGTCACGTTCAGAGGACTACCCCCTCTGCTTCAGCTGATGCTGCCCCTCCTCCTCCTACTCCTTCACTCGTTGAGTTTTTAGTTTCCCTGAGACGTGTGGAGTCTCGTGTTTCTCGTTGTGAGGAGATGCTTGCTCGCATCTGCGAGTATCTGGATATTGCTGTTCCTCCGACGCTTTCTGATGAGGAAGTCATGGAGGTTGATGAGGATGAGGAGCGAGATGTTTCTCCTGCTCGTGCCCCTGATGGTACGTCTGTTGCTGCTACTTCTGCTGGTGCTCCCGAGAGTACACCTGCTGCCACCATTCCTTCGGTGGATACTTCTGCTGGTGCTCCCAAAACCACTCCTGTTGCCACTCTCCCTTCGGTTGTCACTCCTGTCAACCTAGAGACCACCACCCCTTCTACACAACCTGCTGCTACTGCTGATCCTCCCTCCGCCTCCTAAGCTTGCGTTGGAGGAATCTCCCATGTGCACTTGGATGATATATTTGCTGTGAGAGAGTGGGGTAGGATAGTTGGGTGGTGATGTATTCTTGATGTATTTTTGGATGTTTTGATGATACACTTTGATGTATATTTGTTTTGATGTCTGTTGAGACATCTGTTGTATGTTGTGCACCGATCTGATGATCGTTTATTTTTGTGTTGGTGGATGTATACCTTTTAATGTACCATGTTTTATATATATATATATATATATATATATATATATATATATATATATATATATACATCGTGTTGCCATTTACTCCAGTGTGCACTTAATATTTTTTGTCTCTGATGTTGATTTCGTCGCTCGACGATTATATTTGATTAAATAGAATTCTTTCTATGAAAACATAGAATTGTTTTCCATGCACTAAATTCACTAAGAATGTTGATATTGGAGAGTATGTTCCATAACTCAATACGTGAAATTGATTTGAGTTTTGATGATTTCATTTTTCGATTTTCGACTATGGTCTCGTTGGCACACTTTGTTTTTCTTCGTGATTTTACTTTGGTGTCATTTGGACCGTGGTGGTATTCTTCGACTCTCGTGCTTTTATTTGCCATTGTTGTTGTCGTTGATCTCCTCCCGCTCTTTTTGCTAATGCTAAAGGGGGAGAGAATTAATAATGACGATATGCTAAAGGATAATTTAAAGCATTTTACCGTGAATCTAATTTGATATGTTAGATTCAGGGGGAGTTAAGATATAAAAATGGATTTAGATCCTATATTTCAATAATTGGATCATGTTTCATACTTTTCTCGTCTGCTTGATGCTTATGTTTATTATTTAATTCGGAATTAATGTGTCATCAATGCAGGGGGGTAAGTAAATTTCATTTGAATCATTATTATTGATTATTATTTATGTTGGTTTGTCATCACCAAAAAGGGGGAGAATGTTGAGTATTGATTCCCTGAATTTGGTTTTGATGATGAACAAACATAAATATCATGAACTAACTCTTTGTGAGCGCAGTTATGAAGATCGTCGCCAAAATTCTACGTACTTCAAAAGCGACGTCTCAAGACTTCTCAAAGTGTGTGATCGTGTGCCTGAAGCTTCGTTGAAGCTCTAGGAGCATTATTGAAGTCAAGAGATTCGGATTGAATCTTTGAAGACGGTTCGTCTAGTTTATTTTATAGTCTTCTAGCTTCTTTTCGTAGAATGTAAAGCCTTGAGTAGGTCTTACATTATAATCTTCATAACGCTCATATCTTAGAGCTAGGATTATCTTAGAAGCCCATAGAAACTTTCCCGAAGCTTCACGCTTCATTTCACGGCTTCTAATGCATCTTAGTTGGTTCAAGAAGAAGAACCAACCGACTAGATTGTCATCTAGTCGGTCAGTAATCCTTCTTGAACCGACTAGATCTCCTTGCTCAATTCAGCATCTTCACTGTTGACCAATTAGTCGGTCCAAGAAGGTTCACCGACCGACTAGTTGTCAAACTAGTCGGTTTGGCATCCTTCTTAGACCGACTAGTTATATCTTCATTTTCACAGCCTAGCTATTGTTTACTGTTAGTCGGTCCAAGAACATTCATCGACCAACTAGTTGTGAAACTAGTCGGTTGGAATTTGTTCTTAGACCGACTAGTTATTCTTGAAATCAGCCTATTGAGTTTCAACTCTTAGTCGGTCAAAGAACACTCACCGATCGACTAGTTGTCAAACTAGTCGGTTGGCAATTCTTCTTAGACCGACTAGTTCTATACTTCCTGAACTATCTTTCTTGGCTGTCAACCTCTTAGTCGGTCCAAGAAGAATCACCGACCGACTAGTTGCAAAACTAATCGGTCAGTGATCCTTCTTAGACCGATTAGACTGCTTCAGAAATAGATCTGTTGGAACATTAAATGCACGAATTTTCCCTCTCTCTTCTCTAACTCCTATATAATCTTGTGATGCTTCTTCATAGCATTCAAGGCTGACATTTATTGTGATTTAGAGATCAAAGAGAAAGCATTCAACTCCATTTTCTAAAGCTTCCTCATTCTCACAAGAATCTCTCCAAACTCCTTGAGCCCTAATTTCCTCAAGAGAGATTCTCTTCATTGTGAGCCTCTCAAGCCAAGAGCTTGATTCAAAGTCACCAATCCCACCCTAGCCATCTATTGCTGGTCATCTTGGTGGAGCTCGGGTTTGGTGTCATCTTCTTCTTCAAAATCCTTCTTGCCCTAAAATCGTAAGTTTTACTCAAGGCATAGAATTTTGTTGGTAAGTGTTTATATTTCATTTACATTGACATTGCAAGTTTTTCTCTCGATTTGTGAGAGAAGTGTGTGATCCCGGTTTGTGGGAGTCACATTTTCATTTGTGTATGATTTGATCTTGTAGAGGTTTTCTACAAGAATTTCATAGTGCAAATTTTGAGTTAGAGGATTCTAACTCAAGTAGCCGGAGGGGATCTGTGTGTTTGGGACGTAGGATCACCGGGAACAAGTCGGGGAGACTTGGGTGGATCCGAACCAGTTACATCGTTTGTTTGTGTTGGTCGTTTCTTTGTTGTCATATTTTCATTCCGCATTGTTGGTTGAGTTTGCAAGATAATTAGGAATTATACTCTTGATTATTTTAAAGTACAGTGATGGGAATTGAATTCCACCCCAAGTGATTTTGATGATGAGCACACCAAATGAAGCTTAGTGTACTAACTACACTACAATTAAGTGTGCAGGATATGCAAACCTATACTCATACTCAAAGAAGCACAATCTACGCTCAAAGACGAGGACGAACGTGGCTAAAATCAAATGATGAAGCTCAAAGCTCAAATAGAACAAGAAGCTCAAGTGAAGCTCACATCTACTTCATCAAACTGATCAACCTTCCGAAGACGTGTCCTAAGTCTATAGTGAGTGTGTTGTGTCTTTTTAGGGTATTGTTAAAGCCAAAACATACAAACAAACACACACACACAAAACTATTTGAAAATGTTTTTGAATATCTTTTAAAACATCTTCAAAAATGTTTTTGAGAGCTTTCTCTAGTCATCTTATAATTTCTGTAGTGAAACTCCACACACCCTGGAGTTAGCTACTTGTCTGACTAGCTGTGTCGCAGGAAAAACTCCTCTGGGAGTCGACTACCAAAGGTAGGGAGTCGACTACCAGCTGAGAATCAAGATTTCCTGAAACACACTGGGAGTCGACTACCACTCCTAGGGAGTCGACTACCAGCTGTAAAATTTTGACGTTTTTGACTTGAATCTTGAAATATCGTTGAGCGATTTTCTCCCTGATTTTTGGGACAAAAGTCAAAGTATTTTTGAAATTCGAATTCTCAGTTTTGTCCTATAAATATAGGACCGTTTTTCATTGAGAAAAATACAACAACTTTTGAAATCAAATTCTCTCGTGCAAACGCTCTAAATTTATAAGCTCTCATTCTTTTGCTAGCCAATTCTATTTTATTTGTGATCTTGCAAAATTCTGTTATTATTTTTAAAGATCATATTCTCGTTTTATTGGCTAACTATTTTTCAAATCCGTATTACTTTTCTCTTGATTTTTGTTTAAAGGATTTTTGAAAAACATTAGATCTAGATCACAAAGAATTCATTCGTATCTTTGTGTGATCTAGAATCTCATTCTATCAAGCCACTACACGCAATTTTGCCTATCATTGTTTGGCTATAGAATCTGGGTGTAAAACCAATCTCCACCAATTTATTGTGGTGAATTGGATATCTATTTTATTGTGTTGTTGTTGGAACACTAGACAAGTCTAGGTGTTGCCAGTTGGAAATCCTGGTCAAGACTAGGTCGTTGGAAATCCTAACGAGTGGAGTTAGGTACTTGTATTTGCCAAGGCATGATAGTGGAAAATCTCGTACCGGATTGGTCGGGGGCTGGACGTACCCAAAAGTTGTGGGGAACCAGGATAAAAATCCTTGTGTCTGCGATTGCTTATCTGTGTTTGTTTATCTTTGCTCTTACTTTATTATTAGCTAATTGTTGTTCATCTATTGCAAAGATCAACTTACTTTTATCCGATGTGAATATAATATTTGTATCACTTGCAATCTAATCTGTGCTTATAAATACTCTGGGAGTCGACTACTGTTCATAAGGAGTCGACTACCTGCTGTGAAATTACTCTGTGTATTTTAAGATTATTTTGTTGATTAAGAACCAAGCGTAGATCGCTCTACTTGGTTTCTTAGGCAACATTAGAAGGACGTTTATTAACAATCGAAAAAGTTTACTATTTGCACAACACTATTCAACCCCCCTTCTAGTGTTGTTTGCCATCCACAGGATCCAACACTTGGTATCAGAGCAAGGTCAAAGCGATGGCATCAACAAATGTCTGCAACACTCACACTCTTCCGATCTTCAACGGCAATCTCTATTCTCAATGGAAAAGGAGAATGGAAATCTTCTTAGAGGCACAAGATCTGAAATACATGAGATCTCTCAGAGAACCGTACGAGATTCCAACCATACCGCAAACTCAATGGAGTCCTGATCAAGAGGAAGCCTACTTCAACAACCTCAAGGTAATGCATTTACTTTACACTGGATTAACTGATCAAATGTTAGATCTTGTAGAAAAGGCAGAAACCGCACATCAAATCTTAAACCTATTGGACGAAAGATTCGGATCAAGATCAAATGAGATCCAAACACCCATGAAGATACCTCAAGACAACAATGAAGAACTATGCATGATGGCACATCAAAACAACAAAAACGAGGTAAATGATTCTAGGTCCGATGAGGAAAATGAATTTGACATTGTAAGCGCATATGAAAACCTCTATAGAGAATATGAACGTCTGTCAAAGAAACACAAGGTTCTAGACAAGAAACACAAGACTCTGAATAAAGAACATGACAAATTAGTATGTGATCACGATGCACTGAAAACTGAACATGCTATTTATGTTTCCAGTTTAAATGATAGAATTGAGATGCTTGAAAATGTTTTGAGCACGAGTAAGCTTAAATACAAAGAATTAGTTCTTAAGCTTGATGAGTTTAAGAAAAATCCAAGTGTAAAAGCCACTCATTCACAAAAGCATGTATCCACAACACATAATAAAAATGCTCATGCTTCTACCTTCAGTAACAATTGTAAATATGAGAATGTTGTGCATGCAAATGTTAGAAAGCATACTCTTGTGTGTGGAAGAAATGTTAGACACAATACATCCCACATGTCACATAAACCACACATTATACACAATGCATATCAAAGATCACATTTTGTACACAAACCTTACAATGTACACAATGGTAGAAATAATATGATATGGGTACCTAAACACTTAAGCTTGCATGATAAAAATATTTATGTTCATAATTTGACTAGAAGTATGCATGGATTTTGTGATGACTCACGAGTTCATAGGAAATCAAATTCAAATCGAATTTGGGTTCCTAATAAGTAACTCTTCATTTTTTTAGGGTATCCACATGCTTCATGTATATTCTTCTGATACCCAACATTCAAGATCGCCCATAACAATAAAATTGTCTTTTCTCTAACAAATCGGACCCAATTATAAGTGGGTACCAAACGTGTCAAAATTATTTTTTTCAGGACATATGGATAATGGATAGCGGATGCTCCGCACACATTACATGGAACGCAAGACTACTTAGCAATCTAAAAATGTATGATGGCGGAACCGTAACATTTGGTGACAACAAGAAAGGTAAAATTGTCGGAATAGGTAATATCGGCAGTCCTTCAAAATTGCTCATCAAAGATGTAAGCTTGGTGAAAGGATTAAAGCATAAGCATAAGCCAACTATGCGATAAAGGTATGAAAGTTCTAGGCAACGACTGTATACACCAACTATGATGATAAACAACTGAGTATGAAAGTTCTATTTACTCTTGACTCCTGCTTAGTCTATGACAAGGATATGAAAAATATTCTTGTTAAAGGTAAGCGAGTAGAAAATATCTATGTACTTAGACTAAATGAATATGAATCAAATGTATGTTTAATTGTTTCGACAAATGACCCTTTGCTCTGGCATAGACGCTTTGGTCATGTGAACATCAAAAACATGGATAAGATTTCTAGGAAAGAGTTGGTGCAAGGACTTCCCAAAATAAATTTTAAATTGGATAAAATCTGCAATTCATGTCAATTTGGCAAAATGCATAAGAGTTCATTTAAGAATATTGGAGCTCTTAGTTCTAATGGTCCACTTGAACTACTCCATATGGACTTGTTTGGCCCAACTAGAACTCCATCCTTATGTAACTCTAGATACGTATTTGTCATAGTTGATGATTTTACTCGATATACGTGGGTATTATTCTTAACTCATAAGAATGATGCCTTCCGTGAATTCGAAATATTTTTCAAAAGAATCGAACGTTTATACTCTTTGAAAATTATTTCTTTAAGAAGTGATCACGGTGGTGAATTTGAAAATGAACATTTTAAACTGTTTTGTGAAGAACGAGGCATTTCTCATACTTTTGCTTTTCCTAGAGCTGCTCCTCAAAATGGGGTAGTTGAAAGGAAAAATAGAACACTCCAAGAGTGTGCACGAACAATGTTGTGTGAAAGCAACCTTCCAAAAAGTTTTTGGGCGGAAGCTGTAGCAACCGCGTGCTATATTCAAAACAAAGTTTTAATAAGAAAACCTTTTGAAAAGACCCCTTATGAGTTACTGCTCCAACGAATTCCAAAAGTATCTTACTTCAGAGTTTTTGGTTGTAAGTGCTATATTCTGAATACTAAAGATAACTTAGATAAATTTGACTCCAAAGTGGATGAAGGCATATTTATCGGTTACTCTTTACGTAGTAAAGCATATAGAGTTTACAATAAATGTTCCGAGACTATTGTTGAAACTTTACATGTAACATTTGATGAATCTCTACCTCATACTACTGCTCATAATGATGATGATAGCATAATCATTGCATCTACTCCTAACAATGAATCTATCACTGTCAATGACATCTCTAGTTCTTTGCCTAAATCATTTCCTGAAGTCACATATCACACACACACACAAGTCATAGGTAACATTGATGCAGGAATTAGAACTAGATCTCAAATAGAACATTTGACACATGTTGCATTTGTTTCTAACGTTGAGCCGAAAAAGGTAGAAGAAGCTTTTACAGATGAAGCATGGATTGAAGCTATGCAAGAAGAACTTCTGCAATTTGAACGCAATCAAGTATGGGAGTTAGTACCTAGACCGGAAGACCGTCCAGTTATCGGCACTAAATGGGTATATCGGAACAAACTAGACGAAGATGGAAATGTGGTAAGAAATAAAGCAAGGTTAGTAGCAAAAGGATACTCACAAGAAGAAGGTATAGATTTCGATGAAACTTTTGCTCCTGTTGCTAGATTAGAATCTATTAGGATGTTACTCGCATTTGCATCATATAAAAATTTCAAACTATACCAAATGGATGTAAAAAGCACTTTCCTAAATGGATTCATAAAGGAGGAAGTTTACGTTGAGCAACCTCCTGGATTTGAACATGATAAGAACACAGGATTTGTTTACAAGTTAAATAAAGCCCTGTATGGTCTAAAACAAGCTCCAAGAGCTTGGTATGAAAGATTAAGAAAATTTTTAATTGACTCAAGTTACATTGTTGGAAAGATAGACACAACCTTATTTGTTAAGAAAATTCATGATGATATTATTCTTATTCAAGTTTATGTAGACGACATTATCTTCGGATCTACTAATGAAGATCTTTGTCAAGAATTTGCTAAGCTAATGCAGGAAGAATTTGAAATGAGCCACATGGGGGAGCTCACATATTTTCTCGGCTTACAAATCAAGCAAGGAAAAGAAGGAACCTTTATTCATCAAACGAAGTATGCCAAAGACCTGATCAAAAGGTTCGGGATGGAAACCGCATCAGGAAAGAACATACCAATGGCAACATCCACGTCTTTAGACAAAGACGAAGCAGGTAAAAAGGTCGACCAGAAAACATATCGAGGTATGGTCGGATCTTTACTCTATTTAACTGCTAGCCGGCCTGACATTATGTTTAGTGTTTGTGCATGTGCTAGATTTCAATGTGATCCTAGAGAATCACATCTGAAAACGGTAAAATACATATTTAGATATCTTAAGACCACTTCTGATTTTGGACTATTTTATCCCAAAAGCGGCACATTCAATTTAACTTCGTTTAGTGACGCAGACTATGCTGGTTGTAAAGCCACAAGAAAAAGCACAAGTGGAACATGTCATTTTCTTGGACATTCCCTTGTATCGTGGTTTAGCAAAAAGCAAAGTTCAGTCTCACTATCTACCACTGAGGCAGAGTATATAGCTGTTGGACTTGCCTGTGCCCAAATACTTTGGATGAAACAAGTTCTCGTAGATTATGGTGTTAATACATCTACATGTGTAATTTACTGTGATAATAAAAGCACGATCAATCTCACTAAAAACTCCGTTCTTCATCCCAGAACAAAGCATATTGATATCAGACATAGATTTATCGATGATCACTGTACCAAAAAGGATGTTGAACTTAAATTTGTCTCCTCTGAATTGCAAGTTGCAGATATTCTAACAAAACCCCTACAAAAAGATACATTCTCTAGACTTCGTAGAGAATTGGGTATTGTTAGTGAAAAGGAATTGAATAATGATCTATTATAGTACTTTGTCATTTTTTTTGTTGATGACAAGGGGAGAAAATTTATGAAATGCAAAAATGAAATCATATGTATTATATTGTTTTGCTCACGGCTTCGATGCAGGGGGGAGAACCGCATCAAAGCAGGGGGAGTAAGTACACTTTATATTTTCATATTTCAACTTACTTCATTTTTTTTTCATTTGGGTGTCATCATCAAAAAGGGGGAGAGTGATGGGAATTGAATTCCACCCCAAGTGATTTTGATGATGAGCACACCAAATGAAGCTTAGTGTACTAACTACACTACAATTAAGTGTGCAGGATATGCGAAGCTTTACTCATACTCAAAGAAGCGCAATCTACGCTCAAAGACGAGGACGAACGTGGCTAAAATCAAATGATGAAGCTCAAAGCTCAAATAGAACAAGAAGCTCAAGTGAAGCTCACATCTACTTCATCAAACTGATCAAGCTTCCGAAGACGTGTCCTAAGTCTATAGTGAGTGTGTTGTGTCTTTTTAGGGTATTGTTAAAGCCAAAACATATAGACAAACACACACACACAAAACGATTTGAAAATGTTTTTGAATATCTTTTAAAACATCTTCAAAAATGTTTTTGAGAGCTTTCTCTAGTCATCTTATAATTTCCGTAGTGAAACTCCACACACCCTGGAGTTAGCTACTTGTCTGACTAGCTGTGTCGCAGGAAAAACTCCTCTGGGAGTCGACTACCAAAGGTAGGGAGTCGACTACCAGCTGAGCATCAAGATTTCCTGAAACACACTGGGAGTCGACTACCACTCCTAGGGAGTCGACTACCAGCTGTAAAATTTTGACGTTTTTGACTTGAATTTTGAAATATCGTTGAGCGATTTTCTCCATGATTTTTGGGACAAAAGTCAAAGTATTTTTGAAATTCGAATTCTCAGTTTTACCCTATAAATAGAGGACCGTTTTCATTGAGAAAAATACAACTTTTGAAATCAAATTCTCTCGTGCAAACGCTCTAAAGTTCTAAGCTCTCATTCTTTCGCTAGCCAATTCTATTTTATTTGTGATCTTGCAAAATTCTGTTATTATTTTTAAAGATCATATTCTCGTTTTATTGGCTAACTGTTTTTCAAATCCGTATTACTTTTCTCTTGATTTTTGTTTAAAGGATTTTTGAAAAACATTAGATCTAGATCACAAAGAATTCATTCGTATCTTTGTGTGATCTAGAATCTCATTCTATCAAGCCACTACACGCAATTTTGTCTATCATTGTTTGGCTATAGAATCTGGGTGTAAAACCAATCTCCACCAATTTATTGTGGTGAATTGGATATCTATTTTATTGTGTTGTTGTTGGAACACTAGACAAGTCTAGGTGTTGCCAGTTGGAAATCCTGGTCAAGACTAGGTCGTTGGAAATCCTAACGAGTGGAGTTAGGTACTTGTATTTGCCAAGGCAGATAGTGGAAAATCTCGTACCGGATTGGTCTAGGACTGGACGTACCCAAAAGTTGTGGGGAACCAGGATAAAAATCCTTGTGTCTGCGATTGCTTATCTGTGTTTGTTTATCTTTGCTCTTACTTTATTATTTGCTAATTGTTGTTCATCTATTGCAAAGATCAACTTACTTTTATCCGCTGTGAATATAATATTTGTATCACTTGCAATCTAATCTGTGCTTATAAATACTCTGGGAGTCGACTACTGTTCATAAGGAGTCGACTACCTGCTGTGAAATTACTCTGTGTATTTTAAGATTATTTTGTTGATTAAGAACCAAGCGTAGATCGCTCTACTTGGTTTCTTAGGCAACATTAAAAGACGTTTATTAACAATCGAAAAAGTTTACAATTTGCACAACACTATTCAACCCCCCTTCTAGTGTTGTTTGCCATCCACATGATCCAACACTATTCACCCCCCCCCCCCCCCCTCTAGTACTTGTGCAGTAGCTATCAGAGCATTACAAGACCAACCATTTGAATGTCATTCAAATAAGTCTCTTTGTCTGTCGGAATCCATAATATTTTATTTCCCTGGATCTTATCCAGTTCATCGTAGCTTACGATACTAATTTTAAATTAGTTACTGTTTAATATAAGATGGTTCATAATCATTTTTGATAAAGCGTCAAACTCTTTGATTACTTTGTCAAAGCATATGTTCCATCCCGTTGATGCCTCGCATGTAATTTGTGTGCCCTGCTGACCTTGAAAACTCTCTTTATGGTTCATATAAGTTGGTTCGTCTAAATCATATTTAGAAAAACGAACGTATAATTGAATGTTCCAGTTTTCATGGTCATCATGAGCATTTACATCGAGTTCGGACCGAGTAGATCCGTACACATTTGCTGGCGAGACGGTTTCAACATAGTCCGTTTATAGGAATTAGGATGAAAACCTTTCTCAACCAACATAGTTGTACTTCACTATATTCCTTTCTTCTGCAATCTTCTAACTTCAAGATTTACTTGCAGAAAATGAGGAAACATTTTCCTTGGGCACGTAAACTAAGTCCATACTTTTATTCACGTGCTCGGACCTATTCTAACTGCATCAAGTTTTTAATTGTAGTTACTACTCCAAATTTCATCCTGGATGTTGACTAAGTCATCATCAGTTATGATGTCTAACTCGACTCTTCGTCTCGCGAGATTCGAGTAATTATACAACTTCCTTACGATTGATTTAATAAATATCTTATTGATAATGTCCTCATAGAACATTATCAAAACTTAGGCATTACTATTTGTGATTTAACCCAGAGGGAGGACTTAACTTAGAGTCACTTGCTATGGATCGCACCAAGTCTAACTAAGTGTGATTCATACTTTTTAACAGACCGATGTGTTAACAGACTTGACATGAGAGAAAATCATATTTTCTTTTAATTACGCAAGTTTTATACAGCTAAGTATTGACCATTCGATCTAATCGAATCCGTTTAAATACTTATGTCATTTTGTTCTCTATTTTATTAGACTTGTGTTTCAGCAAGAACATGTGTCATAATAAAATGAGACTAACTCAATTATGGCTAATTTAGACTTGAGTCCGGATACATCTGTATGTACGAGACTGAGTTCAACAACTCATTCTCCCACTGTCTTACAGAAGGAGTTTTGTCCATTGTATCTAAGAGAATAAGATTCACAAATGTCTATAGACTTCATAATACGGGAGGTCAGCCCCCTCTTTATGTGACTTGTGAAGCTTAGTCTCTCGACGAACTAGTCTATTTTAACATATAAGTTTCTTACTTCCTTGCACATAATATATTAACTTTTAATATATTATAGTTATTACAAATTACTAACACAAAACATTGCTTCAGAAGCAAGGTGACGACATTCGTCAAAATGTGTTAGACGTCTTTTGTATAACAATTACTTTGAAATCATGACATCAAATATGTCACATTTTCAGTTCCTCATACTTGTGCCTTTACTAATGATAAATAAAACTATCTTTCTCAATTTGACTCTTCCTTAGTGCCTTCTTCCTTTTCTAAATCTCATTTAGATATTAAACG
The DNA here is from genome assembly GCA_030789695.1 of Scilla litardierei. NCBI lineage: Eukaryota > Viridiplantae > Streptophyta > Magnoliopsida > Asparagales > Asparagaceae > Scilla > Scilla litardierei. Next base: position 267,070,019 of record CM061133.1, on the reverse strand, counting down.
TCTCAACAAAAATTTAAATAGCTATGCAAGCATCTCTTTAATCCAAACGCTTGAGCTTTGCAACCTTGAGTGTAGCGCAACAAATTGCTTGTCCCAAGATCTAGTTGGGATACATGGTCTTGCACCGCTCATGCACTCATATTTAATCAAACAATTTGATCGAATTTTCGAATCTTACGGATCGAACCTGCTTTCCATACAATCTTGAGTGTAGCTCAACAAATTGTATGGAGAAACTTGCTATTGAACTTCAATATGTTCGAGATGTCCCATATAGAGGCGAGTGACACATAGCGAGCATTTATTTTGTTGGACTCATAACTTAATGAAATCATATTCCTTAAGTCTGTCCTTAAGAAGGTCATTTTAATGTCAACGAGAATATCGTTTATTCTATCAATTAGAATTTAACTTGATATTACATTAATCAACCTATTTGACCAGTTAGCCTTATTCTTTTATAATATTATATTTGGATTCCATTGTTAAACATAGTCTTACCCTAGTTTAGCATATGTTCAATATTAAATATAGGTAGAATGGCTTTTATCTATCTATATCCTCCCACTATTTTTGTGATCATTTTAAGCCTAAATAATGAACGATTTAATCATATTAAATAAATGGGTAAGAGATTCAATCACCCTGAGCCTAACAACCTTGAGTGTAGCTTAACAAGTTGCGTGACTCTGTGATTGGTAGATGACTCTTCATCAATCATATCAGATTTGACTCTCTTATCGGTTTTTACCCCTAGCCCTTTGTGATCATGAGTGTGCTCATCCAAATCACAATGTCTAGTCTAGTTAGACACTTGTTTTTGTGTCTAGCCTAACTTATGCCGGTGCTCGGTGTGTTCACGACAACGCGGTTTGGGTCAGGACTCAACTACATCATAAACTCAACTTACCCCAATGCTCGGTGTATTCACGACACGACGGGTTGGGTCAAGTCTAGCCAGACTACATCATTGGCTTACCTTACACCGGTGCTCGGTGTATTCACGACACGACGGTTTGGGTCAAGTCAAGATTTCATCTTATGTATAGAGAAATTGGTTTCTATAAGGTTGCCATGTCACATCTTGAGTGTAGCTCAACAACTGAAACACGGGTCCTATAGTTGCCAACCCCTAAAACAAGGAGGGCTACGGCTAATCTTGAAGAAGATTATTAACGTATTTGACTTAGATATAGTCCAGGGTGTCATATAATCATGATTCATGTCATTGCGGTCCAGCGGAACACGGCCAGGGAATTGACTAAGCCAGGATCACGTATCCCTTAGACTAGCTAGGGTGATCCAACAAACTTAGCCAAGCACATTGACTAGATCATGGTCTATTGAATGAAGCTTGTCATTTTATATGCGTGCCATAGACTAAAAGGCTTTTATTAACAACTAATTAATCCTATCAACTAGTTGAATCCTTAAATTCAAAATTTTAGGATTTGTTTAATAAATTTTATTAAATCCTTATCAACTATACGGTTCACGTGCTATCCTAATCATTATTAGGATTTTAATAAATTTATTAACAACGCTAAAAGCGAAGTCTTTTAATGAGAATTAATTACATAACAATTAGATAAAAATTTCATTAAAGGGACTACCCTAATCAGGAATTAGGTCTTAAAGTGTTGTTAATGTTTTATTAAACATAGCATGACATTAGAATTTATCTCATAAATTTTAACAAGTTTTTAATGGCTAATCTAAAAGGGTTATCTAGTGTTGTCAAATAAGTGACAACATTTGCATAGCCATTAACATAAAGTTACACTAATTTTAACGCATAAAAAGAATGTCCTTTCATTTAACAATTAAATAGAAAATTATTTATCTAATAAACAATTTTGCATGCTTAAATTTAACATTTAAATTTAAAATAATGAATTTAAAACATTTTAATTTTTATCTCATAAAAATATCATAGTTTTAAAAGGATCATATGATATGCATGCTACTAAAATATTTATCACATAAAGTTTTAAAGTTTTTAAAATCAGTTTTAAAATTATCACATAAATTTAAAACATCATTTTAAAAAAATTTCATGCTTAAAAATTTATCATATAAAAAATTTAACCATCTAAAATCATTTTAAACTTACCGCATAAATTTAAAGAAATATTTTATTGTATTTAAAAGCATTCAATTAATTAATCGCAGTCCTAGATTAGCATACAGACCTGGCTCTGATACCACTGAAGGGTTTTGTGGAACCCTTAAGGCACAAATCTGTGCCCGTCCTAAGTCGAACGAACCACAGAAACAAAAATTGCAGCGGAAAAATATATGTTAATCTAATTAACATGCAGCCCTAAGGAACAAGACCCTTAGCCATGGTCTCTGCCAACTCGGGGTGGATCTGACCACCCCAAGAGGGATCTAAACTACTGAGAATAATTAAAACGAAAGCTTCTAAAAACATACCCGGAACCTTGCCCTGGGGCAGGCAAGGTGTACCGCACCGTCTTCCGAGCCGATCCATGTCCCACATCGAACCGCTCCTCAAACCGCTCCTTGAACCGCTCTGCATCCTGTGGCAAGCAATCCTCGTGTCGTCGATCCAACCATGCGCCGAAGAAGTTTTCACGCGAGTGAAAGCCTTCGCCAAGATTTCGGATCCGAATCTGAACCCCTTCGTGGCTTCGCTAGAGCCCTTCAGGAGTAAGGCAAAAATTTAGGGAGAAGAGGAATTAATTTATGCTTTGATCTAAGCGTGCTCCAACATTTTTTGGAGACGCTCAGATCTTGAGCTTGGGACGAGTTTTGAGGAGAGGAGCAAACCCCTATTTACATAGGCGGTTGACCCCTCCCCTTTAATCAAATTCCGATGTGGAACTAAATTTTGGAGTTAATAAATTCAATTTAGTTTGCCTTTCACAAAGGCCAAACTTCCGTGAATTTTAACTCCCTCACTGTTGAGCTTCATGATTGATACAACCTATCAAATCAATGGGCGTTCAACGGTGAATGCATAGGAAAAAAAGCGAGTCAATCAGAGTCCGTTTGACCCTCCAATTAATCGCCCAAAGATCAGCTCAAGACTTGATTTTCGTCCAAAATCAGCCGTCAAAAACTGCACAGCCCTAGGGTTCTGAAACCCGGTTCTGGTATGGCCCACTACGCCAGCTGGACGAGCCCAGACCTGACTGGACGCCTGGTCTGGGTGCACCCAGCCTGGGGCGCTGGCCCAGGCGGGCGCCCAGGCGGGTGCCCAGGACGCCCGGCCCAGGGTGCCCACCTTGGGCGCCTGGGTAGGCTCCCAAGGCGCCCTGGTGCCTGGGCCTGGGCGCCGGGCCCAGGCCCAGGACGCCTGGCGCTCTTGGCGCCCAGGCCAGACCCGAATGGTCTGGCCTGGGTAAGACCCCTTTGAGCTGTTTTGTACGTAACTTGGGCACTTGGCGTCTGATTTGGACGTCGTTTGAACCTGTGTTTAGAGTGGAACATTTCCATCTTACAGGTAACCTTTGCCATGCGTGTATTCTCATTAAATATAGTCGTAAACAATTTACGACACATTTAACTCTTTTTGTATCATATGCAAATTAGTCCCTATCTAGGATTAAAATTATCATTTGCATCAAATGCAATATTCTATCCCTTGCATCAAATGCAAATAATTCTCCCTAATGATTCTACCTATTACTAGACGAAGGTCGCACTCTGTGTGTGCCCTACAGCCTAACCCTACTACAGGTCGGGCTCGAAGCCATATACGGCAGTGACCACGAGCAGCAGTTGCCGTCCCTATTTCAGTATCATAATTATATGATTTACTCATCGACATGAGTATTGTCGGGACCACCCTGCATGTGTCCGTGATGAATTCCGTAGTTTTAGTCTCTTCGTTTAAACTATGTCGTTTAACTCAAGCCTGGGGTACGGTCAAACTGTCAACCCCAATAGCTTGAAGCCGGTTAGTTTCCATCAATCTTTGGTCAACTAATGTTGGACTTCTTCCAACATACTCTGATCAGAGATTTTACTAAAGAACGAACTAACTCAATCGGTGCACACCCCATTTAAATACAACACCTTAAACCCCTAATGGGTTCAGGTGGCCGATCCTGAGTATACACCCAAAGAACGGTTGTAGTTTTACCGCAAGCGCACGGTGTAGCGGCGAGCGGGATATCGAACATAGGGAGGACGAATGACCGTGCTTGCTCCTAATCAACCTGGCTACTTAAGAGAGAAATTTGCCTTTGGCGATCCTGTCACAATCGTCAGACAAAACGTGCAGAAATATCAAATCAAATAAAGGACGTCTAGGGAATGGGGAATCCCCGCTACTCACCGTATTTCATAAATGTGGTTCGTCGGTATCAAAATTGCTTGAATAAGAATTTGGACGAACTAGTTGCAACTGAATGTAGAACCAAGCTCACGCTCTCGCGCTGTTGCCGGTCTATAGCTATCCTAGGTTTGGATCCAATCTCTTGCAAACCCTAGCCTAGGAAAGCTAGCAGTAGGATCAACATCATCGTCCAATCGCGCACCGAGTCCAATCTCTTGCAAACTCGGTCCACGATCTAGATTGTGATAGTTCCTACCCGTCCAATCTCTTGCAAACGAGTATCGGCATGGAATTGCAACCGGAAATCCTAGTATCGGTCCAATCTCTTGCAAACCGATACTTCGAAAATCCGATTCCAACCCAATTCGGATTTCTAGGGCTTCCTATCAAATTGGGATCCAATCTCTTGCAAATCCCAATCGATATGAATACCTAGCCATCCGTAGTAAATTGATCACAATCTAACCCCTAATTATTAATTCTAGCACAATTTCTACCAATTCATCACAAATATGAAAGTGGGTTTGTAGGGTTCATCCCCACGCCCCAAGACGTGGAGACTACTCACAATTCATAGCAAGATCACAAAAATAATCAATGAAATAAGCAATAGAATTCATCACAATATTGAGATAAGCAATAAAAATAGAATTTTTAGGGAAAAGAGATGCAAACCAATGGAGTTCTTCAATTGTTCCAACAAAAATCACAAACTTGTCTCTTCTCCAATCAAAAGAATAAAGCTAAAAACTAATCTAAAAAGCTGCAAAAATCTAAGAGAGAGGCTCTCTAAACTAGGGTAAAAACAGGGCTTAAATAGCCCTCAAAATCGTCCAAAAATCGTGACCAAAATACCCCTGCACAGCCTGTTTTCCGCAGTTTTCGCTACAGGCAGCGCATCGCACTCGGCCGAGTGACAAAAGTCGCTCGGCCGAGTGAAAACCCTGTCATTTTCCAGTAAGTCGGGGGCTTCAGGGGTCTTCAGTTCGGGGGCGGCTCGGCCGAGTGAGTTGTCGTCACTCGGCCGATGGCTTCAAGGCACTCGGGCGGACGTAATAATCCACTCGGCCGAGTGGGTCTTCTGAAGTTCAGGCGGCCAAAAAACAGTAACTTGGATGTTTTGGAAGGGCCTCGTCTGGGCGCCACTCGGGCGGACGCGATATCGTCACTCGGCCGATGTGGTCTTCGGTGCTCGGCCGAGTGCACATGGAAATCGTATCTGTTCAGGTCGGCCGAGCAGTGTCTCGCTGGTCGGCCGAGTGGCTCCTCCACTCGGCCGAGTGGGACACAAAAAATGCCCAATCTGATTGTTTTGGCCTCCTCGTCGCTCCTGTGACGTCCATTCTTCTTCCGCTCCTCTCCAACAGCAAAATACCCCGCGGGGAGGTCGTCAGTGACCGTCTATGGTGAGCACATCTCAAGATCACTCCAAATCGCGCCAAATCACCTGAAATGCGACAAAAACAACAAATCATGAAAAGCATCGCAATATCGTCGATATATCGTGAAAAACATGATTTGGGCGATCTAAATGGCATGCAAACATGCGGAAAAAAGGTGTAAAATAAGGAGTGATCAAAATCCCCCAAGCTTGCCTCTTACTCGTCCTCGAGGAAGATAAGTAAAAGGCGAAACCGGTGGATTCGGAAAACGGCGAAAAGAAACGAAAAATGAAAAACGAAGAAGAATGAAAACGAAATAGAATAAAGTAAGAAAGAAAGAAGCGAAGAGGTAGGATGCTAGATCATTTCCTCAGGACGTGGGTTTCACTTACTCATATAGCATGCTCTGAATGAAAAATACATGTCAAAGAATTTTATTTTGATATCATAGTATAATAGTGCAAATAGAAATAGAAAACCCACGAACATCGATATAATCATGAAAAACGGAATAATTTTAGAATTAGCATCGTCTGAAACATTTAAAGCGGTATACAAATCACAGATCACACACTTTTCAATTGAACGCTTTCTATCAGGAGTATAAGAGTATCACACTATAGAATAGAGAGAATAGAAAAGTATGGATTTCATGAGATGAACGCTAGGCTTAGATTCCTGGATTTCGTAAAGCTAAAAACAATCTCATTGAGTATAGAATATTACTTAGCCTAGGTCGTCGTGCAATGTCAAGTAGTCACTCTCTCACACATCAATGGATCCCCTCCCCCAAGCTTATCTATAAGCGTGGTGGCATAAAAAATATTTACATCCCCATTTTTATATACATGTAGCTCCAAAAGCGATAAAAAGAAAGAAGGAAGGAAGAAAGTGAGATGGGATCTTTTATTGAGGATTTTTCCTCTTTTTCTTTTCTCTTTTTTTTTGATATAGCATATATACAATGATCCCAACTCAAAGAGAGATAATGATATACAAGAATGTTTTTCTCTCTTTTATTTTTTTTTTAGAATAAGAGACTTGGAGCTAGGAATTAATAGCGGGGGAAATGCCATAAAATAGAATCACTAAGGGGAGATTCACCAATGATTTTAAAAGTAGAGAAATGATGTTCAAGATTTGTGGAGAAAGAAATAAATATAACTCTCGGTTCACTCTATAAGACATGCACGACAACTTCAGCAGGGTAATCTAATCTACTCAGTTTCGATCACAAAAAAGCTAACTAATCCAGATTTATCATAGCTAACATCATCCAATCATCCTGAAGTGAAGTGTACAATTCATGCATATAGAAGTGATATAGGAAAAGAAACCAGTACTCCAGATATAGGCATTCAATGCGTGAATCTTGGTGTGTTTTCTGTGATAGCATACATATGAATATTCAGACTCAGCTAATAATAAAATTTCATCCATTTTCATGTGGAAAAAGTGTGGGTTACTGTCTCTAGACGCAAGGCAAGTCATATCATATGATATCAGAAATAAAATCTAAGACACGACAAATATAGCATGCATATAGAGTAAGCTAGATCCAACGTCATCATCATCACAGAAAAGTCATCTCTAGCATGAGATGAAAAAGAAATAAAGATAAAGGGAAAATTAGAACTATTTAAAATGCAGCACACAGAAAAATAAGAAAAACGTGATGCATGGTAAAATGAAAGAAAAATAATGAAAAATGAGTGCAAAAGTGAAAAACGGTGTGAAAAACTAAAAATAAAGGTGGTAAATCAAAAAGAACGTGAGAACTCACTCCCCCAAGCTAAATCGCACAGTGTCCTCAATGTGCAAAGTGTGGCACACCGAGAGACAAGAAATGTGAGGGGCAAGTGAGGATGCATGCATGGACAAGTGAAAAATTAAAAAGAATAATAAAGAAATGAAAATATGATGCAGACATGATGCATGCACGGATAGGAGTGATACAGATATATAAGTGGCACCAAAAACTCTCCCTCTCTCCCAAAAAAGGTATATATAGATATGATCAAAAATAAAATCCCAAAAGTGAGGGGAGGGGGGTGGACAAAAGTGCATCAGGACCCAGCAGAAACGGGCAGCACAACGGCAAGAAGAAATGATGGCATCAAGAGTGCCTAAGAAGGCGGTGCTGCGCCGTCTCCGTCCTGAGGCGGAGGTCGTGAGGGTGGTGCTGGCTGGACAGGCTGCTGAGCGGGGGTGGGTGTGGGAGTGGCAGCAGGCTGAGTGGGTGTGGAAGTGTGGGCGGGAACCTGCTGGGTGGGTGGGGGTACGCGCGGGAGACGCTCCAGAACCTGGGTGAGACAGTAGTGGATATGTGGTAGCAGGTCGAAGCGGCCAGCCATCGCAGTGACGGTGGCGGACAGGGTCCGGAGGTCGCCTCTGAGGCCACTCACCGCCCCCTCTAGAGCACGAATGCTCTGAAGTACTGTGTCAGGGGGAGGTGGTGCAGAGGGATGCACCTGGCGAGGCTGGGCAGGTCTGGGCTGGCGTACTCGGGTCGCGTATGTGACGGGCTCAGCGGGAAAGGGTACAAAAGGTGCTGCGCCGGCAAAGGTGGTCCTGGCCTCAGTGTGAGGCCGGGGCGGGCGGTGAGAAGTGGAGGCGGCAGCAGCGAAAGAAGAGTGCAAAAGAGGCAGCGAGGCGGCCAGAGAGGTCGATGGCACAGAAGTGTGGACAGACGCCACGACGCTCTCAGAAAATGCGGCAGGGGTGGAGACAGAGGTAACTACCGCTGGGGTGGAAGTGTGTGGACCAAAAGGCGCAACCCCAGCGGAGATCATGCTAGCCATGGTCTCCACGACCGCGGCGAACGAGGGCTCTCCACTCTCAACAAAGGTCTGCGGGCGCTCGGGGAGTGCAGAGCAAAGAGGCTCGACAGACAGAGGGCCGGTGGTGGTGGTGGGAGTGGTGGCGACAGCCTCAGAAGTGGTGGAGGTGGGCTCAGCTAAGGTGCTCCCGACACTGACAGAGGTGTCAGGAGCGACGGAAACGTCAGGTATGGGCTGAGGGGCCACAGGGTCAACGGGCTCGGCAGCAGGCTCGGCAGGGTGTGCAACAGGGTCTACAGGGGCAGCGGGGGCCTGCTCGGCCTCCTCGGCCTCGAGCACGTACGCAGCGGGGATGAGGACATCCATCGCAGGGAGCCAGTCAACGTGGGCCGGTGCAATCTGGGTCTGAGCTGGGCTCGGGAGAATCATGTAGTCGGCACCGAAAGGGCCGTGCAACCAGACCCAGTGACGCTCACCATGCGGACGAAGCATCTTCATCCGGGCCATAACATCTATCGACAAAGAAGTGGGGCCCGGGACGCGTCGCAAGTCGTCGGGGAAGTCCTCACCGGTCATAAGAGCAAGCAAGGTAATCAGGCCGCCGCAGCATATCGATGAGCGAGCGCCCACCAATACAATGATGCGGTCTAAAAACCATGCCGCGATATCGATCACGACGGTGGGGACAAGCTCATCTCCATCCCTAGATAGAGCTCTGGGACGTGTCATCGTGTAGAGCATGTAAAGCTCTGGCGTAGACATCGTGCCCGGCTCATATCTGGCCAAAAATGTCGTCGCCATAAGGCGCTGAGCAATGCGAAGGCAGGGGTGGACGATGGCCGAGGCCTTGGCCCTACTAGGGTCAAAGGCAGCGTGGAGACCCGTGATACGTGCCCAGAAGGCACCGGCGTCGAAAGAGGGTGGGGGGATATGGGTGGGGCCGTAACCGCGATCGGCTCCGGGGACAGCGGGCCACGAGAAAAACGCTCTCATCATATCAAGAGTGACCTGGCACTCTCGATCCATGAACCGAAACGAGCATCCCTCGTCGGTCCGGGTGATCGAACTCAAAACCTCAAGTGTCGGGCGGGTAAAAGTATCCGCCGACACCTGGAAAAAATCTCGCCAGCCCACATTGTCGTACAACGTGAGCATCCCCTCAAGTACCCCCCAGGCGTCCTAGGTCAGCGAGGTGTGCATACCTGGAGGGTACGATCGAGCGCTGGGAGATACGCTCGAAGATGGCGCGGTGTGCGTCGTCTCGGAACGTAATCCCGAGCGGCCCGACCAGTGGAGCCGGTGGTGGTGGCTGTGGAACGGCAGGGAGAGGCTGTGCGGGCTGTGGGTGCACTGCAGGCTGTGCGGGGTGTGCGGGGCCTGCAGGCTGTGCTGGGTGGACGGCGTGTGTGGGGGAAGGAGGAGGAGACTCTTCCACCTCGTGGGCGGGGCCGGCATCATCCGACCGCTTCTGCTTAGCGGAAGGTCTCCTCGTCCGCGGCCGTGTCCGGGGCGGCATATCGGCCCCGAGCGCGCGCCGAAAAATGTGAAAAGTGCGGCGTGTGCAAAAAGAATGGAAAGAGTATACCCAAACACGCCGCGAGTGCTAAGTAGTGGAAGCGTGCGAAGTCCGCGCCTCCACGAAGTCCAAAACAGCCCGTAGAAGCTCCCCTAAGCTCCCCTAAGCTCCAAAAAGCAACCTGCGCATGAAAAAGCGATATCAGCGAGTAATAATCAAGATGTATGGAGCAATAGGGGTATAATGGATAGATATAGAAATTGATTTGGGTTAGGGTGGCGTTTAGCACATGGATCCTCTAGAAATACAAGAAAAGAGGAGAAAACGGCGAAAACAGGGGTACCGGAGGTGATCGGACGGGCGGCCGCCGGCGGCGACTCGGGCGAGGCGTCGGCGGAGCTCGGCCGGCGGTGGCGGGCCGAGCGGCGGCGGGGCGGCGCTGGTCGGGCGAGTGAGGGTGAGAGCGAGGGGGGGTTCGGGCGAAGCAGCTGAAGGGGCGCGGGGGTTTTGGGGGTTTTTTGCGTTTCGAAATCCGCGCCCCCCCCCCCCTCGCCCTTATATAATAAAAGTTACGACTCGGCCGAGTGACGTGGTCACTCGGCCGAGCGGGACCAATGAAAACTTCCTCCCCGCTATCGCTTCGGCCGAGTGGCTTTGCCAGCCTCGGCCGAGTGGAGTAAGTCCATTCGGCCGAGTGACTCAAGCTACTCGGCATGACTCGCCCTAGGAGGGTATCCATTTTACTCGGCCGAGTGGATATATATACTCGGCCGAGTAGCAGTTGTATCGAAATCAAGAAAATAAACAGAGAGTTGGGTACAGCAGACTTCCCTCGTTCGTGAGCGGCTCGGCCGGACGAACTTGTGTACTCGGCCGAGTGACTAGTATACTCGGCCGAGTGAGCCTTGTGTTCTGCTGTTTGTCTTCGTTTTGGCTCCAAACTCCGTCTTTCTTCCTCCAGTCGATTTCATCCTCCTCCTAAGCGTCGAGCGCCTTCTTGGGGCGCTCCTCGTCGTCTCGTTCTTACTCATGATGGATCTACCTATCTCCTCTCCTGTCAAGAAAAATAGGACCCGTTATCACAAAATTTTTGGGTGAATGACTCAAAACACTAAAAATTTCTAAAACGAAAATAAAGGAAAAGTAAAAATAAAGCAAAAACCGTCGGGTTGCCTCCCGACAAGCGCTCGTTTAAGGTCGTGAGCTCGACCCCCTATGATTTTCAATTAATGTGGGATGTTTGGTGCATATGAGATGCACCCATCAAACTTTCCGGGGAGCGCGCTTGGATTTGGGAGTGGCGGCGGCGCGTTCTCCCTCGGTGGTCTCCTATCTCGAATAGTGTTGGGGGGAGGTTCCCCCAAGCTAGCATTTGCTCCGGTCAACGGTTTTGCCGGTGATGCTGATCTCCGTGCCGGCGGAGCTTTCTTCGGAGACTTTAATTTCGAGAGCTTGCAGAGCTCTCGAATCCTTGCGACATCAGCGTCGCCTTGATCATCTTCAGTGGAGAGGTCGGGGGAATCATCTTTATTCTCTTCATGGCCTAAATCCGGGCCTTCCTCGAAGTCTTCATCAAAAAGAGCGCCAATTGAGTGGGGGATCGCCTCCTCTATCACCTCATCAAGGAGGTCCATGTAATCAAGCTCCTCGTGGTAGGGCATGTGCTTCATAGCCTTAGGAATGTGGAGCTCCACCTCGATGTTGCCGACGTTTAAAGTGAGTGTACCTTCACGCACGTCGACGATGACTCCGGCGGTGGCGAGGAATGGGCGTCCAAGTATCAATGAAGTGTCTCCCTCCTCCTTAACGTCCATGATCACAAAGTCACATGGCAAGCATATCCCACCCGGGACTTGTAGCGGTATGTCTTCGGCGATCCCTACCGGCCTAGTTATTCACCCATCGGCCAATTGAATGCGCATGTTGGTAGGTTTCAACTTTGTCCCGGTGTTTAGCCTTAAAAACATGGAGAGGGGCATGAGGCTCACACTAGCCCCGAGATCAACCAACGCCTTTTGAAGAGGAACGCCGCCCAAGGTGCAAGGAATCCGAAAACTCCCCGGATCTTTAAATTTTGCCGGCTCCTTCTCTCTCTTGGTGAACCAAGAGCCCTCCTCGGCTAGCATGATCTTCTCCTTCCTTTTCCTCCCCGAAATCAAGTCCTTCAAGAATTTAGCATACGTGGGGATCTCGACGATGGCGTCGAGGAAGGGGATGTTAAGGCTAACTCCTCTTAGGTACTCGAGAAATTTTGTTAGCCTTTTCTCCATTTTCGATCTAGCGAGCCTTTGGGGGAATGGGACCGGTGGCATGAAGCGCCTTTCCTCAATTAATTGCTCCGCTCTAGATTTCTCCTTTTCTTGTGGCTCCTTCTCCTTATCAACCTCAACTACCGGCTCAACCGGCTCCAAGCTTTCCTCCACGGCCTCCTCGGTAGGAATCATAGCGGGGGTGGTGTCCTTCCCGCCTCTAGTAGTGACAGCAACTACGGCGTTGATGTGGCCGGTGTTGCCCCGTGGGTTTTGCTCCGGTTGCACCAGCAATCGTTGAGTGTTCCGATTGAGCAACGCTAATTGCTCCGATATTTGAGCCACTACGGTATTAAGAGAGTCTTGCCCCGCCTTCAAAGTAGCATTCACCTTATTTTGCTCGACCATGAACGCCTCCACTCTAGCTTCGAAGTCGGATCGTTGTGGAGCTTGTGGCGGATTTTGATTTTGGTTCCTCCACCCTTGGTTGTATCCGGGAGGCCTATATGGTGGAACTTGTTGCTTCGGTTGAAAGTTTTGTTGAGTAGGCCCCCTCGGTGGATAGCTTTGTTGTTGGGGTGGTGGTGGTCGAGCTTGTTGAGGCGGTGGTTGTGGCGGGTTCAACGCTCCTTCATTGTTGGCGTAGGAGAATCCCGGATGATTTCTTGCGGCCGGATTGGACCAATACCGTTGGTTCCCCGCAACATATTGTACTTGCTCCAAGGATCCCTCTCCTTGCTCTCCTCCCGAGTACATGACTTGAGATTGGTCTTGCCAATCATACATTTGGTTGGTCGGTGCGGAGGTGGATGGGCTTCCTTGGGGCTCCGTGATAAACTTCTCCAATCTCTCCACCACCTTGTGGAGAGAATCGAATTTGCTCGTGAGCTCCGCTACGGCCTTCGCCTCGTAGATGCTAGTTGGCTTTAAGGAGGACGTAGAGTGTCCTCGCTCATCGCCACATTGTTGATTATTTGAGGCCATCTCCTCAATTAGGGCCGTAGCTTCCTCGGGAGTCTTTGACAAGATTGCACCATTCGCCGCGGCATCAATTATTTGTTTGGTCCCCGGTTAGAGACCGTTGTAGAAGCTATGCACTAGCTCCCAATCTTCTATACTGTGGTGCGGGCATTGATGCTGTAGATCCTTAAAACGCTCCCAAGCTTCATAGAGCGTCTCCTGTGGTCCTTGCTTGAAGGACATGAGAGCGCTCCGGATATTCACCGTCTGTGATGGCGGATAGAATTTGTCAATAAATGCACTCGCCAACTCGTCCCAAGTAGTGAAGACACCCTCAGCTTGCGTCCTCAACCAATAGAGTGCCTTGTCCTTTAGCGTGAAGGGGAAGAGGCACAGTCTGATGGCATCAATGGAGACCCCCGTCATCTGAAATGTGGCGCACATCGACAAGAATAGTTGGATGTGGTACTGGGGGTTCTCATGTGCGTTCCCATGAAATGGGTCTTGTTGCATCAAAACCACCAATCCAGTCTTTAGCTCGAAGTTCTTGTCGGCCGCCAACTGCGGCATGGCGATGGATGAGGTGGTAGAAGAAGTCTTAGGCCTAAGCCTATCGCGAATAGAAATTATTCTCGCCATCCTTGCCGCCAATTCTTCAGGAGTTTCCGGGTTGGTCATGAACCGCCCTTCCGGACCTTGTCTCCTTTCCGCTCTAAGTCTCCGCGCGGTACGTTCGATCTCGGGATCAAATAGTATAGCTTCAGGGTCCGCCGTAGATCTCGTGTTCATGCACAGAGAAAACAGAGTTTCAAAGAAATGATTCGAACCGTGGAAGGGTTAGGTAAGAAATAAAAAATAAAAATAAAAATGATGATAATAATAAAATAAAAAAGGAAATAGCTAGGGTGAGAAAGAATCAAACGCAATCGCCTCCCCGGCAACGGCGCCAAAAACTTGGCCGATCCTGAGTATACACCCAAAGAACGGTTGTAGTTTTACCGCAAGCGCACGGTGTAGCGGCGAGCGGGATATCGAACACAGGGAGGACGAATGACCGTGCTTGCTCCTAATCAACCTGGCTACTTAAGAGAGAAATTTGCCTTTGGCGATCCTGTCACAATCGTCAGACAAAACGTGCAGAAATATCAAATCAAATAAAGGACGTCTAGGGAATGGGGAATCCCTGCTACTCACCGTATTTCATAAATGTGGTTCGTCGGTATCAAAATTGCTTGAATAAGAATTTGGATGAACTAGTTGCAACTGAATGTAGAACCAAGCTCACGCTCTCGCGCTGTTGCCGGTCTATAGCTATCCTAGGTTTGGATCCAATCTCTTGCAAACCCTAGCCTAGGAAAGCTAGCATTAGGATCAACATCATCGTCCAATCGCGCACCGAGTCCAATCTCTTGCAAACTCGGTCCACGATCTAGATTGTGATAGTTCCTACCCGTCCAATCTCTTGCAAACGAGTATCGGCATGGAATTGCAACCGGAAATCCTAGTATCGGTCCAATCTCTTGCAAACCGATACTTCGAAAATCCGATTCCAACCCAATTCGGATTTCTAGGGCTTCCTATCAAATTGGGATCCAATCTCTTGCAAATCCCAATCGATATGAATACCTAGCCATCCGTAGTAAATTGATCACAATCTAATCCCTAATTATTAATTCTAGCACAATTTCTACCAATTCATCACAAATATGAAAGTGGGTTTGTAGGGTTCATCTCCACGCCCCAAGACGTGGAGACTACTCACAATTCATAGCAAGATCACAAAAATAATCAATGAAATAAGCAATAGAATTCATCACAATATTGAGATAAGCAATAAAAATAGAATTTTTAGGGAAAAGAGATGCAAACCAATGGAGTTCTTCAATTGTTCCAACAAAAATCACAAACTTGTCTCTTCTCCAATCAAAAGAATAAAGCTAAAAACTAATCTAAAAAGCTGCAAAAATCTAAGAGAGAGGCTCTCTAAACTAGGGTAAAAACAGGGCTTAAATAGCCCTCAAAATCGTCCAAAAATCGTGACCAAAATACCCATGCACAGCCTGTTTTCCGCAGTTTTCGCTACAGGCAGCGCATCGCACTCGGCCGAGTGACAAAAGTCGCTCGACCGAGTGAAAACCCTGTCATTTTCCAGTAAGTCGGGGGCTTCAGGGGTCTTCAGTTCGGGGGCGGCTCGGCCGAGTGAGTTGTCGTCACTCGGCCGATGGCTTCAAGGCACTCGGGCGGACGTAATAATCCACTCGGCCGAGTGGGTCTTCTGAAGTTCAGGCGGCCAAAAAACAGTAACTTGGATGTTTTGGAAGGGCCTCGTCTGGGCGCCACTCGGGCGGACGCGATATCGTCACTCGGCCGATGTGGTCTTCGGTGCTCGGCCGAGTGCACATGGAAATCGTATCTGTTCAGGTTGGCCGAGCAGTGTCTCGCTGGTCGGCCGAGTGGCTCCTCCACTCGGCCGAGTGGGACACAAAAAATGCCCAATCTGATTGTTTTGGCCTCCTCGTCGCTCCTGTGACGTCCATTCTTCTTCCGCTCCTCTCCAACAGCAAAATACCCCTCGGGGAGGTCGTCAGTGACCGTCTATGGTGAGCACATCTCAAGATCACTCCAAATCGCGCCAAATCACCTGAAATGCGACAAAAACAACAAATCGTGAAAAGCATCGCAATATCGTCGATATATCGTGAAAAACATGATTTGGGCGATCTAAATGGCATGCAAACATGCGGAAAAAAGGTGTAAAATAAGGAGTGATCATCAGGCAGGATTCGACCTGACCCGATAGGGTCTTGTCAACTGAGCTCGTAAAATGGCCTTTTATTGCTTCAAAAAAGTGGGCTCGACACGGTCATGTAGAAAACTACATGATAGTGTCATTGGCAGGGCAGAAAGCAGCTTCTGTAACTTTACTAGCACGGTCGTGTGAGGGTTGTTGATGCGCTCCGGATTTAACCCCGGAAACTACCGCAAGTGCACGGTGTCAGAGCTTTGTAATATAGAAAGATATCGATCCCACAGGGAGGTGATGCTTATATCGTCTTGGGTATTTTCTAGTTCTCAGAACAATGTCAGCATGCGTATTCAAAGATGGTTGTCACGATTATCTCCTAACAGGGTTATCAACAATATAAAAAGACTAGGGCAATATGAGTCGCCACTAGGATCGTCAGATGTCAATGCTAGGTTAGAATTCTTACGTTGAATTGGCTTTATTAGGCATCTAAAATGTAGAACTCATGGCCAACTATTGTTGTGTCACTCGTCTAACGTATCATGTATTAGACCCACCTCGTGGATAGACTCACACGATCCGTGCATTACGATCGACAAATATTCTCAATCTGTGCTCATGCCACCTCGTGGGTTAGAGCTTTGATCTGTGATTTGGTGGCTCTCATTGACGCTATTATCGTAGTCATGAATTAGTAATATAGGATGTCGGTAAATTCCATCAAAGTGTGCGTCACTATCGTGGTCAAGAACCTTAATTGGATTCACTAACATACCTAATTAATTTCATAGGATATCCGTCTAAAGTGCATGTCACTATCGTGGTCACGAACCCTATTTGGAATATCCTACAAACTTGGCTGGATCAACCAAAACACATCCCTTTATACCAAAACAACATAAAAATCCAAACTTAACATCTAAATCCTAAGATCTTAGGGCTAATCCATTAGCCCTAGACAAGACTACTCATGAATCATAGAAATAACAATGGAGAATTCAATAAAAGCAAGAGAGATCATCACCGCAATAGAAGACATTAAAGAAAGCAGTAGAAGATTAGAAATCGTTACCAAAAAGTCATAGATTGATAGACAATCGCAGAGAATTAGATCGCAAGATTCCAAGAAAAATTAATATATAAAAATTTAATCTTTGTCTTCTACAAAATTGTGACTGCTATGAAACTCTCTAAGAAAACTAAACTAGAATTAAAACTAAGGAAAATAACCAGCTCCCTGAAAATAGGGTAAAGATTGTGCTTATATACAAGGGGATGGACCCTACAAAAATCTAAAGATATGTGCAATTGGGCCCACCAATTAGTCAGGTCGCGGTGCCCTACTCGATCGAGCAGCGACGCCGCTCGATTGAGCTGGACATGTGGCTCCACTTTGCTGCTTCTTTGGCTTTGGGCTGATACGGGCTACTTGGTCGAGTAGCCCCTCCACTCAGTCGAGCTACAGTGGGTTGAAAGTCTCTCCAAGACACTGCTCTGTTCGGTTCGTGCTCGGTCGAATAGATGGTCTACTCGGTTGAGTGGTCTTGTCTGCTCGATCGAGCTACAATGCTTATAGAGTTGATCAAAAATAGTCGTTCTGTCTGGATTTAGCTCAATCGAGTAGAAGCTCGGCTTGATCGAGTGGGGCATGTCATATCTGCTGGGGCTTCAAGAGTGTCAGCTCAGTCGAGTGCTGAGCAGCTCGACCGAGCTGCCTACGAAACAGCCTCTAAGCCTCTAAAGCTCTAAAATATCCTTCTTTTCTCCTCCTCTCCTCCAACCTTCTTCTTCACCTTGCCGAACACTTCTTGAACCTTGCCAATGATGTTTCGGATGGCTCAGATGTGTCCATGTCCTATAATTGCTCCAATTCGCTCCAAAGTTCCTGAAAATCCACAAATATATTTGAAACTCAAATATAACGTTAAACGCGCGATAATATATGAAAAAGTGAACTTTGGAAGGGGGAAATGATATGAAATGATGCAGTAAATGCATGGAAAATATGGACACATCAAAATCCCCCAAGCTTACCTCTTACTCATCCTCGAGGAAGACGAATGCGAAGCTCACCGTGAGATGAAAATAAGAAATAGAAAAAGAATGAAAAATGGAGGGGTCGCTAGATTATTCGCTCAGATCTCAAGCTATAAGCTACACATCACGATAACTCGAAAAATACGAATCACATGCTATTAAGATTTCATATCTTTCTTAAACGTGGTACTTGCAAGCTTTTAAGATCAACAAAAAGGGACTCTCTAAATTCATGCAATCAATTCATATTCACTTCATGCAATTCATAGAATTCAATATGCAAGTCATTGGCGATGCACTTTTCAGTCAAGAGTTACAACTGAAGCATATAAGAATCACACCAATCATGCAACTGAGAATAGAATAAAAGTCATGGCGTTCACATATTCATATCAAATCATAAGAAGTCTACATAGCTAAACTATTTCGCTAAGTTTCAGTATTATCAAATATTCTCATTCGTGCACACCTCCACTCTAATGGCGTACTCACTCAGATGGTCAAATGAATTCACCCCCACTGCTTAGCTTGAGGCGTCGCATCGAAAGGAAAATAATAGGAGGAAATGTGATTTTTCCTTGGTTTTCCCAAGTATAAAAGTGGCTCCAATAATGAGATAGAGAAACACATTTTTTTTGTTTGTGTTTCTCATTTTTCTTTCTTTTTGGACTTTTGTAGGAGCAATATGATTTGTATTTTTGGTTTTCTGGCTCCTTTTTGGCTTTTTGGCTTTTTGTACTTTTTGGCGCTAACTTTTTTTGTAATGGATTTTTGGAAATAGAAGCGGTATAAGTAGCTGCAAGGGGTGAACTCAATTGACATGTAGAGAAATAAAGATATATGTGGAGAATGAAATATAATATAACACTCGGTTCACTCTAAAATGTGCACAAATGGTTCAATAGATAATACATCAACTAAAACTCATATGTAAGTATGGATATTCTCAATCATTTCAACAAATGGTGAAGTCAAGCAGGAAAGTTTACAATCATATCAGGCATGCAACAGAAGGTGAATAAGACAACAAAACTGATTCTTCAGATACACTAATGATGTGTGAATCTTGGTGCATTTCCAATAAAAGCATACTAAACACTAATCCATACATTCAGCTTCAATAAATGTCATGCATTCACTTAGATGAGTCATCAAAAGAAATATATTTGCAAACACATGGATAGCAAGATTCTGAAGTACTCTAAGTAGCATGACAAGAGTAATAAGCATCGTGATAGTTGCTAAAGCATTAAGAGATATCAACATATGGAATATATCTAGCATAGGAAGGAAAATAAAAGTGGAAAAATAAAATAAAACAAGCATGCAAGCATACCAAAATATGGAAAATCTGATGTTAAAACGAAAAAAAATAAGATGGTGGAAAATGGATGGAAAATAAAAATAAAAAGGAGTAAAATGAAAGGAAAAAAGATAAGAGTAAAAATAAAAAGCGATAGCGCTCATCTCCCAAGCTAAACACAGCAGTGTCCTCACTATTGAGAACACGCGTGTAAGGTGGGAATGATGCTAGTGTGACAGGTGGGTAATAATAAAAAGGAAAACTAAAAAATGAAATTATACAACTGAAAAAGAAAAATGTAGGTGCATGTCCTAATGCCTAGAATATGTACAAGCAAGCGATGATGCAGATGATGCAATGATGGAATGAAGGATATACAAATGGATGGTGATGGCTCCTCCCCCAAGCTAAGCATGTGTAAGGCCCCGAAAGGACAGATGGGCGCTAAAATATGGATGAGGAGGAGAACAGGAGCAAAAGTAATAATCAAGCAGGGGCACCACCCTCTGGAGGTGGCGATGGGTCCCGTTGCAGAGGACCAGAAGACGGAACAAGAGGCGGGTCGACAGGTGAGTCGACGGGTGTGTCAGAGACTGGTGCAACCGACTCAACAGAAAGTGTGACAGGCCCTGCAGAAGCCTGCGAAATCGAGTCGATGATCGGTGCATGTGTGACTGGAGGAGCAGGTGCTAGTATGACAGGTGGTGCACGATGTGTCATCAGAATATCTAAAATGTCCATAATGTCCCGGCTCACTGACTCATGGTGGGTGGCAACCGAGCGAGTGTGAGTGGAAAAGTCACGCCTCAAGCCAGCGACGTCGTCCTCCACCATTGTTAAGAGTGCGTCAGTATGGCGGGAGCTGGACGTGCACCCCTAGGTGTACCTCTCTCAATACGTCCTCGTGCATGTGCTGCACGGGGTCTGAAAGAAAAATTGGGAGAGGGTGGCCTAGAGAGAATCTCGGCAGAAGATGGGAATGGAATGGATCCGAGATCTAGTATAGAGGTCGAAGAAGCGACATCAGAAACCGAAGTCATCGTGGCAGCAGAAGTGGTGACAGAAACCATGACGCTCTCGGTGAATATAGCAGTGGTGCCAGGAAGAGTAGTTGTGGACTCCGAAAAGATAGGCTCAGAAGGAATAGGGTCCATAGGTGCAGATAGTGTGCTGGCAGAAACTAATGGGGTGGGGACAGAACTATTGGGGTAGGCTCCAAAATGGATGAGGCGGTAGGCTTGGGAGCAAAAGATACAGACGTGCCCTCAGATACAGGCACGGAGAAAAGTGTGGCAGTGAACTTGAGGAAAGAGGTGTGGACAGCCTTGGAAGTCTCAGGTAGGGTGGTGGTGGTGGTGGCACTGACAGAAGTAAGGAAAAAAGTGCTCACCAGTGGTGTGGTGGTGGTGGTGGAAGGGATGGTAGTTCTCAAAGGCTCCTCATCAGAACAAAGTTCCCAGTCCTCGTTGCCATCCTCGGCGGCAGGCTGGGCACCCGGAGGTTCTAAGACATGTATGGATGGAATGGGGTGAATGCCAGGAAGGAGCCAGTCAAGCATGACTGGCTCTATCTGTGTAAGATCAGGGTGGGGGAGATACATGTGATGCTCACGACGGGTGCCTAAAAGATAGATCCAGCGGCGCTCTCCATGGGGCCTGATGATGTGCATGCAAGGAAGCACATCAGTGTCAAGTCTGGTAGGCCCGGGTGCTACCACTAGATCGCAAGGAAGAGCAAGGCCAAGCATCATGGAAAAAATGGTGAAGAAACCACCACAATATATCTCTGTAGTGGTGGAGGCAGTGAGAAGAAGGCGATGGCACAGCCAGTGGGCTATGTCAGACAGTAGGACTGGGCAGAGTGTGCTAACTGTACCTGTCTAAGCAGTCGGGTCATCCCACTGAGGTGTACAAGCTCAGGGAATAAGAGGGTCACACATGAGGCCTAGAATAGATGGTGGTGGCGATGTGGTGCTGGGCGTGTCGGAGGCAAGGGTGGATAATGTAGGATGACTTCGCCCTACTAGGGCTGAAGCCACGAAGACCGGAGATACGATGCCAAAAACTCTCGACGTCAAAAGAGGGTAGATCTACGTCAGGTGCATATGCCTGGTCTGGGTCTTGTGCAGGTGATCGATGAAGGGAGTGCACAAAACGATGAAGGAACGAAGAAAGAGTCGAAAGGAGAAGAGGAGAGGATCATATTCTGACATTGGATGAGAAAGGAGCTACTCGACTGAGTGGCACTACCACTCGGTCCGGGTAGAGGAGCCTGTAAAAGCCACCAAATTATCACCATGTTTACATTTTGACTCGACCGAGTAGAGTGAGCTACTCGGTTGAGCTGCAGTGCCTGCAGTAGAAGCAAAAAATGGCCTTCTACCATATATTTGACTCGGTCAAGTCGATTAGGTTACTTGGTGAAGTGGGTTACGCTGCTCGATCGAGCGACAGTGTACAAAGATCAAGGGGAAGATGGCACTCTGTTTGATTTTTGACTCGACCGAGTGACCTAGGTCACTCGACCAAGTGACCGCCCGAAAGAAATGGGGCCCGCACTTAACTAACATAGCTCATTCCAGCTATATCACTCGACTGGCCTCATTTGGAAACCATAAGACCATCATTTCCCCCTAATTCTCCTAGCTAAACCCTCAACCGAGCTCCCCCTTCTTTCAGTCGGTCGACCCGAATTCCTCCTCCGACCACCAGTACCACCGAGCCCATCCGACCAAGCACCACCACTCGGTCAGACCTTCATCCCTCCATCACCATTCCACCCCCTTCATCTTTCCACCTCTCTCTCTCTCTCTCTTCCCCCCTTCCCCCTCTCTCTCTCCCGCGATAATTTTAAACCCGAAAACCTTCTCTCTCGATCATTTTAAACCCTAAAGCCCCGAAAATTCAATTTAAACCCTAATCTCCATCAATCTCTCGAATTGCAACTAATAATCTTAATCTGTTCTATTTGCAGGTTGATTGGAGCGTAAGAAGACATTGCTAGTGCTTGGATTACATTGGAGCAAGCTTGGGGTAGGATAGTTGCTTCGGGGCATCGCACGAATATTGTTTCCGAACGTCTCGCTTCATGAACATTTGGTACACTCGTTCCCTTACACTTTCTTTTACATACCTTATCTCGTGCTTGCATTCATTTGCACATCACTCACCATACCTCATGGGACACAGTGTACCAAACCCCCGACGAAGAAGCAGAGGACCGACAATCCTGGTGCCTCTACTTCTCGTCGGAAGCGTGCACGCCCTCCATCTCCATCTCACACACCCTCGCGTACACCAACCCCACCTCTATCTCCCACACCACTAGCACTCGAGCCTCCACCTACGAGTGATCCCATACTAACACCTCCACCCTAGCCACTCCAGGGCCTCTTGAAGACATATGGTATTGTTTTCAAGGATGACGTTCATCGCGATAAATTCGTGACCATATTGAGGTGGCCCATTATCTCCACCAGCTTTGAAGACATTCCAGCCCTAGAGAGCTTAGGGTTATTGCAGGAGGTCCATAGGCTATACGACTCCTTAGGTTGGGGGGATTTTCTATCGGTAACGGCGAGAACCTATGTACACCTCACCTATGAGGTGTTGAGCTCCATCTTTAGGACCGACCAAGACATCAAGTTTAGGCTTCTAGACCGTGACATAGAGGTTACCTACGTCATGATTTGAGCCTTCGTTAGTTGGCCTCATATCCCTGACCTTGATTTAGCCATCGTACCAGACACAGACACTTCTACTTTTGATCCTGATCGCATCTGGAGACATATAGATGGCTTACCACATTTCAGCCACAATCATGCCAAATATTCTTCCATCATCTGTCTGTGTCTTCTCTTTTCTCAGTGCCACCTTGCCACGACCATATTCTCTAGGCCTGAGCTTGGCACCATCTTCACCCCCAAGTTGCTCCATCTTTAGCAGTATGACTAGATCTATCAGACGTCATGATGATGGTACCATCCACCCACACCTCCTATCAGACACACCCCGTTGGTTGTGCTACCACGTACATTCCACAGCCTCCTCGAAGGAGATTCGTTGTGGCGGTTTATTCACCCTCTTTGCTCTCATGTTAGGACTTGACCTTCATGTCGGTCTCGTGGTAGCGACCGGGCCTACCACTTTGACTCTTGATGTGCTTGCACGCATGCATATTATTAGGCCCCATGGTCAGTGACACTAGATCTATATTTTTAGGTCCATCGCCCTGACCTAACTCGTATAGAGCCCATTCATTGGGATTGGCTTCTTCCTGGCACACCCATTCCACCCATTCATGAGTTCGAGACTAGAGTAGAGGCTGCTAGAGAGGGAGATAGCGATTGTGAGCTTAGCTCCAATGGAGAGACTTAGAGAGTCACCACCACACCGACTGAGAGTTCCAGGGTAGTTTCCACATCTGTCCCTGAGATCACTACACTTGCACCATCTTCTGCACTACCCGCTTCTGAGGGAAATTCTGTATTTCTGTATCTGTCGCTCCCACACCTACTGGCTTGCACACATCTAGTGAGCCTATCACTTCTATCGCCCATGCACCTGTGGACTCAGTCCCTATCATTCCTATCATTTCCGAGTCTACACCTATTGCGTCTCCGCTTATTTTCGAGAGTATTTCTGTCCCTATCACTACCAGTTTTACAGACAGCATCGTGGCATCCGTCATCACTTCTGTCGCCACGACGATTGTAGATGCTGATATTCCTTCCATCCCCACATCTACACCTGATCTCACTTCCATTCATGTTTTCACATCTGCCAAGATCCCGCATAGATCACTCTCTCCCGAATTTGTTTTTGACCTCGTGCACCCGCACGAACACATAGAGAGAGTGGTGAGTCTAGCAGTGCACACACGGCTGGCTGTTCTCATAGCTCCGATGTACATCTTACCATGGTAGAGGCAGAGGTTGTCGGTTTGAGGCGTGACTTCACTGCCTTCACTCGGGCATTCTCTTCCTACCAACATTCAATGGAGCAGACACAGCGAGATGTGAGGGAGTTTTTAGGGACCCTTAGAGCATGAGGTGCACCACCTGTCACACTAGCACCAATTGCTCCTCTTATACCTCCAGTAGCACCTCCTGTAGTACCACCACCATTACCTTTTGCACCACCATCCGATGTTACATCTGGTCCACGGCAGCGAGACCCATCATCACCTCCAGAGGGTGGTGCCGCTGACTGATTTTTTTTATTTTTCTCCAGTTCTCTCCTATCCTTTTTGGTGCTCATCTGTCCACACAGTGCCCAGTATCGCATAGCTTGGGGGGCGAACACACTCCATTGCATCCATATCATTCCATCATCTGTATGCATGTTTTTGCATTAGGCATTATGTTCATGCATTTGCATTAGCTTATCTTTTCCTTTTATTTTTCTTATTTCTAGGATTTTTATTTTATTTTCTTCCATCCCTCCCACCTACCCCTAACATCATTTTACATCTTTCATATGTGTTCTCAACAGTGAGGACATTGTTGTGTTTAGCTTGGGAGATGAGCACTATTGCTTTTTATTTTATTCTTACCTTATTTTCACTTTTTCTCTTTATTTATCCATCTTTTCACCCCATTTTCCTTCTTTAGAATCATATTTTCTTTCTTTCTTTCGTGTGCATGCTTGCTTGTTTTTATTTTATTTTCTCCATTTTCCTTTCTTTCTTTCGTTAAGATGAATTCTTTATGATGTTATCTCTTATGCTTTCACTATTGTCACCATGCAATTTTTCATGCCATGCTACTTAGAGTAAGACTTCATAATCTTGCTCTTTATAAGTACTTGCAATAAACTTCTTTTGATGATCTCTCTAAGTAAATGCATGAAACCTATTCAAATTGAATGTGTAGAGTAGTGTTAAGTATGATTCATTGGATACACACCAAGATTCATGCATCATTAGCATATCTGAAGCCATGTTATTGTCTCTTATTCGAATTCTTATTGCATGCTTGCTTAAAAAACTTTACTGCTTGACTTCACTGCTTGTTGGTATGATTAGGAATACACATGCTTATAAATGAGTTTAGTTGATGTATTATCTTACTGAGCTGTTTGTGCACACATTTGAGTGAACCAAGAGTTATATCTATTCCTTCTCCATATATATCTTATATTCTCTACATGTCACTTGATTTTCCTCCCCGATGCTATTTTTATCACATTCATTCCCAAAAAATTCCAAATGCAAAGCTTGCTCCAAAAAGATCAAAAAGCCAAAAAAGGAGCCAAAAAATCAAGAATACAAATAACATTGCTCCTACAAAAAAAAGAAGAAACAAAAGTTCAAAATTCAAAAGAAAACTGCAATTTCATTTCTCTTATAGCAACACATATACTTTTGGGAAACCCAAAACAAAAACTCATATTCCACCAAAATTTCTTTGGATGTGACGCACCAATTCAAGCTTGGGGGAAAATCTTTTGATTAAATGAGTGAGCATGATATTAAAGTGGAGTTGTGTAGGAATGGAAAAGTTTGATAATCCTGAAACCTAACGAAATAATTTAGTTACGGGGATTTCCTATGATTTGATATGAGTATGTGCATCACTAGACTTTTATTCTATTCTAAACTGCATGCCTTGTATGAAATTTCTACGCTTCAGTTATAGCTTTTGATTGAATAGTATGTAGCCAATGTTGTGTATATTCGATGCTATGAGGCGCGTGATGTGAATATAGGCCAATTGTATGAACTCTAGATAGAACCCTTTTCTTCGATCTTAAACTCCCAAGTACTTCATTTATTTAAGATATGAAATCTTTTTGGTAGCATGTGAGTCATTTTCTGAGCCGTTGTGATATGTGGTGAATGGCATGAGAACTGAGAGAATAGTCCTCTTCTTTGTGTTCTTTTCCCTTTTCTTATTTTTATCTCCCGCTGAACTTCATATTCGTCTTCCTCGAGGACGAGTAAGATGTAAACTTGGGGTATTTTGATGCGTCCATATTTTCCACCCTTTTAATGCACACTTTTCTATATTTTATCGTGCATTTCACGATAAATTTGATTCTTGTAGAGATTTATGGATTTTCAGGAACTTTAGAGCGATTTGAGACATATTGGACCATGGACACATCTGAGACATCCGAAGCATCCATGGCGCAGTCTATTAGGTGCTTGACGGGGTGGAGAAGAAGATTGGAGGAGGAGAAGAGAGAAGAAGAGGAAGGATAGCTAGAGGATAGAGCTCTAAAGCATATCAGTTTTTCCCAATTACTCGACTGAGTGGACTTGTCCACTCGGCCCGAGCAGCTACGGCCTAAGAAGCTTCAACTCAGCTCACTCAGACCGATTAGTAGAGCTACTCGATCGAGTGAATGCATGGTAGCACGACAACTTCTAGAGCAAATTCGAGTCGAGAACTCGACCGAGTAGACCCAGTTACTTGGTCGCGGTCGAGTACATGATGCAAAAGGATAAGATTTCAATGACTTATCCGAATTTGAAGAGCTTAAAGCCACTCGATCGAGTAGCGTTGATACTCGACCGAGTCAAAAATTCAACAGAGTGACAATTTTGAGGCTTCTGCAGCTCCTGTAGCTCGTCCTAGCAGACATAGCCACTCGACCGAGTAGCCTTGCTACTCGATCGAGTCAAATACAAGACAGAGCGATGATTCCAGCCCAAGCATAGGGCTCTACAGCTCGACTGAGTGGGCCATCCACTCGGTCCAAGCAACCAACTCCCCCAGAAAAAGGATCAAAGTGCCGACGGAGCGGAGATGACCTGCTCAGACCGAGTGGCATTGACACTCGGTCGAGTAGGTCGGTGCTCCAATAGATTTCTAGCCAAGTTTTGTTTCTTTTGGCTAATTTTTGTGGGTCCCATCCCACTTGTATATAAACATCTTTTCTTTCTTAGGTTAGAGAGGTTCGTTTAGAGTTTAATTTTGGAGAGTTCGTTGGGGCCGTCACTATTTAGCTTTTGGAGACAAAGTTTGGATTTTTTGTTATTGCTCTTGCTTTGGAATCTTGGATCTTAAATTTCCGAAGTTTAGTTCTACTTTCTCATTGGTTTGGTAACGTATTCTCCAGCCCCCCTTATTGTGTTGATGTCTATCGTTGCGATGATGATTAATATTGCTATTGCTATTGTTTTTATTGCTTTTTCTATGGATCGTAAGTATTTCTATCTAGGGCTAATGGATGAGCCCTAGGATCTTAGGACTTAGATGTAAAGTTACGTTATTTAGGTTGATTCGGTGAATAAGGAATGTGATGTGGTTTATCTATTCACGTTTATAGAATTCTTATCTAGGGTTTGCGATCCACGATAGTGGCGCTTGCCCTAGAAACTATTCTATAGGCTTGATTAGGGTCATTAGTTAATTCACCTAGGTTTTGTGACCACGATAGTGGCACGTGCTTTGAGGGTCTCTACCAATGCCCTATACTACTAATTGATGAACTACGATAGTAGCATCAATAAGAGCCATCATATCACAGATCGAAACTCTAACCCACAATAGTGGCGTGAGTGTAGATTGAGAATAATTGTCAATCGTAATGCATGTGTTACGTGCAAGGCCATCCACGATGGTGGGGCTAAGTACAGGATACGTTAGATGAGTGGTACAACGATAGTTGGCTACAAATTCCACATTCAATATGCGACAATTTTGCCCTATAAAACCAATCCAATCTAGAAATTATAATCTAGCATCGACATCCGACAATCCTAATGGTGACTCCTAAAGCCCTAGTTTCCATTATATTGATATTACTTGTGAGATACAAACTGTGACAACCCTTTTGATACGCCCATAGCCGAAAAGTTCACACGACTCTGAGATAAAACCCAAGACCTTAACCAATCATATCCATGTGGGTTCGACAGCCTTTCTGTATTACAAATCCTCGACACCATACACTTGCAGATTCAAACTAGTACTACACTCTTCCCCCTCACATTTTTCGTCCTCACACACTCATGATTATCGCATTGAGGATAATGCATGATTTAGCTTGGGGAAGGAGCATTTCCATGCTTATTTTCTTTTATTCTCTTCCTTCACCACTCACATCTCCATGTTTTTCTTGTTTTTGATTTTCCATTTTCCATTTTCTCCATCATTTTCTTTCTTTTCTCTTTTACTTTGCATCATGTTTATTTCAAGCTCCTATTTGCATCAAAAATCCATAAAAATAAAAATTCAAAAACAATAAAAAATACCATCATTTGCATCTTGCATCTTGCATCATTATGCATCCATTTGTTTATATTTGCATTCGCCTTGAGAATTTTTCAGGTCTGAGATTTTGAATGCGAAATATGTCGAGTTGAATTTTATTTTCCACTTTTACATTCGACTCCTTGACGTTGGTTAGAATATTTGATTCGGATAAACTTCTAGCTTCGAATCCCAATTAATATGCATTTTCAGGATTATTCTCACAGCATCTAGGATATAAGTACTTGAAACCGAGCTAAATTGAGTCTCACTTAGGAGTCCACTTGATACTTGGATCGATGAATTGATGGTCATTCAAAATGTTTTATAACTCTTCGGGATTTGGATAATGATGTGGTCTTTCAGTACTTAGGATTGACATAGCTTGACCCAAAAAAATAAATGAAATGAAAAAAAAATTGAAAAAGAAGAAAATTTTGGAAGCATGAACGAGATAGCAACATCATGAATGAAGGAACTTCGATACACCATAGGAACCACTTCCTCCGATGGGAAAATAACTCATTATCTTTGACTTATCCCTCCATCGACCATTGTATAACTTCGATCCCTTCGTTTTCGACTTAAAGACGGGTTAGTGGAAATATCCTAGGACTTGGGTGTAGTCGTGATTTTAACATTTTACTTGACGATTTGGGCTAGAATTCCTAGGATTATATTCTAACCAATGGAGAGGGATCGACGTAATTGATTTCTACGAACTTGAATTTTCTACTCGATCATGCATATATACTCAAATTCGTGAATTTCTAAAATTTCATGTCATCATTTGCTTGCTTGCTTGCATTTCTCTAAGCTCTACCCTTTCATGTCTTCCTTGAGGACAAGGAAGAGTTTAGCTTGGGAGATTTTGATATGTGCCATTATTACACATATTTTACACTCTTTTCATTTGAATTTCATATCATTTCGTCCCTCGTTTCACCATTTCTCCTATTTTTGTTTCCTTTTACGTTTTTTGGTATTTCTCATTCGTTGCAGGAGATGAAGGATTTCGGGGTCAAAACGTGGAGAAAAGAGGATAAATCGAGCAAAAAAGCAATCTGGAAGCAAATCTGGGGGAAATGAGCTGAAAAGGAGCTCGCGCGGCTCTGCGGATCAACCCACACGACTGTGTGGACCAGGACACAGCAGTAGCCCCAAGTGGATACCACGTGGTCGCGTTGTCTGAGCCAAACAGTCGTGTGAAGGATCTGAAAAGACGGGATATTTTGAAGCCATGCAGTCGTGTCCATAGAAGCCAAACGACTGTGTCGTGCCAGCTGAAGGAAGAGAAGAATCGAGACAACGCGATCGAGTCACTAAAGACAACGCGGTCGCGTTCGCCCGTGCTGCACTTAGACCAAACAGCCGCTTCACGCGGCCGTTTTAGATCAAAATTAGGGCAAAAGAACCCCAAACAGCGTGGTCACATGGCCAAGCCACACTGTCGCATCGCTTGTAGATTTTTTGGGTTTTTTTACGCATTTAGGCCACGCGGTCGTGTCATTTATGATGTGACCGCGTCCTCCTAGGTTTTGGGGCCCGAGTGGGCACCATCAAGGGGTAATTTTGGGCTTTTCTGAGCGCTATATATACTTTTTGAGTCCCCTCTGCGTGGGGGTCTCCTCAGAACCCTTTTGCAGACTTTTCAGAGCCTTTTCAAGTTTATTCTTCCTATTTTCTATGTAGCTCTGAGTTATTCTCTTTGTTTAATTTTGACTTTTAGTTTAATAATTGAATAGTGAATTCTACATTGATTGCTCTTGTGATTTTTGGGTTGTTGTTAGGTCCATATCATATTCTGTAGCAATGAATGTTATATCAATGAATCTTATCATCTATTATTTCATGAATCGTGAGTAGAGATCATCTAGGGACAATGGGTTTAACCTGTTGGATTAAACCATGGAATGGTGATTTGCTATGAAATTGTTGAGTGCTTGAGGATGAGGTGTATGTTAGGATGATTATTATCAATGTGAGTAATTAGATTAATTCAAGATTGACGTCGAGATTAATCTAGGGTTTTCGAATACATTAATCGTCACTATCGGATTGCATGATTGACGTCCATAACCGATTAGAGCTCTTCTAACATTGACCCTAATCCTAATCCACAGAAGTGGCGTGGAGGAAGATTGGGGATATACGTCGGACGTAATGTACCTAGTGCGTATCGATGCATAATTGATGTAGATATCGATACAGGCTAGGTAGGCCTATCATGCGCTACGGAAGTGGGGGTAGGGTTAATATAAAGGGATATCTTATCATGTGCCACGGAAGTGGGGGTAAGAGAATACCCTTAGATTAGACGTGCTTTCCTGAACCTCAAGAAATCAACACTCAACCAACGCTAATCAATCCTAGTTTAGTCCAATGGTAGGGATATCCATGCCCTAGAGCTTTTATTATTGATATTCCCATTAGTTCTTATAGATCTCGACATTTCACTTATTTGCGTAGCTATTAACTTGAAGAAAACTAGTAGCAACAACAGCCTTCCAGAGAACGATCCGTATAGCGCACAGCTACACTGTGCGCTTGCGGCTACAAATTTAAAGCTGTCATACGAATACGAACATGTGACAGTCAATGTGTTCGAGGTGTTTGATGCCACATAAACTGTTGTTGCAGAAACCAAAAAACAGGAATGAAGTTATCGAACACGTTGGGTTGAGTCGCGGACTAGGTCGCTCTCTTTAAGACGTTTCGCGGCTCTGCTCAAGATTGTACAAGCAGTGTACATCCCCGCTTTCCCCAAGATAAAACAGCCCATAATCTCATCTGT
Source organism: Scilla litardierei (assembly GCA_030789695.1). Taxonomy (NCBI): domain Eukaryota; kingdom Viridiplantae; phylum Streptophyta; class Magnoliopsida; order Asparagales; family Asparagaceae; genus Scilla; species Scilla litardierei. Next base: position 267,038,747 of record CM061133.1, on the reverse strand, counting down.
CAACGACCTCCTCTGCACAGGAAAAAGATCGGAAAGAACGAACGCCAACCAACGAAGATCTGCTGCTCGAAATCTAAAGAGGAAATATTTTTTTGAGGAAAGAATTTGCGTGCAGAAATGCAGAGAATATAGAACAGAATAGTGAAAGATTTTTTTTGCCACAAAATAGTTCTGTTTCCTTTTGCAGCCAAGAATGAAAGAGTTTTTTTTTTGCACAACCAAAAGAAAACCACGCTTTCAGTTTTATATAGAAAGTAAAACGGGAAGAAGCTTTCAAGGCATTAACGTGGAATAAAGAACGCTAATGACACATTTAAACATGGAATAGAAACATTGAATAATGGGGAGTAATGACGTTTAATCAATGATGAAAACAATTCAACATTTGAATTTGAAAAATCAGTTTCAAAATTCGAATTTTGAATAATAATAAAAATAATTATTTTGTCCAAAAAATATTATCGCGCACACGCACGACACGTCACGACCAGCTGGTGAGCTAGCGGTGGTGGCGCGTACGTGTGGTGAACTCACAATCATGTAAGTCCTCTCCCCTTCACAAAAGAGTGGTACCCCTTGGGACACACCCCCAAGTCTCAACAAAACCCTTATATACTCCTCCAAGTCTACTTGCCCAAGCAATGTGGGACTAAAACAAAAGGAGGGAAAACCAAGAGAGAGTCCACGCAAAAAAATCATTTTTAAAAATTCAAAAGTTCCAACAGTCCCCCACTTAAAATTTTAAAAATAAAAAAATCCATTTTCATCGAGCAGAGTAATTAAATATAAGATTGTGCATAAGCAAAAGTTTCTATCGACTTGAACCTTTACATAGTATCGATGATTTAGATTTTACTAGAGTAACTCGTAGTTTTGAATCCTATTTCTAACATCATCACACACACAACCTTATCAAGGCGTTGTTCATAAGCTCATGCTTTACGACCATGCACGTGTATCCCAGTGTAGTGAATGCTCTAGAGAATTTCCCCAAAATTCCATAGGAAGCGACCACACTTCCATGTTCACATCGGTAAGTCTATCAAGGGTATTCCTGTAGCTAGGTACTACACTCAACATAGAGTATAGATCTCGTTAAGAGTTAAAAATAACTCATCCTTCTATCACTTCAGGATATCATGCTCAATTCATTTCTTATGGAATATGACTAAAAATTATAATAGCATGATTCTTCACAGATCACTTCATGATTTGTTATTACCCTTTGAACCTATTTCTCGGGATCTCCAGTCTATAAGTTGGGTTTTGCCTCACAAATGACTTATCGGTCTAAGGGCATGAGTTGAATTCCTTTCGAGGTTTTACAAACCTTTTCTAGAGCTAATTCTTTCGTCAAAGGATCAGCTAAATTATCATTGGTATGTACATGATCCACCCTCACAGCTCCAGAGGTCATATACTCTCTAATAGTATTGTGCTTGCGACGTATTTGTCGTCTTTTTCCGTTATAATAGTGGTTCTGAATTTTTGCAATAGATGCAGTACTATCACAATGGATCAAGATGGCTGGAATCGGTCTTTCTGAGAAAGGATGTTCTAATAACAGGTTTTTTATCCAACCTGCTTCTTCACTAGCTGAAGATAGTGCAATCATCTTAGACTCCATAGTGGATTGAGCTAAGATAGTCTGTTTTATGGATTTCCAAAAAACAGGTCCACCAGCTATGCTAAAAATATAGCCACTAGTTGCCTTGGAGTCATCTGAAAGGGTGTTCCAATCAGCATCGGTATATCCTTCAAGGACACCAAAAAACTTCTGATAATGTAATCTGAGATTCATGGTCCTCTTGAGGTACCTTATGACAATCTCAATAGTATGCCAATGCTCAATACCAGGTCTGCTTGTAAACATGCATAGTAGCCCTACTTCATAAGCTATATCAGGCATAGTGCGATCAACAGCATATTGAAGACTTCCAATGATGCTTGCATCTCATATTATCTAACACCGTCGCCGATGTTCTTGAACAACCTAACGCTAGGATCATATGGAGTACATGCTGGTTATAATAAAAATAATTATATTTCTTTAGAATCTTATCAATGTAATGAGATTGATCAAAAGAAATTCTATGTTCAGACCTAGTTATTTTAATTCCAAGGATTACATTAGCTTCACCAATATCTTTCATGCCAAAGTTTGCACTTAACATGGATTTCACTTTGTTCACAACATGAATGTTAGAACCAAAGATCAGCATATCATCAATTTAAAGACATATAAGAGTGAAAATATCATTTTTAGATTTATAATTTATACATTTGTCACTTTCGTTAACTTTGAAACCATTAGAGGTAACAAGGTTATCAAAGTTTTCTTGCCATTGCTTAAGTGCTTGTTTCAAACCATAAAGTGACTTATCTAATTTGCACACTTTGTCTTCTTGACCAGGAACTACAAAACCTTCAGGTTGATCCATGTAGATTTCTTCTTCTAATTCACCATTCAAAAAAGTTGTTTTAACATCCATTTGGTGCACTATTAAATCATGTATAGCAGCGAGAGCTAAAAGCACACCTATGGATGTAATTCTAGACACATGTGAAAAAGTATCAAAGAAATCTACATTTTCTCTTTGTCTAAATCCTTTGGTTACCAGACGAGTGTTATATTTATCAATAGTTCCATCAGATTTCAACTTCTTTTTAAGAATCCACTTACACCCTATTGACTTATTAACTAGAGGTAAATCTACTAGGTGCCAAGTTCTATTTAACTCAAGAGAGTCCATCTCATCCTTTATAGCCTCTTGCCACAAGTTGGCATCTACAGAGGACAAAGTCTCTTTAAGCATGCTAGGATCTTCTTCTAAGGTATATGTATAGAAATCAGAACCAAAATCTTAAGATAATCTAGCACGTTGACTCCGCCTAGGTTCAATTTCTAATTCCTTATCAGACTCATGAATATTACTAATAGGCAAATTACTAGAACTTGAGCCCCCACTATTCTTCAATTTAAAAGGATATCTATCTTCATAAAAATCGGCATCATTAGATTCAATAACAACATGATCATTCAAATCATAGAATCTATATGCTTCGCTGTTAATAACATAACTAATAAATACACATTCATATGTCCTGCTCGCAAGTTATTTCCTTTTGGGGTCAGGAATCCGAACATGTGCTAAACAACCCCAAGTCTTAAAGTAAGACAGATTAGGTTTTTTATTCTTAAAAATTTCATATGGAGAAATCTTGCTTTTAGACTTAGGAACTCTATTATGCACATAATAAATAGTCAATAAAATTTCTCCACACCAATGAGAAGCAACCCAAGAATTAAGTAAAATAGAAACTACAGATTCAGCAAAAGTTTTGTTTTTTCTTTCAGCTTTACCATTCATTTCAAGCGAATATGGAGCAGTTTTCTTATGAATTATGCCATGTGAATTATAAAATTCAATAAATATATCAGATTCATATTCAGTTCATCTATCAGTTCGTAATCTCTTTATTTTTCTCATTTCATTGATTTTCAATTTCAGTCATAAATAATTTGAACACATCAAATGCATCACTTTTATTTTTAGTGAGATAAACAAAAATATAATCAAAGCAATCATCAATAAATATGATAAAGTAACGTTTACCATTCCTAGTCAAAACACCATCAAACTCACATATATCAGAATGAATTAAATCAAGAGGTTCAGATTATCTAACTACTTATGTGGGGTTTTGGTGATTTTGGCTTGACTACAAAATTCACATTTATTAAAAACAGTTAAAGACATTTTTGGGATAAGGCCTAACTTGCTCATTTGTTAATAATGTGTTTGTTAACATGACAGAGTCTATCATGCCAAATATTAAAAGAACACAACATATAATCAGAAGATGAAATTTTATTAACATCAACATTTAACTTAAACATTCCATCTGTGGCATACTGTTTCCCAACAAATACATTATTCTTAGATATAGTATACAAATCACCCCAGTAGTTTGAGTAAACCCAGCCTTGTTGAGAAGATAGCCCCAAATAAGATTTTTCCTCATCGTTGGAGTATGCAAAACTTCTTTGAGAGTAACCGTCTTTCCAGAGGTAAACTTTAATTCCACATCGCCAACACCAGCTACTATAGTAGAGTGAGAATCTCTTAATAGCACTTTCGTGTCCTTGGTTTTAGAATAGGACTTAAATAATCCACGATCATAGCAGCCATGGCGTGAAGCACCAGTGTTTACCCACCACCCTTCGGATCCTCTGATTACATTGACTTCAGAAATCATTGCAACTAGTTCCTCTTCGGTAAGATTCGCCTGCAGAGCAGGACGATGCTTATTCCGATAGTTTCGAGCCAAAAGACCAGTCTTGTTACAATTGTTGCAAATAAACTGTACCGAATCATTTCTTGAAGGGGGTTTAGTGCCTTTCTGATTCTGAGACTGATTCTTAGACTGGTTGTAGCGATTGCGATTTTTATTCTGATTCTTCATTTTTTTCCCTTTAGGTTTCAGAATTACAAATTTCTTGCTGTTTGAAACAGTATTAATTTCATCTTCCTTATCCTGTTTGCGGGCCTCCTACTCAATACGAAGACGAGTAATCAACCCTTCTAATGAGAATTCATTAGTTTTATGTCTAAGAGTATTTTTAAAGTTTTTCCAACTAGGTGGCAGTTTGTCTATCAACACAGCAACTTGAAATTTTCATCCTGTAACATACCTTTAGAAACAACTTCATGAGCTATCTTCTGTAGCTCGTGAGACTGAACCTCCACAGATTTATCGTCAGTCATCTGAAATTTCAGATAGCGACTGACTGCATACTTATTCGATCCAGCTTCCTCAGTGTCATATTTCTTCTGAAGTGCCTCCCAAACGTCCTTAACTATCTTGTGAGAGTTGTAGTAATCATACAAATCATCTGACAGGTCATTAAGAATATAATTCTTACAGAGAAAATCAGTTTCATCCTAGGTTTGGAATTCTTTGATTGGGCTTCTGTTGGATTTTCGGGTAATACAAGAATGGGTTTAACAAAAGTACAAACAGATGCTACTTTTTTCAGGATTAAGAAAAATAGCATTTTTTGCCTCCAATGTCTGAAGTGGGATCCTTCAAAGCGGAAGGGTTTGTAAAGATCAGATGTAACGAAGACAGTGTCGGTTTCGATAGTCTTGGTAGATACATCTTAAAATTGTTTTTACAGAAATATAAAAAACAGGAACGAAGTTATCAAACACGTTAGGTTGAGTCGTGGACAAGGTCGCTCTCTTTAAGAAGATTCGTGGCTCTGCCCAAGATCGTGCAAGCAGTATACAGCCCTGCCGTTCCCAGGAAAAACAACCCAAAATCTCCTCTATCAACGACCTCCTCTGTACAGGAAGAAGATCAGAAAGAACGAACACCACACCAAGTCAAGGCCTTAACGTGGAATAAAGAACGTTAATGACATGTTTAAACGTGGAATTAAAACAGTGAATAATGTGCAGTAATGACGTTTAATCAATGATGAAAATGTTTCAAAATTTCAATTTGAAAAATCAGTTTCAAAATTTGAATTTTGAATAATAATAAAAATAATTATTTTATCCAAAATAATAATATCACGCACACGCACGACACATCACTGCCGACCGGCGGCGACGGCAGCGGTGCGTGCGGTGAACTCACAATCATGTAAGTCATTACCCCTTCACAAAAGAGTGGTACCCCTTGGGGCACTGATTCGGGGTAAAAATTGTATGTGTATCCCCCCATTTCGGTGCTCTTTGTGCATGTACCGTTCACATTCTATCTCCATTACACAGAGTTTCATAATATTATCATATTTTGGAGCTTATCGTTTATATATGCATGAAACACAATTTTTACAGATTATTTGCATCTTCATCTTGGTCTCCTATTATTTTTCAGTTGAAGATCATGAAGTCCCGATTCCAACGCTTATTTTTCTAGAATTTTTGGTGGTCGGAGCAATTTACTACATTTTTTAGAAGACAGTGTGACAGTGCTAAAAATTTCTGCAGATTTGGGCATTAGTTACGAGTTTGGGCACGGATCCGACCTGTTTGGGCTGTTTCCAGACCTAAATTGCTAAGTCTATTTCTTGGGCTTTCCTTCCCTTTATTCCCCTCATTTTCCTTCTTCCTCATTCTTCATCTTAGGGTTAGGGTTAGGGTTTTGGTGGAGCAACAAAGAAGCAAGGAGGAGTATTTGGTTTGGGTTTTGTTCTTCATTGGAGATCTTGGTGTCCTTGTGTATTTTGATTTAATGAATTGTAATGATAATGGATGATGTTTTTAGAAGTAAAAATCTCTCTTTTCTTGTTATAATGAGCTAGATCTTCTCCTTGTGTGGTTGTGTGATGATTTGTGTTTGCTTTGGCTTTGGTTTTCAATCTTGCATGGTTTAATGATTATGTGGTACGATTGATGAGATATACTTTGAGTTAGGATCCCTAGTGGGTATCCCTAGGTGGAGTTTGCCTAGTGGTACCACTGATGTATGCTTGGTTGTTTATTATCTCAATTTTCCATACCATACTTTCATTGCACACCAAGTGTTTGATAAAATACCACATCCACCGATTGCTCATTCCGTAGCCAGAAAGACAATTGAGTTATATTCGAATTGAACCCATATGCCTAGCAACCACGTTCCCATACACCACATAAGCTTCCTCGCCTATTTGCCTCTCCGATTCTTGAACCCTAGCTTGTTGATTTGGTAGAAGGTTTCACACACACACATTTTCACACACGTCCACCATGTTAGCGTAGTTGGTTGTAAACCGCCGTTACCCTTCCCACATCAATTGAACTCGTGATTGAAAAACTACTTGTCCCCGTGATCCGATCCAGTCTCACCGGATATAAATTTATTACTTGACGTCCTCCTAAACTTGGGAGTAGCGCTCAAGCATCACATACTTGAGACGTGTTCAAGTAATTGGCGCCGTTTGCCAGGGCAACGGTTTTTGCATTTATATTTTTGAATGATATTTAGGAAATTTTGGCGTGATACATCCTACTATTTAGTGTGAGTCTTTTATATTCTTTATCTTCCATTTATTATCTTTCATCTTTATTTATTTTTCACTTTTTGAATCATTTGCTATCGTTATTTTCATTTTCTGTATAAAAATTCAAAAAAAGCTATGGACTTTAACGACATAAATTCTTTGTATGATGCACTTTCATTTTCTTTGAACAGGACCACTTCTTTGAAGCTCAAAATTGCCTGATTTGATCAAATTGACGGTGAATATTTCTATCAAGATTGGAGGAGGTTCATGGATTTATTAAGCGGCTGTCCACATCATGGATTCACGATGGCCCATCTTTTCCAGTTTTTCTACGAGGGGCCGTAGGAGGAGATGCAGAACTACATGTCGATATTGGACGATGGAGCTCTATTTGACATGTCACCTGAGGATGCTTAGGAGTACCTGGAGTCCATGGAGGATATGGAACAACCATTGGATGGGACTTCAGGGAGTGAGCCATCAGCGCCATATCACGACAGCGTTGGAGCATCCCTTGACCAAGGAGAGCAAATCGTGGATGCATCCTTGCAACCCTTGGGCAAGGAAATTCAATTGCTTATTCAAACACAGGAGGCTCAATACCAATATTTTCTGCAGAGCATAGAGACTCGGAGCCAGTATATTGAGGAGATCATTTCTTGTCTCGCATTGCTTGCCTCTTGCTTGGAAGAAGGTAATCCAACCACTCAAAAAAAATTATTATCTGATTTGGATTCATCTTCTCTTGCAGGAGATTTGTGTGAAGATGGAGAGGACAAGCGTGAAATTTTGGATGGAGTGGATGAGGAGACTAGTAGGGCCACGAGCTCATCGATCATTTTGGTGGAGCCCGAACCATGCTCTCCCCCAATCTTGTCCCAAAATCAATTATTCCTCTCCCCCGTGGTCATGCATCATACGGAGATGGATGCACTCGTTTTAGGGAGTTTTCGTCAACTTGATTTAAATTCTTTATCTTATGTTAACGATTATATTTGGATCACTTTTGTTGAAAGGCAATGGTGTCGGCTTTGGATTGACTCACCCTCTTTCTCGCAGGGCAAGATTGGAAATTTTATGGATGGAGCACTTGTTGGTGTGTAGCTAGGGTCCAAAGTGATTTGTGGAGAGAAGACGCTCGCGGAGGAGCGTAAAGATATAATTGAGGAACTTTCATCACCGTTATACATCCGAGATCCGCCTTTTTACCCCAGTGATCTCTTTCTAGTAGAGTAGAAATTTTAATTTAATACACTTTCTATGATTTTTAGGATAGTTTTATTTCAATAAACATCTACTTTTTCAACATTGAGGACAATGTTTGTCTTTAGTTGGGGGAGAGTAGTAGGTGGTTTTAGGATGTTTAGTTAGTTGTTTTTGTTTTAAAGTTTTTTTGTTTTTGTTTGGAGACATCTATTTTGATATCACCAATCATTTTGCAAGTATATCATTTACCCTCCTTGCTCTCTTGCTAGTTATTTGATTAGTCCCTTGCATGTTTCATCTTCGTGCAAGTTTTCGGATTCAGATTCTATTTTCAAATCCTAAATTGTGATTGGCATGCATTTGATTGCTTTTTCTTCATGAAATCAATTTTAATTTGCCATTTATAATTTGAGTGCATAACTCCATGAATTTTATCTTCAAAATGGGTTAAATTAGTTTTGAACAAGCTTTGCGATACATTAGTATGGATTAAGCCAATTGAGTAGAGTAGTTTTCAATTCGATGGGTTTTGATTATGTGACTAGTGTGGTTGGTTGGTGTGTTGAAAAGAAAGAAAGCAAAAACAAAGCAAAAGAAAAAGGAAACAAAAAAGAGAAAGAAAAAGAATAAGTGCATCATCCTTCTAGTTTTGTCGAGTAGCCGGGTCCTCTACCTCAAGAAGCATTGGGGATTCACGTCGAAAGATATGATTTAAGGGAGTGCACGAGAAAAGAATAAGTGAATCTTAGGTGATTTGACTTATTAGGTCCACGGCGTCCTTTTTGGCCCAATGCCCTGAAATCGTCTGATTTGGGAGTCATTGATCAAAAACTCATTGCATGTGTCATCCTAAGTTTCATACAAAGAAAAAGAAGAATAAATTCACACATCCAACCTCCACAAATTAGGAAAGTGTTGTTTTTGGCAAAACCCTGAGATTTGTGAAACTATAATACAACGTTATGTTTTAATCCTCGTGCGTGCAAAACATTGCTTGTTCTTCTTTATTTGAACCAAATTGAAGCATTGTTCATGGGTTGTTCTCATTCATGGATTGGTATATTGATTTGAGATTTTGTTGAAATCTTTATTTTCACCATGAATAATTTTGAGTTTGATATGTATGTTATTGTGAATCTGAATCCATCGCTTGTTTTGCTAGGGACTAGCAAAAAAGCTAGTTGGGTGTGTGACTCAGGGTAAAAATTGTATGTTTATCCCCCCATTTTGGTGCTCTTTGTGCATGTATCGTTCACATTCTAGCTCCATTACACGGGATTTCATGATATTATCATATTTTGGAGCTTATCGTTTATATATACATAAAACACAATTTTTATAGATTATTTTCATCTTCATCTTAGTCTCCTATTATTTTTCAGTTGAAGATCGTGAAGTCCCGATTCCAACACTTATTTTTCCAGGATTTTTGGTGGTCGGAGCAATTTACTACATTTTTGGAACACATTGTGACGGTGCTAAAAATTTCTGCAGCTTTGGGTATTAGTTGTGGGTTTGGGCGCGGATCCGACCCGTTTGGGATGTTTCCAAACCAGAATGGCTGAGTCAATTTCTTGGGTTTCCTCCCGTTTATTCCTCTCATTTTCCTTCTTCCTCATTCTTCATCTTAGGGTTAGGGTTTTGGCGGAGCAACAAAGAAGCAAGGAGTAGCATTTGGTTTGGGTTTTGTTCTTCCTTGGAGACATTGGTGAACTCTTTCCATCTCCTTGTATATTTTGATTTAGTGAATTATAATGATAATGGATGATGTTTTTAGAAGTAAAATCTCTCTTTTCTTGTTATAATGAGCTAGATCTTCTTCTTGTGTGGTTGTGTGGTGATTCGTGTTTGCTTTGGCTTTGGTTTTCAATCTTGCATGTTTTAATGAGTATGTGATAGGATTGATGAGATATACTTTGAGTTAGGGACCCTATTGGGTATCCCTAGAGTGGAGTTTGCCTAGTGGTACCACTCATGTATGCTTGGTTGTTTATTATCTCAATTTTCCATACCATACTTTCATTGCACACCAAGTGTTTGATAAAATAACACATCCAGCGATTGCTCATTCCATAGCCGGAAAGACAATTGAGTTATATTCAGATTGAACCCATATGCCTAGCAACCATATTCCCACACACCACACAAGCTTCCTCGCCTATTTGCCTCTCCGATTCTCGAACCCTTGCTTGTTGATTTGGTAGAAGGTTTCACACACATTTTCACACACTTCCACCATGTTAGCGTAGTTGGTTGTAAACTGCTGTTACCCTTCCCACATCAATTTAACTCATGATTGCAAAACGACTTGTCCCCGTGATCCGATCCGGTCTCACCAGATATAAATTTATTACTTGACGTCATCCTCCACTTGGGAGTAGCGCTCAAGCATCAAATACTTGAGACGCGTTCAAGCAGGCGCACCCCCAAGTCTCAACAAAACCCTTATATACTCCTCCAAGTCTACTTGCCCAAGTAATGTGGGACTAAAACAAAAGGATGGAAACCCAAGAGAAAGTCCACACAAACAAAATCATTTTGAAAAAAATTCAAAACTTCCAACATAAACCGACCAAGCAAGCAATGGTGTGTGTAAAGAAAGTTCAAAATAAACAAAGTGAAAATTATGTACGAATATGTAAGAAAAGATGATATAAACACAAAGTAAAGCTAAAATCAACGAAGTTGTTAATGGTAAAACTGTTGTTCCTGGCAACGACACCAAAAACTTGACGTATGTGAAACCGTGCGCATGATAACTCCCAAGAATAAGATGTCGCCAAGTAGCAATTTTCCTAGTGTGTCTAGGATCGAACTTAGGGACAATTCGTTTACCATCAACAACGGTTACAAATAGCTTTAGTGATGAGAAGAATACCACCTTTTGAAGGTGATGATTGGTTGAGTGGATTTTTGTGTAAACTAAAATAAATGATGCAAATAAAGAAAGGTGTATGAGAGTACTCAAAGATGAGAAGTGTGGGTGGTCATTGTTTCATGATGCTATAGGGCTTGTGAAACTATCCCGAATGACTAAAACCTTTCATCCGACTAAGGAAAGAGTGGTTGAATAATTTGGCACGTTAGCAAACATGTGGGGTGCAATAAAATTAGCGAATGAAACATTGAGAAAATAATCAATGAGAATAGTAGAGAGGGTCCACTAGGATAGCTTCTCTCTATGGATTTTCCACTAGGGTTCCAACAAATAACCTAGATCTCAAGTTTCATCCACATATGAAAATACAATCATGCTAGGGATAAGATTCATAAGCCATAACACACATCAATCCACCAAGAACACTCACACGAAGTTTAGCTACTCATAATGAACCAAGACAACATTTTTGTCTCCCAAAACATGATCCAATAGTGCTGAATCTGGATCTAAGCCTAGAGGGGGATGCATAGGCTATTAAAAATTCTCGTGCAACCCACGAGTAATCACACGCAGTTATAAAACACAGAAACATATATGCATGGTAAATACAAATAATTACAGAGTACACAGCAGATTTACCCTGGTTCAGTAGCACCCATGACCTACGTCCAGTCCTCAAGCAAATACTAGATTAATATGATTCTTTGCACAACTACAATGAGTCCTGAGCTCCCACTCCTCACATAGTCGTACCACACTCCACTGGTGTAAAACTCAACCTAGTAAAAGCTCTATCTTGACTAGCTACAACTTGTCAAGACCCTCTTGTCTAGCACCCACCAGACAAGACCCCAAAACATATATCAATGGAAAAGTTTCCCCTACAAAGATTAATACAACTACACAAATATAATAGTAAAGAGTTTAGAGAATCTTTATTTGTGTAGTGGCAGTCGTCTCTGTCAATCAGCTCAGGTCAGATCGCATCTGACAGGATGTCGTCCCCACCGTCATGTCCTCGTCTAAAACTTGCGGCCCTATATGCTCTCCTCCTTGTAACTTGCGTCCATGGTCTTGGGCTCCTTGAAGAGGCTTGTGCAATGTGATGAAGACACCTTTGATGTGTTCCGCAAGTTGTTGAAGCTTCTCCATTTGACGTTGCGCAATGAAGTAGATGGGAAGTCCCTTCTTGTTGCGGCCTTGAGCTTTGCTCCCTCCTATATTGCACAATGTAGATGTGCTTGGTTTTGGAGTTATGCAATGTAGCTTTGGCAATGAGATCTTGGAGCTTTGGCCTAGGAGATAATGAAATATATGAAGATATTCAGAATACAACTCATGCTAAAATAAATACCACTGATTTAATACAGAGATTAAAATCAGAAAAATATCACCATGTTGTAGAGCACTGAGTTGTGATCGTCCTGACGCAAACGGTTCGTCGATCCGAGCTCTGTGGAGAAAGTTATGCACTTTTTAGCATCGTCCTTCGAGCTCCTTGCAAAGTTGCGGCCATGAAGCTTTTCTCTAGGGTTGTGGTCGAATTTATTTAGGTGCCTCTCTCTTAAAATCTCTCTCTTTGAGTATGGGTTTATATAGGAGAGGATGTGATATGATAGAATCAATTAGAATCCCATATTTGATAGAGATTGGAAGGAATCATAAATTGATTAGGATTTGAGTGAATCTCTTTGGATATGGACTTTGAATATAGATGACTATGGAATTCAATTTGAATAGATATAGGATTTGAATTGGATCTCATTTAATCACCTTTGATTTGCATGAGATTCTCCATATCTCTCCATTTTTTACCAAGTATTTAATTTATATGGCATTAGGATTTGAATGTTGCACCAACTGATTTGAATCAATTCAAATATGGATTTGAATTGATTTGCTCCTTATCTTCTCATCTTTGACTTAGTCCAATTTTTGTAGCCACATTCTCTATCTTTGACTTAGTCCACTTGAAGTGTGTATAGCAATTCCTCCATCACTTTTGGTTAGTCTCTCTTTGAGTATTCGCGAGAATGCCATTTCTAAAAACACTTAGCACACACATTAAATCGTTCCCACGCGTTTGTTATCATCAAATAAGAAGTCATCGATCGTTGTATCCAACAATACGTTGTATCCAATAATCTCCCCCTTTGATGATGACAAACCAATATAATATTTGAGCAATAACGATTCAAATTATTTCATCGTGACATGTGTGTGAAGTGTGAAGATGGAGGATGTATGCAATATGCAATAAGTATGGCAATGATGTGCAAGCATACAAACATGCAAACAATGATGTTCAAGCATTCAAACATGTATGCATGCTACCCCTTTATTCATGTATGCATGCTCCCCCTTTATTCATGCTCCCCCTTGAACCATTATTCATATATTCAATAAGCACATTTTCATAGTTCATTAATGCTCCCGCTTAGACCAATATTCATGTTTGCACATATAAGCATTAATGCACACACCAAATTATTCAAATCTTTCTCCATATTTTCTCCCCCTTTTGTTATCATCAAAAGTGTATAAACGAAGTCTAATTCATGTCACATGCAAAAATAGAGTATTATAAGTTACAACTAGCACTTGCATGTCATATTTCTTAGAATAAGCACTTTAAATTCAATGAAAAGTGTAACGTAAACTTCTACACAATCGTGTAAGTGTGATAATTAAATAATTGAAGCACAAAGGGATATACTCTTAAGAAATACAACCAAAACCAATCCACATTTTCCATTAAACATGAAATCACCTAGATTGATTTTTCCCATCTCATTAAAATTGAGTTCAAGATACCAAACCCCAAAAACATAGCCTATAAGGACTCTTAGATGTGGGGTGGCATTGCTTGACGAGTATAACATCAACGCTAAAGATTACCCATAAAGCATATGTTGGATACTCTGGGTAGTATACTTGTCATGAATTGTATCCATTTTACATACGGAGCAATTTACTTTCCTTTTCATTTTTCATAACATGCAAAACCAATTCTTTTTAGCTCAATTTTTATCCATGGTGAAACACATCATATCCCTTAGATTTTCAGCTATTATTCATCCTACATTCACTTTCCAATATTTCATAAAAGAATCTTCAATTGTGCAACAATATTCAATACTAGTGGAAGTGAAAGTGTAGGTGTAGAAATCGGATTACTCAATTCATTAAGCATGTAATGGCTATTTAAAGGTACTAACATGCGTATGTAACTATAACAATAATACAATGATTTCTATAGGAATATGCATGACATTCATAAATATCATTTGAATGATACAAAAGAAAAGATTTACATTAAGCACCATTTTTTTCTTTTTGTCTTTTTCATTTTTTTTTTTTTTGATTTTTTCTATATAAAGACCTAAACAAACTAGAAAGCATGCAAACTAGCACACAAAATAAAAATCAAATCAAGCACACAAAACAAAAAGAATGCTATGAAGGTATGCATTAAGTGCAAAGAGAGAAGAAGATATACCTTCGTGTCTTCGTTTGGCTAAGGAGCTAAATAATGAAACGTTCAATCCATAGATCCTCGCCAAATCTTCATCTTACCTACACAGTAGATAATATGTGTGACCTTGGAATCCAATAAGGTCCACTCACGTTAGTCATCAAAGTTTTAGGAACCCATATTTGCTTGAACTTAATGTTTTTGTTCCTATGATTGCAATGATATGAAGTATGACCAACGCACCCACATGTAAAGCACTTTGCATGAAGATTTCCCATCTTTGTTGTTTCAATGTGAACTTTTCTATATTTAGTCTTTTCAACATTTTTTAAACCATATCCTAGTCCTCCCCTATTATTTCTGTAAAGTTGATTTCCAAGAATTATGTCCAACGATTGTTTTTCAATTGAAAATTTCCTTAATGATAATTCTAGACTAGTCACTTTGGATTTCAATAAAGTATTTTCGTTCACAAGCAAAGTGCATTTATTAATGAAAGCTTTCTTGTTTTCATCTTCCTTCTTTTCAAAAACAATCATTTTTTCTTTAAGCTCATTATTTAGCATGCACATTTTTTCAATAAGCAATTTATTTTCAGTTTCAATCTTAATAAATTTTTCTTTATGCATGCTAATCTCTTTTAACAAAGAGAGACAAGAAAGACAATCAACTTTTTCAGTGAGCTAGATTTTTCTTCTTTCAACATGGTGATGGTTGATTTGCATGCAACAAGTTCTTCTTTCAGATTTTCAGTTTCTTTCAACATGACACAATTTTCTTTTTGCAATTCAAAACAACCATTCCTATAGTCATCTAAAGTAAGTTCTAGCTCATTAATCTCATCTTGCATTCCTTTACAAATATTTAAAAGTTCAGCTGTGGTGCAAGATTTTACCTCATTCTGTTTTACCATTAAGCAGAGAGAGGTGTGTGCAGTTTTCTCAGTCTCATCCTCGCTATCCATATCCCACGTTCACGCTAGAGATTTTCCTTTCTTTTCAGCGACGTAATTCCTTTCTTGTGGGCAATGTCTCGCGAAGTGTCCCTGCTTCCTGCATATAAAACAAATAACTTTTCGCTTATTTTGTCACAAATAGAAGCATCATGTTCATTCAGAAGAGCGTTTCTTCCCTTTTGCTTCTTTTCATTGCTGCTAAGGGATTGCTCGCTTCCATATGTAGTTTCCAAAGTCCTCCATATATCCTGCGCAGAAGAGCAATGTGAGATGTGATCTAATATTTTTCTATTCAAACCACACAATAAGATATTCATTGCTCTAGCATTTATAGCGCACACATTTCTATCACTTAGATGCAAATTACTTTCAAGCATAGAATATTCGTTTTCGATAATGTACCAGGTATCAACATCAACGAATAGTAAATAAGTTTTCATCCTAGCTTTCCAGTATATGTAATCATGGCCACTAAATAGAGGGGGACGATCAATAGGTATGCCATGAGGAAACACTAACTTTGGGGTTTTCATGATAACTAGACTAGATCCTCTAACCTGCTCTGATACCACTTGTTGGATATGGATCTAAGCCTAGAAGGGGGTGAATATGCTATTAAAAATTCTCGTGCAACCTACAAGTAATCACACGCAGTTATACAGCACAGATACAAATATGCAGGGTCAATAGAAACAATCACATAGTACGCAGCAGATTTACACTGGTTTGGTCGCACCCGCGACCAACGTCCAGCCCCCAAGCAAATACTAGATTAATATGTTTCTTTGCATAACTACAAAGAGTTCTGAGCTCCCACTTCTTACCTAGTCGTACAACACTCCACCGGTGCAAAACACTATCAACCTAGTAAAAGCTCTATCTTAACTAGCTATAACTCGTCAAGACCCTCTTATTTAGCACCCACCAGACAAGACCCCAAAACATGTATCAATGGTAAAGTTTCTCCTACAAAGATCAATACAACTACATAAATATAATAGTAAAGAGTTTAGAGAATCTCAGTTTGTGTAACGGCAGTCGTCTCTGTCAATCATCTCAGGTTAGATCGCATCTGACATGATGTCGTCCATGCTGTCACGTCCTCGTCTGAAACTTGCAGTATTATGTGCTCTCCTCCTTGTAACTTGTGGCCATGGTCTTGGGCTCCTTGAAGAGGCTTTGCGCAATGTGATGAAGACCCCTTTGATGTGTTGTGCAAGTTGTTGAAGCTTCTCCCAATGATGTTGCGCAATGAAATAGATGGAAAGTCCCATGTTGTTGCGGCCTTAAGCTTTGCTCCCTCCTATATTGCGTAATGTAGATGGGCTTGGTTTTGGAGTTATGCAAGGTGGCTTTGGCAATGAGATCCTGGAGCTTTGGCCTAGGAGATAATGAAATATATGAAGCTATTTAGAATACAACTCATGCTAAAATAAATACCACTGATGTAATACAGAGATTAAAATCAAAAAAATATCACCATGTTGTAGAGCACTGAGTTATGATCATCTTGGCACAAATGGTTCGTCGATCCGAACTCTGTGGAGAAAGTTATGCACTTTTTAGCATCGTCCGTCGAGCTCCTTGCAAAATTGTGGACATGAAGCTTTTCTCTAGGGTTGTGGCCGAATTTATTTGGGTGCCTCTCTCTTAAAATCTCTCTCTTTGAGTATGGGTTTATATAGGAGAGGATGGGATATGATAGAATCAATTAGAATCCCATATTTGATGGAGATTGGAATGAATCATAAATTGATTAGGATTTGAGTGAATCTCTTTGGATATGGAGTTTGAATATCGATGGCTATGGAATTCAATTTGAGTAGCTATAGGATTTGAATTGGATCCCATTTAATCACCTTTGATTTGCATGAGATTCTTCATATCTCTCCATCTTTGACCAAGTCTTCAATTTGCATGGCATTAGGATTTGAATGTTACACCAATTGATTTGAATCAATTCAAATATGGATTTGAATTGATTTGCTCCTTATCTTCTCATCTTTGACTAAGTCTAATTTTTGTAGCCATATTCTCCATCTTTGACTTAGTCCACTTTGTTGAATATTGGACTTCCCGGATTTGGTTTTGATGATGAGCAAACATAAATAATTCATGAACTAACAACTTGTGAGCGCAGTATTGGAGATCGTCGCCAAATTCATGAGAACAATCAAAGCGACATCTCAAGACTTCTCAAAGCTCGTATTCATTGCCTAAAGCTTCGTTGAAGCTCTTGCATCGTTTTGGAAGTCATGAAGAATTTATCGAAGCTCTCGAAGACCGTTCATTAAGGTTTTATTTATAGTCTTTTAGCTTCGATCAATAGAATGTTAAGCCTTGAGTATATCTTACGATTCTATCTTCATAACGCTCATATCGTAGCTCTAGGATCTTAGTACAAGTCCACTCTAATTTCCTCGAAGCGTCGCGCTTCGATTCGGACTTGTTTGTGCATATTAGTTGGTACAAGAAGAAGTACTGACCGACTAGATGGTGATCTAGTCGGTCAGAAAAGCTTCTTGGATCGACTAGTGTGAGTTAATCTTTTCTTGTTCAGTACTGTTTACAGTTAGTCGGTCTACGTTGACTCACCGACCGACTAGTTTGTGAACTAGTCGGTCAGTGATGCTTCTTTGACCGACTAGTTGTGATTTACTGTTCATGCCAAATTTCTCCTAAGCTACTGTTTATCGTTAGTCGGTCTAAGAACGTTTGGTGACCGACTAGTTGATAATCTAGTCGGTCAACTTTTGTTCTTGGACCGACTAAGTCAATTTGTATTCAGACTATTTGTTTTTGCCTCTTAGTCGGTCTACGTTCACTGACTGACCGACTAGTTGTGAAACTAGTCGGTCAGAATGTCTTCTTGGACCGACTAGATTTCTAGGTATGAATTTCTATCTCTTCTCAGTTCTTCACTTAGTCGGTCCATGTTGTTTGACTGACCGACTAGTTGATGAACTAGTCGGTCAGTGGTTGTTCTTTGACCGACTAGTTGCCTCAGATGTCTATCCGTTGTGACTTGACCTAAGTTGTTTTTATGGAACCCTATAAATACGAACCTAGGTCATTTCTCTCTAGGTTAGAGCTGCCATTAAGAGATTCATTGAGATTGAAAGAGATAGCCATTCTCACTCATTTCTAAAGCTCTCTTCCTCACAAGAAATTCATTCTCTCACTTTCTAGATCTAGAATCCATCTTGAGAGAAGTTTGTTCTTGGTGAGCCCTTCAAGCTCTAGCTTGATTCAAGTCTCCAAATCATTCCTAGGCACCCTTTGCTGGTCATTTCTTTGGTGCTAGGTCTTGGTGACTTCATCTTCCTCAAATCCCTCCTTGCACCTATTTGGTAAGAAAACTCAAGGTATAGGATTTTGTGGTAAGATTGTTTATTTCATTATAAACTTGTTTATATTGCTTGTTGATTCTCTCGGTTGTGAGAGAAGGTTGTGATCCCGGGTTGTGGGATTCACTTTTGCTATTGCATGTATGATTTGATCTTGTGAAGGTTTTTCACAAGATATCATAGTGGAAATCTTGGGTTAGGGTTTCTAACCTAAGTATCCGGAGGGGATCCGGGTGGTTGGGATGTAGGATCACCGGGAACAAGTCGGGGAGACTTGGGTGGATCCGAACCCAGTAACATCTTTTCTTAGCATTGTTAATTTTGTTGTTGTCATTCAATTTAAGCTTCCGCAAATTGATTTGGTAGTTGTTTGCACTATAATTAGGAATTATACTCCTTGTTATTTTTAAAGTACTATTCACCCCCCCCCCCCTCTAGTACTTGTGCAGTAGCTTGTAGGGCATTACATTTGGTATCAAAGCCAGATACTTAGCTATGTCTGCCAACGACAACAAGACCGTGCGTCCACCTTCCAACTATGACACCTTCAGGAATCGTGAAGGAGCGTCTTCGGTGATGGAAGGACATTCCTCTACGGGGCCTCCATTCTTCAACGGTACCAACTACGGGTACTGAAAATGCCGGATGGAAACCTTCCTCCGGAGTGCATCTCTATGGAGGACCACAATGAAGGAATACATCGAACCCGAAGAAGAAGACTTTGAGAAATGGACAACTGCGGAGGTCGCCGCAGAGGTAAGCAATGCCAAGGCAATGAACGCCTTGCAATACGCATTAGAGCCCGAGGACTTCAATAAGATATGCACATGTAAGAGTGCATATCAAATTTGGAACTCCCTCCTCATTCTACATGAAGGGACGAGTAGGGTAAGAGACTCTAAACTCGTAGTTGTAAACAAAGATTACGAAATGTTTCATATGCAACAGGGCGAGAAGATGAAGGAATATTACGCTCGTTTCGTTGACATAATAAACGAGTTAGAGGCCCTCAGCAAATCCTACACCCAAAAGGAGACGTGCTCGAAGCTCATCGAAGGACTTCCTTCTTCTTGGGAGAAACGTACCTTCGCCATCGAGGAAGGTAATGACATGAATAAGTATACCGTAGTTCAATTGATGGGTACTTTGATGTCATACGAGGTACGCAAAGATAGCAAGGTGAAGTTACAAGAAAAGATGAAGTCCTATTTGAACCAAGACGTGCCTAAGAAAAAGGCGATTGCATTCAAGGCGGCTTCATCCACCTCTAACGATTATGAGGACTCGGAAGAAGAAATGGACATGGAATCCGTTGCACTCATGGCAAAGAAGTTCAATCGCTTCTTCTGAAAGAGTAACTTCAAACAAAAATATAAATTTACTTCTACTAACGCCTCTCCACCTTTGTGCTTTAAATGCAATAAGCCAGGACACATCAAAGCGGATTGTCCTCTCAACAAGCATAAGGAGAAGTGGAAGGCGCCTAAATTCGATAAGTCCAAGAAGTACAAGAAAGGAAACAAGAAGGGACTTGTCGGAGCAACATTCACCGACTCCGAGGATTCCTCAAGCGGAGAGTCGGACGATGAGAAAGTGGAGCAAGCGCACATGTGCTTCATGGCAAGAGAGGAGCATGATCAAGGATCTTCCTCCTCCGATGATAGCGACGACGAAGGCGATGAGGTAACTATGGATGATCTTAGGGATGCTAACTCTCATTTATGGTCTAAATACACTAAATTAGTAAATAGATATACTAAAGTAAAAGATGACCTAGCTAGCATTCAAACCTCGCCTAAGACTATCATCACCAACAACGACACCGTTGTTGAAGAGTTAAGAAATGAGATTGTTAATCTCAAATCTAAACTTGAACATGTTAGCATTGATGATCCGGAAGAACATAGGATAGCGGATTTAACTTCTCAAAACTCGACTTTGAGTATTGAGAACGAGAATCTTAAACCTCGTGTTTATGTGCTCACATCGCAAGTATCCAACTTGGATACTTCTATGTGTTCTCTTAAAGAGAAATATGAGAACACATTAGGCCGAATTAATAAATTCAATAAGGGTAAGGACCGTTTGGATAAAATCCTAAGTGACTTACTTCCGACCAATCACCACATTGGTTTGGGGTATACGATGGGATGTCCATCCAAAGCGGCCACTACTTTTGTTAGGCCAACTTCCGGTGACTCTACGAGTGGTAGCAAACACTCTGTTGGTAGTTCATCTACCAATGGTGCTTCCACCTCGTCCACACCCTCTTTCGGAAAGAAACCCACTTTGGGTGGACCTCCAAAGAAGGGGCATGCTTATATGTACACCAATACCATGCCACGTAGGAACACACGTCCTACTCCACAGTCACACACATATGATGATTTTTATGCAACACATTCTCGAGCACGTGCACACCATGTGAGACACCCTCACGTACGTGTTCCCACACATGCATATGTTCACCCACCTCATCATATGAATAATTCTCGTCGTGCACCATTCCAACATGTTCCGTATGCCTATCCACAACATGCATCATGTAGAAATCAACGTCGCATGCATGCACCCAATAGGATGATGGCTCCCAAAATTTTCACTATTTGGAGCCCAAAGGACACAAGCATGGATGAAAAATAAGTTTATATGAATGCTTATTTTTCGAATGTTGTGCATAGTAGAAATTATGTGGGGAAGTCTAAGTCCAATTGGACTTGGCTTCCAAAGGTCTAACCTTTGAGGGCCCAATGACCTTGGGTACCATGATATGAAATTTTCTATCTTTAGGTACTCAAGGAAAAGAAAAAGAAAAGGAGCAACAAATTTAAATTTAGCTCCAAAGGGAATTGGATACTCGATAGCGGGTGTTCAAAACACATGACGGGTGACGCTCGATTGCTCTCCGGAGTAGTTCCCATTGCAAATGGAAACCGCGTCGTATTTGGAGGCAACGAGAGCGGAACCATCGTCGGTGTTGGTAAAGTGGGTAACCCATCTAAACCCTTAATTAGTGATGTTTATCTAGTTGATGGTTTAAATCATAATCTTATTTCAATAAGCCAACTTTGTGACACAGGTTACAAAGTTAGATTTGCGAAAGGATTATGTCATATTTCAAATGATAATAATAAATTATTATTTTCCGGCACACGCCATAAAGATATTTATATTTTGGATCTTCCTAAGTCATATGAACAATGTCTCGTTGCCAACACAAGTGAACAACACTTATGGCATCGATGCTTTGGACATGTGAACTTTGGAACACTTTATAAGCTTTCAAAATTAAATTTCATTAAAGGTTTTCCGAAGCTCGTTTTTGAAAAGAAAAGTTTTTGTGATTCTTGTCAACGTGGCAAGCTTCCTAAATCTTCATTTAAACCTAAGAAAAACATTTCTACTAAACGGCCACTAGAGCTATTACATCTAGATTTATTTGGGCCAACTAGAGTTGCTTCCTTAGGAAATGCAAGATATGGACTTGTCATCGTCGATGATTATTCTAGATTTACATGGGTATTTTTCTTATGTAATAAAAATGAAGCTTTTGAAAACTTCACAATATTTGTGAAGAAAGTACAAAATCTCATCGGAACCACCATTGTCACTATACGTAGTGATCATGGGGGTGAATTTGAGAATGAGTCTTTCTCAAATTTTTGTGATGATCTTGGAATTACTCACACGTTTTCTTTCCCTCGCGCACCTCCTCAAAATGGTGTTGTTGAGAGAAAGAATAGAACGCTTGTGGAGTGTGCTCGCACTATGCTCTAAGATAGTCAACTTGGTTATCAATTTTGGGCGGAAGCGGTACACACCGCTTGTTATGTGTTCAATAGAATACTTTTGATGCCCGGCACCAAACAAACTTGCTATGAATTGTTGTTTGGTAGATTGCCTCAAGTTAAACATTTTCGTGTTTTCGACGCAAAATGTTTTATTAAAAACACATATGATAATTTGGACAAGTTTGATCCGAGATCGGATGAGGGAATATTTGTTGGGTATTCCTCACGTAGCAAAGCCTACCGGATATACAACAAAAGATCCTCTACGATCGAGGAATCACTTCATGTCTCTTTTAATGAGAATTTTATTACTTCTAGAATTTCAAATGATGATGATTCTATGGATGTTTTATGTGATTCGTTTGAAAATTCTAAGTCTATTGATTCAATTGATTCTATTGATACTAACCCGACTAATGAAGTTGTTGAGGATGTGCCTAGTGATCAAGGTATTCCCAAGCGGCTTCATACCGTTCGCGACCATCCCCATGAGCAAGTCATTGGCAATATTCATGATAGTGTCAAGACGAGATCGCAAGTCCACCACTTCGCCAATTGTGCCTTTGCCTCATCGATAGAGCCAAAGAATATAGTTGAAGCGTGCGAAGATAGTGCTTGGATCCTTGCCATGGAGGAGGAACTCATTATATTCGAGAGGAATGAGGTATGGGAGCTTGTTCCATTGCCATCGAAGAACCACACCGTCATAGGGACAAAGTGGATCTTCAAGAACAAAACCGACGAAAACCAAGTCGTCGTTCGGAACAAAGCTCGGTTAGTAGCTCAAGGCTATCGCCAAGAGGAAGGTATCGATTTCGAAGAATCCTTCGCTCCGGTAGCTAGATTAGAATCAATTAGACTATTATTGTCTTTTGCATGCCATAAAAATTTTAAATTATTTCAAATGGATGTTAAAAGTGCATTTTTAAACGAAGATGTCGTTGAGGAAGTTTACGTTTCTCAACCTCCGGGCTTCATAAATGAAAAATTTCCAAATCATGTTTTTAAACTAAAGAAAGCTCTTTATGGTTTGAGACAAGCTCCTCGAGCTTGGTATGATCGCCTAAAGAATTTTCTTTTGGATTTGAATTTTAAAATAGGCGAAGCCGATTCTACACTCTTTGTTAAGCATGCGAATAATGATATTTTATTAGTTCAAATTTATGTTGATGATATCATTTTCGGTGCTACTAACTTCACTCTTTGCGAAGAGTTTTCTAATGTTATGAAGGAACAATTTGAGATGAGCCACATGGGCGAACTCAAATATTTCTTAGGTCTCCAAATTCGCCAATTGAACGATGCAATCATCATCCACCAAACGAAGTACACGGTGGAGTTGCTAAAGCGATTTGGAATGGAGAATGCCTCCGGGAAAAAGACTCCTATGAGCACTACAACGCATCTTGACAAAGATACGGGCGGAAAAGATGTAGACATTCGTCTATATCGAGGTATGATAGGTAGTTTACTTTATCTTACCGCAAGTAGGCCCGATATTATGTTTGCCGTTTGTATTTATGCTCGTTATCAGTCTCAACCTAAGGATTCTCACTTAGTAGCGGTTAAACGTATTTTTCGCTATCTAAGTTACACTTTAGATTTTGGATTACTTTATCCGAAATCTAGCACATATGAGTTAGTCTCATATAGTGACGCTGATTATGCGGGATGCAAATCCGACAGGAAGAGTACTAGTGGCACTTGCCATTTTCTAGGAAATTCCCTTGTCTCTTGGTTTTCCAAGAAGCAAAATTCGGTATCACTTTCAACCTCCGAGGCGGAATATATTGCCGCCGGTGCCGCTTGTGCCCAGGTTCTTTGGATGAGACACACACTGAAGGATTTTGGTATTCATTGTGATACTAGCCCTATCATGGTGGATAACCAAAGTGCCATTTGTCTTTCAAAGAATCCGGTGCACCATTCCCGATCTAAACACATAGATGTCCGAAACCATTTTTTAGATGATCATGTTGCTAAAAAGGACATCATATTAGTGTACGTTGAAACCCAAAAGCAAATCGCCGATATTTTCACGAAACCCCTAAAGGAGGACTCCTTTGTGCGGTTGCGTCGAGAATTGGGGATTATGGGTGAATCCGAGATATAGGATTCATGTGTCATTCAATTATCTTGCATGCTATTATATTTCGCGATATTTCGTTCATGCTAGATTTATTGAATTTTTGGGATTTTATGTGATATGTTTAAATTTTTGCTCGAATTCTTATTTAAATGTCGTATTTAAGATTTCGATGTTTTATGGGGTAGTTTAGATGACTAATGAGAGGGTTAAGATGTTTCATCCAAGTGGTTTATGAAGAGAACTCATTTATCAACTTTTGGACTCTTCTAGTCGGTTTCAGTTCACTAGTCAACCGACTAGATGCTCATCTAGTCGGTCAGCTAGTGAACTCAGACCGACTAGTTCAAGCTTTAAACTTTCTATTGTCATTTACTTCTTTTAGTCGGTCATAGTACTCTTACCGACCGACTAGATTGAAAACTAGTCGGTTAGTGATTATACTGCGACCGACTAACTCTAGCCCTAGAAATTTCTGTTTGCCTCTATTTCGACTTAGTCGATTTAAGCTCATTGACCGACCGACTAGATCGTAATCTAGTCGGTCAGTGCTTGAACTGTGACCGACTAAGTGCGTTAGGGTAAACGCGTCTTTTTGCATTCCCGACCGACTTATATCAAATCTATCCGACTATTTCTCTTTCTAGTCGGTTGTTTTTCGTTTCCCAGCTCGAAAATCCTCCTGAACCCGTTCGAAACCCTTCGACTTCCCGTCGACTCCGGCCACTTTTTCGGCCATCTCCGCCGTCCGTCGCCATCGACCTCTCCCCTAGGTATCTTCCCCCTACCTAGATCTCAGTTTTCATCCCAAGGGTGTGTTCTAGATCTTGTTTTCACTTCTAGGCTCTAGGGTTTCGAAAATTATCTTAGGGCATTGAGCTTAGGTTGTTGTGTGATTCTAGGGTTTAAGCTTAGAGTGCTTGATCTTCGTCGCTTGATTGTACTCGTTGTGTCACGATCATGGCACGAACGAGACTCCGGATTACATCTTCTGGGGCATCCCCTATGACCGTAGAGGGTGCTATCGCTTCGACCCCTCCTAAGCGTAGGGCCAAGACCACTCGACCCCCCCTCTTCGTCTTCGACTCCGTTGAAGAGGAAGAGGATGTCCAAGCCTAAACCTACCGGCCAAACGTCCAAGCCCAAACCTAAGCCTAAAAAGTTCTGTGCACCCACTCCTCCCGGTGAGCGTTCAGATAGTGATTCCGAGGATGATTCCGATGAGGAATACACTCCTGAACATCCCGAGAAAGCTTCTACTCCACCCCGTCCTCCACCTCCTCCTAAGCCCCGTAAGGCTAAGGGTAAAGGTCCGATGCCAGTCGGCGGTGTAGATATATCGTTGTCCCGCGACGACCCTCAGTGTCTCGCAGCGTACAACCGTATAGAGCACTGCCCACTGCTGTTGGAGCATTACATTCAGTTTTCTGATTTTCTTGGCCTTGCGGATCTTCTCTCCTATAGTGGCCTATTGGACTATCATAGATATGACTCTAAGGCGAACCCCCGACCATATCCTCGCCTGGTCAAATTATTCTATGCCAATCGTGTCCGGGGCCAGTACGGTGAGTCTCACTCCATCGAGACTTCTGTTTTGGGGACTCCTATAGTCCTCACGGCAGAAATCTTGGGGGAGTTGATAGGTTGCTCATCGTGTGGCCTCCTCCCTTCTGACATATCTGTCGATGATATCTCCTCCCTCGATCAACAGACCCTAGGCAAAATCTTCCAGGTTATCCCCCCTGCATTCATAGGTGTAACGACTGGTTTTCATGTATCTGGATTTATTATATTATAATATATGTTTTGGTGGATTTTCTCCTCATGTGTGGTTTTCGTCTCCGTAACTTTCATTTTCGATCGTTTCGTCGTGTTTTCTCGTTTCTTCCTTAGGATCGTCAATTTCGAAGTATGTCATTCGTGACGGGCTTCATAACGGTCGTATCTTACTATTAGATCAAGCCTAGGAGTCTTAGGAATCGATCCCGGGGCTCCGCGCTCCGTATCGGAACTTTTGGTGCTAATTAGCCGGTGTAAGAAGGGCCACCGATCGACTAGATGGCGATCCAGTCTGTCGGCAAACCTTCTTGGACCGACTAATTGGCTTTCTAAATTATTCTGGAGTTACTGTTTATCGTTAGTCGGTCTAAGAACGTTGGTTGACCGACTAGGTTGCAAACTAGTCGGTCGGCAATGCTTCTTTAACCGACTAACTCATCAACTTTTTTTGACACTAGTTACTGTTCACTCTTAGTCGGTCTAAGAACGTTCATCGACCGACTAGATGTCAAACTAGTCGGTCAGTATTTGTTCTCGGACCGACTAACTCTTGGTTTAGGTTTTCGACTGGAGTTACTGTTTACACTTAGTCGGTCTGCGTTGTTCAACCGACCGACTAGATCTCAAACTAGTCGGTCAGCAGTTGGCCTTTGACCGACTAAGCAGTGCAGAAAACCCTAGTTTTGCCCTAGCCGCCACCAAACTCTATAAATACCCCTCCAAACGTTTTCTTCTCCTCCCTCACGACCTAAAACCCTAATTTCTCCCCCATTGAGCCCCCATCTCCCTCAAGCCATTGATCCTTCATCCCAAGCTCATCCTCCATCATCCAAACCCTCCCTCCACTCATTCCACCTCTCAGCTTCCCCAAAATCTCCATCAAATCCCCAAAATCCCCCAAAACCCTATTTCTCCAAACTTCTCCAATCATTTCCAGATCTGAACCCTAGGTTCCCCGGAGCGTTTCTTCCGTCGCCGTGGTTGCTCGGCGTTATTCTCCCGTTCCCTACGCGGTAATACTCGATTCCTTTAATTTTAGCATAACCCACATTGACATTGTGAAACCCTAATAAAATGGATTGATTAGATGATTAGGGTTCTAATAAGAAACTTATTTAGGATCATTGTGCTAATAATTGTTTTGCCATAACAGTGATCCATTCCGTAGTTAGCTTGTGTGACGATCTTCATTGCTCGTCAATCCCGGTATCAGGCAAGTGAAACTTGCATCCCTTGATTTAGGCCATGTCTTAGGCCATTTACCTTGCTTTAGCGTAAAAGAGACTAGACGGTGAAAGGATAGTCGTTTAGACGTCATTGACCTAGCTTGACAACGAAGCTTGGTCCGTCACCTTCATCATGCTTGTATGTCACGTTTACTTTCCCTTAACGGTACGCGAATTAACTGTTCATGTCATCCATGCATCCTTAACTGCTGTTGCATTTTAACTGCCATGTTTAATTTCAATTAACGGTATGCGAATATGTTCATGTCATTGCATTTTGCCTGTCACGTTTAATTACAAATAACGGTACGCGTATTAACTGCTCATGTCATTGCATGCTTGAATACTCAACGTGATTGCGTAGCTTTGCTACATACTTGTACTATTTGTTCCAGCTGGACACCCACTTTGCGTGGGCACAATCCTACGCCAATTTCACTTTCTGGCTCGTGTTCCAAAAGATGAGCTCGACACAGCCTGCGGGCAATAGGGCACTCGTTGAGTGATCCCTTGTACATGATACTTGAACACAGCCTGCGGGCAATAGGGCACTCTTGAGTGATCCCTTGTACTTGTTACTTGACATTACATGTCACAACACCCACTTGCCACTTGTACTCTCCTTTACTTACTTGTTACCACCTTACTTTACTTGCCATGCACCATACTTTAACTGCTAGGTTGTTAGTTTACCTTTCTTTCCGTTTCCTTGCACAAGTCTTTCGACTTGCTGACATGTGGGTGACACATGTTAGAGCCCGAGCCCGAGTTACTTGCTGAGGACGGGGTGTTCGTTGACGCTGAGTCAGGACCCGCGTTGATCGAGGACTACGTTGACACTGGGGATCAGTCTTAGTGTTTTCGTTTAGCTTCTTTTGTTGGACTGCCTAGTTGTCGGTGCGTGGCACCTAGTTTGATACTCTGTTATGTTTGTGTTGCTTTTGTTGGCCTTGTTCTGGGCCTTAGACTCCTTCCTGTTAGCCTGGTGGCTTTTCTGTGATGTTGAATATTTTTGTGGACAAACTTTGGGATTGGTATTTCATATCCGTCTCTTTATTATTATTATTGTTGTTGTTCCTTTTGCGATTACAGGGACCTGCTTATACTAAATTGACGCTTATCAGGCGTGCAGCTTCACAGCTCCACGTCTGAGCGGACCTTCTCACGTCTCGCCTCCATTTTAGGGATGCGGGGCGTGACAGGTTTTAGTGGTGGCCCATGCAGGTCTCTCTGTAACTGCAATTATCAGGGATAACAATAATAATATAAGATTGTCCGATAAATGAATTTGATATCTGAGTCATAAGCTATAAGTCTAATCTGCTTCGTTTTCTGTGTCATTAGATGGCAGGAAGGCGATTCACCCGTGGTGGGGGTAGTGGTGCGCTCCCTCATGATGAGGAGCCTGAGCGGGAACCCACCAATGGGGAGATGATGCGGATGATGATCCAGATGATGCAAGTGCAGCAGGGCGTGCTCCTGCAAGTCCAGAATGCTCCACTTGCTCGAGCTGCCCGGGCTCTTCCGGATGCCCCTCGCTCTGAGCCGGGAGCGAAGCAACTTCGGGAGCTGGGTCCCGCATATTTTGATGGATCTGAGGGTCCTCTGGCTGCCGACGAGTGGATAAGGAACATTGAGGATAACCTGGCGATGGCGAAGATTAACCCGGCTGGATGGGTTGATCTGGCTAAGAGGCAGCTGAAGGACAATGCCAGAAATTGGTGGGATGCTGAAGAGAAGATGCTGGTGGAGCAGATAGTTTGGGCTACCTTCAAGTCCAGATTTGATGGAGAGTTCTTCCCGAAGGCTGCTAGGCAGGTGATGCTGCAGCGCTTTATAGATCTGAAGCAGGGGAGCTTGTCGGTGGATCAGTACCACCAGGAGTTCACGAGGCTCAGTCGGTTTGCACCTAAGATGGTGCAGGATGCCGATGAGAAAGCTCAGCGATTTCTTCAGGGACTTGCCTTGGAGCTTCAGAGCTTTGTGACCTCTTCTGACCTGGAGACATATCAGAAGGTTCTGATTGCTGCGAGGCAGCAAGAGTTGAATTTGAATCAGAGGAAGGGGCAAGTTTCAGGAGCTGGGAAGAGGCCTATGGAGCAGGCCAGGGCGGTGGTTAGGCCTGGGTTCAAGCCTAATCATCCGGTGCAGTTCAAGAGGCCAGGAGGGCCTATTCTGAAGACTTGCCATTTCTGTGGCAAGACTGGACACCTCAGGGATCAGTGTAGGAGGTTTCTAGGACAGTGCATTGTCTGCGGTGATCCTGCCCACACCATCAGGGAGTGTCCGAAGTCGAAGCAGCCTTGGCGGGCTCCTATTGCAGCACAGCCGTTGCAGCAGCGAGCTCCTGTGCCCGTTGGACGTGGAGCGCCTCTTGTTCCACAGAGACAGGCCTTTCGGTAGGCTGTTCCGCCGAGAGGGCATGCCTTTCTGATGACTGAGGAGGAGAGCATGGCCGTGGATGAGGTTATTACAGGTAACGCTCATTCTAGCTATTTTTCTTCCTTAGTTTGATTGTTTATTTTGTTGGTTGCTTGCTCATGCTTGTTTCTAGAATAAGAATTGATTGTTAGATTGGTTGCTAGGTGTGGTTTTGGTTTGCACATTTCCTGCACGAGTCCTCTTTGACTCTGGTGCGTCGATGTGCATTTTGGCCCGGAGCTTCGTGGAGAAGCATTCCTTGTCGACGTCCTCTCTCCCTAAGAGTTGGAATATCATCACAGGGAACGGTGTAGTCTCGGTGCATCGTGGGTGCAATTCTTGCCCGTTGGTGGTTTGTGGACGTGAGCTTTGTGCTGATTTCATTGTCCACGACATCATCAATTACGATGCGGTCCTTAGGATGGATTGGCTTGCGAGCTTCTATGCTACGATTGACTGTCGAAGGAAGAAGGTGGTGTTCGAGATTCCCGGACATTCGGTATTTGAGTTCAGTCGTGGTAGCAGTTCGCTGGGTCCGGTCAGATTTCAGGCCTGACCAGTGGATGTCGTGGCTATGCAGATGGAGTTGGAGTGGCCAGCTATGGTGCGAGATTTTGGTGACGTCTTCCCCGAGGAGATGTCTGGATTGCCGCCTGATCGAGCTTTGGAGTTTTCTATTGATCTTATCCCAGGTACGCAGCCCATTTCGAAGGCACCATATCGTATGGCGCCAGCAGAGTTGGAGGAGTTGCGAAAGCAGTTGGATGAGCTTATGCTGAAGGGTTACATCAATCCTAGTGTGTCTCCGTGGGGAGCACCGGTGCTGTTGGTGAAGAAGAAGGATGGTTCGCGTCGCATGTGCGTGGACTATCGGGAGTTGAATGCGGTGACCATTAAGAATAAATACTCGTTGCCTCGCATCGATGATATTTTTGATCAGCTTGGAGGTTCGAGGGTGTTTTCTAAGTTGGATTTGAGGAGTGGTTACCACCAGTTGAAGGTGAAGAAGGATGATGTGCCGAAGACAGCGTTCAGGACGAAGTATGGACACTATGAGTTCGTGGTTATGCCTTTCGGCGTAACTAACGCGCCCGCAGTTTTCATGAATCTGATGAACCTGATTTTCTACGACTTTTTGGATAAGTTTGTCGTTATCTTTATTGACGACATTCTGATCTATTCGAAGTCGGAGGAAGAGCATGCCTCGCACTTAAGGACGGTATTAGAGATCTTGAGGAAGCATCGTTTGTATGCTAAGTTTTCGAAGTGCGAGTTTTGGCTGGACAGAGTTGCTTTTCTGGGGCATGTGGTGACTGGAGATGGTATTTCAGTAGATCCCGAGAAGATTAGGGCCATCAGAGAGTGGCCTGTTCCATCGTCTGCGTCTGAGATTCAGAGTTTCCTTGGACTTGCTGGTTACTATCGGCGTTTCATTAAGGACTTTTCCCGTATTGCTGAGCCGATGACCAGGTTGACGCGGAAGGATGTACCTTTTGTTTGGTCGGGTGATTGTGAGAGTGCTTTTGGTATTCTGAAGGAGCGTTTGACGACTGCCCCTATTCTTGTTGTGCCTGATCGCAGCGGTGGATTTGAGATCTTTTGTGATGCTTCTGGCAAGGGTCTCGGTTGTGTGTTGCATCAACACGGACATGTTGTGGCGTATGCGTCTCGTCAGCTTAAGGTTCATGAGAAGAATTACCCGACGCATGATTTGGAGTTGGTTGCCGTTGTGTTTGCTCTTAAGATTTGGAGGCACTTCCTGCTGAGTGAGAAAGTGAAGATTTTCACCGATCACAAAAGCTTGAAGTATATTTTTACTCAGAAGGAGCTTAACATGCGACAGCGTCGATGGTTGGAGCTTATGGCGGATTATGAGATTGATTTGCAGTATCACCCTGGCAAGGTGAATGTGGTTCCAGATGCTTTGAGTAGGCTTCCCGCGGTGATGATGTTGACCTCGCAGTGGAGATTGCAGCAAGACTTTTGCGAGTCTGGTGTTGAGATTGTTCTTCCTGGGGAGGCTTCTTCGTTGATGTACATGCAGGTACAGTCGACGATTGTGGATCGGATTAAGGCTGGCCAGGCTGAGGATCCGAAGCTGGTGAGGATTCGGGGGCAGGTTGAAGCCGGTCTGCGGACTGACTTTTTGGTTCATGAAGATGGCTCGCTGAGGTTTGGAGCCAGGTTGTGTGTGCCAGCTGGGGATATTAGAGAGGAGTTGATGGTGGAGGCACACAGTTCGACGTATTCTGTGCATCCTGGTGGCACCAAGATGTACCAGGATCTTCGTCTGAACTTTTGGTGGCATGGCATGAAGAGGAGTGTGGCTCGGAGTGTGGCCAAGTGTCTGGTTTGCCAGCAAGTGAAGGCGGAGCATCAGCGTACGGTCGGGTTGTTACAACCGCTTCCGATTCCGGAGTGGAAATGGCAACACATCACTTGGATTTCGTGACTGGACTACCTCGGAGTCCGAAGCAGAATGACGCGATTTGGGTGATCGTGGATCGATTGACCAAATCCGCGCACTTTATTCCGTTCCGAGTGGGACAGTCCACTGAGGCGCTAGCAAGGAGATATATGGAGGAGGTTGTGCGACTTCATGGAGTCCCCGTGAGTATCGTGTCGGACAGAGACACGAGGTTCACATCTCAGTTCTGGCAGAGTTTGCAGAAGAGTTTGGGTACGCGTCTGAGTTTCAGCACGGCGTACCATCCGCAGACGGATGGCCAGTCCGAGAGGACGATTCAGATTTTGGAAGACATGCTAAGGGCGTGCATGTTGGATTTCAAGGGTTCGTGGGAGGACCATCTACACTTGGTGGAGTTCTCTTACAACAACAGCTACCAGGCGTCTATTGGCATGGCGCCTTTCGCCGCTCTTTATGGGAGGAAATGTCGATCGCCATTGAGTTGGGATGACGTTGGTGATCGGGAGTTGTTGGGACCTGAGATGATCGTGGAGGCCGTGGATATCATCAGGAATATTCGGGAGAGGTTGAGGATTGCTCAGGACCGTTTTAAGCATTGGGCGGATGCTAAACGTCGTCCTTTGGAGTTTCAGCCAGGCGATCATGTGTTTCTGAAGATTTCCCCGAATCGTGGAGTGATTCGTTTTGGGAAGCGAGGGAAGTTGAGCCCGCGATACATTGGACCGTTTGACATTTTGGAGAGGGTTGGCGAGGTAGCTTATCGCTTGGCCTTGCCGCCATCTTTGGAAGGAGTTCACGATGTCTTCCATGTGTCGCAGCTTCGTCGATACATTAGCGATCCATCTCATGCGGTGGATTTTTCGGAGATTACCGTTCGCCCAGATTTGACGTATGACCAGCATCCAGTGCAGATTCTGGACAGGCGTCAGAAATCGCTTCGGAACAAGATTGGCAATCTTGTGAGGGTGATGTGGCGACACGGCTCACCTGGAGAGTCTACTTGGGAGAATGAGGATGAGATGCGAGAGCGTTTCCCACTTTTGTTTCCGGACACGTGAGTGTTTAGAAATTCCGAGGACGGAATTTTTCTTAAGTAGGGGAGGATGTAACGACTGGTTTTCATGTATCTGGATTTATTATATTATAATATATGTTTTGGTGGATTTTCTCCTCATGTGTGGTTTTCGTCTCCGTAACTTTCATTTTCGATCGTTTCGTCGTGTTTTCTCGTTTCTTCCTTAGGATCGTCGATTTCGAAGTATGTCATTCGTGACGGGCTTCATAACGGTCGTATCTTACTATTAGATCAAGCCTAGGAGTCTTAGGAATCGATCCCGGGGCTCCGCGCTCCGTATCGGAACTTTTGGTGCTAATTAGCCGGTGTAAGAAGGGCCACCGACCGACTAGATGACGATCCAGTCGGTCGGCAAACCTTCTTGGACCGACTAGTTGGCTTTCTAAATTATTCTGGAGTTACTGTTTATCGTTAGTCGGTCTAAGAACGTTGGTTGACTGACTAGGTTGAAAACTAGTCGGTCGGCAATGCTTCTTTAACCGACTAACTCATCAACTTTTTTTGACACTAGTTACTGTTCACTCTTAGTCGGTCTAAGAACGTTCATCGACCGACTAGATGTCAAACTAGTAGGTCAGTATTTGTTCTCGGACCGACTAACTCTTGGTTTAGGTTTTCGACTGGAGTTACTGTTTACACTTAGTCGGTCTGCGTTGTTCAACCGACCGACTAGATCTCAAACTAGTCGGTCAGCAGTTGGCCTTTGACCGACTAAGCAGTGCAGAAAACCCTAGTTTTGCCCTAGCCGCCACCAAACTCTATAAATACCCCTCCAAACGTTTTCTTCTCCTTCCTCACGACCTAAAACCCTAATTTCTCCCCCATTGAGCCCCCATCTCCCTCAAGCCATTGATCCTTCATCCGAAGCTCATCCTCCATCATCCAAACCCTCCCTCCACTCATTCCACCTCTCATCTTCCCCAAAATCTCCATCAAATCCCCAAAATCCCCCAAAACCCTATTTCTCCAAACTTCTCCAATCATTTCCAGATCTGAACCCTAGGTTCCCCAGAGCGTTTCTTCCGTCGCCGTGGTTGCTCGGCGTTATTCTCCCGTTCCCTACGCGGTAATACTCGATTCCTTTAATTTTAGCATAACCCACATTGACATTGTGAAACCCTAATAAAATGGATTGATTAGATGATTAGGATTCTAATAAGAAACTAATTTAGGATCATTGTGCTAATAATTGTTTTGCCATAACAGTGATCCATTCCGTAGTTAGCTTGTGTGACGATCTTCATTGCTCGTCAATCCCGGTATCAGGCAAGTGAAACTTGCATCCCTTGATTTAGGCCATGTCTTAGGCCATTTACCTTGCTTTAGCGTAAAAGAGACTAGACGGTGAAAGGATAGACGTTTAGACGCCATTGACCTAGCTTGACAACGAAGCTTGGTCCGTCACCTTCATCATGCTTGTATGTCACGTTTACTTTCCCTTAACGGTACGCGAATTAACTGTTCATGTCATCCATGCATCCTTAACTGCTATTGCATTTTAACTGCCATGTTTAATTTCAATTAACAGTATGCGAATATGTTCATGTCATTGCATTTTGCCTGTCACGTTTAATTACAAATAACGGTACGCGTATTAACTGCTCATGTCATTGCATGCTTGAATACTCAACGTGATTGCGTAGCTTCGCTACATACTTGTACTATTTGTTCCGGCTGGACACCCACCTTGCGTGGGCACAATCCTACACCAATTTCACTTTCTGGCTCGTGTTCCAGAAGATGAGCTCGACACAGCCTGCGGGCAATAGGGCACTCGTTGAGTGATCCCTTGTACATGATACTTGAACACAGCCTGCGGGCAATAGGGCACTCTTGAGTGATCCCTTGTACTTGTTACTTGACATTACATGTCACAACACCCACTTGCCACTTGTACTCTCCTTTACTTACTTGTTACCACCTTACTTTACTTGGCATGCACCATACTTTAACTGCTAGGTTGTTAGTTTACCTTTCTTTCCGTTTCCTTGCACAAGTCTTCCGACTTGCTGACATGTGCCCCTTTTCTCTTTTGGGTGACACATGTTAGAGCCCGAGCCCGAGTTACTTACTGAGGACGGGGTGTTCGTTGACGCTGAGTCAGGACCCGCGTTGATCGAGGACTACGTTGACACTGGGGATCAGTCTTAGTGTTTTCGTTTAGCTTCTTTTGTTGGACTGCCTAGTTGTCGGTGCGTGGCACCTAGTTTGATACTCTGTTATGTTTGTGTTGCTTTTGTTGGCCTTGTTCTGGGCCTTAGACTCCTTCCTGTTAGCCTGGTGGCTTTTCTGTGATGTTGAATATTTTTGTGGACAAACTTTGGGATTGGTATTTCATATCCGTCTCTTTATTATTATTATTGTTGTTGTTCCTTTTGCGATTACAGGGACCTGCTTATACTAAATTGACGCTTATCAGGCGTGCAGCTTCACAGCTCCACGTCTGAGCGGACCTTCTCACGTCTCGCCTCCATTTTAGGGATGCGGGGCGTGACAATAGGAGTACCTTCGAAATCATTCAAGCCGAATGCTTGGGTGATTAACCTGATCTTGAAATCCTGCCTTCTTCCCAAGTATGGATTCTCTTCTCTTCCATCTCAGCCGTTTTTGAAATTGATTTACGCTCTGTTTATGGGTAGCGAGATTAATTGGGCTCGCATTATACTCGATAAGATGGATTCTTTCGAGTGTATTCGCAAGACCACTAAATCTGCGCATATCCCATATCTGTGTCTCCTGACCTTGGTTTTCCATCGATTCGGTGTCCCCTTGCCTCCTGATGATGAGCGTCCCCTTGGTCCTCCTCTGAACGCGACGGCCATTAAGAAATCTCTTGCGGCACTCCGTCACGTGCAACGGTCGACACCTTCTGCATCTCAGGCCCCTCCTTCAGCTGCTTCAGTCCCTCCTCCCTCCGCCTCTCTTGATGATGTTGTTCGGTTGCTTCGTCGGCACGAGTCGCGTTTGGCTCGTACCGAGGAGGTAGTTTGCCGTATGGCTCGTTTGATGGGCATTGAGCTTCCTCCTTCCGTTTCTGAGGATGAGGAGATGGACGATGATGATATTGATGAGCTTGTCACCTCCTTGGCTCGTGGCGATGAGGCCACTGCTGCTGCTGCTTCCACATCTGCTCCTGAGGCTGGCACCTCTTCCGGTGCTCCTGAGACTTCTGCACCAGTGGATCAGCCTTCTGATGCTGCTGCTGCTCCTGCTGACGACCCTGCTCCAGTTTTGCCTGTTGTTGTTCCTGTTGAGACCCCAGCCGTTGAGCCTGTCGTCGATGTCTCCACTCCTGCCCCGACGATCCCTTCTGTTCACACGCCTCTCCTCCCTGCAGAGCCTGAGTCCACTCCCTCGACTGGACCCCCGGAGACTGCAGATCCTGCCACTTCCTCGTGATCGTCTGTTTCGAGGCCTCTCCTATGATCTTTGGATGATGTATCTTTTTGAGAGTGTTTTTGGGTTAGGATGGAGTGTTTGGGTTGTTTTGATGTATTTTGACTTTTATGGATGTCGGTGTTGTATTTTGATGTACTTTGGATGTTGATGATGGTTCGATGATGTATGATGTATTATCTTCTTGATGTTGATATAGATAGTATGTTGCACTTCTTATGATGTATTCGATGTGATTTTTTGGATGTACTCTTCATACTCATATATATATACATCGTTGTTCTCTTTGTTTTACTTCATCGTGCACATTTTATATTCGTTCAATGCCTTTGACATGTGAATTCGTCGCACGTCGCTTAAAAACTTGGTTAAATAGATTATATTTCTATGATTGTATAGAATTGTTTTCCATGCACAAATTTAACCAAGAATATTGAATATTGGAGAGTATGTTTCATTATTCAATAAATGAATAAATATTTGGTATTTTTGATGATTTTAATTATCGCTTTTTGATAATGGACATTTTGGCACACCTTGATTTGATTTCATCATTTTTCCCTTGGTGTCAATTAATTCCATCGTCATTTTCTACGACTCCCGATATTGGATTTTCCATTTCCTAGTTGTTGTCGTTGTATGCCCCCCATTTTTGGGATAATGCCAAAGGGGGAGAGATAATGATAATAAATAGGTCAAATGAAAATTAACTCAATTTCCAAGAATCTAATTTGATGTATTAGATTCAGGGGGAGTTAAGATATATATAAGGATTTTCAAAATCCGATATTTCAAAAATCAATTCTCGTTATATATCTTACTCGTCTCATTGATGCAATTTATATATATTCATTTTGGAATTAACGTGTCATCAATGCGGGGGGAGTAAGTATTTTACATTTGAATCATTATTTTTTATTATTATTTATGTTGGTTTGTCATCACCAAAAAGGGGGAGAATGTTGAATATTGGACTCCCCGGATTTGGTTTTGATGATGAGCAAATATAAATAATTCATGAACTAACAACTTGTGAGCGCAGTATTGGAGATCGTCGCCAAATTCACGAGAACAATCAAAGCGACTCTCAAGACTTCTCAAAGCTCGTATTCATTGCCTAAAGCTTCGTTGAAGCTCTTGCACCGTTTTGGAAGTCATGAAGAATTTATCGAAGCTCTCGAAGACCGTTCATTAAGGTTTTATTTATAGTCTTTTAGCTTCGATCAATAAAATGTTAAGCCTTGAGTATATCTTACGATTCTATCTTCATAACGCTCATATCGTAGTCTAGGATCTTAGTACAAGTCCACTCTAATTTCCTCGAAGCGTCGCGCTTCGATTCGGACTTGTTTGTGCATATTAGTTGGTACAAGAAGAAGTACTGACCGACTAGATGGTGATCTAGTCGGTCAGAAAAGCTTCTTGGACCGACTAGTGTGAGTTAATCTTTTCTTGTTCAGTATTGTTTACAGTTAGTCGGTCTACGTTGACTCACCGACCGACTAGTTTGTGAACTAGTCGGTCAGTGATGCTTCTTTGACCGACTAGTTGTGATTTACTGTTCATGCCAAATTTCTCCTAAGCTACTGTTTATCGTTAGTCGATCTAAGAACGTTTGGTGACCGACTAGTTGATAATCTAGTCGGTCAACTTTTGTTCTTGGACCGACTAAGTCAATTTGTATTCAGACTATTTGTTTTTGCCTCTTAGTCGGTCTACGTTCACTGACTGACCGACTAGTTGTGAAACTAGTCGGTCAGAATGTCTTCTTGGACCGACTAGATTTCTAGGTCTGAATTTCTATCTCTTCTCAGTTCTTCACTTAGTCGGTCCATGTTGTTTGACTGACCGACTAGTTGATGAACTAGTCGGTTAGTGGTTGTTCTTTGACCGACTAGTTGCCTCAGATTTCTATCCGTTGTGACTTGACCTAAGTTGTTTTTATGGGACCCTATAAATACGAACCTAGGTCATTTCTCTCTAGGTTAGAGCTGCCATTAAGAGATTCATTGAGATTGAAAGAGATAGCCATTCTCACTCATTTCTAAAGCTCTCTTCCTCACAAGAAATCCATTCTCTCACTTTCTAGATCTAGAATCCATCTTGAGAGAAGTTTGTTCTTGGTGAGCCCTTCAAGCTCTAGCTTGATTCAAGTCTCCAAATCATTCCTAGGCACCCTTTGCTGGTCATTTCTTTGGTGCTAGGTCTTGGTGACTTCATCTTCCTCAAATCCCTACTTGCACCTATTTGGTAAGAAAACTCAAGGTATAGGATTTTGTGGTAAGATTGTTTATTTCATTATAAACTTGTTTATATTGCTTGTTGATTCTCTCGGTTGTGAGAGAAGGTTGTGATCCCGGGTTGTGGGATTCACTTTTACTATTGCATGTATGATTTGATCTTGTGAAGGTTTTTCACAAGATATCATAGTGGAAATCTTGGGTTAGGGTTTCTAACCTAAGTATCCGGAGGGGATCCGGGTGGTTGGGACGTAGGATCACCGGGAACAAGTCGGGGAGACTTGGGTGGATCCGAACCCAGTAACATCTTTTCTTAGCATTGTTAATTTTGTTGTTGTCATTCAATTTAAGCTTCCGCAAATTGATTTGGTAGTTGTTTGCACTATAATTAGGAATTATACTCCTTGTTATTTTTAAAGTACTATTCACCCCCCCTCTAGTACTTGTGCAGTAGCTTGTAGGGCATTACACACTTGAAGTGTGTATAGCAATTCTTCCATCACTTTTGGCTAGTCTCTCTTTGAATATTCGCGAGAGTGACATTCCTAAAAACACTTAGCACACACATTAAATCGTTCACACACTTTTGTTATCATCAAACACGAAATCATCGATCGTTGTATCCAACAAATAGTTCATACAAATAGCTTAAGCCAATGAGACAAATAAAAATATAACCTTTCAAACAAAAGAACCCCCTTTTGTGATGATTCCCAAGCCTTCTCCTTGAGCTCCTCCTCTTTTCCAAGCTTTCTTCTTTGAGTTTGAATGTTGAGGGAAGAGAAGTGATTGGACCACTTCACTCTTCCCTCCTTAAGTTAGGCAGCCCTTATAGGCTGGTGAAGTTCCACCACACGTCCTCCACATCAAGGGCTAAGATTTACAGGCTTATCGGGTCAAAAGTCAGGTTAAACGCATGTGACCTGATAAAGGCACACATCGCCATGCGACACGGTCTTGTCAAATTCCTATTAAAAACAATTTTTGGCCTCCATTCTGACTCCCTGTTAGGCATGGACACACGGTACGACCGTGTGGAATTTCCACACGGTCATGTGCCCAGGGCGTGTCATGCCTTGAAAGAAAACAACTCTCTCTCTCTCTTCTCTCTCTCTCTCTCTCTCTCTCTCTCTCTCTCTCTCTCTCTCTCTCTCTCTCTCTCTCTTTGTTAGCTCTATGTCCTTTTTAGCCAGAACTCCACACGGTCGTTTGGAAAAATGACAAGCCCGCATGGAACTTCCCTCTTGGGGCCTCGTTGGGCTGAATTTTTGCCACACGGTCATGTGAAATACTTCACACAGCCGTGTGGCCCATTATGAACTTAGCTCCTTTTTGACCTCTTGAGCCTCCAAAAAAATCCTGAAAAATCCAGAAAAATTCATAAATCGAATGTAAAGTATGATTGAGTTATTGGATTGTTATTTCATGCATATAAAATTGTTTGGCTCGCACATAAAATGGTTCACACAAAATGAACATACCGGGGCTCAAATATCGATAAATCATGCACAAAATAACTCTAGTTAGGGGGTGAAAACATCAATGAGAGAGATCGATTAGATGAGATAAGGATGACGGATATCGTTAATTCTATGAGTTTTAGTGGGGTTGCCACTGACAGTTCTGTTAGTGAAAGAAAGAAAAAATATAATGGGCGTATCACTGACGGTACTGTCAATGAACCCAACTTTGCCCTACTGACAGAACCGTCAGTGAAAAAAACATAATTTTTTATTGTGTGTTTCACTGACGGTTCCATCAGTGAAACACAATTTCACTAGGGGAAACATGTCCACCAGCGAAAGCATCGAAAAAATCTAAACATTCGCTGATGACTAAAATTTCCTGTAAGCGAATGTAACCTGCCCATGCAAAAAAATTATGGTGCCAACTGGTGGGACCGGAACAAAAAAATTCGTGCATAGCGAAATACAATAGAAAAGACTTCATACTCACCATTCGATGGAAAATGTTGGATCGAGATCCGTTGTGTCCCCAATTTGTCTCACCAACCAAAAACCATTACTAACAGAATCAATTTCCGTTGGTGACACTTCTTTTTTTATATGGTTTAATAATTTTTTCTATTTTTTCATTTTTACTAAATTTTTTAAAATTCTTTTTTAAAATCAACCTAGGGTCTGGCGAGGCCGAGGCCTGGGCCTGGGCCTTGCCGTGCTAGGCCGGCCCAGCCTGGTCAAACAATCCAACGGACTGGTCCGGCCTGTGTCCTAGCCTAGGCCCGTTCGGGCTCGGAAGAGGTCGGTCCGACCTGTTGGCCATCTTGAACAGTTTTGGATTCCTCCGATTAATTAATTAAAGAACTTTTCATTTTAAAAAAAACCACATCTGTTATGAATGGGCTTTTGTAGGTTCATGTGAAGCCCACTTAGGGGTAGGGTATCCATCCATTTATGTAATCTTTTCTATAAATATATGACTACAGGTTCCGTAGCCGCCACCTTCACACCACGTTATCAGCACGAGGCTCTGAAATTTTTCAAAAATCTGTTATTGCGAGGGAGACGAGAAGGATGTAGATACCCTACGCGCAGGAGTTATCTTCCATGCGTAGGCTTCGTCAAACGTCGTTAGATCTGGAGGACGGATATAGAGGTAATCGTACAAAAAACCCGATCTAAACCTATTTCTTTCGTAGAATATGTTTAGATCTGCTTATTTTTGGACCAAAACTCGATGTTTAAAGAATAAAAATCAAATTTTTATGATGAAAACATTGATTTCAATAATAAAAATCAAATTTTTACTTAAAAATTAGTTTTTTTATTTAAAAGGGTGTTTTTCTATTGGATCTATGTTTTTCCCATCCCCGCGATTTGAATCTCCACCGCTGCCGTCATTCTTAACCAAAAAAAGCGAGCTGAACCCCCCCCCCCATCGTCGCTGCCGCTACGCTAAATGAAGAAGTATGGGGGTGGCCCCCCACCTCACTGCAGCAAAGGGGGGACCGGCAGCCCCCCTCACGGCAGACAGGGGCCGGCATCCCCACCTCACGGCACTGAGGTGGGGCCGACCCCCTCTCGGCTGATGACTACAGATCAGGGAGGGGCCGACAGCCCCCCCCCCCCCCCCCCCCCGGTCGACGACTGCAAATCGGGGGGGGTGACAGCCCTCCACTCCGACGACTTCACGAGTGTGTTGAGTATTGGACTTCTCCCTACTTGGTGTTAATGATGAGCAAACATAAATACTTGTGACTAATCCCGTATTTTGCAGTTAATCCATTGCCTAAGCTATTTATGAAGATCTACTTGCAATGGATGACTCTCAAACGCCATTGAAGGCAAATGACATGAATTGGTTGATCGTAGATGATGATTGAAGCTCCGTGAAGACTTCAAGCTCATGCGATGGAAAGAAGAGATTATTTGTCTATGTAATTTTTCTTTTATCTCTTCTAGTATGTAGCTTAGAAGTAGAACTTTGATGGAGCACGCACACACATCTACATT
Source organism: Scilla litardierei (assembly GCA_030789695.1). Lineage (NCBI taxonomy): Eukaryota > Viridiplantae > Streptophyta > Magnoliopsida > Asparagales > Asparagaceae > Scilla > Scilla litardierei. Next base: position 266,995,968 of record CM061133.1, on the reverse strand, counting down.
TAGTCATAGGACTCCATTAGATCAATTCTCCTTTGACTCCAATTCATTTCTCTATTGGTTGTGCAAGGATTGTTTATAACAGTCGACTGCTTAACAGTTTACAGTCACCTGTCTCAAAAACAGTCACCTGTATTTTGTTCTACAGTCGCCTGTTATGCACAAACTTTTATAATATTGTTTTGGGCCTTCTCTTAATACTTCACACAGGCTACTGATGAACGATTCACAGGCGTCTGTCCAAGTGACAAGTCGACTGTGTTTTGTAAATCAGTCGCATGTCTATCCTTGACCAAAATTTGTTTGATCTGACTTTTACGGCCAGTCGACTAGTGCTGTATATACAGTCGACTTTCTATTAGATCAGTCGACTGTCTATGCTGCAACAGTCGCCTGTCTGTAAGTCATTTCTTTGACTCAGTTCTCTGGAAATTTCTCATGCTATTGACAGTCGTCTGTATAAGGATTTACAGTCACCTGTTCTGATTAACAGTCAACTGTGTTCCTTGCATCAGTCGGCTGTCATGTTACTTGTGAGATTTCTAGTATTTGTCTAACTTACCCATCTCTCGGCCAGTCGCCTTTTGAAGGATTTACAGTGGCCTGTTGGTTTAACAGACGACTGTCTTTGCTTCATCAGTCGACTATCCACGTGGTAAATTACCGTTATGAATTCTCACCTACCCCTGCTGACTGTGCAACAGTCGACTGTGGATTGTTCATCAGTCGACTGTCGCGAGTTCAGATTCTATCCGTTGAGATTTTTATCACGAATTCCAATTGGGTTTTTGCGTAAACTGTTTTGTGGATTTGAGAAAGCTATAAGTAGAGCTTCTACTGTTCCATTGGGAGGTTACTCATTCATTGCAAAATCTCTCAAGCTTTCATTTCCAAAGATCAAAGCTTTCAAATCCAAAGCCCTAAGCATTTCCAAATCTTGTTCTCTTGCTCTCCAACTTAGAACCAAAGTGTAATCATCTAGGCATTTGGTGCAGTCAAGAGAAAGGGCTTCTCCTCTCTTCCAAGAGAGTTCTTCAACACACATCACACTCCTCATTCAAGTTCTACTTCAAGGCATAGGTGATTGTAAGTGTTGTTTTCATTATTTCATAGCATTCGTTATTTGAGTTGTGCTCTCGATTGTGAGAGTAGTATGCTTGCTCCTAAGTTGTGGGAGTTAAGGACATTGATTGTATTTGATTGCACTTGTAGGGTTGCTACAAGTGGGCTTTAAGGAAACCTCAAGTTATGGTTCTAACTTGAGTATCCGGTGGTATCCGGGTGGTAGAGACGTAGGATTACCGGAAACAAGTCGGGAGTTGACTTGGGTAATCCGAACTCTTGAAACATCTCTGTGTTTGCATGTGTTTCTTTTTGGGTTGTTTTTATATTCTGCACTAATTGTTGGATTGCATTTTATTTGGCGTAAATTCCTTTTAAATTTGCATAAACACTATTCAACCCCCTTCTAGTGTTTTCCCCATAGACATGGTCCTTACAATTGGTATCAGAGCACAAGGTTACATCTATGGCATCCAACAACAACAACGTTCCACCGCCGCCTTCATACAACAATCACGATCGTGATGGAGCGTCCACACTTTTTGAAGGTCAATCTACGGTGCGCCCTCCGCGTTTCAATGGTACAAATTTTAGCTATTGGAAATGCTGGATGGAGACGTTCCTTAGGAGTGCTTCGCTTTGGAGAACCCTCCACAAGGAATATGTCGAACCCACCGAAGTAGATTTCGACAAATGGATGACTTCCGAGAAGTCTGCCGAAGTCAACAACGCTAAAGCAATGAACGCTCTTCATTATGCGTTGGACCCGAATGAGTTCAACAAGATATGCACATGTAAGAGTGCATATCAAATTTGGAACCATCTCATCGTTACCCACGAGGGAACGAATAAGGTAAAACTTTCAAAGTTATATGTTGTCGTGCAAAACTTCGATTTATTTCATTTGCAGGACAATGAAAGCATTGCATCGATGTACGGACGTTTTACCGACATCATCAATGAATTGGAAGCCCTTGGCCAAATATATTCCGAACCGGATAAGGTAAGGAAGATCATCATGGGAATGACCTCCAAATGGGAAAGAAGAGCGATCGCCATCGAGGAGGTCAATGACTTGAAGAACTACACCGTGGTGAATCTCATCGGGACTCTTATGTCTTACGAAGTAAGACGGGACAACCGATTGAAGATTCGAGCCATGATGAATCCTTCGGAGGCCAAGAAGAAAGCTTTGGCATTCAACGCCAATTCATCATCCTCCGAAAGTGATGAATTCGAGAACGAGATGGATTTGGGTGAAATGGCCCAAATGGTGAAGAAGCTCCAACGCTTCTTTCGCAATGGTAAATTTCCCTCCAACAAACGTTTTGAGTCTACTAATGCTACTTCCTCTCTTTGCTATAAATGTAATAAGCCAGGGCACATTAAGAGGGATTGCCGAATGCTAAAGAACAAAGAGAAATGGAAGGCACCGAAGTACCACAAGTCCGATAAAAACAAGAAAGACAAGAAGAAAGGACTCGTAGGTACCTTCGACGACTCAAGTGATGACTCATCAAGCGATTCCGATGATGAGAAAGGTGAGAGCGCCCACATGTGTTTCATGGCTCTAGAAGGCCCACTCTCTGATGAGAGTGATTCCGACATGGACGACACCGAGGTAACAATAGATGAACTTCGTATTGCTAATGAAGAACTATTTGCTAAATACCAATCTTTAATGCTTAGATACACTAGCTTAAAGAAATCAAATGCTAGCAAGTCATCCATTCCATGCATTATCGACAATGACACCATTGTTGATACTTTATTTCTTGAGAAAGCAAACTTAGCTTCTCAAAATGTCACTTTGAGAGATGAGGTGAATACCCTCAAATCTCAACTAGATCAAACACATTAAGGATAATAGTGATCTAGTTACACGTCACACACAATTGGGTTTAGAGAATGATTCTCTTAAAACTCAAGTGCACGAGCTCAAAGCACGGGTGTCCACCTTGGATACCAACATTTCTTCTTTAAGGAGAAATATGAGCTCATGTCCTCCCGTATTGTGAGATTCAATAAGGGAAAAGGATAATTGGATGATTTGCTTGCAAACCAATTTCCGGCCACACATCGTGTTGGTCTTGGGTTTGTGAAAGTGAATACATCTAATAATCGCACCTCTTATAGTGGTGTCACTATAGATTTTGTGAGGCCTTCCTCCGGTGCATCCACAAGTGGTGTCAAAGACACTATAGGTAGCAGGCCTACCAAGAATGTCACCACTTCACCTTCTCTTCCTTTTGGAAAGAACCCCACTAAGGGTGGAAACCAAAAGCAAGGCCATGCTTATATGTACACTAACACTCATCCACGTAGGAAACATCCTACTTCAAAAGTGGATAATCATGACACATTCTATGCTCCGCACCCACGGACACGTACACAACCACAAATGAGAAATACTCATGTACGTGCTCTTATACATCTGTATGCTCATACGCATCATTCTTTATTGTATGCTCATCCTACACATGTCATGCATGATCCATATGATTCATATAATATGCATGTTCCCAAGCATACATATCATCCTAGAATGTACAATGCATATCCTCTGCCACATCTCTATGCTAGAAATCATGTTCCTAAGATGCATGTGCCACGTAGAAATTCAACAAGTATGCATGCAACTAGGAATAGGACTCCCAAGACTTACACAATTTGGGGTCCTAAGAACACTAGCCTTAATGATAGGAATGCTTATATTGATTCCTATTTTCATGATGTGATTAGAAATAGAAATTATGTTGGGAAGCGGAAGTCCACTTGGACTTGTCTTCCAAAGGGCTAATCCCCTTGGACCCTACAAACATTTGGTACCATAAGCTTATGGTATATTATATAGGTACCCAAGAGAAAGAAGAAGAGCAATAAATGTCTTATTAGCTCTAAAGGGAAAGGATGGATTCTTGATAGCGGTTGCTCCAAACACATTACGGGAGATCCCTCGTTGCTCTTTGAAGTGATTAGCATCAAGGATGGTGCAACAGTCACTTTTGGAGGTAATCAAAAGGGAACCTTCATTGGAGTAGGTATCGTTGGTAATCCTTCCAAACCCTTAATTACTAATGTTTATCTTGTTAGTGGTTTGTGTCACAATCTCATTTCCATTAGTCAACTTTGTGACAAAGGTTACAAGGTTAACTTTGGAGAAGGATTGTGTACTATTGTTGATTATGATTCAAATGTTTTATTTTCTGGTATTATGCGTAAAAATATTTATTATTTGAGCTTGCCTAAAACCGTAGAACATTGCTTAGTTGCTAACACAAGTGAACAACTTTTATGGCATCGCCGTTTTGGCCATGTTCACTTCAAGCACTTATATAAGTTAGCTAAGCATGATCTAGTCAAAGGTTTTCCTAAGATTGCTTTTAATAAGAAAAACTTTTGTGATTCATGTCGAAGAGGTAAACTAAGTAAATATTCATTTAAGCTTAAAGAAGGGATTACTTCTAAGAGGCCCCTAGAACTTCTTCATCTAGATTTATTTGGGCCAACTAGAACCGCTTCTTTAGGTAATGCTCATTATGGATTAGTTGTCGTTGACGACTTTTCTAGATTTACTTGGGTTTCATTCTTAACTAATAAGAATGAAGCTCATGAAGAGTTTACCAAATTAGTAAAGAAGATTCAGAATCTTTTAGGATCCACCATTATCACTATTCGTAGTGATCATGGAGGAGAATTTGAGAATGAGTCTTTTACTAAGTTTTGTGATGACTCCGGGATAACTCATAATTTTTCCTTTCCTCGTGCACCACCACAAAATGGTGTTGTAGAAAGAAAGAATAGGACTCTTATTGAGTGTGCTCTCACTATGCTCCATGATAGTCATTTAGGACTACAATTTTGGGCAGAGGCGGTGCACACGGCATGTTATGTGCTCAATAGGATCCTAGTGAGACCCCGAACGAACAAAACTTGGTTTGAGTTGTTTTATAATAAAAAGCCTCAAGTAAAATATTTTCGTGTTTTTGGTTCAAAATGTTTTATAAAGAACACTTTTGGTAATTTAGACAAGTTTGAGCCAAGATCCGATGAAGGAATTTTTGTTGGATATTCCACACGTAGCAAAGCCTACCGGATATACAACAAAACTTCTTCAACGATTGAGGAATCACTTCACGTATCTTTTTATGAAGATTTTGATTTTTCCTCATATTGATGATGATAATGTAGATATTCTTTGTGACTCTCTTAATAATGTTAAGATTAATGATTCTATTGTTGAGACTAACACTTCTAACGAAGTTGTTGAAGTTGTTCCTAGTGATTCAGGCATACCCAAAGCTTACCCGACCATTCGCAGTCATCCCCATAACCAAATTATTGGAGATATTGGTGTGGGTGTTCGAACGAGATCGAGAATTGAAGAATTCTCTCATTACGCATTTGTATCTACCACTGAGCCAAAGAACATCCAAGAAGCTTGCGAGGATAGCTCTTAGATAGTGGCAATGGAAGAAGAACTAATGCAATTCGAGAGAAACGAAGTATGGGAACGCGTACCTCTTCCAAGTGGTCACCAAGTCATTGGGACCAAATGGATCTTCAAGAACAAGACGGATGAAAACAAGGTAATCACACGGAACAAAGCAAGGTTAGTAGCTCAAGGCTACCGACAAGAGGAATGTATTGATTTCGAAGAGTCTTTTGACCCCGTAGCTAGATTAGAAGCTATTAGGTTGCTTTTATCTTTTGCATCCCATAAGAATTTTAAACTATTTCAAATGGATGTTAAAAGTGCATTTTTAAATGGGTTTGTCAATGAAGAAGTTTATGTTTCTCAACCTCCCGGTTTTATTCATGAAAAATTTCCAAACCATATTTTCAAACTTAAGAAAGCATTGTATGGATTGAGATAAGCTCCTAGAGCTTGGTATGATCGACTTAAGACCTTTCTTTTGAATTTAGGTTTTAAAATGGGAGAAGTTGATTCTACACTCTTCATTAAAGATTATGAAAATGACATTCTTTTGGTTCAAGTTTATGTAGACGATATTATTTTCGGTTCTATTAACTTTAATCTTTGTCAAGAATTTTCCAAGTCTATGAAGGATGAGTTTGAGATGAGCCATATGGGAGAGCTCACCTACTTCCTTGGATTGCAAATTCGACAAATGGAGAATGGCACATTCATACATCAGACAAAGTACACAGTGGAGCTTATTAAGCGATTCGGGATGGAATCGTCTTCGAGCAAAAGGACTCCCATGAGTACTACTACTCATCTACACAAGGATGAAAGCGGAAAAGATGTAGACGTTCGTCTAAATCGAGATATGATCGGTAGCTTACTTTACTTAACCGTTAGTATGCCCGATATAATGTTTTCCGTATGCCTTTGTGCTAGATATCAAGCAAGACCTAAGGAGTCACACTTGATTGCGGTTAAACGAATATTTCGTTATCTCAATCAATCTCTAGATTATGGGTTACTTTACCCTAAGTCTAGCACATATGAGTTAATCTCATATAGTGATGCCGACTTTGCCAGATGCAAGTCCGACAGGAAAAGTACTAGTGGCACTTGCCATTTATTAGGAAATTCCTTAGTTTCTTGGTTTTCTAAGAAACAAAATTCGGTGTCATTGTCCACGACTGAAGCGGAATATATTGCCGCGGGTCTTGCATGTGCACAAGTTCTTTGGATGAGACACACTCTTAGTGACTATGGTGTCAATTGTGATACTTGCCCTATCATGGTTGATAATCAAAGTGCTATTTGTCTTTCCAAGAATCCGGTACACCACTCCCATACCAAACACATAGACGTGAGACACCATTTAATCAATGATCATGTATACAGCTAAGAAGGACATCATCTTAGAGTACATTAAAACCCAAAAACAAATTACTGATATCTTCACTAAACCTCTTAAAGAAGATTCATTTGTGAGGTTACGTGGAGAATTGGGAATTATGGGTGAATCTGAAATCTAGAAGCTCAATCTTTCATGTTATAACTCTTCTTGAGCTCATATCTTTTTGTTGCCTATCTTCATGTGCTTTATTATATTTATATTTTTAAGAAAGGCAATTGTGATTTAATTGATTTCATGAGTTTTTGATATTGATGGTAGTGATTTGTGTTTCGATGGAGTTATTGTTTTTATACTGATTTTACGTTGTATTTGTGATTAGAGTATAGGTCCTCGGGTGAGTGTTCTTATTCTCTGGAATTATATCTCACTGTGCATTTTTGGACCAGGACAGACGACTGTCATATCTTCGACAGTCGACTGCCCCACTCTAACTCCTCAGTCTGAGAATTGGTATCTTTCGCACAGCCGACTGATGACTGTTTTAAAGTCGACTGTTATTTTAACAGACGACTGCATTTTAGTCATTAGGCGACTGTTCTCTCTGTCGAATTTTTACAGTGTTCTCTGCTGTTTTGATGAACTATATAAATTCTCGGCCAGCCGACTGTTGTGTATATGTCAGTCGACTGTCCAATGGACAGGCGACTGCATGTTACTTGCCAGTCGCCTGCCCATCTTTCTAAGCTTTATTGTTATCACTTCATCCAGTCGACTGACTTTTGTTCATCAGTCGACTGTCTTCTGTTGAGACGGTTCATATAATTTGATCTGAGCCGCCGATTCATTGATCCAACGGCCCAGATTCATTCTTCAACTTTTATATTCGAGAAAACCCGATCAGTTCTCCACGTCGACTCTCTCTCATCCGATTCGACCGCTTCGTATTCCCACTCGATTTCTCTTCCAAAACCGTCGATCTTCTTCCTTCGTGAGTCGATCTCGTGCTGTCGTTGCAGGAACGCATGTTGGAGAAAACTTACACATCCTTCCATGAGAAGGATGTTATCCTCATGCAACAGTATCGTGAACGAAAATTCACGAAATACTCAGAACTTCTCTCATGTCTTCTGATGGCAGAACAGAACCGAGTTTTTTTACTGGCCACCCATAACACGCGCCCTGTTGGCACTGCTCCTGCACCTGAAGCATACAATGTTTCTTCCCAGAAGAAGAACAAATTCAAAAGCAAACCCCCGAAGGGAAAAGCAATGAAGAAGCATGCCAGAGTTCCCCCACAACAGAACAACAATGAGCGGAAAAAGAAAGCTGTGTGGAAGAAGAAAAACACCAGCCAGACATCTACCCCAGGAAATACTAAGAAGACAAATGCCACAGATGTGGCATGACTGGACACTAGTCCAGAAATTATCGTACTCCATGCCACCTCCAGGATTTGTACCAAGCTATCCAGAAGCCTAATGCTGAAACAAACCTGGTGGAAAATGAAGACCTGGCTCCACCTCAGTTCACTGCCGAGGATTTCTCGTACGATGACCTCTTAGATTGATGCTTCATTTTATCTCTTTCTGCAAATTGAATGTAGTTGAAAACAATTTCTTTTCCAGTATGTTTGCTTTTTGTTAGCATGTTGCGTTATTTCCAGACTAAGTCATGAATAAAATTAGTTTACTGTGCCTTATATTGCTACAATTATTTTCTCTATAGATGGATAATAAATGTCTAGTGAATAGTGCTTCTACGCACACAATCCTTTGCGACATTAGCTTTTTTCTAAAGCACCAATAACTACGATGGCACCGTAAATATTATTTCCAGACCATCCAGTGTAATAGAAGGATTAGGGGAAGCAAATATTTTGCTCCCTAATAATACACAAATCTCAATAAAAGATGCTCTATTCTCTCCAAGCTCGAATAGAAACTTACTAAGTTTCAAGGAAATCCGCCTCAACAGATACCACCTAGAAACGATGTACAAATATAATAATAAGTATTTGTATGTAACGACTCTAAAAACGGTGCTAAAACCATCGTTGAGCATTTCAAGGGACTCTCGTCGGGTCTCTATCATACAACAATTCGAGCAATGGAAGCTAATATAACTGAGCACCAGAAGTGCAAAAATCAACCCTGTTTGAAGCAACGATCTGGGATCTTCGTTTGATGATGACAAACGTGTCGTCATATTTGACGTGTGTGCTCAGTGTGTTTCAGGATTGGCGAAACGTTACATCTTCGCTATTTGGAGAAAGTGCTATTCATATAGCCATTTGGGTGTGAGAGAGAGCTTTGGCCTAAGCAAAGTGGACTTAGTCCAATTTGAGATGAGATGGAAATGATTTCTTGACTTGGTCAAAAATCTATTCATTGATGGACTTGGTCAAAAATCTATTCACCTAATTATATTCCTATCCTTATTCAAATCATATTCAAATATCCTATCTCTGGCCAAATATTCAAATCCCCATTGCAAATCAATTCCTTAACTCTAGGGATTCTCTTTTGATCATATCTTCTTCAAAAACCCTAGCTCTTCCCTTATAAAAACTCCTTCCTGCCGAAATACACATTTTGCTGAAACCCTTGAAAATTTAACTCCAAAAGCCGCAAGTGTAGCCAAGATTTATTGATCCTCCCATAAAACCAAATAAGCCTTGCTGCAAGTTTTTTGTTACGCCACAAGTTCCAAGGCCACAAAAACTTTTGACTCTCAATTTCTTTCCCAAGCAAAAACAAAATAGAGAGAAGGAGATTAAAAGAAAACGTTCTCAGCTGTCAAGCTCTCAAACCCATCTTCGTCATCTTGTTGAGAGATTCGCCATCCCAAGCTTGGACTCGCGCAATAGACGTGTCGACCGTCCCCCCACAACGAGTTCTCCGCTTGGCAACCGCTGGAGAACAAGCGCCCAAGTCCTCGCCGACCGAAGGGAGCAACAAAGAGCTCAGTCGACCAATGCCCGCTGCGTGCCAAGCGCCTGACGACCGACTGCTCCCCGTGCTGACAACACACCGCCGCAGACGTTGGAAAGGGGTTGTGCTGCACCTAGTCGCCGTTGCTACCACCGGAGAAGAGCTCACCACCGTATCATCATCGTGGTGTGCCAAGCTGCCGGAGATCACGACAAAGTCGCCGTCAACTTCCTTTGTCACCGTGGAGAACCATCGCCGAGGAGGTCTTGCAGCCGTAAACCTCCGTTGCCATCATCGCTGCAAGTCGCTGTCGTCATTGAACTTCTCGCCGTGGCTGAAGTTGCCGAGGTTACCGTGAAGACGAAGAAGAAGTCGGAGAACGAAGCCCATGCTGTCGAAGACGAAGCCATCACCGGGGAGAGTTCGCATATGTTCGGAGATCGCCGTCGTCGTGGAGCATTGACGACGTCAAAGCCTCCACGCAAGACGGAGAACAATTGCTGATCGAATTGCCGTCGTCGAACTTCACCGCCCGTCGGAGATCGCCGCTGCACTCGAGTTCCTATCGCCGTTGAGCGAAGCAAAGCCGTCGACGTCGCCGCTCGAAGAAGCCCGGTGCCTTCGCCGAGCTCTCGCCACTGTCGAAAACGGCGAAGCAAGGTCAGAGACCCATCGCCGAGCTCTCGTCGCCTCCGGGATGTGCACACCGCCATCGCTCAAAAGCGAGGAAGTCGACACCCTCGCTGCTTGCCCTAATTAAGTCGAAGAGGGGGTGAACGTGCTGACGTGTCGAGTGCGAGAGGATTGGGGGATCACGTGAAATCAAATTCGAGCTGACGTGTTAGAGGCTTTTATTAAAGGAAGCTGCTCTGCGCACAGGCCGCTTAATTTTAGTTTTGAACTAAATCACTCTGCACACCGACCGCCAAGATTAAAGGAATTTCTGAGCGCACAGACATCTGTATATTAAAGGATTGACTGCAATTGCTTTGCGCACAGACCAGTGCACAACTTGACATCCAGGAGTCAGATTGAGACACCGTTTGCGTCAGATTGGAGCTGACGACGTGCTGGTTGACAGAGACGCCTACACAGACACGAACTGAGCATTTCTAAACCCTTAAAATCTTTTATTCGTGTCTTACTGTAACGTTCTCTGTAGGGAAAACTTTACCTATTTTTCTGTGACTATTTTGGGACTTGTCTAGTTGGGACTAGACAAGTGGGACCCAGCTAGTTTGGGACTAGCTGGTAGAAAGCGTTACTAGGATTGATAGTGAGAGAAAACACTGTGTGTGTGGTACTGAGAGCCTGGCGAGTGTAGAGACGTAGAGGGTGCTCTGAGCGTGCTCTAACTTGTGGTTTTGTACCTATTGCGCTATTCAATACTAGTATCTGCTTTGGGGGCTGGAGTAGGTCGAAGGGTCGACCGAACCAGGGTAAATCTGCTGTGTACTCTGTGTCTGCTTTTTATTTACCCTGTTGTTGCTATAACTGCGTGTGCTTATTCGTGGGTTGCACGAATTATTTTTATAAGCCTATTCACCCCCCCCCCCCTCTAGGCTAGGATCCAGATCCAACAAGTGGTATCAAAGCAGGTTTTAGGATCTAGCCTAGGATTGACCATGAATAACTATATGGATAGTGCTTTTGCTGAGGGTCAGTCTGTTTCCCGTCCCCCTAGATTTAATGGAGGTGATTATGCTTATTGGAAAAATCGAATGAAAATTTACCTCATTTCTGTAGATTACAAGGCTTGGCAAATAATTGAAAAAGGATATAAACTGCATGTAATTAAAGTAGATAATGTTGAGATTGAAAAACCAAATGACGAATGGGATGATAATGATTGGAAATCTTATTCTTTAAATGCTAAAGCAATGACTGCTCTCATTTGTGCACTTGATAAATCTGAATATAATAGAATCTCACATTGTTTAACTGCGCAGGAGATATGGCATACTTTGGAGGTGACGCACGAGGGAACGTCACGGGTAAAGGAGTCTAGACTATCTCTTTTGAGTGCAGAGTTCGAGGGATTTCGCATGCTACCATCAGAGAGCATATCAGAGATGTATGCGAGGTTCACCGACATAGTCTACAAGTCTAGCTCGCTTGGAAAGCCATATGATAGTCTCGATCAAGTGAGAAAGATCCTAAGAGCATTGCCAAGCTCTTTCAGACCAAAGGTCACCGCCATCCAGGAAGCAAAGGTATTGTCACAATTGAATGTGGAGGACCTTATTGGTAATTTGATGTCCCATGAGTTGGAACTGCAAAATGTTGAAGCAAGAGAGAAACCTGAGGAGAAAGAGAAAGCCATAAAGCCCCTTTCTTTGCAAATTAGCGAAGAAGAGGATGATGATGACGACATAGCGCTAATGGTGAGAAACTTCAGAAAGTTCATCAAGACCAAGCATGGGAGAAACGAAATGGCACCCAGGTTTAATCGTTCTAACTTTAATAATTCTTCCAAGCAATTTAATGATCAGAAATCTACTGATAGAATGCAATGTTTTAAATGCAAGGGAAGAGGACATCTGATGAAGGATTGCCCAAATGAAACTGCTCAGCTCGCTAAAGGAAAAGGAAAAGCGAAGGTATTAACATGGGATATGGATAGCGAAGCTGAAAGCGAGGAGGAACATGAAGCACATTCTTGCATGGCTTTGATAGGCATCCAAGATGAGAAATCGTCAGGTAGCAAAGCTGAACTTCTTAAAATTTGTGAAGAAATGCAAAATCAAATAGTAGATCATGAGTTCACTATTGAATGTCTCCAAAATCAGAACTTTGACATGCAAGTTAGAGATGATGAGGTGTTTAAAGAGAATGAAAAACTTAAAATTGAACTTAATGCATGTAAGTCTACTATTGAAATCATGAAGAAGGAAAAAAGCAAGCTTTGATGAAAATGCTCCTTGTATTTCTTGTTCCTCATTGTTAAACCAAAATAGCATGCTTAAACAAGATTTAATGAAGCTCGAAGCTGAAAAAGAATATGAAATAAGAGAGCTTAAGGATAATTTTGCATGCTAAATAATGACTTTAAAAGAAAAATGATTGAATTTGTAAAGAAGGAAGAGGAAAACAAGAGAGCTTTCGTTAGTAAATGCACGATGCTTGTGGAAGAAAATAAACAATTAAAAACCAAAGTCTCTCATCTTGAAGTAGCCATTAAGAAATTCTCTATGGGAAAACAATCGTTGGACACTATTTTAGAGAATCAATTATATGGCAATAATAGAAGAGGACTTGGTTTTGGTCTGAAAAACGTTGAAAGCACAAATTCAAGAAATTCCACAATGTACCCTCTATTGCAAAGAACAAATATGCAAAGTGCTTTACTTGTGATAGTGTTGGCCACACTTCATATTATTGTAAATTTAGGAACACAAATATCAAGTTTAAACAAGTGTGGGTTCCTAAAACAATATTGGCTAACACTAGTGGACCTTGTTGGATTCCAAGGTCACACTTAACCCCTTTCATGTAGGTAAGGTGGAGATTTGGCGAGGGGCAAACTTTTCAATGTCTCATTATTTTAGCTCCTTCGTCAAATAGCGACGAGAAGGTATAATTTTTATCCCTCTTTGCATTTCATTGCATACCTTCATAGATTGTTTTTGTGTGCTTGTTTTTATTTTGTTTTGTGTGCTTGTTTGCATGATTTTAGTGTTTTTATTTCTGAAAAAAAAAATTAAAAAAATGAGCTTAAAAGAATACCCTTTATGATTTATCTTAAGTGGTATTGTATGAATGTTCAAGTTTATCTCTTGTAGAAGTTAATTCATTATTGTTGCAGCTACATGAACATGTTGTTCTCTTTTTAGTAGCCATGACATGTCTCTTGAATTTCTAATTTGACTTCTACACCTACATTTGCACTTTCACGATAATTGACTTTTTAGTGCTTTTGGAGATTCTTTTGAAGAATAATGGAAAGTGAATGTAGGAATGTTTAATTTCTGAATTTTCTAAGGGATATGAAGTGTTTAGCCATGAATTAAAATTGGGCACAAAAGAATTTTAAAAAAAACTATATTTGCTCCGTATGAAAAATGGATACACTTCATGGCTAATACACAACCCACAAGTATCCAACTTATGCTACATGGGTAATCATTAGCGTTGGTGTATATAACTCGTCAAGCAATGCCAACCCACATTTAAAAGTCCTTTTAGGCTATGTTTTTGGGGTTCGGTAACTTGAACTCATCTTTGATGAGGTGGGAAAAATCAATCCTAGTGATATTCATGAAAAATTGGAAAATGTGGATTGATTTGGTTGATTTTCTGAAATTGAATCTCCTTAAATACTTTATTGTCTATATCACTACACTTACACAAAGGTGGAGAAGTCTTGTTATGAAATTCTATGAGCATGGATTGTCTATTTTTGGAAAACTCATGCAAATTGCACGCTACTTTTAATAATGGTTTAGTTTTGCATGAAATATTTTTGTGACTTCATTAATCCACTTTTGGTGATTACAAAGAGGGAGAAAGAAAAGATTTGATGTCGGGGGGAATTATTCGTTGAAAGGGGAGCATGAGCATGAAAAATACTTGAATAAATGTTGAAGGGGGAGCATGCTTTTATATTTGTTATAATGTTGTGCATGCTTGTTGTAATACTTGAATGTCTCATTCCATGATTCATATTGCATTACACCCTTCAACACACTTCACACACACATCTATTGCTCAAAAATCTTTTAAGGGTTTGTCATCACCAAAAGGGGGAGATTGTTGGAAGCAACGATCTGGGATCTTCGTTTGATGATGACAAACGTGTCGTCATATTTGACGTGTGTGCTCAGTGTGTTTCAGGATTGGCGAAACGTTACATCTTCGCTATTTGGAGAAAGTGCTATTCATATAGCCATTTGGGTGTGAGAGAGAGCTTTGGCCTAAGCAAAGTGGACTTAGTCCAATTTGAGATGAGATGGAAATGATTTCTTGACTTGGTCAAAAATCTATTCATTGATGGACTTGGTCAAAAATCTATTCACCTTATTATATTCCTATCCTTATTCAAATCATATTCAAATATCCTATCTCTGGCCAAATATTCAAATCCCCATTGCAAATCAATTCCTTAACTCTAGGGATTCTCTTTTGATCATATCTTCTTCAAAAACCCTAGCTCTTCCCTTATAAAAACTCCTTCCTGCCGAAATACACATTTTGCTGAAACCCTTGAAAATTTAACTCCAAAAGCCGCAAGTGTAGCCAAGATTTATTGATCCTCCCATAAAACCAAATAAGCCTTGCTGCAAGTTTTTTGTTACGCCACAAGTTCCAAGGCCACAAAAACTTTTGACTCTCAATTTCTTTCCCAAGCAAAAACAAAATAGAGAGGAGATTAAAAGAAAACGTTCTCAGCTGTCAAGCTCTCAAACCCATCTTCGTCATCTTGTTGAGAGATTCGCCATCCCAAGCTTGGACGCGTGCAATAGCCGTGTCGACCGTCCCCCCACAACGAGTTCTCCGCTGGGCAACCGCTGGAGAACAAGCGCCCAAGTCCTCGCCGACCGAAGGGAGCAACACACGCCAAAGAGCTCCGTTGACCGCTGCCCGCTGCGTGCCAAGCGCCTGATGACCGACTGCTGCCCGTGCCGACAACACACCGTCGCAGACGTTGGAAAGGGGTTCTGCTGCACCCAGTCGCCGTTGCTACCACCGGAGAAGAGCTCACCGCCGTATCGTCATCGTGGTGTGCCAAGCTGCCGGAGATCACGACAAAGTCGCCATCAACTTCCTTTGTCACCGTGGAGAACCATCGCCGAGGAGGTCTTGCATCCGTAAACCTCTGTTGCCATCATCGCTGCAAGTCGATGTCGTCATTGAACTTCTCGCCGTGGCTGAAGTTGCCGAGGTTGCCGTGAAGACGAAGAAGAAGTCAGTGAACGAAGCCCACGCTATTGAAGACGAAGCCATCACCAGAGAGAGTTCGCATCTGTTCGGAGATCATCGTCGTCGTGGAGCGTTGACGACGTCAAAGCCTCCACGCAAGAAGGAGAACAATTGCTGATCGAATTGCCGTCGTCGAACTTCACCGCCCGTCGGAGATCGCCGCTGCACTCGAGTTCCTGTCGCCGTTGAGCGAAGCGAAGCCATCGACGTCGTCGCTCGGAGAAGCCCGGTGCCTTCGCCGAGCTCTCGCCACTGTCGGAAATGGCGAAGCAAGGTCAGAGACCCATCGCCGAGCTCTCGTCGCCTCCGGGATGTGCACGCCGCCATCGCTCGAAGGCGAGGAAGTCGACACCCTCGCTGCTTGCCCTAATTAAGTCGAAGAGGGGGTGAACGTGCTGACGTGGCGAGTGCGAGAGGATTGCGGGATCATGTGAAATCAAATTCGAGCTGGCGTGTTAGAGGCTTTTATTAAAGGAAGCTGCTCTGCGCACAGGCCGCTTAATTTTAGTTTTGAATAAATTGCTCTGCACACCGACCGCCAAGATTAAAGGAATTTCTGAGCGCACAGACAGCTGTATATTAAAGGATTGACTGCAATTGCTTTGCGCACAGACCAGTGCACAACTTGACATCCAGGAGTCAGATTGAGACACCGTTTGCGTCAGATTGGAGCTGACGACGTGCTGGTTGACAGAGACGCCTACACAGACACGAACTGAGCATTTCTAAACCCTTAAAATCTTTTATTCGTGTCTTAGTGTAACGTTCTCTGTAGGGAAAACTTTACCTATTTTTCTGTGACTATTTTGGGACTTGTCTAGTTGGGACTAGACAAGTGGGACCCAGCTAGTTTGGGACTAGCTGGTAGAAAGCGTTACTAGGATTGATAGTGAGAGAAAACATTGTGTGTGTGGTACTGAGAGCCTGGCGAGTGTAGAGACGTAGAGGGTGCTCTGAGCGTGCTCTAACTTGTGGTTTTGTACCTATTGCGCTATTCAATACTAGTATCTGCTTTGGGGGCTGGAGTAGGTCGAAGGGTCAACCGAACCAGGGTAAATCTGATGTGTACTCTGTGTCTGCTTTTTATTTACCCTGTTGTTGCTATAACTGCGTGTGCTTATTCGTGGGTTGCACGAATTATTTTTATTAGCCTATTCACCCCTCTTGGCTAGGATCCAGATCCAACAAATCCGAGTTTTACTCTCACATAACAGACTCGGACACCCCGGATCGGTAATGATGCACCACATCATATCCCAATCCCATAGACATAATTTGAAGAACATGAAGATCCTTCAAAAGGGTAATTTTTCTTGTCCTCCTTGTTACAATGGAAAACTGATTACGAGACCATCCCCACTTAAAGTGGACTCAGAGTCTCCTAGCTTCCTGAAAAGAATACATGGAGATATTTGTGGGCCTATTCACCCCTCAAGTGGCCCATTTCGGTACTTTATGGTACTAATAAATGCATCTTCTAAATAGTCATATGTGTGCATACTGTCCACCCGCAACGTAGCCTTTGCAAAGCTACTGGCACAAATCATCAAGTTACAGGCACATTTCCCAGACAACCAGATTAAGAGAAACATCTTGATAATGATAGAGAATTTACGTCCCAAGTCTTTCAAGACTACTGCCAAGCAATTGGTATTGAAATTGAACATCCCGTTACTCATGTTCACACTCAGAACAGGTTAGCTGAATCTCTTATAAAGAGACTACAATGGATCGCTTGTCCATTGCTAATTCAATCGCAGTTGCCTATGACTGCATGGGGACATGTAATTTTGCATGATGCATCACTAATAAGGATAAGAGCATCTGGAAGTCAAACTTATTCTCCAATGCAACTCACATATGGAACTCCACCAAATATGTCTCACTTGAGGATATTTGGATGCACAGTCTACATCCCCATTGCACCGCCACAGAGGACAAAGATGGGTCTCCAACGTCGTCTAGGTATATACGTAAGGTTTGACTCACCCTCAATCATTAGATACATGTAACCCCTAACGAGGGACGCTTTAAGGCACGTCTTGAAGACTGTGAGTTTGACGAAAATACTTTTGCCAAACTAGGCTTAAATTCTAAGAAGCCTGAAGCTTCAGAGACCATTTCATGGGACACCAAGACTTTGTCCCACTTTGATCCGCGTACAAACCAATGTGATGATGAGATCCCGAAGATCCTCCAAATACAAAACACAGCTCACATACTACCGGACAAATTCACTGACAACCAGAAGATTGTCAGATCGCATGTCCATGCTGCAAACACGCCAGCTAGGATTAATATACCCAAAGATAGATGCAATCCACCTGCAGCGGAAGCGGCCGTACTTCAACAAAAGAGAGGACGACCCCCAGGCTCCTAGGATAAGTTTTCTCGAAAGAGAAAAACGCCTGAAGAAAATATAACGATACCACCACATGATGTTGAGCTCAGCCCAAATACCTCTCCCCTCCTCAATTCTCCAGAAGAGAAAAACATATGAGAAATATCATTAAATTATGTATGTACTGAGGAGGTGTTGGACAGAAAAGCAATGTCATTGAGGACAACTTTGCGTTCGATATTGCTAATCATGTCTCTGAATATGGCGATAATATTGATCCACACTTTCTAGCAGAATGTAAACCCAGAGAGGATTGACTAAAATGGAACGAGACAATAGGCGTAGAGCTGTATTCACTCTTGAAACACAAAGTATTTGAACCAGTAGTTCCAACACCAAAAGGTGTAAAACTGGTGGGATATAAATGTGTATTCATAAAAAAGAAAAATGAGAATAATCAGATTGTACGCTACAAAGCACGCCTTGTAGCACATGGTTTTCCCAACGGCATGGAATAGATTATGAAGAGACTTATTCCCCGGTCATGGATGCGATCACTTTCCGATTTATAATAAGCATAACAGCTACGGAAGGCCTAGATATGCAGCTCATGGATGTTGTGACTGCATACATATACGGTAATATAGATAAAGATATCTATATGAAGCTTCTGGATGGTTATAAATTACCAACAAAAATGACAAATAGACATCGGGACGTCTATTCTCTCAAACTCTAAATATCATTGTATGGTCCAAAACAATTGGGAAGAATGTGGTATAACATACTCAGGAAATTCCTTGTACAACAAGGATTCACCAATAATAAAGTCTGTCCTTGCATCTTCATAAGAGCAAATGTAATATGATTTGCAATTATTGTCGTCTACATAGACGATTTAAATCTAATATGATCTCCCGAATAGATATCTGAGATATCCAAAAGCCTTACAAAGACTTTTGAGATGAAAGACCTAGGCAAAACCAAAATACTGCCTTGGGTTACAATTAGAACACCTCTGCAGAGGAATCCTAATACATCAATCCACTAACACACGGAAATTGCTGAAAATTTTCCAAATGGAAAAATGTCACCCGTTGAGTACACCAATGGTCATCAGATCATTGGACATTAATAAAGACATCTTCCGTCCGCTGGAAGAGTGGAAGGAAACACTTGGTCCTGAAGTACCTTACCTAAGTGCCATTGGAGTACTCCTTTATCTGGCAAATTGCACTCGCCCTGATATAGTGTTCGCAGTAAACGTACTAGTCAGATACAGTGCAGCGCCCACAAAGCGCCACTGGAACGGAGTGAAGCACCTTCTACGCGCTACCTCCAAGGTTAATCGATCTGGAATTATATTACCAGAAAGGTGTATCCTCCAACTTAATTGGTTATGCAGATGCATGTTACAGATCAGATCCCCACACTGAGAAGTCACAAACTGTGTTCGTGTTCACCTACGGTGGGACGACCACTTCATGGAGATCTGTGAACCAGACCACGACAGCAACCTCATCCAATCACTCCGAACTGATTGTGATCCATGAAGCTAGCAGAGAATGCTTTTGGCTACGTTCAGTAATTCACCACATCCTAGTAATAACCGTTCTTAAGACGGGCGACCTTGAACTAACCACCATGGTCGAAGACAATGCAGCCTGCATAACTTAACTACGAGGTGGCTACATCAAGAGTGACAGGACGAAGCACATCTCCCCTAAGATTTTTTGAACGCACAGACTACAAGTAGATAAACAGATCGACATTCAGCAAATCCAGTCTTGCAACAACTTGGCATCTATTTGCTAAAGCACTACATCGATGTACTTTTAGGAATCTTGTAAAAGGGATTGGGATGAGATAGTTGAGAGACTTACAAGCCTGAATCTTGAATACAACATGGGGAGTTAAATGTTGAGTTGTACTCTTCTTTCTTAGCTATTGGGTTTTCCAACTGGGTTTTCATAGCCAAAGGTTTTAACGAGGCAACCACATTAACATTGGATCCAGAAGTATCCACCCTAGTGATATCTACCGATCAGAAGAAGGTAAGGTGACGTGTATTCTTTTTCCTTAGCTATTGGTTTTTTCTCACTGGGTTTTACATAGTCAAAGGTTTTAACGAGACAAGACATCTAACTTAGGATACAGAAGTATCCAAATTCTAATGATTAGATAAGCTCTATGAAACTCCAACCATTCATATACCAAATT
This sequence comes from Scilla litardierei, assembly GCA_030789695.1. Classification (NCBI taxonomy): domain Eukaryota; kingdom Viridiplantae; phylum Streptophyta; class Magnoliopsida; order Asparagales; family Asparagaceae; genus Scilla; species Scilla litardierei. The sequence continues at coordinate 266,975,722 of CM061133.1, read as the reverse complement.
TACAACGATGAGTGGACACCGTCCTGATTTTCTCTCCCTCTCTCCCTCGCATAATTCACGATCACATCATAAATTCTGTGATAAAATCCAGCGAATCTCTTCCTCCTCCTCTTCTGCTACCGAAAACGTAATTTCAAAATCTGCATCTTTTGATTTCTTCGGGATCTAGCTGAGGCCCTAGATTCGGAGCGGAGAGCTCCAACTAAAACCCTCGAGTCCAAGCACCAGCGGAGTTTGATCGGTCGCTTGATCTCGGGATTTATTTCGGGCATTCGACCCGATTGTAGTGGTCGTCCTTTCCCTCTTCGTTCTTCTGCTTTCGGATCGGGCGGCGTTACCTCGCTTCGCTTCTAATCACGAAGAGAAGAGGGAGGGAGGGGAAGAGAGAGAGAGAGAGAGAGTGAGAGAGAGATGTCGTACATGAGAGGTGATCTGCTAACAAAGACGAGGAAACTAGTGAAGGGCCTCGCCAAGCCAACCCCCAGATGGCTCAAACCAATGGAAGAGTTAGTAACACCTCCTTTTGCTCACATATCATCTCTATTATGCTGCTACAAATAGAAATCACTTGAAAATTTTATTGAAAACCTCTATCTTCGATTCTCAAAATTCCTAAAGGCAAAGACTTTGCAATTGGGTCTTCGCAGATTTGATACATAAATATCAAAATCGGCGCCTTTCTTCATCAGTTTACCAACTTTGCAGGGAAAAATCATAATTTTAGCCTGTAAATATTAGTTCTGTCTTACCTGACTATTCGATGCATCTGAACGTAAAATCCATGAAGTATTTTTTTTTTCTTTTAAACAGTCAAGCTGATCATTGATTGTATTTGATTGTGGTTGTTTAGTGCACCGCCAGTGGTGTTTCCTCGCACTGATGGGAAAATCAAGACAATAGAACTGCCGGAGGATGTTTATGTCAAGAAGTTCTTCAAGAAGCATCCTGATTCTTTATACCATGATGCAGTAAAGTATAAATTTAATTCCATCCTCCTCTTTATTCTCTTTGTAGCCTGATCATGAAAAATTTTGTTCTTTGTTGTTTCCTGTGTTTGATTATTATTCATTCTTCCTTTAAATGCATCATGCCTCCTTTTGCTATACATGAAAATTTTGACTATAACATGGTGGTTAGTGCTTGAAAGTGGCGATATTCTTATTTTCTTCTATTTTTAATTTGCATTTTCCTCGTTTAAATTGCAAATGTGCTTGTTGAGCATATAAAGGTTGAAATGAAAAGGGATATGTGACAAATGAATTGTTCACTTACTGGTTCAGTTTCCACTGGTCTTCAGTTTATTTTTTGGTACAATAATATCCCTGTTGTGTAAATTAAAGAATTTTTTAGCAAGTATGGCGTGGCTTAAACGTATATTAAATAAAAGAAACTAACTCGATGAATACAACATGGATCTAGGTTTATAGTTTTGAGAACCTGACAAACTTGCTTGCATTATACATTTGTACTTAATTTTAAAGTTAATGAATAAGGAGGCCTAGGTGTAGAGTCCACCCCCTCTTTTCCTCTAGGTTCTGTTAGCATAATGTCTGGAAAATTCATCTATCACCACAATTTTGTACCTAAGACAGATCGTTGTGATTGTAATGATTTATATTTAATAAACTTAATTGTGGATTTATATGTGATAGAGGATCATCGAAATTAAAATATAGGCGCATCATCTATTTGCAACAGTTCATTAGAAAGCTTATTCCAGCCCGAGAAAACCAGTTATGTGATATATCAAGAATCCAAACGGACTATAATATGTTTCCAGATAGGGCAAATGATAATTCTTGTTTTCTTGGGTGGTGGTGTTTTGTTTGTTTGTTTTTTCGGGGTGGGGGGCTCATTTTCTTCGTCCTAGGATGTAGTTATATATCATATAAACAGAAAAAGATGGACTGTTTTTGTTGATCTTATGCTGGAAAAATCAATAGAAAATAAAACGCAAATATATCAATATTTAACAATGCAAAATTTCATCCAAATTTATATGACCTAAGTTTCATTAAGTGGGAGCCTCTAAGCTGCTATTAGCAAGTTTTCAAAAATTATATAAGAAAGCATTAAAAATTTATGTCAGATTTGTCTTTGAAGTTGTATAATCATCTTTTTTTCTTATGTCTCAACAGTCAAGTCAACTGGGCCTTGTTAATTAAAACTAAGTATATTAATTATCGTTGGTTTACTTTGATCTTCCAATGGAAGGCCAAGTAGAATCCTATTTTATCTCAGATACCTGCACACGATTTGAACTGGTACTAGCAAATGCCCGTGCCCGGAGGACACTGCGAAGATCGTCTCTCGGGTGTGAAACCAACAGGGACAACTGGCTACGGGTGAAATGCCGATGGAGCCAATCGTCTCCCGGCGCAAGAACGACGGGGCGGGCACAATACTAACGGCGAAAAGAAACACCGAGTCAGTCATTGCATGGGAGCAAAAGCAATGATTAAAGCGAAAAAACATGGCATGCAAAGTGAAAAAAAAGTGATGACAAACCCATAAATAGGGGGAAGATGCGGGGTCTGTAGGTTTTATGAAAAAGCAATGGGAAGCTTGCAAATAAGGAGAATGTGGTGGGCTTCTGTTTGGACTGTTCCACCAAAACATCCAATTCCACACCCAACCACTCACCCACACCATTGGGCCCCCACTCTCCCAAATACTTTGTCCTAGTAGGTTATGCAGTTAAGTCGGCGAGTCGATAGCGAGTCGGCCAAGTACCGACGCATGATTAGTCGAACGAGTCAGCGACTAGTCGACAACGAGTCGCACACAGATGGTAACATATTTTATTTCATGCATCAGATGTTGCCTCTTTTTTAGATTTGTACTGGGCATATAATTTTACAGCTCAGATAAATCTATGAAAATTCACTATTTTTTTAATATTTTGCCTGCATATTATTGCAGATACTGTCATGTGAGTTTAATCTGTATATACTTCGTTCGCGATAGAGACAAACAACCATCAGTCGGAAGGATCATTGTTAAACATGCAATGAGACAGTTGGATTCTATGGCTGAATCAGGAAACTATACGCCAAGGATGAAATCTCTACATGGAAACGGATGTGGCCAGTCGCAGTTTTAGAGTGAACATTTTCTAGAGTTTATTACTGATGGTCATCTGCTGAAAATCTTTTGGTGGTGGAGTTTCATGGCCTTCCTGGCTTCCTCTTGGAATTCAACTCAATCCACTGTGAATGTTTTGATTACCACAAAATTAGAACGGGAGACACAATTTTCCCTCTTGTATTTTCATTACAGAATTATGCTGAAAAAAGTCTGACCAAGTCGGACCAAAAGTCGGACCAAATCGGTCAAAAAGTCGGACCAAGTCGACGATTAGTCGGTGTCTGACTCACCTCCCGACTTTTGAAAATTTTCAAGTTGGTCCTCCACCGACTCTCGACTAGTCGGTGACTAGTCGATGACTAGTCAGTGCCTCGATAGCATAGCTAGTAAGACAAATGGGTGCCACATGAAACAACCATGTGTCCTAGTAGAGTAGTAGGACAAAATTCAAAATTTCCACACAAATATCAAATATTAGAATTTCCATTATATAGTTTCTCTCCAAAGATTCAAATCCTCACTCCTAAATACAATTCAAACCATTCTCTTAACCCCTGTTCTAGTCAATATAAGATGGCTTGAAGCTTTGTCCTAGTCATCAACAGAGTTTGTCCTAGTCATATTTTGGGTGCCACGCGGGACAAAGATTCAGAAGAAGTCATATAAATGTATAATAGATAATCATTTTTGATCCTCCAATAGATTTCTTTAAACAAATGTTAACTAAGCATGATACTTATTTTACTCCTTTAAATAAAGGTTGCATAAAAACCTCAATCAGCATATAAACCCTAATTTAACTTTTTTTATTTTTTGTGTTAACTTCTTTAGCTTGCAACTTGACTTTGTGGATGTCCATCTTGGTACTATAACCTATTACACAGTCATTAGATATCCACGATCTTATGATGGAGTCCAATAAACACTTCAATGCAGATTGTGTGTGAAATGGGAGGTAACATCGGCAATGCAGGGTGCTAAGAAACATAGATAATATGCTCCATATTAGGCGTCATGTTCATTTTTTGCATTTAGATGCTTGTATCTGATGTCTTTTAAAGGTAATGTTACCAAGAACATGGATCATTTTGATACATTAAATGAAAATGAGCATGTAGAATGTTACCAGTTCAAAACATGATACGTTAGGGGATATGCTTTGTCGGTGCTTAGTAAGGACAAAATACATTTGTTAAATAGGATAAATAATTTTTTACAAGATTGTTAAAGAGTTCTTGTATTTTATACATATTTTTGATATGCATGTGTTCATATATGTTATGTTATAAAATTTAGTAAAGATGTACCTCATCTTGGTACCACGTATCTTTTTTGGTTTGAAAAGTTACTAAAAACCCATCGCGTTGATTTTCCATTCCAAATTTCTAATACACTGCAATTTGAAACGTGTGATCCGGTTCACGGATCATGGAGGATTTAGGTTTTGGGTAATCATGATTTAAAATATTGATATGAATATGATAGTGGTAAAAATATCCGACAAATCTATATCTAGATAGACTGAATATGTGGGTATATAATTATATTTCAAGTATTGCATTATGTGATATTTTGGTTGAAAAAGGATAAGATGATTGAATCTTATATAGCTTAACATTTACAATTAAAAGAATATTAAACTAGGCATATCCCATCTTCACTTAGGTCTTTGGTCATATCTATATTACAATTGAGGGAGGAATCTTACCGACTAGGCCAAATGTGTTTCTAGAGTGGTGGCCAGTATTTGACCATTCCAGCATGGCGGGGTTGGATAGCTTAGATGTGTTTTTACAGGGTCCACGGTGTTGTGAGTCTTGCTGTGTGTGGTCTTTTTGTTGCATGAAGATGAGGTTGAGTGATGTGAGGGTGTTGATGTGAGATGATTAGACTGTAAGAGGAGACATGTTGATGGGAGTGAGGGGATGGTGGGATGGAAGCTTGATGGGAGAGAGGCGAGGGTGGGATGGGAGAGATGTGGTGTGGGCCACGCTTACCTAATGCACTCAAGGTCACACCTACACACACCATTCTCATAAAATTCCAGGCACATATGTCCGCACCCACATAAATACTCACGCCTGGCTGAGACCCGTGCCATGGGAGGGGGTTTGTGGTGGGCCGTGCACTATGTTCACAGGTATTTTCTAGTTATTCTAATATTTGACAACTGCCGAAAATTGAACCTAATTCAAATTTGTATATAACTAATGTTTTTATTGAGGTGCGCCACCCATATTTGGTTTCGTATATGCTAAAAGAAAGAAAGCGTGAGTATATAATAATGCATATATCCCTCCCCATATCTCTATTTGCACAAGTGCACCCGTAGTGGTGGTTATGCGACTGAAACTAAAACTCAACATGTTCAAGGATTTGACACAACATGTTCAAAGATTTGACAGTAAGTTTGTAGAGGATCTTCATTTAGAATAGACACCATGTAAGTGAATACGGGTAGGGGATTGTGAGGTCCATATTGTTTCCTACCATTTTGTTGAAAGATGGCATCAAAATCTCGACGCAAGAAACCAACCTCACGTTAGTAATTGCTAGTATCTGGGTTCAGCAATTCGATTTTATCGTGTTTAAATCAGCAGTGTGATCGGCCGGAGTACTGATCCAGGAGGATACTCGGATGATAAATCTAGAGTTTGGTTAGGTGATGGTAATCAAGGGGTGGTGTGATGGCGATGGTGTCATCAAATCAAATCATTCAATTGCTATTTAACTTCTCAATCAAACTATGTTGTTGGAAAAATATTTAACGTTCCCTTAATCTGCACCGTATCTCGCTCATGATTTGTAAACCATGCATTATTTTGTGAGCTTTTGTCATCTCTTTCTAGTAACTGACAATCACGACGGTTAAGAAAAACTGACAAGAGAGATGGAAAGGGTAGGAAACAGGGAGAAGAAGACAATTATAATGAGGATCTAGAGGATTTAAATTCAAATTGATGTAGACCCATGTTTAGATCACCAGATATTGACAGAATAAATGAATTAGGAATGAAAAAAGAAATTAGAACTTCAGTGATCTTTGTGTTGAGGTCCTAAGTTGACTGGCTATTAAAGGATGAAATGATGAAGGGGAAAGGTGATTTGTGGTTTTAAAAAAGATGAACACCTATTCAAAACTACAAATTATAGGGAATAGAAGACATGAAGAAGGCATGAAATATGACGATTTCAAGTAACATCTCTTCATAGACTTGAATCTCGATTAGAAGTTTCGGATTATCATTCTAATATTTGAAACTTTGTAGTGCAAGGTAATTAACTTATCCGCATGTGATGCATATTGTTTATCAACATGCTGGTCTTACTAACAAATTTACATAACAAGAAATCCACAAAGTAAGTCTATACTTGTTTGAACTGCTCATGAAACAACCAGCTTTTAGCCGCTTTATCCATTATAAATGTTCTATTGCCTTTACCGATATGTACATTCTCTAACACCCATGGAATAGATCGTTTACTCCGAGCAGATACACATCTTGCAATAATTGCAGTGGACTTTATAAAGTTCAATGATCACCTTATCTATAGAATTTTACGTGATAAAATCAACAAATAATCATAAGCTAATATCAGATGGGCAACCCCCTATCGACGCAGCCCTTCATCACCAAAATTTAGACCTGATATTTGATTCCTGGAGTGCCCTGGTAGAGACAGTGAACTTTTAGTGTCTAGATACTTCTGATGCACCTGATCAACTCAAGAATAACTGGCTAGGGGACAATGAATTTTCAATGTCTGGATGCCTTTGATGGCCCTTATCAAGATTTGGCTTTGAACAAACCACATCCTTATCGTTTCTATTTCTGCATGGGCATCCATGATCTCTGAGGGGACCCCATCAAGTAATAACTGTCTTTTATCATCTGTATATTTCTAATTTCAAGCCCAAACATAATCCTATTCCATCCCATTTCAACTATCCTTGCTCTTTAAAGAGATAATTACCAACCCGAAAATTTACTTGATTCAATCTTTGTAAATAGATTGATATAATATTTGGATGCGGGTTCCATGTGACTTGAATTTTGCATCAGTCTACTTACAGAGAATCCATTTCACGCTTTGTTGTGTTGATTTATCTTGAGCAAAAAGTACCGAGTCTAAGTTTTAACAGTCAGCTGACATGTTTTGGTGAATGTTATTTTATTTGGTTCTTTTAGTCATTTAGTGCCTCAAAGATAAATGTAATTCCTACAGAAAATCATATCATCATGCCTCTTCCATTGATTATTTTCATTGTAAAATGGAGTTTTGCTGACCCAAAAATGAGGTTTACCTATTGCTTATTTGTCCATAAATGTTCTATGACATTGGCCTTCTCTTGCTTATGGTTCATTGGCTAGGGACAAATGAGAGGGTTAGGTCAAACTGACAGCTAATCGTTAAAGTGGCTTAGCTGCTCAAGTTTGTTGCCGAACTTCTCTCAACTTCAATCATGCTTGATGATGATGCGCTATCATGTTGTCTTCTCTGTTATTGATGCTGTAAATTTCGCCAATCAGCTAAAATCTTGTTTCTTGTTTGATCTAAGTTGTTGTTTCTTATGTTAGTGATGCTGTGAACTTCAATGGTCAAATATAATACCCCCTTTTGCTTAATGCTTATGAGAAAGATTTTCTTCAATTGTCAGCCAAAATTGTGAATTATGCTAAAGTAATAGAAACGGTTAACTAGGGCACCGAGTGTGCTGAAAGATGATTCAGGACTTCAGCATACTTTGATGGACTTTTTATTTTAAGCGGCCACTTGTTTTCAGGTGCCATATGAGTTTAACACAAAGTTTTAATTTTGACAGGATTAGCGGATTCGAACCCCCTCCCGCTCGAGTTTTTGCTTGGCGTGTGCTTGAGTTGAAAGAGCAGGGTGTCAATGAAGCGGAAGCAATGGCCGTCGCGGATGTAGGTTCTCATGTTTTCAGTTTGGCACTCAAATCCATTTATAAGTGTTGCCCACAGAAACTTCAATCATCAAATTGAAGATGTTAACACTATTGTGTTCAATGTCCTAAAGAAACCCAGTTGTTAGCGTTTAACATCACAACATTTTGCCATCGCAGATGGAATATAGGGCAGAGAGGAAAGCTAAGAAGAAGGCATACAAGGAGCTGAAGCAAATTTCACCCCTCCTGGGGAAGCAGCCGCCACCAAACCCATACCCAAGCGCCATTAAAGAGATACAGGCGGAGGAAAAGAAATATGTCCGCGATCGTTTCTTCAACCCCAGGATACGCGACATAGTGCGAAGGCTGAAGGATGAAAGGGCCGCTGAGTTTCAAGCGCGACAGGATGGAAGAAACATGGCTGGTAACAGTCAGCCGGGCGGTCCTGGGGGTCAGCGCTGGTAGATTTCATCCATGGGTGCATGATTTTAGGACTTCCTTTTGCTTATATAATTTAGTAAGCAGTCCTATGCATCCTATGTTTTGGAAAACTGAATAAATATGCTGAGGAAGCTATAGCATGTGTTTTGTACCAAAGAGAAAATACTGCGTTTTCAGTTGTCTTTTCTTTTTATTAAAGAAATACATCAATTTCCCCCCCTCTCAAGTGGGAAATTCTATGCGCGCACGCGCGCACGCACCTAATTGCTTTGCACGCATGGCATTATACACTCATCAAGAGTTTTAGTTTTTAACTTTACGCACCGCAACATCGTGCATGGTTTTTTTTAAAATGAGGGTGGAGAAGATGCCGAAGACGACTAGGAGTCTGTGGTGAGGACATCTTCAACCGTGTTTCATTCCATCATGTTGAAGCACGGTGGAGCTTCAACTCGGCTTATTTTGAAGCCAGATTTGAAGGGAATGAATAGTACCCCTTCATATTAGAATCTATTGCTAAATGATCAATTTGCCTCTCAATTAAATTAATCATGTTTACTTAAAACTATAATATGTTACAAACCATATCACTAAATTTAATAATTTAATAATTTTAGTAGTATAATCACGACAATATTGAATATTTTTCGAGCAAAGTTAAAAGAGTTATAACATATAATATTTTAACGAAAATTATTATATTTATAGAATAATAATAATTTTATATTATTCATAAATTTATCTAATAATTTAATATTGATTATTAGATTAATCCATGTCTAAAATACAAAATTTTCATTAAGTATTTCATTAAAGATAACTAAAATGAAAAAACGTAGGTTTTGAAGAGGGTGTGTTGGAGTTGCACATCATTCATAATGGAATCTTTAAAATATATTCCATTTTGAAGGGGATTTTTTTAAGGGTATGGTTGAAGATGCTCTAAGAGGGGGTCATGTCGATTTTGATTACACATGGTTATTTTTTTTGAAGCTAACGAAGAAGATGAGGGGATGCAGTGGCGGAGACGGTTGCTGTCTCTTTATCTTCTTTGTTGTGGACCACATCAGAGCTTTGAAGGAAGGAGAAAGGGTAGAGGAGGATGGGGACGAGAGGAGCTGACCGCAGCGACAGAAACGGAGACTGCAAAGGCAGGAAAGAGGATCATTTTGCTGTTTGTGTTCAATGTCTTTAATAAAGCTAGCGGACTGTGTCTGATTGGCATCACCGGGTTCGAACCCTGGTGAATGGGGTCATCGTGCGCTTGTCGCCAGCTTTCTGAAGGATTAAAAAAACAGAATAATTTTGAATGGCAAACTTGTAAATAAATGGACTTTGGACTTTTATTTATGTGGGACTGGTCGATCCACGGAATTAGCTCTTCATATAAAAATTACCTACGCATGAAAATGTTTATTGTTTAAATTATTAATTCATGCAAATTTGTGCTCTGCTAGATAAAATGGCTAAAATCGCAAGTGTCGATTTCGAAGTGTTGGATGCATCAGGGAGAAACTACCTGAGCTGGCAGCTCGATGTGAAGTTCCATCTGCGGGCTAAGTCCCTCATTTCTGCTGTGACTAAGAATGAAAATGTAAGCGATATAGAAAAGGCGCAAGTCATTATCTATATTCGCCGCTATGTGGACAAGACCCTAAAGGCTGAATACTTTACGGTCGAAGATCCATTTGAACTGTGGCCTGCCTTTGAGGATATGTATAAACATCAGAAAGATGTTATACTACCATGAGCATGATATGAGTGGGAGAACCTGAGACTGCAGGACTATAAGTCCATAGCTGAGTACAACTCAGCTCTTTTTAGCATCACCTCACGCCTGTAATTGTGTGGTGAAAAAGTCTCAGAAGATCGCATGATGGAAAAGACATACACGTCTTTCCATGAGAAAGATGCGATACTAATGCAGCAATACTATGAACGAAAGTTCACCAAGTATTCTAAGCTACTGTCACGTTTACTCATGGCTGAACAACACAGAGAGCTTCTCCTCGCTACTCACAACATGCGCCCCTCTGGCACTGCCCCCTCTCAGAAGCTCACAATGCCTCTTCTTTTTCAAAAAGAAAAGAGACAATAAACAAAAAAAGACCACAGAAAGGAGGTCAGAACAAAAGGGCTAGGGGCCAAGTCCAGCATCGGAGAAATGAAGGGAAGCGTAAGTTCACCTGGCGTAGAAATGACAACAAGAAGAATTATGCACCCCCCAAGAGGGATTGGGAAGACCAGTGCCATGGCTGTGACATGAAAGGCCACTGGTCCAGAGTGTGCAGAACTCTGCAGCATCTCCAGGATTTGTATAAAGAAAACAAGAAAAATAAAGCTGAAACAAACCTGGTGACCTCTGATGCTCCAGTCAAGTTTACAGCTGACGACTTCGAAAATGAAGACCTGCTTGATTAGCCTTCTATTTTTATCTTATCTACTTGTTTTAAAAACATTTCATGTTATGAGAGCTTTTTGAATTATATAATTTGATTTTGAATGAAAATGTTTCTCTGAAAATGTGCTTATATGATTCATCTTTTAATAGATGAACTGCTCTCATAACTGATTAGTAGATAATAAATAAACACAAATGACCCCCTCAAATCAAAGCCCAATATCATGGCCATATTGCAGGTTCTGGGAACGCAACACTGTTGCTCCCAAATGACACAAAAATAAAGGATGCACTAATCTCTCCGAATTCCAACCGAAACTTACTAAGTTTCAAGGACATCCATTTCAACGGATTCATTTGGAAACAACACATGTAAATGAAAAGAATTAATGTATGTAACGTCTCAAGAAAAAAGGAGTAAAATCCATACTTGAACGTTTTGAGAGCCTTTCAGGCCTCTACCATACAAAGATTCGGAGAGAGGAAGCGAATTTAACGGAGCACATGGAGTGTCCGACATCAGCCAAGTTTTACTTTGGCATGCTAGACTTGGCCACCCTGGATCAGTGATGATGCACCACATCTTATCCTATGGTTATGATTTGAAGAACCAGAAGATTCTTCAGAAGGGAGAATTCCCTCGCATCGCTTGCTAAAAGAAGACAAATTACAAGGCCATCTCTACTAAAAGTTGACAAAGAATCTCCACGCTTCCTCAAAAAGAATATAAGGAGATAATTGTGGACAAACCCACCCCCTAGTGGGCTATTTCAGTGCTTTGTGTACTGATAATTGCATCCTCAAAATATTCATATGTGTGTATACTATCGACCCGCAACCTAGCTTTTCCAAAGATATTGGCACAAATAATAATGTTGCGGGCACATTTTCCAGACAATCAAATAAAGAAAATAAGTCTGGTTAATGTTGGGGAATTTACCTCCTGGTCATTTCAAGAGTACTGACAAGCAACGAGAATAGAAAATAAACATACAGTGCCGCATGTTCATACCCAAAATGGGTCGGCAGAGTCTCTGATAAATAGACTCCAATGGATTGCACGTCCATTGTTAATGAAATCCCGATTGCCGATGGATGCATGGGGACATGCAAATTTTGCATGTTGCATCGTAAATAAAAATAAGACCCTCTGGAGGTCAGAGTCTCCAATGCAACTTGCATATGGAATGCCACCGAACATTTCTCACTTGAGAATCTTCGGTCGCGCAGTTTAAATCCCCATCGCACCACCACAGAGGACAAAAATGGGTCCTCAACGTCGCCTAGATATCTATGTAGTGTTTGACTCACCCTCAATTATAAGATACATAGAACCCCAAACGGGGGACACATTTAAGGCACATCTTGAAGACTGTGATTTCGATGAGACGAGTTTCCCCAAAATAGGCCCAGATACTAGAAAATCTGGCGCGAAGCAAATTATAATGTGGGATACAAAAAGTTTGACCCACTATGATTTGGTAACGAAACAATGTGAAGATGAGATCCTTAAGATCCTCCACATATAGAACAATGTTCACTAGTTACCGAACTCATTTACTGACAAGCAGAAGATTGTCAGATCACACATCACTGCTGCAAATACTCCAGCTAGGATTGACATCCCCGAGAATGGATCCAATCCACCAGCTGCAGAAGTGGCTATTCCTCAACAGAAAACAAATACTCCAGCTAGGATTGACATCCCTGAGAATTGATTCAATCCACCAACTGCAGAAGTGGCTATTCCTCAACAGAAAAGAGGCAGACCACTAGGCTCCAAGGACAGAAACTCCTAGAGACCTTAAGACAATACTATCACAGGACAATGAGCTCATGTCCACACCCTCATCCTTCCTGGAATCCACTGCAGAGGAAATGCCGGGAAAAACTGAAATTGAAAGTAAATGTTGTACGTACAGGGGAGGTGTTGGACAGAAAGAACATAATTGTCGACAATATATTTACGTATCATATTGACATATACATCGCAAAAGCGATGATGTTTATAAAATATCGTTCCATACTCCGTTGCTAAATTGCAAACGTAGAGATTGGCCAAATGTAGAACGAGGTAATAAAAGATGTGATGGACTCACTTATGAAACGTGAAATGTTCGAGCCTGAAGTCCAGACACCAAAAGGTGTCAAACCTGTTGGTAAAATAAAGTATTGCACACATAAGAAAAATAAATACAAAATCGTATGCTATAAGGTACAACCTATAGCTCAAGGTTTTTTTGGGCTGAAATTAGGGAATGAAAAAATTAAAATGAGCATGACTCATAAATGATGCATCAAACGCCCTAAGTTATCAAATGCGAATACCTTACGATCCGGCAAAGGAAAATTTGGATATGCTGTTATTGGATGTTGTGACGGCATACCTTTGTGGATATCTTAGTAAAGATAAATTCCACATTTCCTTAAATGCCTGAATAGACTTCGGGACGTCTATTCTATTGAAGAAAAACAATAAGAATAATAAATAATGTACAACCAAGAGAATCACTTGACAAAGCAATGATTCCTACTGATGGTTGTCTTTGCATCTGGGCAAAAGACAAGATTTGATATCATAGTTGTAAACAACTTAAATCTCATCGGATCTCCTGAAGAGAAAACCGAAATATCTATTCAAGAATGAAATGAAAGACCTAGACAAAAATTAATTAAGTCATGGCTCACAGATTTATTATCTTAATAAATCCTGTTATATACGTCCAGAAGTGCGTTGGAGAAATTAAAAGGACCATTGTCATCCTAAATACACCTATGATAGTACACTCTATAGATGTACAAAAAGACCCCTTCCGATCGCTGGAAAAGTGGAAGGATATAATTGGTCCTAAAGTCCCCTTATCTAAGTGCAATCAGGCACTCCTGGCTAACTGCACTCGTCAGGATATAGCAGTTGCAGTAAACTCATTAGTGAGAGATAGTTGGCACCTAAAAAGGGGCATTAGACCGGAGTTAAGCCTTATGCGCTTCCTCCAAGGGTCGAAAGATTTGGACTTACATTATAGAGTATCATCCTCCATGTTTATGCAAATGCAGGTTACATGTCCGATCCATATACTGAGAAATCACAACTGGGTACCCACAGTGGGATGGCCATCTACTACAGATCTGCAAAGCAAATTATGAAGACAACATCATCCTATCATTCCGAGATCCTCACCACACTAATGGTGTATTTGAGGGCGCCTGGTGGTACATCACATCCCAGTGACGACTGGGATAGAGGATGGTATTGTGGAGCTGACCACATAGTCTGAAGACCACATCAGAGGCAACGAAACTTAGCACACCTCTCCAGAGTTTTTGGATTCAGCAGCTGCTTAATAGTGGTGATATTTGTAATCTGTGTATAATTTCGGAATGTTGTAAATAGGAGCGATGATATACGCCTAAGAGATCTGAAAGCCTAAGGGTTTTACAGATCATTGGGAGTTGAGGGAATTTGTACTCTTTTCCCTTAGCTATGGGTTTTCCCACAGGGTTTTCCATAGCCAAAGGTTTTAACGAGACAAATCACATCAACTCTGGATTCTGAAGTATCCACCCCTTTGTGACGCTCAGAATCCCGAAGTGTTCATGAGCAGAGTCGCTTGTACAAATCAGGGGGAGTTAGAGAGCGTTTGTACTCTTTTTTCTTAACTATGATTTCTCCCACGTGGTTTTTCATAGCTAAAGGTTTTAACGAGGCAAACCTCACCAACTCAGGATCCTGAAGTATCCATCCCATGTGAGACTCCTACTACACTCAGAATCCTGAAGTATTCATGATCAGAGTCCACACATATGGCTGGATAAGAGAGAGTGTTGTGAAAGGATAATACCGAGTTGGTTAGTCAGTTGGGATCGCTTATCTTATAGATAAGACCGTATCTATTGTATCTTATCTATATACGCTCCTTTGTATGCTATAAATAAAGAGCTGGGGGTTCCTCCCAAATGATGATTCATAACACATTATGCTTTTTCTTTTTTTTGCTTTCTCTAAATTTTTTATTTAAGGTTCCATTTTTAATTTATTTTTTTAAAAAAACTCTCAAATTAGATTTTAATTTGATTTTGTATGAATCAAAGATCAATGTTTTATACGAAACAGGTGATGACTATTCCTGATATGGACGAAAAATTTGTGGTTCTAGAAATATCTCTTCATAAGACTCACGAATACATCAACCTATACTAATATCGTGATTTTGATATATATGCAAGTTTAAGAGCTTGATAATCAGTTTGTTTCATAGATGGACATAAATAAACGTTTGGTGTTACTTGCTCAAGTCCATATCATTATTTCTCTCTTTTTTCAATAAAGAGACTAAATTATCTTGCACAATTTCATCTAAACAAATTTTCTTAAATAGAACTCATGAAGTTTGATAACCAATTTGATACATAGTGGTTTGGATTCAAATAAGAATTTTTTTTTTGGGTACTTCAAATAAGAAATTTTCAAAATCGAGTGGAAGGATAAATATTGCAGAAAGGATGATCAAGACTAAGATGAATAAAATATGAATAAAATCTATCTGTTATTATTTGATATGGAAGTTAGTATTTATATTAGTTGAAATAGCTGCAATTAAAAGAGTATTTTCCGCAATGAATAGTATAAAAAATCGACTTAAAAATAGGAATGGCAATATTGCGGGGCGGGGCGGGTATTTAACTACCCAAGCTTGCCCCGCCTTGTCTGCGGGCCGGGGCGGGGCGGGTCTCGGGCCGGGTCGGGTCGGGTAAATTCTTACCAACACCGGGTCGGGCCGGGCCGGGTCGGTCGGGTCAGGTCATTACAGCCATCCATATGAATCCCAAATAAAAGTTTTATTTGGGATTGGGGAGAATTGTGATTTATTGGTAATTTGGAATTGGGAATTGGCCTAATTGGAAGAATATTGGAACATAGTATGAGTTATGTGATATGGACAGATCGCATGGTTCGCATCAAAATAGTAAGGGTTTTTTAAAACCTCTATAGTCTATCGGGGCGGGCCGGGTTGCATACAAAGCCCAAGCTTGCCCCGACCCGGCTGCGGGCCGGGGCGGGTCGGGTCAAAACCGTGGTGGGTCGGGTCGGGCGGGTCGGGTCGGGTCATTACTGCCATCCCTACTTAAAAACCACATTGTAGTGGATGAATGATCACTTGACCAAGTCCATTGAAAATATATATTTGATGTAATTGATAATGAATTAATCAACTAAGAGTTTTTGGAATATGAAAACAAGTTAGTAAGCAATTTATGTTTGTATTTTATATTAACGATGAATCTATGATTTTTACAATTTTGCTCTTCTTTTTTGTCAAAACAAAAATTTTCCCTCCCAACCATGTTTTGACCTAACTCTCAAGGTTTTCTAACTCCTTGAAGAAAAGTAAGTAGAAGTGGGCAAAAAAACCCGGTTTTGGTTTCAAACCCGGTTCCGAATTGTCCAAATATCCGAAATCAAATTCGGGTTTAAAAATATCTACCAATCATGGATAGGAATCGGAACCAAAATTGAACCTTAAAATCCATGTCCGATACGATTCCAATAATTTTTATTTTTTAAATAATTTTTTTGGATGTCCATATTAGAAATTTAAAAGTAATGAAGATTTTCAACCGGTCCTAAAATCGGATTCGAAATTGGTCCGATTTTGAAATTGAAATCGGATCAAATATCACATCCCAATTAAATTCGGAATCAGATCTGATTAAAAGATTCGGAATCAAAACCGGACTTTTTTCCCCGTTCAAACTAAAACAGGATTCAGTTAAAAAATTCAAATTTAACCCATGCCCACCCCTAATTGTAAGTGTGTTTTATATAATAATAATACCTCAAACTAGAGGTAGGATCTTATGATCCCCAAATATAAACCCAAAATAAACCCCCCCCCCCCCCCCCCCCCCGGTGGCCCTCCATCATGCGGATTAGCGGTCCGGATCGCCCCCTCCAACTCATGCGCGAGAAATTGAATTTCTCTAGCGAGAAATTCAATTTCTCGCTCAAAAAGTTTCAGGTATTAATTAATTAATCAGCTCAGTTTACCCACCATTCTCCCCACTTTAAAAATGATTTCCGGCCAAACGAGTGGACATCTTAACATAAAAATTAGTTTTTCCGTCCCCCCTCGTCCTCCCGATCAGAATGCACAATGTGAAGCCTTGGTTTCAGTCCGCCCAGGCTGGGTTTCAGTGAGGTTTCGATAACTGAAACCCAAGGTTTCAGTGCCTGCGCAGACTGAAACCGCATTAAAACCGAGGCTTCACACTGCGCGTTCTGATCGGGAGGACGAGAATGGACAGAAAAACTAATTTTTATGTTAAGCTGTCCACTCGTTTGGCCGGAAATCATTTTTGAAGTGGAGAGAATGGTGGGTAAACTAAGCGGATTAATTAATTAACATCTGAAACTTTTTAAGCGAATTTCTCGCGAGAGAAATTCAATTTCTCGCGATTTCTCTCTATCATCTCCCTCAACCATTGGGTGATCCGTGCCGTTGATCTACGTTGATCGTGCGGCCAAGGAATGGGATTATATTTGGGGGTTATATTAGGGGGTCATTTTGATCCTTCCTCATAAACCTACTAGTCATAACCCGTGTCCGGAGGGCACGGAGGCAGTCGTCGTCCGGGCGCAAATGCGGAGAGAAGCGGTCGTCAAAGTGCAAAAAGCATGGGTGTGAGAGAGAGAAGAGGGTCGGTGAAAAAAAAGAGGGAAAACAGGGACTAAAACGCAAACCAAATTGCCAAAAACCCATTCCAAACCCAAGTCCAAAACCCCACCCAACCCTCACGTGGCGTCCCAGTCAGCCACAAAAAATATGACTGGGACAAAACTGCCACGTAGGACAAACTTCATGAATTGTATTAGAGATGATTTTCATAATTGTACTCGTATTTCTTTTAACACAATTTTCCCTGATTATGTTTTTGCCCCCACTGCTACAGGGTTCTTTTGGGACTTCGCCAGAGAGAATAATGAAGACATCTTTTGTTCTGGCTCACCAGCACGGATGAAATCCTTGGGTTTCCATTGTACGACGGGACTTAAATTGATGAACCATCCAAGAATTATAATTAAAGGAAATGCAACGTTCAAGGTAATTGGGAGAACCTAACACACATTGAATCCAAAATTTGATCCTCCTGTTATCAACGGGATTGATTCAGAAAACCCCACGTAAACAAGGGAAGAATGTCCTCTGTTTTAGTTGCGCAAGGTTTTAATTCAAGGAAGCAATGGTCATCCGGTCAGATCCCATCCCATCCCCAAAGTGTACTAAAAAGATCCACAAGAAAGCAGTCCAGCTTTTTACATGAAACAACTTGAGAATAATCGCCTCTACAAACTGCAGCCTCGTACAATGTGAGCTTCTTCAATGATTAAACCCGGATTTATAAAGGGACTTATCCCAGATATATATATATATAAACGAGCCTTTTTAATGGCTCTACCAAGGCAGTCCCGGGTCACGTTACAAGGAGAAATGTTCTGCAAACGACACAGAAAGAAAAGACCATTTTAGTACAATTTCGCAAACAGACGGGCAATTCAAGGATCCGTGTTCTTGAGAAATAACACGTACATCCACAAGCCAACTACACTAGCAATATTGAATCCTCCGTATGCTTTTTTTAAAAAGGGAGAAGACTCGTTCTAATCTCAAGATGACTGAGCAATTTTGGTGAAGTTCCATGGAATGCAAAAGTTGGCAGGCGCTTTACAACCGAACAGCCTTCCTAATACTTGCGAGCAAGCCTAATCCATCAGTAACATAACAGGAGTGACTCAAAACCATCCCTAAGCATCATGCTCCTAATAACCAGAGTCTCTTGTCACCTGCTTATTGCCCACCATAATGGAAACATCTTACAGACAACGGAATGCATAGACAGATGACAATAAATAGACATCCCTCAGTAAAACCTCAAATAATAACGGCTCAGCAGAGATTTAGCAATCAGATCATGAATGTTAGGTATTAAGTATTCGATTATAATTGACACAAGGTATTATAAATCAGAATACAACACTAAATTGAGCCCACGCAATTCTATCAATATCAACTTTAAACCCACGTTCAAGGCCAGGCTACAGACTATAATGAAAAGAAAGGAAAAAAAAGGACAACGAAAGAAAGACTGAGAAATGGGCCACAAATAATTTCCAAGTTGTATTTAAGTTTCTAAATGAATCAACTTTCAGACGTCACTTAAATGCTCTCGTGCACCCAAAAATACATAGCATTATAGCCAAAAGTTTGCACAATAGTAAACGGGTCTCTGTTCACCCACCATGTTCCCCTGCTAACTCTCAGTTTGTATCATGAAATGAGCCACGAGGGAGGGTCGTATATGGATGGAAGTAACTTGTAAGTGGTCTCAAGTTCAGAAACAATAACTGTAAGATAGAATATAAATTTTAAAAAGTAGAAAATCAAGAATCTTCAAAGAAAAACCATCTCACTGCAGCCAATCAACACCAGGAATCAACAAGATTTTGCACGTATTTGACACAAGAAATAATGGGTCTTGAGTTGTCAACAACAGGGGTTTGCATGATTTAGTTTAATGAAATATATTAACACCATGAATCAACAAGATTTTGCATGTTTAAACAATCAACATCAGGAATCAACACCATGTTGCACATAAACAAATAATGGGTCTGAGCTATCATCTCGTTCAAACTAGATGAGCCTGTGAGAGGGAGAGAAGTGAGGCCCACACATTATTTCCTCTCACAAACTCATTTTGGCTGAAGGAGCTGTCAACTTTATATCCAGCATCCCCATATATTAATACAATAATATTTAAGGGATACCATAGAGAGTAGCAATGACCAGAAATGGTGGACTTCTGCTGATGATGCTCTATATAATATGCGAAGAGTTTGCTTTATGAGAAACAAAGAAAGTATGTAGAATGTTGTAGCTGACAAGTAGAAAAGGGCTCTGATGTGAATTCATGGTTATGACCACAACTACTAACAGCCAAACCAACATGGCATTCGTCTGGCACAACAATCATCAAATCCATGACTACATATTTCATAAGGTCTCACTTTTATACCATTTTGAAACAAATGAACAATGTGAAATGAAACCAAGCAATACTGTGATACTACACGAGGTCTCGGTTTTATAGCATCAGGGAACAAATGAGAACTATAAAAAAAAGAAAGTGAATAAACGTGCAAGGATCTGACAGAATCAAGGACATAGAAAGTACATCCACGTGTCTCATGAATATCTAGAAGTTAGAACTGGCATTTAGACTAAGAAGAAAGTCAAAAGGAGACTAACAAGAGTATATGGTAGTTTCCAATTCATACAGACTTTGATGGTCAAGATAGGAATTAACAAAAGTTGCATGAAAGAAGGATGGTAACTCAAGATCATAGCCTTAAGAAGCATGAACACAAACAAGGTACATAGAAATGACATGAAAACGTGAATACATGAATATCTCTCGCGGGTATCTTATAAATAATTAAGAGAGTGCATACCTACATACATACAAAGACATGTCAATGTATATATTTCTAATGACAGTAAATTCCACAAACACCACCATGTACTATTTATTGGTTATTGCAATACTACTCAGTTGGTTCTGATGATTAAGCAAACAATTAGTGTTACTACTTATGTTTGAGATGATTTGTGACTGTAGGTCTTAAAGTCAACAATGGTCAACTCAAGCTTGGATTTAATGAAGAGATGAAACCAAAGCTTGATGAGAAGTCAATGGACTTGGAATTCATATCCAAGATCAATATCCCAAGCCAAAGACTCATGAGAAAGTGTAAGACTTCAAGACAAGGAGCTCAAAGCCTAAGGAAATGCATCAAGATCACTAGATTGAGTGAATGATTTATCTTATTTTAATTCTTGTTTTGGAATGTTAAAGTCAATAGTTGAAGCTTGCACACACACTACAAACAATGTTATAAACCTTTAAAAATGTTTTAAAAAGATTAGAGATATTTATGGAACTATTTTTCTTTATTTTTTGCATCAATCAGAAAAATATTTGACTATTTTAAGGTAGAAGCTGACTATTTTCTGAAGGAAAATAAGTCTATGTTGTTGATGATAGTCTACCGTAGCTCTGCTCAAAGTCGACCGCAGCTTTGTAGACAATCGACTACAGTCAACACGAAAGTCAACTACTGTTAGGGAAAAACACATCCCGGACTTTTACATAAAGCTGTCGATTTTTCTGTTGTAATGGCCTTTTGGTCCGTAATTTTCAACGAAATTTTCAGGGCTATTTAAGGGGATTAGAGAGGTGTATTGATTGTATATGGAAACCGTAGCAAGAGAGGCTGGGTGTATATTATAGAAGCCCTCATTTGAGGCAAATTACTCTTTTTGGAGAGAGTTGGTTAGTGGAAAATCCCAAGGAGGTTGGAGAATGGAATAGACCAGGGCGGGTGAACCAGGATAAAATCCTCATGGTTGTATTGTGATTTTTTCTCTATCTCTTGCATATTTGTGTTTTTTAAATTCCGATGCATAATTCTTACTCTCATTCTTGCAAGTATTTCCTAGTGGATTGATTAAGTACTTAAGGAGTAACTTCTTTAAGAGACTTAAGATAAATTTAGAGTGATTAGTTTTAATTGAGCATTATTTTTAAGAAATACTAATCACTACCCTCTAGTATTTAGCTTGCTATCTTCAGGATCCCCAACACGTAGTTATTAGAGCGTAGGTTGAAAAGATAGCATCATGGCACATGGCCAAAGCTTCATCTCGCCATCCATTTTCGATGGAACAAATTTTTCTATTTGGAGAAGAAAAATGAAGTGCATTTGGAAGCCAAGAAGTTTAAGTATGGAATATTTCTCCAAGACACATATGTGGTTCCAACCACTTTAAAAGCATCATTGACCAAGGAGCAAAAGGAGACATACTCGATGAACATCAAGGTAATACGTATTATTTACTCTTGTTTAACTAACAATATTTTTAGTGAGTCAGGAGTAAGCACAACCCAAGAAATTTTGAAAATATTGGAAAACAAATATGGAGAACAACTCATGGAGAGACCACCAACAAAAAGATGTGAAGAAGAGAGCTTCACAAACGAAATATGCTTGAAGGCTCATCAAGATGAGAACAATGAGGTATATAATTCGGACTCGGATAATGAAGAATTTAATTTAGAAGATGCTAATGAGAAATTGTATCATGAATGTGAGAAGTTGAATAAGAAAAAAAGTTAGATAAAAGTTTTAAAATGATGAATAAGGATCATAATAAACTTTAATGATAAATTAGATAAAATGTTAGATAAAAGTTTTATTACATGATTTTGATATGTTGAAGAATGATAGTAGCAGTAGCACTTCATCTCATGCTTTTGCTAGTTTGAAGCTTAAATTTGATGTTTTGTTGTGTGATCACAATTCTTTGAAAAATGAGCATGCCATGAATGTTTCATGCTTTAATGATAAATTAGAAATGATTGCTAGTGATGTGTGCACAAGTAAGCTTAATCATGAAGAATTGGTTCTCAAGCTTAGTAAGTTTAAGAAGAGTCCAAATGCTAAAGCAACTCCCTCACACAAGCATGTCCACACTACACAACACAATGTTAGGAATGTTAGACCCCCTCACATGCATGTAAACCATGCTAGGAAACATCATGCTTTTATATATGGTAGATATGCTAAATCCCAAGTTCACAATGCACAAAATGTTTCACAAGCATAATTGGATCACAATGTTTATCATGCTCCATACAAACATCCTATGCACCATAATTGGAAGCATGTTAGAAATTATGGTGATGTGATTTGGGTGCCCAAGCACTTGAGCTTGGATGATAGATATGCATACATCCATAATCTAGTTAGAAATAATCTTAATGGATTTTCATATATGCATAGGAAAGCAAATCCATATTAGATTGGTGTTCCTAATGGATAGATTTATTTGAACACATGTTTTTAGGATATCTTTGTGCGTATATGCTCATATTGATGATACCCTCGCGTAGAATGATAAAATATGTGTTAGAATATCTTTTGAATCTCATTCGATTATAATCGAATGTTTGCATATGCTATTTAAATCATTTTTATCATTCTGCTGTAGAATAGTCGACTACCACGTGGAAATAGTCGACTACAATGTTCAAAAGTGCATAATCTGTCAACTTTTATGAATGTGAGTCGACTATCACCACTATGTGAGTCGACTACTTCTGTGATTTTCTGAAAATCATTTTATTCTTGTATGCATGATCACTTCATGATTATTGTTGAATTCATTATGATCAATTGTCACTGTTTACATATTAATTTCTTTCGATGTTCGCATGGAGATTAAATAGAATTAATTATTGAATAATATTAGTGAGAACCTAGTCATGATTAGATTCATGCTTTTGGATATTCTTGCTTCATTATGATTATTCTATCGATACCCATGGATTAAATAAAAGATTATAGTTTATCTCATAATTTTATAGTCTTTGATAAGTTTAAATTGATTAGAATTCATGTATGTATCATGTATCATAGAATAGTCGACTACCAGTGATATAGAGGTCAATTACCATTGTTTCATTCTGAAAAATTTATCTATTCTGCACATGTTCATGCATTGATTTTTTAGTGAGTCTCTTCTCTAGTGAAGAACTCGTTGGACTAATTATGTGGACCCAACTTAATTGTGTACCAAAATACTTACGGATTTTCATTTCAGGTTGTTTGGGTATTGAATAACGGATGCTCCAAGCACATAACCGGAAACCCAAGATTATTAAGCACGCTTCAAATGAGAAATGTGGGAACCGTGATATTTGGAGACAATAAAAAGGGAAGATTGTTGGCATCGGAATGTCGGTGATAAATCTAAACTCCAAATAGAAGATGTTAATTTAGTTTATGGTTTAAAGCACAATTTGCTAAGTAATAGTCAATTGTGTGATATGAATTATAGAGTAGTTTTCAATATTGATGCTTGCTTGATATATGATAATTCCATGCAACATGTATTGATTAGGGGTAAACATAGAGATGACATCTATACTTTATGCTTATGCGATTATAATTTAAAAGTATGTTTACTTGCATCTTCATGTGACCCACTTCTATGGCATAGAAGATTTGGGCATGTGAACATTAAGAATATGAATAAGATACGTAAGAAGGATTTGGTACATGTATTAATTAAAATACATTTTCAATTAGAAAAGATTTGTGAATCTTGTCAACATGGCAAGTTGCATAAGAGCACTTTTAAGAGCATATGAGCACTTAACTCTAGAAGACCATTAAACACCTTCATATGGATTTAATTGGTCCTTCGAGAATTTCCTAGCTTAAGGGTAGCAAATATGCCTTTGTTATAGTTGATGACTATTCACGTTTTATGTGGGTTTTGTTTTTGGAAAACAAAAATGATGCATTTAATGATTTCAAAATATTTTTCAAACATGTTCAAAGATCATTTTCAACAAATATTGTTTCTATACATTCCGATCACGGATGTGAATTTGAAAATGAGCACTTTCAAAAAAATTGTGAAAACCATGGAGTTACACACATTTGCTTTCCCTAGAGCTCCTCAGCAAAATAGTGTAGTGGAAAGTAAAAATAAAACACTCTAAGAGTGTGCACATACAATGTTGCATGAGAGCAACCTTCCAAAATATTTTTAGACGGAAATAATCTCCACCGCATGCTAAGTACAAAATAGAGTTTTAATTAGAACACCATTTCAAAGACTCTTTATGAATTATTGTACCAAAAAGTTCCGGTAGTATCTTACTTTTGTGTCTTTGGTTGTAAATGTTAAATCCTTAATATCAAAAATAATCTTGATAAATTTGACTCCAAAGCGGATGAAGGCATTTTTATCGGATATTCTTTGCATAGTAGCATATATGGTCTATAACAAAAGAACTCTTAATGCGGATAAAACCCAACATGTCACTTTTGATGAATCTTTTAGTAGCTCTTCTCATATTATTCATGATGATGATACTGTTGTTGCACCACCTATTGATGATCGCCCTTCTAGTTTACTACCTAGAGCTTTTTAAGAAGCTACACACCACCCACATATACAAGTAATTGATAATATTAGTGATGGTGTTAGAACTAGATCACAAATAGAACAAATGATTAATGTTGCTAGTGTTTCTAACATTGAGCTAAAGAAGTAGCTGAGGCTTTTGCAGATATCCCTTGGATAGAAGCAATGCAAAAGGAGTTATTGCAATTTGAAAGGAACCAAGTATGAGAGCTAGTTCCTAGGCCCAAGGACCACTTCGTCATTGGAACCAATTGGGTATTCCGGAACAAAATGGACGAGGATGGCAATGTGGTAAGAAACAAGGCAAGGCTTGTAGCCCAATGATATTGCTAATAAAAAGGTAGACTTCGATGAAACTTTTGCACCCGTAGCTAGACTTGAATCAATTAGGATGTTACTTGTATTTGCATGCCATATGAATTTTAAATTATTCCAAATGGATGTGAAGAGTGCTTTCTTTAATGGATATAATAAGGAAGAAGTTTATGTTGAACAACCACCGGGTTTGTTCATTAAAAACATGATAACTATGTATATAAACGTAAAAAGGCTTTGTATGGACTGAAACAAGCTCCAAAAGCTTGGTATGAAAAATTAAAAAAATTCTTAATCGATTCGGGTTATAATGTTGGTAGGTTAGTACCACTTTGTTTATAGATGATGTTATTTTAATTCAAACATATGTAGATATTATTTTTGGTTCTACTAACGAAGCTTTATGCCAAGAATTTGCAACCGTTTGAGATGAGCCACATGGGAGAGCTCACTTTCTTTTTAGGTTTGCAAATACAGAAATCATAGGAGGAAACATTCCTCCATTGAACCAAATATGCCAAGGACTGCTCAAAAGGTTTGGAATAGAGAATGCTTCGAGGAAGGACATGCCAATGGCAACTTTCATCTCTTTGAATAAAGATGAAAATGGTAAGAAAGTTGATCAAAGGACATCGAGGTATGATTGGGTATTTACTTAGACCTGACATTATGTTTAGTGTATGCCTTTGTGCTAGATTCCAAACAGACCCTACGAAATCACATCTTAATGCAATAAAACACATTTTTAGATATTTTAAGATCATTTCAGATTTTGGATTATTTTATCCAAAAACTAGC
Source organism: Scilla litardierei (assembly GCA_030789695.1). Lineage (NCBI taxonomy): Eukaryota > Viridiplantae > Streptophyta > Magnoliopsida > Asparagales > Asparagaceae > Scilla > Scilla litardierei. The sequence goes on along the minus strand of CM061133.1, from coordinate 266,949,714 downwards.
ACATTAGATTTAATTTCTTATAGTGATTCTGATAATTCTGGTTGCAAAACCACTATAAAAACCACAAGTGAAACATGTCACTTTCTTGGACATTCCCTTATTTCGTGGTTTAGCTAAAAGCAAAATTTTGTCACTTTCTACTACCAAAGCAGAATACATTGATGTCGGGCTTTCTTGTGATATAAGTTCTTTAGATGAAACAAACCCTAGCTGACTATGGTGTTAAGTATCCTATTAATGTAATTTATTGTGATAATAAGAGTACAATTAATCTTACTAAAAATTCTGTTTTGCACCCTAAGACTAAGCACATTGATATTAGGCCTAGGTTCATTGCTGATCATTGCACAAAGAAAGATACTGAGCTTAAATATATTTCTACCGATCACCAAGTAGCTAACATTCTCACTAAGAATATCAAGCGTGATTCTTCATTAAGATGAGAAGAGACCATGGTATCATTAGTGAGAAGGATCTTAGTTGATTTTATTTATTCATTGCATATCACTTTTCACAAATTATATTAATCATATCTTTTTAGATTGGTTATTGCTAACCCTCTTTATAAGCTTTTTGATCATATCAAAAGGAGAATGAATATAAGTGTGATATTGACATTTATCTTATATATGTCATTCCATGTCAAAAGGAAAAATGACGTAAAATAAGGTATGATTTATTTTCTTTAAGTGTATAACACATTGTTGCAAACGCACATTATGGCACTTTGATTAAAATTATGATATATATGCTTTGTAGTTACTTCTTTGTAACTAGCACTAATGCAGGTGGAGTAACTTCTCCAGAGCAATCATGCATTTGTGTAAGGGGTAAGTGTAACTTTTGTAATTTCATATTTTTTATCAAATTGTTTGTCATCATCAAAACGGAAGAGATTGTTGGTTATTGCAAAACTCCTAAGTTAGTTTTGATGATTACACAAATAATTAGTATTACCAATTATGTTTTGAGATGATTTGTGAGTGTATGTCTTAAAATCAACAATGGTTAACTTAAGCTTGGACTTAACGAAGAGATAAAACCAAAGCTTGATGAGGAGTCAATGGACTTGGAGTTCATGTTCAAAATCAATATCCCAAGTCAAAGACTCATGAGAAAGTGTAAGACTTCAAGACCAGGAGCTCAAAGCCTAAGGAATGACTTATCTTATTTTAATTCTTGTCTTAAAATAATAAAGCCAATAGTTGAAGCTTGCACACACTACAAACAATGTTTTAAACCTTTAAAAAAATTTGAAAATGTTCTTAAAAGATTAGAGATATGTTTGGAAGGATTTTTCTTTATTTTTTGCATGTATCAGAAAAATAGTCGACTACTTTATGGTAGGAGCCGAAAATTTTCTGAAAGGAAAACAAACTTCCGTTTGTTGCTGATGAGGGTCGACCACAACTCTGCTTAAAGTCGACCGCAACTTTGTGGGGAGTCGGTTACTGTCAACATGGAAGTCAATAACAAACTACAGTTGGGGAATAACACAGCCCTGGCTTTTACGGAAAACTGTCAATTTTTCTGTTGTAAAGGCCTTTTAGTCCGTGATTTTTAACAGAATTTTCAGGGCTATTTATGGGGACTTGGCTGAGAATTTTTGGCACTAATATTGCATATTATTCTTAGTTTTATAAGATTTAAAATCTTGCTCAGGCTCTCAAAAATTTCCAAAGCCCTAAATTTTATTTTTGATTTCAAAGCTTTTAAGCACTTTGGGCTTTTGATTAAGAATCTCCTCAAGCTACATCTTGAATTTCTAAGATTCTAATCAAGTTTTCTTTAATCTCCTTAAAGTTTTAATCTTCATTTCATTTGAGATCAAAAGTATTCCATAGCCATTGTCACTTCACACAAAAGCTTCATCCATTGGCTATAGGAAAGTGTAAGAGCAAATTCATCTTCAATAAAGGTTTGTAATACCACAAGTGTGGTGGTAAGTTATTGTTCTTGTGTTGAATGGGTTGTTTGAGTTGTAAAAGCCTTAAGGAAGGTCCTCTTAGGGAGACATATTCGTTGTATTTCGAAAACCTAGCAAGAGAGGCGATGTGTATGTTGTAAAAGCCCTCATTTGAGGCAAATTACTCTCTTAAGAGAGGGTTGGTGGAAAATCCCAAGAAGATTGGGAAATGGAAAAACCCAGGGTGGGTGAACCTGGATAAAATCCTCTTGTGTTTGTGTTGTGATTTTGTCTCTATCTCTTACTTGCATATTTGTGTTGTTTAAATTCCACTACATAATTCTTACCCTTATTCTTGCAAGTATTTCGTAGTGGGTTGATTAAATACTAAAGGGGTAACTTTTTTAAGAGACTTAGACTAAATTTAGATGGATTAATTTTAATTGAGCATTGTTTTTAAGAAAAATTAATCACACATCCCCCTCTAGTGTTTAGCTCACTATCTTCAGGATCCCCAACACTATTTACATTGTGTCACTAATAACCTCAAAACTATGTTACTAGCAAAAACAACGTCTGAGTTAATCGGGGAGTTAACATGACAGTTAAAACTATATGTTCCCATTGTTCCCTCTTCATCAACAGTTGAAAACTATATTTTTCTTCCCATTTTCCTTTGTCCCCCCCCCCCCCACCCAAACCAAAACCACACAAGCACACGCGTGCACGAGTACACATGCGCAGACACACACGAAGAGCTCGCACTCATGCTAGAATTCTCCTTATCAAATGCCTAGCTGCTAACACAAACCACCGATAGTGTCGTGTTCCTATAGCTCCTCTTACAACTCTATGGAACACCAAAACTCACGGCATCCTTGATAATCGCATGCTCTGCCAAATCCACTACTGCATCGCCGAAGAGCGGCCCTTTTACACTCATGTCTATTCTTGGCTCATCCAAGCTCACTTCAAGAACCTCCTTTTGAAATCCATTGCCCTTCCCGAGCTCTCTCTTAACAATGTGACATGCAGATTGAAGTTCTCATTGCATTTGATATTCGGCTCTCTCTTAACAATGTGAGATGGGATGATGCGGCTCTTGGATCTCATGCCTGAAATTGTTGAGCCCGGATTTTGGTAAAGTTGCCTCCTTTTGGCAATGAAAGCAATATGTTCAGATCAAAATGTCACCTTGGCTTCAAGAACACAAACAAAAATTTATTTTGATTTCTTGTTGAGTAATATAAAACAGAAGCATTAAAGTCCACAAATTTCTACAATTCCCCAATTTTATTTTAAACATCATTAATTTTTTTCAAATTCAAATCTTTCGATTGGTCTTTTGGTTTCAACAGGGTTATCACCTTCAATCATGTATACATACCGTATGTAGTTAGACTTCAATTGCACAAATCATCCACCTTGCAGCAAGCAGCGGTGGCGGCAGCAAACAAAGCAGCATAAAAAACTGTTGCAGTTTCTGCTGCTGTGGCAACTTGCTGGGAAGCAACGCCGGGGGCGCTCGGGATGGATGAGAGAGTACCAACAGCAAGGGAGAGGAGAAGGAAGAACAAAGAAGAAGAAAAGGGAAATGCGAAGAAAAAAATAGTTTTTAATGGTTGTTAACTCCCTCTTAACGCGGTGGTATTTGTGCTACTAACATAGTTTAGGATTATTAGTGGCACAATGTCAATAGTCAACAGTCCAGGCGTCCTTGTGCAAATCACCCTTTCAACATATATAATGACACAATGATAACAACCTACCATACATTTTTTTTGGTAAAAGACTACCGTACACTTTTGTGACTTTGCAAACAGAATGCTCCTTGGCCCTTCAGCTTCCTCTAGAAGAGCTCAATGTATCACTTTTTATATCTAACCGTATCATACTTTTATACCTTTTCCGGTAAAGTATTATATTTGATATATGAATAAAAATCGTACAGCATCACAAACATGTAACATGGGAAAAAAAGTGCATGAGAAATGTAGGATGTGTCAAAGATACATCCGAGAAGTTCTTTTTTTTGGGTGGGGGTGGGGGGTTGTGTGTGTGTGCGCATGCGCGTGTGCGCGTAATTGAGGACACACTTGAGAAGTGTTGCAAGAGTTTCCAAGAAGGGTCACTAATGACATATCTTCACGTGACGCCATATCTTGATGTGTATGATACAAATATGGCTTTATGACAGAAGTTGTCCCTCCTGCATAGATCATAATTTAAAAAAGAACCAAGTGTGATGTATCACATGATTAGGAAAACAATTAGGCTTTTGAAAGGAATAATGATGATGGTGTGGAAGAATACAACCCAGGATTAGAAACCATGCAAGAACAATGTATGTTATGAGTACAGAGAAACTATACACGAACTTTAATGGAATGCTCTTCAGACACTCCAAAAAGTAAACAAGAAGTACAAGCCTAGAAACAATCAATTTCCAAATACACACAATTATTAATGTATGCTATTTCTAAATAGATTATCGAACTGCTTGCAACCATGTTTTCAAATCCTAGACCAATTTCGCTACTGTTAAATGCTCAAAGATCGTCCACAAAGCCACAAGGCGCACAGAGATAAAACCCCAGAAATAGAAATCTTCATACCGACTTGGAAATACTTTTGAGGACCAAATTCCCAACAACTTATGAAATGCCTTACAAGGATCCACATATAGCCCAAAAGTCTTACTGATGACAGATTAAATGTTGGCCAAATATCATAGATCTACTTATATAATGCAAGCTCTTTGCCCCTCATGGACCCAGATCTGGTGGTCTGAGCTTCCTCAATCGCATCTTAGCCATCCATTTAAAGACATCCAAACCTGGATTTGCTGTATTAATTGGTGTCCATCTATTATCATTTGGAGTTTATCAAACAGTAAACACTCCCATGTGCCTATATCTTATATTTCCAAGAGATTCACACAGGTTTTATGAGTTTCCTGGGCCCAGCACCTCTTCGCCTCCCAAAGAAATTCATGCTCAAATGTGATTTGCAATCCCAGTTAGATCAATGATAGTTTCCAAATACATGAATGAACAGGGCAATCGAAGTACCATGTAATACAACCACAAACAATGTATGCTCACAACTCATATTTGCACAAGAGAATTCCCTGACTCAGGCACCTAGGACACGTGTTACCTATTTCATGGAAAGCTGTAAGGAGATGTCCATCTACTGAATATGCCTTGCATCTGGGTAATGTGTATGAAAAATTATTAAAAAGTTGATGTATGGCCCAAGGGTGAGTGTAAGTAGTACATTGTCCGACAAATGAAAACGGTGTTGACATCCATACTGCAAAAACACAACACTAATAGGATCGTCTAAAGGGAAATAGGCTAAATTCCACTAAAATGCCTTGACTTTTTTTATCTCAAAACCACATCCTGAACTTACAAAAGAGTAAACAAAAAATTACTCTGAACTTTGCCACACAACTATCCTCTGTTAGTTGACTGTTAAACAATCATCATGCACTAATCACATGTTTAATATTGACAAAACTGCTTTTTAAAAATATAAAATTGGCTAAATTTCACTAAACGACCCTAAATTTTCATACCATTCTCAAAAAAACTTCCCTAAACCTTTTAAATTATAAAAAATTATCTCAAACTATCAGTTTCTCAGCTAAGCCCCTAACATTAAATGAATTTGTTGCTCTCTCATATATTGTAGATACCGTTTTAGACTGGACCCGGCTAGCGAGAGGACCCAGCCGAGGTCGTCAGAGGGGAACCGTCGTGAACTACCCTTGCCCTCGGGACCTCCTGACTCTAGAGGTCACCCCGACCTAGCTCTACAGGGACGTCCTCCTCGAGGATTGCTCCCTCAGCTCTTCCAGAACCTCCTCGCTATCTGATGTCGGCCGCTCTAGCAACGAGCTTCTTCCAAGACAACCTCACTGCCGGGGGTCAACACATTTCAACAAAGACGATCTCACTGTCTGAGGTCAGCATCCTCACCCCCACGGCTCAAGCACTCGTCCGCCTGGGGAGATCAATCCATGCAATCACAACGGCGTGATCTCAGGCGGGTGTGACGTCTCTCTCCAAGCCATTACCAGTGGGCCTGCTCCACGTATGTAGCGGGCAGTTTTGTCAAGGGAAACGCACGATCGGTCCCATCAGACGACGCGTGGCCAGCTTTATCAGAAGCGATGTGCGGCCGCTATGTCAGACGATGCACAGTCAGCTTTGTCGGGGGGTGGTTGCGCTAGGTACTTCACATCCCGACAAATCCTCTAACGAGTTTGTTACAAAGGGACGTGGATGGTCTACTGACGTGGCAAAACTACCCTTGATCCTATAAATAGGATAAAAATTCACTCTATCGGGTATGCTCAATCTCTCTAACCCAAACCATATCATTGCCCTCTCTACTTCCCATTAAAACCCCTGGTGACAGCTACATATAGCCGACGCTCACTCCTTCCTTTGCTTGACATTAATTTAAGCATCGAAGGTGAATCGGTGGGGCAACCACCCTTTCGGTTCCTCTGACATGTTTTCTATCTGTTTCAGGCGGGGCATTAAAGAATCTTTTCTTTCAGCCCGGCAAAACCATCCTGTTTGGGCTCCTCTATTGCATGAATACTCATCCCAGTGGTCATATCTTGATCTAGCGAGATTCTAGGCATCACCAGTTGACGCAAGGAGGGCCTTATGACAACTCTCGTCGCATAGGCTCTCATTCCAACCACCTCTCCGGCATTCCCATCATCGGCTTAACTTCGACGCTTTCACCATCACCTTTTTCCCGTCCTCCCCAGCATCATTGTGAATGGCAGGAAGGCCGCGACAGGCGAACCCAGCGGATCGACTGAAGTCCACACCACGGAGGATGGCTCATCTGTCGGTGGCCCACCTCTGCAGATCTCCACCGCTCTTGCAGTGACTCCTCCTGCTCCTACGACGATCGACTACCAAGCTCTTGCAGCGTGGCTTCGCGAGATGCACGAAGCTCGGGAGCATGCGGACATGACTAATGAGCTCTTTCAGGAGATGGTCCTAGACATGCTACGAACAAGATCAAATGCCCATGCGATTTCCAACCATGGCACGCCCCCAACAAGGAGCACGTAGAAGAGGTAGATGGTAGGGAGATGCAGGTCTCCAACAGTACCCAAGGGTCAAGGAGCGAAGACGGGGCACCCCGCAATGACAAGGGAAAGACATCGTCAGCCGATGCACCAAAAGCATGTCACCCATGGAAGGCGCCAATCCCCTGTGATCAACAACGATCAACATCAGCCGAAGAGGGGCAACAAGGCTAACCTCACAAAGCCAGTCGCGGCAAACGGGCCACTCGTGCTCTCTCGACGACAGACCAGATCGTCTACCTACAGCGGTAGATCGATCGGCTTCACCCGAGAGACACTGATCCTCTCAAAGACGTGAGTTTTCTCTCCGATTCACCCTTCACCTCCACCATCCTCAACACCTCGTATCCCCGAAAGTGCGTCCCACCTTCCGCAGATGATGTCTCAAGATATACTAGTTTTTGCGACCCAGTAGAACATAAGGAGACTGATAGAACCGGAAGCAAATCTGAACTTTATTGATAAAAATAGGAATAAAAGATAACTTTGGCTACAATTATAAGGGGCAATCACCATCCCAAGACACCAGTATAGAGGACGTCCGCACCGTCCCTAGGAATCTCACACAATAATCAATAATCAGTGTGATTAAAGCCGGCTAGCACTCCTCCCTCTAATACAATTTCAGAAATTAGCCAATTACTCAAATGCCGCTAATAATATAAAACACTCAAAATGAGCCCCCCTATTGAGTCGGCCGGATCTAACATTACTCCGCCCACGAAAATCAATCGTGTCCTCAAGGTGGTGCAAGAAGTCCAACGCGGTCCTACCCCAAGTGGTCGTCGTCATCCACTCCGGGCTCTTCATCCTCCAGGACATCCTCCTCGTCATCCCCAGCTATCAGCACTTGCAGTTTGCGTGCCCTACAATAGTGCACTGGGGTGAACCTCTTATCGCATCTGAAACACGGCCCTTTCTGTCTCTTCTTCCCCATCTCAACGTCTGTCATCCTTCTGAATTGACCCACTGCTGGCAGTGCATTGCTCTTCTCCTCAATCTTCTACTCACTCGCCTGATCTGTCCCCGTCCCCTGTCGCTGCTGGAGCTCCACGCTGAACATGCCCGCCCCAACCGCTCCTCTCCTCCGACTGGTGGTCATCTACCATCTGTGCCATCTCCATGACCTTCACCAGCCCTTGGGGCTTGTATGGTCGAATCCCGGAGCGAATAATGGGCTTTAGGCCCTTCATGAATGTGGGCACCAGTGACTCGTCGGTGACCCCGCGCACTCGCCCTGACAGTGTCTCAAACTTCTCGATGTACTCCCTCACGGGCCCGTCCTGTCGAAGTGCAAACAACTGCTCGCGGAGGTTCCCCATGTGAGGATCCCGAAACCTCTTCAAGATGCGGACCTTAATCTCCTCCCAAATGCAAAATGGGTGTCCGCTGCTCACTCAACTGATACCATCCTAAGGCTCTCCCCTCCATACATATAGCCGATGTCTAACTTCTGTGCCTCCGTCATGCGAGACACGGTAAAGAACCTCTCTGCCCTATAAATCCACGCATGCGGATCCTCTCCCTCGAACACGGGCATCTTCAACATCTGAACTCTGCCATCAACCCCAAAATGCCCCTGGTCGACCCTAATGTCTGCGTATCTGTGCTGATGATAGCGTTGTCGCCTCTCCTGATGTGTCTCATGTCCTCCCTGTGGCCCCCTCCCACAGTCTCCATGGCTCCCTCGTGGACCCCTCGTCCCCGTAGCCTCCCAAGTCCCCACCACCGCCATAGGCACCTCCCCTCCATCTACATAGTAGTCGCCCCCCTCCTTCATCGCCATGATAAAACTCATCTCCTTGTACCTGCCTCGGATAGCCGTTAAGCGGCTGATAGTGCTCCTCATAACCGGAACGCGTCACGGGAGGCCGAAAAACAGCAGAACGAGGCTCGCCGTGGTTGGAATACCCACTGGCGACTGCCGGAGGCTGCCGCAGGCTGCCGAGCCCAGGTGGCCCCTGTCGGGGCTGCCGAAGGGCCGACAGCCTCTCCAAGGTGTCCGACCGGGTCGGCCGACCCTGCCGGGGCTATCGGAGGGCCGACAGCCTCTCCAAGGTGTTTGACAGGGTCGGCCGACCCTGCCGAAGGCCGACAGGGCTCGACCGCCCCTGCCGATGCCCCTCTTAGGCGAGGCGGCTGCCCCGCCCAAATCTGGGGCCGGCCACCCCCAAGGTTGGCCTTGCGGGTTCCGCCGGCTTCCTTCGCCCCTCCGTTGATCTCCGACAAAATTCTTGTTCTTTCATGGCTCCTCTTCGTCTTTGAAGTAATCGTCGGCGTCGGAAAGCAAGCCTTCATCAACATTCTCCATCTTTTCCTTCACCTTATCCAAAGGTGGCACCTTTTTCGAAGATCTAGGGTGCGCGCCGTCCAAAGGTGTCACCTTTATTGAAGAACTAGGGTGCGCGTCGTCTTTCGCCATCTTTCCTGTGAGGATCGAGTTGGAAGATGATTTTGCGAGGGCCTCGTCTTGTTTGTCTTGCCTTGCGTTCAACCTCTCGTTGGAAGCATCAATCTGATCAACGGAAGCCGTCAATTTTGAAATTGCTTCTCTGTTCTCCGTTAGGGTTTTCTTCACCCCCTCAATCTCCGCGTTGAGTTTCTCTTCAACCGCATCAATTTGATCTTTATCCCTCGTCGACGCCGCCATGGATCGATGCTTTGATACCAAATTGATAGAACCGAAAGCAAATCTGAACTTTATTGATAAAAATAGAAATAAAAAAGAACTTTGGCTACAATTATAAGGGTCAACCACCCTCACAAGACGCCGGTATAGAGAACGTCCGCACTCTCCCTAGGAATTTCTCACACAATAATCAATAATCAAGCGTGATTAGGGCCGGCTAGCACCCCTCCCTCTATACAATTTCAGAAATTAACCAATTATCCAAATACCCCTAATAAAATAAAACACTCAAAATGAGCCCCCGTATTAGGCCGGCCGGATCTAACAGAGACCTTCACCGAGTACATGAGGGTGAGAGGTCACTCCACGGCTCTCATGTGTAGGATCTTTCCGAGCTGCCTAGCTGGAGTAGCCCGGCAATGGTTTAGAACTCTTTCAAGGATGTCGGTCAACTTTTTCGTCGACCTCCGAAAGAAGTTCCAGTGTTATAAAAGGCGGTTTCATTACGCGTGCGGTCTAGGAGCGTATAGCGCATAAGCAGATTATGCGACCGATTATGCAGTTTATGCGAAAAAGAATATTTTAGTAAACAAATAAGCAATAATTTTATGTGTGTGTGTAAATTAAAAAAATCTTAAAAGATAGGAACACGAATCATAACGACTTTTAAAAATATGTATTAATTCATACTAAAACATCTGCAACAGTAGGACGATTAATGCATAAAATAACTAACGTCTAACGTCTAAAGCAATTTACACACAAAACGTAAATATTTAGTTTTGCGTCCAAATCAAAAGCATGTCAAACACAAGGAATTTGAAATTAAAAACTGATTTTTATGCTTAACAGGTCGGGTTTCTTAATGGGTTGGGGTTTTTTAGTTGTCGATTATGCGCCCGCATATTCGCATATGCGGGCACATAACATTTAATCGGCCAATTAAGCGGCTGACCGCATAATTCGGTCACATATCTAATTATTTATGCGGCCAAAGGCCACCTCCTTACATGCGGACGCATATAACTTGTTTTAGAACACTAAGAAGTTCCTCTCTCAATTTGATGTCTAGAAACTGACGAAGAAATATCTTGAATCCATATGTTCTATCAAGCAAGGACCCGTAGAATCCAATTGAGCTTTCATGACTCGGTTAACTCGAGCTCACATGGCAATTGATGTTTGCCCCGACAACCTCGTCGGAATGGCCCTTCAAGCAGTCTTTCGGGACAGGTTTGACTTGAAATTTGAAATCTGCAAATCTTTCACTCGCCTCGTGGGCCGAATCAATGAATACATAGCCACAAAAGAGGCATGCAGGAGAGTGACAGCTGACCACGGGTCCTCTCGCAAGAGAAGAGACCCTGACCATAGTCCTAGTAAGCGCCTCAGACCTGAGAAGCGCTTTGACCACGTTGAGTGTCCTCGAAAAAATGACAGGAGGCCTAGGTCCCTCTGGGCAGAAGTATATACCTCTTTCGGCCACGCCGTCAAAGATCTTGGCCAAGGCAACAAAAAATTTCAATCACCAATGCCCTTTGTCAGAACACCCCAACACAGACAGGTCTAAGTACTGTGATTTTCACCAGGGGTATGACCATGACAATAACGCGTGCAAGATCCTCAAAGATCACATCGAATGCCTCATCCAGAGAGGAAAACTCTAGGAGTTCAAAGCCTCGGAGCGTGGCTGATCTGAAACATCCCAAAGCAAGGGAAAAGGCGTCATCATCCCATCCGACATGATTGACCTTATCTTCGCTCATATCACTACGGTCGGCTGCAACGTGGCTCTAATGTCTAACCAGCCGTAGAAAAGCCGCACCAGTCAGGTATGCTCATCTATGACTGACCTCGACTCCACCATCTCTGAGAGGGCCACGAAGCAGCTCATGCTGACCGAGGAGCACATGCTTTTCACAGAGGAGGAAGCGAGAAGAGTCCACCAACCCAACAATTATGTCATTGTGGTTAACCTCCTCTGATCACCAACTACACAGTCCAACGTGTCCTGATCGACAATAGGAGCTCTGTCGATATCCCTTACCAGACACATTCCAGAAGCTTGGGATACTTGGCAATGTCATGCAGCCTGTCTACACCAATCTTTTTGGTTTCACCGAGGCTCAGATGGTCTCAGAGGGGATGGTCCCCCTTCAGTTAAAGTTCGGCATGATGCCCTGCCACCAGGAGCGCAACGTCAACTTCCTTATGGTCAACTGCCCTGGCACTTTCAATGCTATCATAAGGCAGCCGATCCTCAATGCGATGAGAGCAGTGACGTCCACCTATCATATACTGGTCAAGTTTCCCACGGCGCATGGGGTTGAAGTGCTCAAGGGGTTCAGTCAGTGCCAGGGAGTGCATGCTCCTGTCATACAAGGTGGCTGCCTCTCTCCCGATACAAATCTCCAACAAGTGGTGGCACCACTGATCATGTGCCCGTGCCAACCTCAATGAGACACATCGTTTAGAAATGTAAGCATCTTTAATTCAATGAAAGAATCTCTTTTTCCAAAATTCACAAGATCACGTATTATTTATGTCTATCCCCAAGCTCAGGCTGGAGCCGACGTGCTATCGAGGCCTATGATTCCAACGCAGACCTCTGGCATTCGACCCAGATCATGCCACGTTCAAACTAAGCACTCAATTCAAGCTGAGGCCCCGACCTCTGACATCCGACAAAGGTCATGCCACGTCCAAAATAAACCCTCAGTCAAGTATGAGGCCCCGACCTCTGGCACCCGACCCCGGTCGTGCCACATCCAAATTGAGCCATCAGTCCAGGCTGAGGCCCCAGACCACCGACGTCAGATTCCGGTCGCATCGCAACTAAGCCCCCAACCCAAGCTGACACCCCCACTAGTCTGACATCAGAAACTCCTCAGGACGAGCGGCTCTCAACGCAAGTCATGCTGCATCCAGCGGACTCGTTGATCCGACCTCAGAGCTCTGAGCAGAATTTACATGCATCTAAGTCCAGTGTGTCATCCTCTCCCTCACTCAAAAGACCAAGGAGCCAACACATACTCAGCAGCGCACACTTACGGATCGTGACTTCAGTATTAGTCTCTTGAGTTTGAGTTTAAGGTCATCAAGCACAACAGAAACAAAAGATAGAAAGGAAGAATAATGAGACGGATGGAAAAAGATGAGTGAGGAGTACCAAGTTTGCAAGAAAGTATTTTTCAAAAGTTGCCTTCTCATTTTCAATGGTGATTCCTATTACATAAAGAATCATCGGTTAGTGCTGCATACGAACACAAGGTAACAACGCAAAGTTCAAAAACGAAGGTCCTCCTTTTCATTCATCAATGAAACAATTACAAAAATTCCATCCTGCGATGTACAGGTTCAGAACGCAAAAGAAAAAACAAAATTACACAACCAGCCCCGGGCCGGACCCATCCTCACCGGGAACTGCTCCACCATCAGAAACTTCAGCCAATGTCCCAACATCAGCAACAAGAGCAACGTCCTCCCCCTCCTCCAAAAAGGAGAGCAGACTATCGTACTCTGGATACAATCTCAAGAAAGTGAAGTATTCTTCACGTATTTTATCTCGGCTTCAAAGGTCAAGTCAACCAAAGCCTTGGCCTTCTCCAGATCAGCACGATGGGTCTTGCCGCCTGATCAGCTTGCTCCTCCGGTTAACGCCCCCGAGCCCTCTCCTCCTCCAGTTCCTCAAAGATCACGTCAACCAAAGCCTTGGCCTTCCTCAGATCAGCACGATGGGTCTTGGCTGCCTGATCAGCTTACTCCTCCGCTTAACGTCACCGAGCCCTCTCATCCAGTTCCACACCCTGCAGGCGGACTATATCTTGAAAGAAGTCGACATCATCCTCCAACGACTTCACCTGATCTCTACGGAGGTTGAGGCTGTGGTAATAGCTACACAGCTCCGTCTACCTATGGTTGATATGCTGGAACGCTAGAGAAACCCCCTCGAGCTCTAACTCGAGGGACATGCACCCCTCCTTGTCAGCGTCAACATGTAGTTAAGCGCTCCAAGGCCTAGGAGCTCAGCATCGACCTCAGCATGTGGCATCAGGCCCCCACCAGGCTGGAAGGCGGGCACATGTCCCGCCTCGAAGGGTGGTGGACCTGATGCCATCCTGATCCTCTTCGACAATGGATTGTCAGTCGTACCAGCGTTTGCCTTGTCCTTCATCTTCCGAAGGCGCTTGGTCAAGGTGTGACGATGAAGTCTGACCTCTTCAGCCAAGTCATAGTAGACAATCGGGGAAAGCTGGTTGACCTCAATGCTAGGCTGGTGAGTAATGGACAGTGCAACCCAAACTCCATTATGGCGGGGCCGTCGCATCTATACCGCAGCCACAAATCCACCCAGCCTCTTAAGGCCGGAACCTGCCGCACGTCCCATAGGGGGCGACAAGTTCTCCGATGGAGACGATGAATGCCCAGACATTTCTTTCTCTGAGGAAAAGCTGCAATGACGCATGGGCAAAGAAGATAAGCGCAAGTGCAAAAGCTGTTGCATTCCTTCACCTTTTAACCTACTCCAGTCTGGGGTTGGCGGGAATCAATCTCAACCATCCAATCGAGACATACTACGGATCCGACCCCAGTCATTGGATCTGTGCGACCAATCAACTTCCACACGCTTTTCCTCCAACAGACTCATGTCACGTTAGAATCCCCTCCAAAAACAGGTTGTCTCATCGAGTCCTACATTAAATACAAGTCGCATCAATTCTGCCTCAACAGTTTCCAAGACGAGACACAGTGCCGACTATCTCTTCAACTTCTGAAGGATGACAGTCACGTTAGTAGGCACGATGGAATCTCTTTTTCCAAGATGTCAGTCATTACCTTAAGCTCCTTCCCAAGCCAAGAAAGACAATCCAATCAAGCAAGGCCGGCAAATGTCTCGGGACTTCTCAGCTTGGCTGCAGCAGCCCTCCCCGTCCGACATGAGTAACAATTCAGTTTCGTCTCCTCACATCTACACTCCCGACCTCATAGTTGCAGCTCGGGTCCGTAGTGGCTAAATAAGAAGAGGAAAGGCCATTATAGTACCGTGTTTAGACTGGGTCCCTACCAGCAAGGGGACACGGTCAAGTTTGTCAGAGGAGACCCGTTGCGTGATACCCTTAGCCTTGGGGACCTCCTGACTCTAGAGGTCGGCCCGACCCGGCCTCAGCATGGCTCTACAAGGACGTCCTCCCAGAGGACCGCTCCCTCAGCTCTCCCAGGATGACATCGGTACCCGAGGTCAGCCCTTCCAACAAGCTTCTACCAAGACAACCACGTTGTCCAGGGTCAGCATATTTCAATAAAGACGACCTCGGTACATGAAATCGGCATCCTTACCACACAACCTGAGCACTCGCCCGCCTGGCGAGATTAACCCATGTGATCATAACGACATGATCTCATACGGATGGGACGCCTCTCTCTCCAAGCCGTTACCAGTGGGCCCGTCCCACGTACGTAACAGTTGGCTTTGTTAGGGAAACACATAATCTATCCCATCAAATGGCATGTGGCCAGGTTTATCAGAAGCGACATGCAGCCTCTATGTCAGGCGACGCACAGCCAGCTCTGTCGAGGGAGTGGTTGCACCACGTACTCCACGTCCCGACAAATCCTCTGACGGGTTTGTTATAAAGTGGCATTGAGGATCTGCTGATGTGGCGAAACCGTCCTCCCCGACCCGATAAATAAGGCATGAATTCCCTCTATCAGGTATGCTCAATCTTCCTAACTTAACCACTAGCATTTCCATCTCTACTTCCCATCTAAAAATCATAGCAACGGCTACATCTAGATGACGCTCTCTCCTTCCTCCGCGTGACACTAACTTAAGTATCAAAGACGAATCGAAAGGCCACCGCCCCTCCGGTTCCTCTGACGCATTTTTTATCTATTTCTAACGGTGTTGAAGGATCTTTTCTCTCAGCCCGATGAAACCATCCTATTCAGGCTCCCTTGCTGCGTGAATACTCATCCCATCGGTCAGATCTTGACCCAGTGAGATTCTAGGCATCAACATATATATTAGGTTGGCATTATGCCCCCATTAAAATAATGATTTAAAAACAAAAAATTAAAATTTAAAAAATTCGAAAGAGTGGTATGACATACGGTCCACAAAAATTCAAAAAAAAAATTGAAAATCCAAAACCATAAAAGACATGTGGGCCTTAAAACAAAAAAATCTTAACCCTAGAAAACATGTGAATTAAAAATTAAAAATAATAATGAAAACAAACATCGTTATCTTCCCCTCACCTTGTTCCTTTTAAACTGTGTTTTCTCTCCTCTCCTCCCACCCCCAAACCCTATTTTCCTCCTCCAACTTTCTTCCATCTCTTACTTTTCTATTTCTGGATCACCACTTCTCTTTTTCTTCCTAACCCAAACCTTTTCATCTTCCCCACTTCCTCAATTTCAGTCGGCCCTTTGCCGCCCCGCCCCGTCGCCCCCAACCGCGGTGTCCTCCTAGCCCTACTATTGCATCCTGGCCCCAACCACTAAACATGTCACCAACAATGAAGTTGCTAGCCATATGGATGAAAATAATAATAAAGGAAAAAAGAAAAAAAAACTCATGCAAATCATGCGTTTAGTTGAAATGTTATATATTTCCACAGCGTGATTTTGTCAATATTAAACATGTGATTATCACATGATGAAACTAATATAAAAGTTGTGAAAAGGGACATGATATTTTTTGAAACTACCAGGATTCAAAGTTTTTGTCGAATCGTATAAAAGTTTCAGGATAGTTGAGTAAATTTTAACCCGAAAGATTTATAAATCAGCTCATGATATGAGCATGTGAGAAAGTTATTTTACAAATACCATTAGAATGCCTAACTGAGAATATAGATAGTTTGAGATAGTTTTCAGGTAGCCTTTTGAGGTAATTTTTGAGAATTGTACGAAAGTTCAAGATAATTTAGTGAAATTTAGCTAAAGAAATCTATCATATAAAAGAGGACGTTGCCCACGGGTTTGTCCCATGTGGCAACGTCCTCTCATCCGTGGGGATTAATTGAATTTTTTTTTTTCATCCCCCACTTTATCAAAGAGGACGTTGCCCACGGGTTTGTCCCATGTGGCAACGTCCTCTCATCCGTGGGGATTAATTGAATTTTTTTTTCATCCCCCACTTTTGAATTAATTGCAAAAAACCCCCCATTCATCCCAGATTCCCACTTACTGTTTTGCGTTTTAGTTCTTTTTACATTTGCATTTGCGTACTTGCTCCCCTTTTACACCCGTTGCCGCCGACACATAAACCCACGGTTTTCACACCTTCCCGGTTTCGCGCATGCGCCGCGCCCGTGTTCGTTGCTGGTTGTTTTTGCTCCGTGCACCAGTTGCACGGGCAATTTCTAGTAAAATGATATATGCAAGGGTCTAGCTAAAGAAATAAAATGATATATGCAAGGGTCAATCCTGATAGTCTAAATCACAAATCCTGAAGTCATACACTTTACGTTAGTGGGGACCAATTATTTTTAAGGCATACACTCAGGAAGCACCAAAAGGCAAAGGCCTATCCTAAGCAAGTTCCGAAATCCAGTAGTTATTTTGACATATCCAAGATGTGGTGGCCCTCTTTTTGTTTAATGAATCTAGCAACAGTCTTTATCAAGCATGAAAATTTCCAACTCCATTTTTATGGTCAAAACATATCAATACTTCTTTACTGGGTTTATGTTTATAGTCAATAGGGATCTTCTTTCTAGCAAAATCATATAATATTTAAAATGAAGTTTGGCTTCCTAGATGAAGAGCTATCACCACAAGAGGTCTACTGAAATATGTGTAGCACCAAAATCACTTGAATTACTTGAGGTAGAAACACCCATCAACTGCAATTTTCTTAGAACAGATAACGAAGTTGCATAATATTTATGTTATGCATTCAGACTAAATGAAGCTCCAAACAAATTTCTACATAAGAAATAATATCAAGAAGGAGATATAGTATCTACTGATTTCCAAAATAAACTGTGAAGCTTACAACATTAATTCCTGATGTGGGTCAGCATATGTCAAGTTCCCAAACAAATTAACTTAGGATCAACAGTAAAAATCGTTGCTTACTATATCCGATGTCTCATATTTTACCTTCATTTTTCTATATTAGAGTCTGAGGTTGACTATAGTTGTGACTGCACTTGGTTTTGCTACATGTAGATCTAATACAATCAAAATTATTAGGAACTGATGAATGAAAAATCAAAATACCTGATAATTCCTCCCTACTTCCCTTATGATAAATTCTGATTTTTACCTACATTTCTCTTTTTTCTCCTCTATGCTGATTACATGTTCCCTTCGTCAATGTGAACATTAACAGCTTAAGAAAAGGTGGCCTAGCATGGTGATGCCATCCCGTTCTGAATATGATGTGTCTGCCTCGAGATTAATGGTACTCAAACCCGGTAATGCATCGGAAAGGGTAAAGCATCTGTAAGTCATCTGACTGGTTGCCTAATGCAGGGTTTCTCACCTCAATTTACTGTCTCAGCCTCTCAGGATTTCCCATTATAGTTTTATACTTTAACTACTCCAGATTGTGCTCGCATTCTGCATGAAGGACACTTAATGATACTTGAAAAAGGTGTTTAACAATGCAAATGAAATGAAAAGAAACAAACCATGCCCTTTTCCAACTATTGGGGTCATCCTCACAAATTCTTATATGTCACTGGGGTAACATCTGATATCTTAGCTTACTGAAATCCCTTAACTTGTGATTCATGCTATGTCAAGCATATTCCCAAAATGTGAACCAAGCACATCTCATACCAGGGCCTCTCGTTTTCTCATTGCATAATCTTGATTATTTCTTTCCAACAACTTGTTCAATTTGTGCAACTACTAAACTTCAACCAGCATCCTCTCCCAATATTTTGTAACATTACCATTTTCTTATCACTTTGAGCGACTCTTAAACTTCTACCAACATACTCACCCTATGTTTTGGAATATTATCAGTCCTCCATATACATCCACTTTGAGTGACCTTCTTTAATGGATCCAAGATGTAAATTATATGGCATTGCAATATTTCTCTAGTATAGTAGAATTGGTTACAAGGCATGTGTTAGACCATGTAAGCCAATTGACGCAGCAAGATTTCATGCAGTTTAATAGAATTTCTTAATGCTTACAACATATTTAGGTCATGGAATACAATGGGAGCACCTCTCAATGCCATCCAGCAAGCTCTAAGTGTAATGGATATATCATAAATCCCATCCACATATCCACATCTTCCATTGAATGGTGAGATTGACCAAGGCTAATAATGGTTTAGCATGTTGGCATCTTTTTTAAAGAAATTCCATATTCCATATCACTATACTATATTTTTTTGAATCTAAACATACCGAAGCTTTTTCCAGACCTCAATTCAGTGTCTCAAAGTTCATCAGATATTTACTCTCTTATCTCATCAAATTTAATCCTATTTGCATATATGAATAATAAACAAACATCAGTATAGCTTTATCGAAGACATTTGGGTGTTGAAGAGTCTTCAACCTCAATCATTTAAATGTCCAAGTGACGCATAAAAATCTGAAATTTTAGTGCATGGTACTTTAACAAGTATGATTACATTATATCACCTATATTACTAATGACACTTTCCAATGCGCAATCATCTGTTTTCATTGTCCTAGGGTAAGATCCAACAGATTCTCCTATGCAAAGATATGTTTCTTAATCCAACTTTCAGCATTTCCCTATAAGTTTCATCACGTGATTCAACGTTCAGTTTCAACAGTCGAATGTGATGATTATCTCACGGAGTTGCAATAGTGCTAATATATGCAATATGGTTGGTGGGTCACTTACAAGCCAAAAGGGCTTCTTTCACGGAGTACAATTTACAATTCCCAAGAGATCCCCATACAAGAAGCAAAAAAGGGAACATGTCCATCCAAATATAAAATATTAATGATATCTGGGAACAATTGTTGATGGCATCATATAATTATGGATACGTCGCAATAAACTCCCATCCTAAGCTTGTTCTACCCGTTGGAACCTTCTGAACATCATAATTCAACATTCTATGATATCTATAAGTTATCAACAATATAGTGTTGCAACCTATTACCATTAAAGAATCAAATTTAATTACCTTGCAATGTAAAGATCTAGAATTGCCGCTATACCACTTAATAACAATCAATATAACACCGTGCCAAAAGTCTAATCAAATTATGCAACCATTTATATCTCTTGTTTCACACAATAAAAGTTGATAAATATATATACTTCAAACACCCCAATCTAAGAAAACCAAACCAAAACCGGAATGAAGGGAACAAATTGTACAAGAATTTCGAAGCTGAGCCCACAACTGACCTACGGAGCAGCATATTGTGGCGGGGCCATGGAGGCCATGTTTGCGACCTGCACCTGCACCTGTGCGGCCCTCACCTTGGCTGCCAGCGCCCGATGAAAGAACTGCTCCCTCGACAACGCCCTCACACTCTTCAAGTACATATCAAACTGTATGGCCCCCTCCTGCACTGCCTTATCGAGCGAGTACACAGTGTCCTCAACCGCGAGGTCCGCGGCAGTGCACTCCATCATCTGCCTTGAATACGAATCCGCTGGCTCGAACACATCATCAACATCCACATCCCTCCTCCTCTTCCCCTCGTTCTCCCTCACCCATGCCTCCAGCACATCGCTGTTCATCAGCACCAACTGCAGCTGCTGCTCGAGCGCCTCCTTCTCATCGGTCATCTCTCTCACCCCTCTCATGATCTCCTCTGCCCGCTGTCTCAGCGCAGTCTGCGTGGCGAACATCCCCTCCATCTCCGCCTCCTGCCCCTTCCTCATCGCCGCCATGTCCCCATGCACGGACTCCAAGATCTTGCTGATCGCGTTCCGTCGGAAAACCTCCGCAGGATCCTCTGCCGGCCTCTGCAGATGCTGCGGCGTAGGTGCCGGCTGCGGGACCCTCCCCCCATACGGTGGCGAGTAGATCCTGGACGAAGACGGCGACGGAGACAAACTAGGGCTGGGGCTAGGGTTACTAGGGTTAGGGTTTTGTTGCCGGGTGTAGAGCGGGGGATCCTGGCCGAAAAGATGAGAGAGGGATCGGACGAGATCTACGAGGTTGGAGGAAGGGAAGACCCAAGATCGGAGGTAGGGGGCACGGACGGCGCCGTCGCGATCGACGTAGGGGTGGTTGGGCTTGACGACCATGTTGGGGGTGGGGGTCAAGAAGACGGCGGGTGGGTGGCGCGGGTAGGTCTCGAGGAGCCAGATGGAGGCGGGAATGTTGTAGAGGACGCCGGCGTAAAGGATGGGGATGGTGCCGTCGGCCTGGAGGAGGTTGACGGTGCGGCCGTCGTTGTGGGTGAAGGAGGAGGACTTGGGGTGGAGGGAAGGGAATGCGTCGGCGAGGGCGACGAGGTGCTGGCGGATGAGCCACTTGGTGTCCTCGGAGTAGGGGAGGGCGGATGGACCCCGCTGGGAGAGGGCTGTGGATAGGAACTGCTGTGCGTATTGGGCGCCGGGGTTCGTCGGATGCGGAGGAGGAGGAGCCATCGATTTTTTTTTAAACGAAAACTTGGTTTGGGGATTTTTGGGGGATTTGTCCGAGAGGAGGTTTTCTAGTTGGACACTATTCTTTTTTCTTCTGTCCGAAGTTTTTATTGACTTTTGGGGGCCATGGCGTGAATGGGATTGGGGAAGCGATGAGAAATTTGGATTGAAATTAGAGAGAAAACTTGGTTAAAAGCTGGCGGCTTAAGAAAATTTAGGTGCTATGTATCTTATGAGAATTTCAATCTCGTTCATTAGTTACAAAAAAGAAAATTTTGAAAACGTTAATTTTTTACCACTTGGATCGATTATCAAACGGTGGATTTATGTAAATTTTAATATGTCGATCATATCTATGATGTGTAAAACATATTCAAAAAAAATTTGAAAATTAGATTTCTTGATAGTATATATTATATGTGGTGCTTGTATAGATACCGTTGAAGTTGAAGTTATAAACAAATTTTCGAAAAACCAAAAATTAAACATAATTACAAAATTCATCCAAATTTAATAATATTTATCAAAATCGACCAACTTTTGACAAGTCAATGCTCCAGTGAAAATTCTATGCTGATATGACAAACACAAAAATGAGCGGGGGTATCAATCACAGCCATTTCGAATTAGCTGGAGTTCCTACCTGCGACCTTTTGGAATGCGGCTTGGATGCTTTAATGAGGAACCACACATTTGCAATGTGCATACCGAATACTCTGGTATTTCATAAATTTCATAGACTGTTGGATAATGAGAATAATGAGTAACCATGGCACAAACCCATGGTTCTCTATTTTTTAAATCAATAGAAGCCCAAAGGTTATAAGATAACCAAATGTCCCTATTAGTAGGGATAATGGGGAGTAATGGGGGATAAAGATGAGAGGAGGCCAAAGACCTCCTTCATTCATAACACTCCCACTTATCCACTCAATACTTTGGTCTTAGTGTAAATGCTAAGGGGATGGATACTTCTGGATCCGGAGTAATCGTGTTTGCCTCGTTAAAACCTTAGCTACGAAAAACCCAGTGGGAAAACCCAACAGCTTAATGAAAAAGAGTGCAACCCGCTGGTTACTCCCCCTGATCCATACAAGTCTTATGCTTGTAGGTCTTTCAGTTTTCATTAGAGGTGGACACTTCAGGGTCCAGAGTTAAATGAGGTTGCCTCATTAAAACCTTTGGCTATGGAATACCCAATGGAAAAACCCATAGCTAAGGGGAAAAAAGTACAACTCTACTATCAACTCCCCTTGATCTGTACAAGCTTCAGGCTTGCAGATCTCCTATATTCATTTCCTATTCGTCTATACATCCATCATGTTCTGAATACAATCATCACTCATCTATAAAATTTTCACTCATATCTAGCTGCTACTGAAAAACAGTTGCGCTCAGGAGTGATACACTCTACGAAGTTTGGTAGATGGCTCCACGTATGTATTCCTTCACTCAGTCTTCACTGTGTCTGCAAGGTACTGCTGGACCTGGATGAGCGTATTCTAGATATGCTTTTTGGATGATGAGCTTCTCAGAGGATGTAGACTTTTGGAGAATGATGCGTAGATCTTTAGGAGTTGGCCAACCATTTGTGCTTAGTCATCGCGATGGTCTGTAAACCTGCATATGCGATATTTATTCCTTGGATGATGATCCTTGACCCTTAGAAGTTGCGCAGAAGCGGATTATCCTTGGTCCAGTGGTGCTCTCCAGGGCATCATTGTATCTGGCTAACAGCTTTACTACAGACATTCTATTATAGACACGTGTAGTTGGCCAGACAAAGGAGTGTAACTAGTACACTAGAGCTAGGTTCTTCAGGACCTAAGATGTCATCCCCCTCTTCCAGCGACCGGAAGGCATCATAAATATGCATCCATTTTTGATAGATTGCAAATGGACATCTTTCTTCATAAACTCCTGGTGTATGAGAAATATGATAGGTATAAAAGGATTCCACCACGAAAGTGTTTAATCTGTAGGCCGAGACAATACCTTGTGTTGCCTAGGTATTTCATCTCGAATGTATGCTTAAGGCTATCAGATATATCAATGGTCTCTGTAAGAGATCCTATTAGATTTAAGTCGTCCACATGGACGGCGACTAATACAAATCATGTCCATGTCCTTTGATAAAGATACATGGGAGATTTCATTATTTTTGGGAATCCTTGTTCAGCAAGGAATTCGCTAAATCTGTTATACCACATTTTTCGTGATTGCGTAAGATCATATAATAATCTTTGAAGACTTTACAGAGGAGACGTTCATACGTCTCTATTTCATCTCTGGGGGTAGAGTATACCCTTCTTAAAGTTTCATATAGATCTCTATATCTATATAGCCGTATAAATATGCAGTCGCAACGTGCATGAGCTGCATTTCTTAGCTTTTCCAGAGATGTTTAGGCTTAGTATGAAAATAGGAAAATGATCACATTTCCTTCATTTTTTATTCTTATGAAAACCCAACTTATATTCCACAGGTTTTACACATTCAAGTGTTGGGACTACTGGTCCAAATACTTTGCTTTTCAAGAGTGAGTTCAGATCTACTCTTATTGTCTTGTCCCACTTTGGCTAATCTATGCGTTTATGCTATAGAAAAATGGGTTGAACGTCATCGTCGTATTCAGCGACGTGAACGGCAATAGCGAAAGCAAAATCGTCGTCGTCGACTGTGCTATATTTGTCCAGTACCTCTCCAGTACGTACGTAATATAATGATGTTTCACATATTGTTTTCTCTGCAGGGGAAATCAGGAGGGGAGAGGTTGCTGGTCTGAGCTCAGCATCATGTGGAGGGATCATGTTAATATCTCCAGGAATCTTCCTCTTTCGAGGAGCTTTATCTTTTGAACCTGGCGGGCGTCCTCTTTTTAATTCGAGGTATAGCCAATTCTGTCGCCGGTGGATTGCATCCATGTATGGGGATGCCAATCCTAGCTAGTGTGTTGGCAGCAGGGACGTGTGAACGAACAATCTTATGGTTGTCTGTGAATTTATCTGCCAATTTATGTACTTTAGTCTGAATGTAAAGGATCTTCTGAATCTCATCTTCACACAGAATAGTGTGCGGATCATAACGAGCTTAGGACTTTTGTGTCCCATGATATAGTCTCAGAAGCTTCAGGCTTCTTTAGAATGCGTGCCTATTATAATGAGAATTTGCTCATCAAATTCACAGTTATCAAGACGAGATGATATGTGGACATATATTAGGACATCCAAACACTCTCAAATGAGATATGTTTGGTGGTGAACCATAGCAAGCTGCATCAGCAATAAGATATGGCCACAAGAAGGCCGTATCGTGATAAGCGATGTGAAATGCAGTATGGCGTATCCCTAAAAATCCACAGGCAACTGGGATTTAACAATGGACGTGAAATCCATTGGAGTCTCTTTATCAGAGACTCTGATGAACATGCTACATGATGTTCAATTTCAATGCAAGTTGCTTGGCAGTAGTCTTGAAATACCTATGTAGTAAATTCACACACATTATCAGCTTTTGAGAAAGCTAGTTTGTGGGTGAACAAAAAGGCATACATAAGACCATCTATTAGATGCATCTATCAGTACATTGAAGTACTGAAATGGGCCACTTGCGGGGTGAATAGGCCCACAAAGGTCACCATGTATTCTCTCAATGAAGCCAGGAGACTCTAATCCCACTTTCAGGTGAGAAGGTCTCTCTATAAGTTTTCCCTTATGACAAAGGGGACAAGGAAACTCAACCTTTTGAAGAATCTTCAGGTTCTCCAAAGGATTCATTTGATGATGCGTCCATCATTGCTGATCCAGGTTGACCAAGTCTATTGTGCCAGAGTTGAAATCTCTGGCAATGAAAGGCACTTCTGGTGCTCAGTCAAGTTGGCTTTATATAGGATGAATATCTGTAATGATAGGGACCCGACGGAGGTCCAATGAAATCGTGCGTAGATGGTCTTCTGGCCATCCTCTTGACGAGTTACATAAAGATATTTTATTATCCACAGTTTCCAAGTTATGTTCGTTTAAACGAATTATACTTGAAACTTGGGAGATTACTCTATGAATTAGGAGAGAAAAATGCATCTTTTAGTCTCGTTGTATGCGGGAGCAATTTAAATGCTTTACCAGTGCATCGATGCACTGTCCACAATATATCATATCTCATCTATATTAATGCAAAGTGGAAATTTATTTGAGTAATTCAAAATAAAGTTCATTCAAAGCATACTACAGATGAAGCTACATGTAATTTTAAATGCATAGATATAAAGATAGGGCTCAATCGAGCAGGTCATCATTCTCGAAGTCTTTTGCAGTGAAATTCGTTGGCGGTTGAACAGTCATCAAGTTTGTTTCAGGCAGAGACTTCTGGCTCGCCTGATACAGTTCCTGGAGGTGGCGAGAAGTGCGGCAATTTCTGGACCAATGTCCAGTCATGCCACATATATGGCATTTATCCTCCCAGTTCTTCTTAGGAATTGACACTTGATCAGTGTTCTTACGCTTCTATGTGAAGTTTCTCTTTCTGTTGTTATTGTTGTTGGTCTGGGGTGATTCTCCTCATGCTGGCTTCATTACAGCTTTCCATTTATTCTTTCTAGCCTTCTTTTTGTTTTTCCACTTCTGGGGAGAAACATGGTGGGCTTCAGGGATAGGGGCAGTACCAGCAGGATGCAAACTATGAGTGACAAGCAATAAATCTCTATTCTGCTCTGCCCTAAGGAGGCAAGAGATCAAATCAGAGAACTTCATGAAGTTACGTTCACGATACTGCTGTATGAGGATTGCATCTTTCTCGTGAAACGAGGTAAGTCTATTTTCCAAAATGCGATGCTCAGTCACTTCTTCACTGCACAACTTCAGGCGTGAGGTGATATTACAAAGTGCAGAGTTATACTTAGCAACGGACTTATAGCTCTGAAGTCTGAGGTTTTCTCACTCATAACTGGCACGTGGTAATGTTACATCAATTTGATGTTTATACCGTGCCTCCAGCGCTGTCCACAACTCAATTGGGTCCTCTACTGTTAGGTATTCGGCCTTTAAGGTCCGATCTATATGTCTCCTGATATAGATAATGGCTTTCGCCTTATCCACAACAGAGACAGTGGTAGGAGTGCTGCTAGATGATTGGGCCACTTCTGGGGCCTTAATAACAGAAGCATCGGCCACTGCTGGGGCCGATGAAGGAGCTAAAATTGAGCCGAGGAGAGCCATCGAACGCAAGTGGAACTTCAGGTCCACTCGCCAACTTAGGTTATTCTTTCCTGCAGCATCAAGAACCTCGAAATCGACGCTTGTCAATTTTGCCATTTATCTATGCAATTTAAAATAAGCATGAATTAATTAAAATGTAAATTCATGCATAAAGAATAAAATAAGTAAAATGTGGGGATCAGCGAGATACCCAAAAACGTACAAAGTACAAAGTCCGATTTACAGTTCATAAAGAAAAAGAAAAAATACAAGTTGGAAACCCAGAAGGGGTCCCTATCTTTTGCAAATTTCACCTCCGTCTTCATATGTTGGTATACCGGTCTTTGGCATTTATACATACAATCCTCACTTACAAATTCTATCAAAAGAAAATAATAAGTGTAAGGAAATTAAAGGTATCAAACTGGCCGATCCCAAAAACACATTTTAACTTATATAAACATCTATGCAGTTTTAAATATGCTACAGGCACAAAGAAACAACCCCGCATATTACTCAGGCATATATAATATGGAAAAAGAAACTATAAAATATAATAATCTCTCGGACCACGGGGAAACGTCAAACACCGTTAGGTTAGATGACTAACGGCAGAGCGGTCGCTGGATCCTTATGATAATTATATTTTGAAAAATCCTAATAATCCATAAATAGTTAACAATGCAAGAGAGATGTTTTACATAATATTAGCAATTTGATTAACTGGGCTTCTGGCCCAAATAATAAAGGAAAATAAATTATTATTCTGATTGGAGCTGCAGGCCCATAAGCAAAATAATAATCAATTTATTAGGCAATGTTATTAACTGGGATTCTGGCCCAAAAAATGGCCAAACTAATTTATTATTAATATTTGGGCTGCATGCCCATGTACAAAAATTTAATTTATCACAAGCCCAAAAAACAAATTTTAGGGTTAATGAGTGCAAAAAGCCGTTCCAACCCCTCATTTTACAGATTTTGTCCCCTCCTCTCCCATTGTCTACGCAAAACAGCCCCAGCGGGATCAGAGAGCCCCCCCTGTTCGGGGGCGGCGGCACAGAGAACCCCCCCTGTCGGGGGGGGGGGGGGGGGGTCGGAGTACAGAGCCCCCCGGCTTGGGGGGCGTCGGACAGAATCCCATCTGTTCGAATTCACTGTTCCCAAAAGAAACACCTTTCGCATCATGAGTGATAAGTCCATTTCTTGGGTGAAGGCTATGGAATATAATTCCAGCCCGAGGGGGTCCCTAACAGTGAATTTGAATATGCATAATACTCCACATTGACATAAAATTACTGTCATAATTTGATGTTAAATTATGATATTACTGCATGATAACCCCTAACAATAAATTATTGCATGATTTTGATGTTAAAATCATATACTGTCATAATTTGAATCTGCATAATATTCCATTTTGTTCCAGTCAAAAATCGACAGTAATTTCATGCTTAAATTCCTTGCAGGGCCCCGCGATGGGGGGTTTGCGCCTGATAACAAATCCCCTTCTGGGGGTGGTGAGTCGGATCAAGGCCCCCCTTCAGGAGGGGGTTTATGTATGATGCCGAGTAGGAGAATCGCTTCAGGCGGTTAATGATTTGGTTTTTTATTGTTTTTGTTTGTATTTTAATCAGTATTAAACACGATATAGTAGATTTAAGCAAGCCTAAAGAAAAGCTGTGAAAAATCATATCAAATTATTTGTTTGTAATTATCTACAGGATCGATAAGATTTACCTCTAGATCAAAGATCTAGGGACGATCGTGATATAAAATTCGTAGATAGAATTCCCCCTCCAGAGCGCCTAGGAAACGCCGCAACGAAAAACCGCAACGGATCGCCGCAACAACGATTAGATTCCTTCGCGTAGAAGTTTGATTTAGAGGGGATTTGGAATAATTTTAGTGGCTAAAAATTTGGAGAAGACACGTGCTGATAACGTGTTGGATAATGAGAAGAATGAGTAACCATGGCACAAACCCATGGTTCTCTATTTATTAAATCAATAGAAGCCCAAAGGTTATAGGATAACCAAAGGTCCCCATTAGTAGGGATAATGGGGAGTAATGGGGGGATAAAGATGAGGGGAGGCCAAAGGCCTCCCTCATTCATAACATAGACAACTCTTTTGATGGATCCATTAATTTATTTTGTATTCGAAATGAATGATGGTGTTTCTGACTTAATTTGACTTTTTCATTCACATATGCTATTTCATGTTAGTTTTAAATACATAAATAATGAATATTCTAAGCTTTACTTCATTGATTTTCTGGTTATATTTTTCTAGTATATGATTGATGAACTTATTTGATATATTTGATTAATTTGCAATCGTGATGGTAAATGTTTATGATACCATTGCATCTCTTATTATCACTTCTGGTTATTTACTTCTTAACTTTGATCTTTGCTTTCTGCATTTGGCTCAAACCAAGTCTAGAAATTGCAGCCTTTTCTTTAAATGATGAAAAAGAAGAAGAAATGGATAGGCTAGTAGTTCTCAAGTTCAGATTGTACCACCGGAGGAGAAGTTGCTCCATCTTCAAACTTTCTTGATGTTCATTTTTCTTCTCATCATGTCATTTCTTCAACTCGCCAAACAAGTCATTAAAGTACCTCGTGGTGACCCCCCTAAATCCCTAGAGTGTTAGGTGATGGAGGATGTAAATGTTCTTCTTCTTGTTGATTATTCTCTTGATTTTCACTCATTTCATCACATTACAAGAAAAACGGCCTTTAATGACGAATCTTCACTGATGAAAGAACGTCCTGTCAGTAAAGGTCTAACTTGTACTGACAACAATGTAAAACCATCAACAAAAGTGCCATCGGTGACGGCACTTGGTGCTGTCGTTGTAAGGATCGCCTTACCCTTGCAATACTAACAACAACACACTAGAGGGGGGTGAATAGTGTAATGTCAATAAATTGTCCAATTAAAATTAAACTTGCAAATGCGAAATAATAAATGCAAGAGGAAATAATTGACACAATCAATCCAAACGCAAACACAAGATTTTACCCTGGTTCCCCAAAACTTGGGTACGTCCAGCCACACCAATATTCACTATATTCCTATAAAGAGAAGTGAATACAAATCCCACAAAGAGATACCTCACCAAGAGGATTTTGCCCTACACAAGGACCCAACCAACCCTACACAGGGGTCAAACTCCCAACAAGAGAATTACTAACTCCCACTCAGAGAATTAGGGTTAGCCCTGCACTAGGACACTAAACTACCACTAAGAGAGTTACTCCCACAAAGAGAGTTATTCCTACAAAGAGAATATCATAATCCCACAAAAAGATAAACTCCCACAAAGAGAGAAAGACTAATTCCTACAAAGAGAATTAGAGTTACAAGAATCACCAAGTAAAATAAATACTCTTACCTATGCCTTGATATGTTTCCTCATAGATGAATGCAAGGCATGGAAGAGGATCTCCAAGTGTTGAGATTTGCTTGAAAGCACTTGGATGATTTCCCTTGAGCTGGACTTCTATACATGAAGAGGAATGAGAGCTCAAAAAGGGAAATGAGAGAGTTTGAGAGTGGCTTAATAAACTCTTATGATTTTCAATAGCATCAAGAAGGTCTAGAGAAGTCAGCACACCCATATCTATAGGAACCCTATATCAACCCTCAAAACCCAAGAAACCCGCCAAAAGCACAAGGCAGCAATGGCTAGAAACTGGGCGAAAACGACACCGACAGTCGACCGATGATCAAAAGACAATCGACTGATCAACAACTAGAAAATATCCAACGGCTATAATCTGAGCCAGGACAGTCGACTGATGAAGTCGATACAGTCGACTGTGAACAAGACAGGCGCATGTAAAACATTCAGCAGGCGACTATTGCAGGGGATGGAATAAAACAGAAAGCTGCACTCATTCTCCAGATAAGCATACAGGCGACTGATGTCAATAATACAGCTGACTATAAAATAGTCAGACGGCTGTAAAACCTTCATCAGTCGACTCCTGCAGAAGATGGAGAAAAACAGAGAGAAGCAATATATGCACTTACGCTACTCAGACGACTGTTGAGCAGTCCACAGGCGACTGTAAATATACGGGCGAATGTAAACTGAGCATCAGTCGACTGTTGCGTAAAGCTCAAGTAGAGTCAATAGAAATGTTGACTTGAGCAGTGCATATCAGTCGACTGTAGAAGGATCGACATGCGACTGGAAATCACCCAGTCGACTGTAAATCCTTCAGCAGGCGACTGATGGAAAGCCAGAGACTCCAAATGAGTCTTTGGACAAGATGAACCTATTAGGTTGGATTCTATGATAATCCTAAGGCTCACTGAGATGGCTAAATGCATATGCATGAATGAGTAGACCATCTATCAAGGCATTATATTAACCTAGACTCAAATGAGATAGAAAGCAATAAAGGAAATATTACATGGATTGCATTGCTTTCCTTAGAGTCTAAGTTTTCCATCTTGATGCCTTGATGCTCTCCATCATCTCCACGCTTTGGCACTCATTGAGTCCAAGCTTTGGCCATTCTCCACTTGATGTCCATCCTTGCACCAAGTGTTTAGTCTCCAGAAAGATATTCTTGAAATGAAAACTATGAGATTAAAATAAGAGAGTCATTAGCAACAACATAATGTTGTGATCATCGTCAAAATAAGATTGGTATGAAACATCAATACTCAACAGTCGTCAGTGAAATATCGAGGTTCACTGACGGGAATTTGTTCTTGTCAGCGTTGGTGATTATATCACTGACGGATGTATATTTCGTCAGTGATACACTTGAGTGTGGGATTCCGTCAGTGATATGCTTAAGTGCAGGATTTTTTATGGCGGTGGAGCATTAACATTTGTTGACGGTATTGTCGTACTTAAGTGCTCGGATCGGAAAGTCGGGTTTTACTAACGGAATTTACTACCGTAGTGAAAAGCTTAAGTGCTTAGAGCGGTGGAGTGTTAACATTCACTGACAATACCATTTTCTCGTCAGGGAAAGTCATAAATTACTGGCCGTAATTTGTATCTGTCAGCAAAACCCACACTCAAGAGTGGGATTTTTAGGGGGTTGCACATTTTCTTTCACTGTGAAAAGCTCAAGCGCGGGGATTTTTAGGGGTGGCATGTTTTCTTTCATTGATAGTAGTTTGTTCCTGTCAGTAAAACATGCACTCAAGTAACCGATCGACTCCCTCGTTACGAGAAAACCCAACACATTAGACTCCCTCGTTACTCGATCATTTTTTCTTCTTGAGCACTTTTTAGGGGGTGGCTCTCAAAGACTGAAATTAGGGGTTCTTGAGCAATTTTTCTTCTTCCTCAAGTTCTCTTCTTCCTCTTTTACAATCAAAAATTCTGAAGCAAATCATCTCTCTCCCCACATCTCAAAGCAGGGATTTTTAGGGGTTCTCTCTCAACTCCTCAATTTCTTCCACAAAGCGGGGATTTTTTTATAGGATTTTTGGTTTTCCCATTTTTTTTCCTTTCTATAGTTTCTAAGGAAGGAAGAGTTGTCGTGAATTGCAAAGGTTTGTTTGCTTTGTTTAGTTTCTCTCTCAACCTCACTCAACCTAACCACATCTAAGGTGAGCATCCCTCTGTTTCAAACTCTCTCTATCCCTCCTTATCACTCTGTTCGTCTCTCTTTTTATTTTTTTTTGCTTTGTTGTATTTTAGGTTTTGATCTATTTTCATTTTGGATGTTTTTTGTGTTATCGATCTTTGATTTTGAATATGTGACCTTGAATAATGACGTTAACTCAGTTATTATGTTGGACTTCATATTATTTTGATGAATTCACAATAGCCCTATAGAACAATTGTGACGCTTGAATATTTTTATTCCTAAAAAATTGAGAATATAAATGACATTAATATATGTTGGTTATTGGACATTATGTTTACTCTTTAGTGAGACCCCCAATAATTTGTTGTAATTGCTTTGCAAGATTGCACTTTTCACACTTCTATGATATATCTTCAAATATTTCTTATTTTCTCAATGATTTGGGGATGTATTTTGTTATTTGTATGATTCGGTTGACTTTATCTTACAATACTATATACAGTATGACAAGTATCAAAACCAACAAGTGTTATATACCATGGGAGTTGTATTTAAAGACAATGTGGATATGTTGATTACCTATTATCATTGAGAATGTTCTCATTTCTAAACGAACATTAATCCCCCCCGATAACATGACAGACTAATTAATTAAGGAGATGAACTGCCAAAACCATGTTTCTTGGAATTACAATAGGTTGATGTGATTCTAAACTGCAGTAGGTGACCATATTCCCTTTATGGTTCAAAACCAATTGCTATGGTTAGAACATAGCCATACATGCACAACTCCAAGCAACACATAGAAAAAAGGAAATTGAGGAGAATACTTCATCATAATTTCTCAATAATCGTTTATTCAACAAGTAGCTTTTCTCAATAGATCAACAAATCATATGCATGGTTTTCGGTGTAAGATAATTTGCAATTTGGTTAAATGCTGCATTGAAGTGAAATATGTTTCTTCAACCAAAAACATTTTGTACACCGTCCAATTTTATTTTCTCATTCATTTCAAAAGGGAAGAATCTGATAATAGACCCCTAACATAATATCTTATGCCTTGATCGTGTGAAATTAGGTCATTTTATATGGAATCATGTCAGAAATAGATAAGCGTAGGAAAAATCGTGTTGGGATATTTAGACCCACCACAGTGGATTTTGATGATGTGCACAAGTGATATATGGACTAATGATTTCATTTCAAGTGTATGTAGATTACTTTATAGCCTTGAAGTCATTGTGAAGCAAATTGAAAGACATCGAGCCACAACAATCAAAGAGCCACAAATTGAAGTATATGAAGGCTTGGGAAGAACAAGAGAAGTTGACTCAAGTTCACAAATGAAGCTGAAAAGCTAAAGATGTGTATGTGTGAGTAATTGCGTAGAAATGTAAAAGCCAAGTATATCACACACACACATGAAAATTTATTGAAAATGTTTAAAGTATATTACTTAGTATATTTTCATAGTATAACTATTATGGATGAGTTTTGAAGTATTTTTAAGTATATGTACTAAGGTATCCCAAAATAGCCAACTATTTTTGACTGGTAGCCGATTACTGGCAGCAAGAATTTTGTAAAAACTCTCTGTCAAAATAATAGCAGCCTATTTGATAAAATAGCCGACTATCTGGGAAGATAGCCGACTATCTGGGTCAACTCAAGATAGATTTGAAAATCAGCCTTGATTTTTTGCTAGCAGTTAGAGTTGACTTTTGGAGCTGATTTCAAGCAATTTTAAGCAGATTTAAGCTTCTATTTGCCTTTAAATAGATGGGATTTCAGTAGTTTTTAAATACAACATTTGAATATCAAAGAAATCTATATTTTGCTCAAAGTGCTCAAAGTTCAATTTTTGCTCCTCATCTTATTTAAAAGGCTACTGATTTTATTCTCTTGTGCTAATTTCTAAGATTTATTTTAGATTTATTTTTAGTCTTTTAATAGCACTTGTCTATTTGATCTCCAAGCTAATAGCTTTCTTTTTTAGATTCAAATTGCAAGTCTATTATTTTAAAATGGAGGCGAGTACGTGAAAAGGTCCGCACGAGAGTGGAGCTGTGAAGCCCCAAACCCGATAAGCGTCCACAATACAAAAACAGGTCCCTGTAACCACAACAGAATAGCAATAATAACACAAGGAGAGACTGAAATAAAATTCACATCTCACAAATATTGTCCAACATCACAAAAGTCCAACATCCAGAAAAGCCACCAGGCTAAAAGAAAAGAGTCTAAAGGCCCAGAACAAGGCCAACAAAAGATACGACAACAACAAAGCAAAGTATAGGTGCCACGCACCGATAACAAAACAACTGTCTAACAAAAGTAAAACACAACGAAGACACTAGGACTGGTCCCCAGTGTCCACGTACTCCCCGTCAAACACAAGCACGGGCACGACGTCTGCAAACACCTCGTCCCCAACAAGTAACTCAGGCTCGGGCTCTAACATGTGTCACCCAAAAGAGAAAAGGGGCACATGTCAGCAAGTCGAACGACTTGTGCAAGGAAACGGGAATAATGGTAAACTAGCAACCTAGCAATTAAAACATGGTGCATGGCAAGTAAAGTACGGTGGTAACAAGTAAGGTAAAGGAGAGTACAAGTGGCAAGTATCAAGTGGTAGGGGTGACATGTAATGTCAAGTAACAAGTAAAGTACAAGGGATCACTCAACGAGTGCCCTATTGCCCGCAGGCTGTGTTCAAGTATCAAGTACAAGGGGTCACTCAACGAGTGCCCTATTGCCCGCAGGCTGTGAGGAGCTCGTCCTCTGGAACACGAGCCAGAAAGTGTATTTGATAAGTATGGCGTAGGGGTGCACCTAGCCGGAACGAGTAACACTAGTATGTAGCGATGCTACGCAATCACGATGAGTATTCAAGCATGCAATGACATGAGCAGATAATTTGCATACCGTTAATTAAATTAAACGTGACAGGCGAAATGCAATGACATGAACATATTCGCGTACCGTTAGTTAAATTAAACATGGCAGTTAAAATGCAATAGCAGTTAAGGATGCATGGATGACATGAACAGTTATTTTCGCGTACCGTTAAGGAAAGTAAACGTGACATACAAGCATGATGAAAGTGACGGACCAAGCTTCGTTGTCAAGCTAGGTCAATGGCGTCTAAACGGCTATCCTTTCACCGTCTAGTCTCTTTTACGCTAAAGCAAGGTAAATGGCCTAAGACATGGCCTAAATCAAGAGATGCAAGTTTCACTTGCCTATCACCGGGGAGAACGGTTACGAAAGTTCGTCTCCGCGGATGCTAGCCTACGGGGAATCGCTGTTATGGGGAACAATCATCAAAACACAAGTATTTTATTAGGGTTTCATAAAAATTGCAATAGGGTAAGAAAACAACGGTGGATCGATTTCTTACCGAGAGGAGGCGGAAGGAACACTCCGGGGAACCCTAGGACCAGATCTGGAAAAGATTGGAGAAGTTTGGGGAAACTAGGATTTTGGGGGATTTGGGGATTTTGATGGGTTTTGAGTGTGATTTGAGGAAGATGAGAGGTAGATAGGGTAGATGGATGGTTTGGATGATGGATTTAGGGCTTGGAATGAAGCAATGGAGCTTGGAGGAAGATGGGGGCTCAATGGGGGTGGAACTAGGGCTTAGGGTCGTGTTGGAGAAGATGAAGTCGTTTGGGAGGGGTATTTATAGGCTAGGCTGGCGGCTGCCCAGAAATTAGGGGTTTAACACAGACTAGTCGGTCAAAGAACAACCACTGACCGACTAGTTTGGCAACTAGTCGGTCGGTCGACCAACGCAGACCGACTAAGTGCAAACAGTAACTCCTGAACGAAAATAGGATTCTAGAGTTAGTCGGTCCATGAACAAGTACTGACCGACTAGTTTAGCATCTAGTCGGTCGATGAACGTTCTTAGACCGACTAAGAGTAAACAGTAACTGATACAAAAATAAGATGATGAGTTAGTCGGTTCAAGAAGCATTGCTGACCGACTAGTTTGCAACCTAGTCGGTCAACCAACGTTCTTAGACCGACTAACGATAAACAGTAGCTTCCTCAGAAAATTAGAAAGCTCACTAGTCGGTCCAAGAAGGATTGCCGACCGACTGGATCGTCATCTAGTCGGTCGGTGGCCCTTCTTACTCCGGCTAATGAGCACAGAAAAGTTCCGATACGGAGCGCGAGGCCCCGTGATCGAATCCTAAGACTCCTAGGCTTGATCTAATAGTTAGATATGACCGTTGTGAAGCCAGTCACAAACGACGTACTTCGAAATCGACAATCCTAAGAAAGAAGCGAGAAAATGCGACGAATCGATCGAAAATGAAAACTACGGAGACAAAAACCACACAAGAGGAGAAAATCCACCAAAACATATATTATATTATATTAAAGTCCAGATTCATGAAAAGCAGTCGTTACAATTATTTTAATCTTTATGGTTCAAACTCTTACTCTTTTTCAAAGATTAAAATTCTTGATTATTTGATCTCTAAAAGCCCAAGTGCTCTATTTTTGTAGATCAATTTTCAAGACAAATTTCTCGATCAAATTGTGCTTTACTTATATCATTTATTTGATCAAAACCTTAGAGTTTCTTAAGCCACACTTCACACATATACTATTGGCATATGGAAAATCATTGTACTTCATTCTTATTTTTTGTGGAGTCTTTGGAGAAGACTCGTTGGTGTAATTCTTGTAATTATAAAGGAAAGTGTGTTGGAAATCCTAGTTGGTGGAAACTAGGTGTTTGCATGGAAATCCTAGTTGGTTGTAATTAGGTGTTGGAAATTCCTAGCGAGAGAAGTTAGTGGTTGTATAGCTTGTTGACATAGTGAATTAAATCCCGAAGTGGTCGGGGCCTGAACGTACCTAGGGTGGGGAACCAGGATAAAAATTCTCTGTGTTTGTGTTGTGATCTATTCTCTCTAATTCTTTATTTTTATTGCTTGAATTATTTATTTCTACTGTGACTAACAATTTATTATTTTAGCATATTATTGTTGATTAAGTACAAATTCGAGGCAACTCGGTTTGAAACTTAGGCAACACAAAGAAGGATTTTTAATTGTGCTAAAAAGTTTATTGATTATTTGACAACCCTATTCAACCTACCTTCTATTGTTGTCTGCCATCCACAGGATCCCACACGTGATATCAAAGCAAGGATTTTAAGGTGATGGCATCAACCATTTTTAGCGGCACAAACTTCTCTACCTCGAAGAAGATAATGGAGATATACTTGGAGGCCCAGAACTTCGAATATGGGATCTGTAGTGACCCTGTGCTATGAGGAACAAACACTAGAGGGGGGGTGAATAGTGTTTTATAGAATTATAAGGAAATTACGCCAAATAAAACCCTACTTAACCAACAAATGCGGAATGTACTAAATGAACAACAACCCAAGTAAGAATGCAATGCAAACAAGCAATGTACCCTGGTTCGGTGCCACCCAAGTCTCCCCGACTTGTTACCAGTGCCCTACTCCAGCAACACCCGGATCCCCTCCGGATACTCTATCAAACCGCTACAGATTTCCTTTAGCCCACTTGTGAAAAACCTCCAACAAGTGCAATCGACCTACAATCGATGTCCGTGTATCCCACAACCCGGGAACATGCAAAGTCCTTAATCCCACAACCTGGGACTAAGCACACTCTCACAAACCGAGAGTAAAACGAAATCTTGACTCCCACAACTTGGGATCAAGTCAATCCTCTCACCACCGTGAGTATACAACAAATATGAAGTATAAAGAATGAAATATAAAACTTCTTACCACAAAATCCTATGCCTTGAGAAATACTTACCAATTTAGGACAAGAATGGATTTTGAGGAAGATGAGATCACCAAACCCTAGCTCCACCAAGATGATCAGCAATAGATGGCTAGGGAGGAGTTGGTGACTTGGATTCAAGCTCTTAGCTTGAGAAGCTCACAAGGAATGAGAATCTCTCTTGAGGAATTGGGCTCAAAGAGTAAGGGAGAGATTCTTGTGAGATGAGAGAGCTTGGAATAGGAGTTGAATGGCTCTCCTCAAAGATGTGAAAATGTCTCTAATTTCAGCCTTGGATCTCTGGTAAGAAGCACTCAAACTTATATAGGGAAGAGAGAAAACGGTCACAAAATTCGTGTCATTAAATGTCCCAACGGCTCTATTCTGAAGCTACTTAATCGGTCTAAGAAGGATCATCAACCGACTAGATTGACAACTAGTCGGTCAGTGAACCTTCTTGGACCGACTAGATGGTTGACAGAGAAGATGGTGAAATATGGGTAAGAACTAGTCGGTCTAAGAAGGATCATCAACCGACTAGATTGACAACTAGTCGGTCAGTGAACCTTCTTGGACCGACTAGATTTGAAACTAGTCGGTCTAAGAAGGATCATCAACCGACTAGATTGTCATTTAATGCATTAACCATCTTTCTTGAACCGACTAACTGGTCAACAGTGCAAAGGCTGAATTAACAAGGAAAACTAGTCGGTCTGAGAAGAGACACCAACCGACTAGATCATCATGTAGTCGGTCGGTGAACCTTCTTGGACCGACTAATTGGTCAACAAATGGTCTTGAATTGATTAGGATAACTAGTCGGTCTGAGAAGGATTTCCAACCGACTAAATCGCCATCTAGTCGGTCGGTGAACCTTCTTGGACCGACTAATTGACCAACAGTGAATGGGCTGAGTTGAGCTAGGATATCTAGTCGGTTCAAGAAGGATTTCCAACCGATTAGATCGTCATCTAGTCGGTTGGTTCTTCTACTTGAACCAACTAAGATGCATAAGAAGCCGAGAAATGAGGCGATAAGCTTCGGGAAGGTTTCTAAGGGCTTCTAAGGCAATCCTAGAGATACGATATGATAGTTATGAAGATTTCTAGGCAAGTACTACTCAAGGCTTAACATTCTACTAAACCGAAGCTAGAATACATAAAAGTAAACACGACAAACCGTCTTCGACGCTTCAACATGGAGAATCCGAATCCCTAGACTTCATGAATAACTCCTTGAGCTTCAACGAAGCTCCAGGCACAACGATCACGCGTTCTGAGGAAGTCTTGGGACGTCGCTTGAGATGAACAAATTACTTTGGCGACGATCTCCGTAATTCTTCATGGACTTGAGTCTTTTAGTTGAATGACTTGAATATCTTCAACGTCATGGTCTTCGAAGCTTTTGACTCATCCATTCCTTTATTCTCTTTGGATTGAATCTCCATTCATTTGTTGATGCCATTAGCTTGAGGTTTGAAGTAGCCTTTGAGTTCTTCAAGCCAATGCCTCACCTTTGTTGATCTACCAAGTCCTCCACTTGAATCAACACGTGTAGTCACTTTTGATCTTCTTGAATCTAATTGGTGACTTTTTAGCTAACTGCAATCACAAGAGTTAGTCACAATTATTTGTGTTTGATCATCTTTAAAATCAAGGTGGAGAGTCCAATACTCAACAAGATCTTCATGCAAGAGATCTACGAAGTGCCCTCTACCCCCAAATCAATGTGGACACCATCTCAAAAGATGGAATACTCAACGAATGTAAAGGTAATGGACTTACTTTGTTCGTGTTTAACTGATAATATTGTTAATGAGGTTTCATGAGTTACGACCCCACAAAAAATCATGAAAGTGTTGGAAGAAAAGTATGGAGAACCTAAAATCGAAGAACAATCCATGGAGATACGGTAATTGAAGCGAGCAATGAAGAAAACTTCCGAAATGAAGTATGTTTTATGGCAGATCAACAAGACGACATTGAGGTCAGTGATTCTAATGAAGAATTCAATATTAAAGATGCATATGTACAACTTCACACTGAATTTGAAAATTTGAGAAAGAAAAATAAGAAATTAGAGAACAATTATAAATCTCTATAGGTGGATTACGATACGATTATGCATGAATACGAATGCTTGAAAAATGAACTTAGTATTTTAATTCACAATAATGATGGACACAACACATTAATGCACGATTTTAAATCTCTAAATGATAGATACAATACCTTGTTACATGATCATGAACTTTTGAATAAAAAGCATGTATTATATGTTTCTCTTATAAATGAGCGTGTAAATATACTTGAAAATAATTTATATGCTAGCAAGGTCAAACACGAGGAGTTAATGCTTAAAGCTAAGATGTCTCATACACCAAAGATTGTCTCTCCACCACACAATGCTAGTATATCCAAGAATGTCAAAAACAATCATGCTTTTATGTATGCAAATAAAAATAGATTGCATGCTATTTCTCACAATGCTCACATGCTAGTTCACAAAAAAACTGTTCACAACATTTATCAAAAATAACATTTTGTGCACAAATCACACATTGAACACAATGCTAGAAATAATATGATCTGGGTGCCTAAACACTTAGGCTTGAATGACAAGAGTGTCTATATTCACAATTTAGTAAGAAGCATGCATGGATTTTATAACGATTCATTTGTTCATGGAAAATCAAATCCAAATAGGATTTGGATTCCAAATTGATGATCACATTTGTTAAAATTCTTTTTGGTATCCATGCATAAAACGATTATATTTTTTGATACCTAAAAATAATAGTAGGAAATTAGACTAACATTTCGGACCCAATCTCTAGTGGGTACCAATATATTTGAGATATTTCTTTTTAGGAACAATTTAAGAAACTTTGGATCATGGATAGCGGATGCTCGTCATACATGACTTGGAACACAAAATTGCTAAGCTCGTTAAAATGGTAGACAGAGGAATGGTGACCTTCGGAGACAACAAAAAGGGAAAAATAATTGGAATCGGCAATGTCAGTAACCCTTCAAACCCTATTATTCAAAATGTTAGCTTAGTTAAAGGACTAAAACACAACTTAATAAGTATCAATCAATTATGTGATAAAGGTTATAAAGTTCTTTTCACTCATGAAGCATGTTTAGTTTATGATAATACTATGAAAAATTTGATTGTGCAAGGAAACAGGTTAGAAACATTTATACTTTTTCTTGCAAAAATGATGATTCAAAAGTATGTTTAATTGTTTCATGTAACGACACACTATTGTGGCATAGACGTTTCGGTCATGTCAACATCAAAAACATGAATAAGATACCGAGGAAAGAGTTGGCACAAGGACTCCCAAAAATAAACTTTAAATTGGATAAAATTTGTGAGTCATGCCTGTTGGATATGGAAGACGTTAGTACACCCTTGTAGGGGATGTACGAGGGAATACGGACCTCGAACGTCGCGTACACGAAGTCGTGCGCAAAGGGAATATGTTCCCTTGCGGAGAGGATCACTAGATTGATGGGAAAGTCGCATTATATGTGCATAAGTGCATGCGACATATGGCTAATAAAGGGGTAATATCTTAAGCTTATATTGTACCATGCATATGGTACAACTTAAGCTTATAATATGCCATGTACGATAGTACACCTTAGTTAAATTGTTCCAAAGGAACAATTGCTCCTAAAATAACTACCTTGGGGGCTATAAATAAGACCCAAGGGTTAGCCATTTTCCTTACACTTTTGCATGGCATTCTTGCATGCATTTTCATTCTAGCGAAGCTCTGCCGAAATACTTCCTCTCTCTTTATCCAAGTTCTTAATCTAAAGTAGAGATTTAGATTGTGGATTTAGTAGCCTTACTCCGTTCGTGAGAAGACTCGATCCGTCGTGGCGAATCCGAAGGCGAAGTTCGTAGACTACCGTGTCGCATACGCAAGCGTAAGTCTAAACTTCATTTTATCGATCCTAACTCTGTTTTGGCAGGATCCTACATTGGTATCAGAGCCATATGGGTTCGCCCTGGTCAAACCGCCGTCCCGTCGAAACTATGAACGATTCGTTGTCTTTTTCACGAATGGGTCTCCTACCATTACGGATATGGTAGGAACGCTTCGTGACGGAGAGAACGCAGCGGTTGTTCTTTTCACGTTAGGGTCTCCTATCATTACGGATATGGTAGGAACTCTCCGTGACGGGAAGAACCGACCATTCACGTAGTATGTTATTCATTTTTGGCACACGGCCATTAGGAAATAACTAATTTCTCGACGAACGGGTGCTTCATCGACGAACGGGTGCTTCATCGAGGAAGAAGGTGGTAGTTATTTCCATAGGGGAAGATCAAATTTGGTGCATGTGCACCATGGCCAAATGGGCTATGAAGGCCATGCACCCCCCCTCCCCAAGCGGAGGGGGTTGGCTACGGCCAATAACCACCGGCGACCACCCCATCAAGGGGGAGGAGTGTGTGCGGCAACCCCATTCAAAGGGGGTGGCCGGCCATGGCCAAAGGGGCCATGGCCGGCCAATGCCAAATGGCCTTGGCCATGACCGGCCATGGCCAAGCCATGGCCGGCCAAGGCCAGGCCGGCAGTGGCCGGCCTCGGCCACGGCCTGCCGGCCTGGCCGGCCCTGGCAGTGGCCAGGGCCGGCCTGACGACCCTAGCAGAGGCCAGGGCCGGCGCCCTGGCCTCGGCCAGGG
The DNA here is from genome assembly GCA_030789695.1 of Scilla litardierei. Taxonomy (NCBI): domain Eukaryota; kingdom Viridiplantae; phylum Streptophyta; class Magnoliopsida; order Asparagales; family Asparagaceae; genus Scilla; species Scilla litardierei. The sequence continues at coordinate 266,907,250 of CM061133.1, read as the reverse complement.
CCTGGCCGGCCCTGGCAGAGGCCAGGGCCAATGCCCTGGCCTCGGCCAGGGCATGGCCGGCCCTGGCCGGCCTCGGCCAGGGCAGAGGCCCTGGCCGAGGGGCCAGGGCCCCCTGGCCGGCCAGGGCAGAGGCCCTGGCCGGCCATTGGCCAAGCCTCGGCCAGGGCAGAGGCCCTGGCCGAGAGAAGTTAAAGACCAAATTATTGGTCGACCAATTTTGCTGTTTTGGTCGACCAATCCGGCAGAAGGCCTTGGTCGAATTTGAACGTGCCGACTGGCCCATACGGGGTGTCCATAGTGCTCTACTCCTTGAAGATTAGCCATAGTGCTCTACTTCATGCGAGATTAGCCGTAGTGCTCTACTCCTTGAAGATTAGCCGTAATGCTCTACTTCATGCAAGATTAGCCATGTCATTGTGCTCTACTCTATGGAGATTAGCCAATGAACTTATAACTATGTGCTCTACTCTACGGAGATTAGCCAATGTGTTTTCAAATTTTTTTTGAAAAAGGTATTTTCAAAAAGGTTACGTCCCGTCCTTAATCGGGATAGCGCAATTTAGAATTCCAAGTCCTACCACGATCCGACCATGGTTATCTAACCCATGGGTGTGTAGAACAGGTCTCGTGGCTTGGCAATTGTTGCGCTAAAAATTCTTTGCGCAAACTCTCACCTATTCCATTTTGAAAGATATGTTTTTCAAAAGTGATTTTCCGCTGCGAAGTACTATAAGAGTACGATTGTTTGATAAGTGATGGGGGAATATTGAAGGTTGTTCTAGATGGTGATTGGAATCATAGAGACCTTTTCGATTCTAGAACAACATCTTCAATATTTTTCGAAAGTAACTTATCAAATACAATATAATTCCAAGTGGGATTTGAATTTTTAGAACTATCCAAATGGGATATTCTGTTATCATTTCAAGTGGGAGTTATATTTTAAGAATTTTTATGCAATGTTTTGATCAAACCTTCGGTTTTGTGTCTTTTGCAGCATTTTAAAAATAAAATGTCTTCCGCTTCAAAGAATATCGTCGCTAAGTTAAACAAAGGTGAAAAACTCAACGGCGATAATTACAACCTTTGGTCCATCAAGATACAATACGTTCTAGAGGAGCAAGAAGTGCTCAAAACTCTAAAGAACGTTATGATTGAACCCGAGTTGGGCACTACGGCCCAACACCGACGAGACAAGGAAGCTTTTGATGCTTGGTCTCGGAAGAATAAGATAGCACGCATTACGTTATTAAGCAGTATGGCTGATGACATAATGCACATCTTCCGAGAACATGACCTAGCCATGGACATATGGTCCAAGCTAGAGGAGAAGTTCGGTGGCACATCGGTGTCCAAACTTCGCGCCTTAACTATAAGGTTCGATACATATAAGAAACGTCCAGATCATTCCATGGGGAAACATCTGCGACATATGGCGAATCTTATCTCGGAGTTAAAGGACGCAGGTCATGTGCTCACTGATGAGCAACAAATCCAAGCAGTCATACGTTCCCTACCAAATGGGTGGGACCAAAGGAAGATGCATCTCACTCACAATGAGAGCATCATGACCTTCAGCGATGTTTCCAAGCACCTCGAATTAGAGGAAGAGCGGCTTGCGGCTGCCAAGCCAAGTGCAGAAGTGCACATGGTTGCTAGTTCCTCACATGGGGGAAAGAAACGGAAAGATCATTCGAAGTTCACAAATGAACGTAAAAAGCAACCTGAGTCTACCAAGAAACCCAAACATAGGGGTGGGCACAAGAAATGGCACAAGAAGAAAGACTTGAAGAGGATCAAGTGCTTCAAGTGCAACAAGCTCGGTCACTATGCTCGTTCGTGTACGAGTGGAGGCGACGAGGTAACTTGTAAATATACTAGTTACATATGTGTTTCTAGTTCAACATTTCTTGTGGAATCTAATCCATTTTGGATAATTGATTCAGGTGCCACCGACCACATAGCAAGGGACAGACGGTCCTTCGTGGAGTATCACCGGATACCCCAAGGAATGAAGTGGATCAATGTAGGAAACAACACACGTGTTGAAGTGAAAGGCGTTGGGACTCGCAAGCTAGTCTTGGACAACGGCCACACTCTCATACTTCATGATGTTCTCTTCATTCCATATATTCAAAGGAATATTAAAACTGTGGTCAATTTAATGGGTCTTGGTTATAGTTGGTTCCTTCATAATTGTAATATGGACCTATTTTTGTAATAATTCCTTTATTAGTACTGGGTTTGTATTTCAAAGGATTTATTGTAATAAGTATAATGTATAATTCCTCATGTAATGAAAATTTCCTTATGACAAATTCTTTGACTAATGAGTCTAATATAATTTATTGGCACGCAAGGCTTGGTCATATTGGACCAACGCGTATGGATAGACTTGCCAAACGTGGCCTTCTATCTAATGTTTCAAAGGTCGAAATGTCGACCTGCGAACATTGCCTTGTGAGGAAATCTTGTCGCAAGCCGTTTGGAACCGGCACAAGGGCCGAGGTTCCATTACAGCTTATCCATTCGGACATATGTGGTCCGATGAATGTCAAGACAAGACGCTGGAAGTCCTATTTCATCACTTTTATTGATGATTTCACCCGATTCGGTCATATCTATTTGATATCCCACAAAGGTGAAAGCACTAAACCTGCTTTAAAAACTATATGAGTTTAGTGGAGAATCAATTAGATCGCAAGATTAAGGTCGTACGAACCGATAGGGGCGGTGAATATCAATCAACAAGTTTAAAGGAACTTTGTGATGAAAAAGGCATAGTACATCAGGTAACTATGCCTTATACTCCTCAACAAATTGGTGTTGCAGAAAGGAGGTATAGGACTTTAATGAAAAATGGTCCGTTTAATGATGACGCAAGCTAACTTGCCAATCACCTTTTGGGGTGATGCATTATTGACGGCCACTTTCATTTTGAACCGCGTACCCTCGAAATCAGTTAGCTCCACTCCTTATGAGTTGTGGAACCAAAGGTCTCCTGACTTAAACATTTTGAAACCTTGGGGTTGTGCATTCTACGCACATATTTCCTCCCATAAGTATGGCAAACTTGGGCCAAGGGGAAGGAAATGTATCTTTATACGATACACAGAAAACTCCAAAGGTTATATTTTTGTTAGTCAGGAAGACAATGGTGGGATAATTGAGTTTGAGTCGAGGGATGTCACTTTCTTGGAAAACGAGTTTCCAAGACAGGGCGAGATACGTCAGGACTTATCTTTATTTGAGATTTATGATCAAGAAGGATTACCTCATTCGAGTGGGAGAATTCTTGGTGAAAACGAAAATACGTTTCAACCTTCACCAATGGATTATACGAATGACGATTATCATATTCCATACGGGAATAATGATCCAAGTGGGAGCAATTCTAACGACATTCCAAGTGGGAGTGATATTAGAATTGATCTAAATTCGAGTCAACAAGGACTTGAAGAAATCTCAAATACAACGTAGTAGTCGTACAAGGTTGGCTCCTCTAAGATTTGAGGATGAATTTCCGCAAACCTTTATGACTTTACTACAAGATGATGACGAGCCTGCTACTTTCAAACAGGCTGTATCATGTCCTGCAAAAGACAAATAGATGGAAGCGATGAAGGAGGAATTGAAATCCATGAAATCCATGAAAGTTAACCAAGTCTGGGACTTAGTTAACTTACCCAGAGGATATAGAGCAATTGGGAACAAATGTGTTCTCAAGATCAAGCATAAGGCTGATGGCTCTATAGATAGATATAAAGCTCGCCTTGTCGCGAAAGGTTTTACGCAACAGGAAGGGATAGACTACGAAGAGACCTTCTCACCTGTTATGCGTTTTACCTCGATTCGCATGATTCTGACAATGGTAGCTTGCTTATACCTCGAATTACATCAGATGGATGTAAAGACTGCCTTTCTCAATGGAGAATTGGACGAGGAGATCTATATGGAACAACCAACAGGGTTTGTAAAAGAAGGAAACGAACATAAGGTTTGTAAACTTCGTAAGCCCATATATGGTCTTAAATAATCCTCGAGGCAATAGTATATACGATTTCAAGAAGTTGTCTTATCAAATGGATTTTCCATACTTGATGAAGATAACTACGTATATATCAAGAGGATTAAAAGCAAGCATGTTATTATGTCTCTATATGTAGATGACATTTTAAACCAGAAATGACAAGGGCTTTGTGATGGATATCAAGGCTTGACTTTCATCAGTTTTGAGATGAAAGACATGGGGAAGCCACATATATCCTTGGAATTAAGATTTCAAGGAATCGTTCGAAGAAACTTCTTTCTCTTTCACAAGAGACTTATTTAAAGAAGGTTCTAGAACGGTTTAATATGTAGGACTGCAAGTCCAATTGATACTCCTATAAGCAGATGCGATAATTTATATCTGAAATCATGTCCAAAGAACCAAAAGGAAAAGGAAATTATGGAAAAAGTTCCATATTCCAGTGCAGTTGATAGTCTTATGTACGCTATGATGCATACAAGACCGGACATCTGTTTTGCCGTTGGAATGGTAAGTCGTTACCAATCCAACCCAGGGCAAGAACACTGGAAAGCGGTTAAGAGGATAATGCAGTATCTTAAAGGAACTGCAGATTTGCAAAAGACTATGATAAAACCAAGAAGGTAGACATAAGGTACATATCTACGCATGAGATGATAGAGGATCTGCTTACGAAAGCGATCCCCAGAAATGTGTTTTATAAACACTTATCATCCCAAGGATTGCGTATGAGCTGAGTTGTACCAATATATATTCCCATGTCTAAGAAATGATCAAAATTAATAAAAGAATAAGTTCTTTTTCCAACATTGCATATGAATTTCTTAAGAAATGTTTGTGTACATTTTTGAAATCTCAGCTGAATTGTGTGTATGTCGGACAGATTAAGGTTGGCTCTCTCACATGAGCAACCGCCTTATCTTATCAGATGGATAAGATAGAGATAAGACTAGTTTAAAGTCAAAATCATTAGACGAATGATTTAGAGTCATGACTTAAACAAGATAGTCGAATGAAAGATCTGCATCATATGGATGCTTACAAAAGATCTGAGATCTGTATCATAAGGATATTTAAAAAGGATCTCATAGGATTTTTTAAATCCTATCTGTCTTATGCAGGATGAGAGTCCGGGAATATTTCATGGGTAGTAAGGGGACTCAAAAGATAGGCACTGTGGTGTCTGATCTTTCATCCGTACAACATCATTAAGACATACTCTCCCTGTGAAAGGAGTGATGTTGTAATACATGTTCATACCACGTATGCATTTCGACCACTGAGTTAGTAGCAATAGTGTTTGCTATTATGTGAGACTCAAAGGCCATACGGGCCTTAACTCTTACCCTCAAGGACTCCAATTGGTTCCTTTAGATTTGACGAGATGATCGCTATCTTAGCGTGTTACTTATGGGCTATGATAATTCGGCTCGGCGGGGCACGTTAGAAAAGCGAGTCTAGTCAAGATCAGAAGGTTCGCAAGAAGAGGAAGATTGATTTCATATTCACATTTGGACTTTAATGATTCAAAGCTGGCCAGCCAATTGTGATCCAGATGGGATTCAATTGTTGAATGTAAAGTATAAGAAATGTGAAGAAATAATCTAGGGTAAAGCATGCGTTGAACTACTCAACTTTGCACCTTCGAGGTCGTTGTGTATCTCTAACAAGTGCACAACAACAGACTCTACGCGCATGACGGTCGCACGGTCTATTTCTCGGTATGATAGATGAAAGAACTAAGAGAAAGACGTTCTCTTACAATCCCCTCAAGTGTGAGTGGGAGATGTTGGATATGGAAGACGTTAGTACACCCTTGTAGGGGATGTACGAGGGAATACGGACCTCGAACGTCGCGTACACGAAGTCGTGCGCAAAGGGAATATGTTCCCTTGCGGAGAGGATCACTAGATCGATGGGAAAGTCGCATTATATGTGCATAAGTGCATGCGACATATGGCTAATAAAGGGGTAATATCTTAAGCTTATATTGTACCATGCATATGGTACAACTTAAGCTTATAATATGCCATGTACGATAGTACACCTTAGTTAAATTGTTCCAAAGGAACAATTGCTCCTAAAATAACTACCTTGGGGGCTATAAATAAGACCCAAGGGTTAGCCATTTTCCTTACACTTTTGCATGGCATTCTTGCATGCATTTTCATTCTAGCGAAGCTCTGCCGAAATACTTCCTCTCTCTTTTTCTAAGTTCTTAATCTAAAGTAGAGATTTAGATTGTGGATTTAGTAGCCTTACTCCGTTCGTGAGAAGACTCGATCCGTCGTGGCGAATCCGAAGGCGAAGTTCGTAGACTACCGTGCCGCATACGCAAGCGTAAGTCTAAACTTCATTTTATCGATCCTAACTCTGTTTTGGCAGGATCCTACAATGCCAACATGGTAAATTACATGAGAGCACCTTCAAGAGTATAGGAGCCCTTAGTTTAAAAAGACCACTTGAATTATTACATATGAATTTATTTGGTCATTCTAGGACTTCCTCTCTTTATAGTAGCAAATATGTTTTTGTCATTGTGGACGACTACATAAGATTTACTTCGTTTTTATTTTTGACAAATAAAAATAATGCTTTTCATGAATTCAAAATATTTTTCAAAAATATTGAAAGATTACATTCTTCGAAAATTATTTCTATAAGAAGTGAGGTCGACGACTACGGACATAGGATCAATGAAGTTGATCTAGTCGGTTGAGCAAGGGGACCTTGCGTGTAAGGGGAGCTTGCCAAGAATACCCCATGGGTTGGTGGTGACCAACCATCACGGTTTGTAGTAAGGGGGGGGGGTTGTTCCTCCTAATAGAATCGCGACATTAGTGATTGTACTCATTGATTATTTTAATGTAGTATTCTGATTTTCTAGGCGTGGCCCCGTAGATGTAGGTGTGCGCACCGAACTGCGTTACCAAGTCTTGTGTGTCTCTGATTGGTTTGTGTTAATCCTTTGGATTTACTGTTTATTATTGCGTACTGAATTTCAATTGGTATCAAAGCAGGTCATCCGTGTTACTTTGTGTTGTCAAAGTGGGTGTGATCATGTGTTTGCAGTACGCAAGTCATGAATACGAAAGAAGGCGCTTCCGTTACACGCCCTCCGCTACTTATCGGAACAAACTACACATACTGGAAGTCCCGGATGCGTGCCTTTATCAAGTCACTGGATGAGAAGGCATGGGTCGCCACTGTTGAAGGATGGAGTCCACCGATTGAAGTAGACAAATAAGGCAAAGAATATCTCAAACCGGTAAGAGATTGGGATCCAGAAGAAGATAGAGCGGCATTAGGAAACTCTAAGGCCGTGAATGCTATTTTCACTGCAGTTGACGAAGAGCAGTTCAAGCTGATATCCACAAGTGAGTATGTCAAAGAAGCTTGGGACATTCTTCAGAATGTTCATGAAGGAACGAGTACAGTTAAGGCTTCCAAACTTCAAATGCGTGCTTCCAGTTCGAAAATCTTAGAATGAATGATGATGAGACTGTTGCCAAATTTAACGGTAGGCTGAGGGACGTAGCCAACCAGGCTTTTCAACTAGGCAAGAAATATTCTCAAAAGAAGCTGGTAAAGAAGACGTTGAGATCTTTCCCCGATAATTCTGCAAAAAATAGCGGCTATTGAAGAAGTGAGAAACACTTCCACTCTGAGATTGGATGAACTCATGGGTTCTTTTCAAACCTATGAGATGAATCTCAAACAGAACAGAAGGGAAAGGGGGTGGCATTAAAGGCGGAGGTCAGTGAAACTTCTAAATCTGAGAATGAGTCGGAGCTAGATGAAGACATTGCTTTGCTGACCAAGAACTTCAGTAGGGTGATGAGGAAGATCAGTAACACGGGTCAGAATCTCAGACCTGTCAACAGGATGGCACGCTCAAATCCTCCCACGGCTGAAAAAACCATTAGTCGTCCCACTCAGAGGTATGAGTCAAAAACCATGGGAAAAGGAATACAATGCAGGGAGTGTGAAGGCTTTGGTCACATACAAGCTGAGTGTGCTAACACTCTCAAAAAGCAGAAAGGGAAATCTCTAGCCAGTAGCTGGAGTGATGAAGATTCTGAAGGAAGTGCTAATGATGAGGACATCACCAGTAACTATGTTGCGTTCACTGCTACTCTGAAAGATCAGTCTGAGTATGACACGTCTAGATATGTTGAACGTAATATTGCAACATCAGTTACAACATTGGGGACCATACAGAGCAATGTAAAACAGGATGTTGAAACATCAAGTACAACGCTTAGCATTGAATTTGACTCTGAAGGTGATAGTGAGGAAGATGTTGGTGAAGAAGATATTCGGTCGGCATACCAGACTATGTTCAACAAATGGATGGAGATTTGCAAAGCTAACAAGAAATTGAAAGATGAATGCTCCAAACTGAGAAGTAAGAAGGATGAAACTAAGGCAAAACTTCTGAAGACGGAGCTCAGTCTTAGGAATCTTGAGAGTGGTCTCAGAAGAACTCTGCTTAGAGCTGAGAAGGCTGAGAGTACCCTCAACAAGTGGATCTCAGAGAAGTCAAAGCTTGATGATATTCTCAACATGGGGAAAGTCTTATGAGATCGCAAAGGGGTTAGATACAACAGAGGAGGCTATTTGCATGCTCCCAAGACAAGGCATGTTCTCACTACTAAAGAACTTGAAAAACTGGGCCATGACAAAGGGCATGAGCCGAAGTTGAAGGAGAGAAAAAGTTCAACATCTAGGCGTCCTGTGTGTGATTACTGTAGGCAAGTAGGGCACACTGGCTGGAGTTGCTTCAGCTGTATGAAGCATTGGCGTGAAGGAAGAAGTGTTAGACATCCCAGCAAAAGGACAACAAAGAAATGGGTTAAGAAATCTGAGTTGTACAGCATGGTGGCATACACTTCGTTGTTTGCGTTCTCCGAAAATCTTTGGTATTTCGATAGTGGATGCTCCCGACACATGACAGGTAATAAGGGCCTTCTCACTGAGTATTCAGCTGGTAACAAAGGTCATGTAACCTTTGGTGATGGTCAAAGGAGTAAGGTGGTTGGAAAAGGGAACCTCGATGTGACAGGGTCCCTGAAGCTGAAGGATGTGATGCATGTAGAAGACTTGAAGGCAAATCTCATTAGCATAAGCCAATTGTGTGATCAAGGTTTTCTCGTCCGGTTCACTAAAGATGGATGTTTAGCCTTCAATAGAGATGATGGATGCATTCTTACTGGGAAAAGGTCTACTGACAACTGTTATCTTCTACAAGAACCTAACAAGTGCTTCAATATCACTAATGACGTTTCAGAGCAGTGGCATCAAAAACTAGGGCACTTAAATTTCAAGACCTTGATGACGATATCTCAAGCAGGAGCTGTTTGTGGTATACCAACTCTAACCAAGAAGAAAGAGGGTGTGTGTGGACCGTGCCAACTTGGAAAGCAAAAGAAGATGAGTCACAAGCAAATCCAGATGATTACTACCTCTAAAAACTTGGAGCTGTTACATATGGATCTGATCGGACCCACGTCAGATTCTAGCATGGGAGGTAAGAAATATATCAATGTCTGTGTTGATGATTTTTCTCGTTTTACTTGGGTAGATTTTCTTAAGGAAAAATTAGACACGTTTGGAGCCTTCAAGAAACTATGTACTTGCCTTCAATTTGAGAAAGGAGATATCATTGGCAAAATTGTCAGGATTCGGAGCGATCATGGGAAGGAGTTTGAGAATCATTTTTTCTCTGAATTCTGTGAAGCTCAATGTACTGCACATGAATTCTCGGCTACAAAGACTCCTCAACAAAATGGAGTTGTTGAACGGAAAAACAACACCCTTCAAAAAATGGCGATTGTGATGCTGAATGCCATGAAGGTCAACATTACGTGGTGGGCTAAAGCTGTCAACACTGCATGCTACACTATAAATAGAGTTTATCTTCAGCCAAGAATGGAAAAAACCGCCTATGAAATCTGGAAAGGTAGGAAACCTGATGTATCTTACTTTCACATTTTTGGAAGCAAATGCTATATCCTGCAAGACCGTACTCCCAGGTGGAAGTTTGATGCTAAGAGTAACAAAGGATTTTTTGTTGGATATTCCACGAAAAGTCATGCTTTCAGAGTTCTAAATCAATGCACAAACGTCATGATGCAATCAATCAATGTAGTGATTGATGATTTTGATCAGGGAGAGGCAGTCTTAAGTGAAGGGAGAGTGCCTCAGGAAGACTGCACAGATAAGGAAGATCGTGTTGAGCCTAATGTTGTAACAAGTGATATAACACAAGGAAATGTTGAACAAAATGTTACAACACAGGATGCAACATCGGTCGAGATATCACAGAATGAGACAGAAGAAGTTCAAGGTTATGAAAGAATCACTAAGGTTATACAAAATCATCCTCCAGAGTTGATCATTGGTGATGTTCATGACAGCCACCGGACAAGAGGTACTAGCAGTGTCAACTATTATGATCTTGTCGGGTATGCTTGTTTTCTCTCTGTTGTTGAACCTAAAAATGTGAAGGAAGCTATCATTGATGATTTCTGGGTGTTAGCCATGTAAGAGGAGCTGAACGAATTTCAGCGTAATGATGTCTGGTGTCTGGTAGAGAGACCCAAAGGGATAAATGTCATCGGGGAAAAATGGATATTTAAGAATAAAAATGATGAGAAAGGCAATGTCACCCATAACAAAGCTCGTCTAATGGCTCAAGGATACACTCAGGTTGAGGGTATTGATTTTGATGAAACATTTGCTCCAGTCGCTTGGCTGGAATCCATCAGACTTCTGCTGGCAGTTGCGTGCAGTCTCAACTTCAAGCTTCATCTGATGGCTGTGAAGAGTGCATTCCAGAATGAGATATTGAATGAAGAAGTGTATGTTGAACAACCGAAAGGTTTTGCAGACCCGTTTCTGTAAGGTCCCTGGCTATGAGGAAAACACTAGAAGAGGGGTTAAATAGTGTTTATGTAATTTAAAAAGATACCAAATTAATTTTCTAACCAACAAATAGTGCGGAATAGAAATAAACCCAAAATGAAACAAATGCAAACACAAGGATGTTTCAAGGGTTTGGATTACCCAAGTCACTTCCCGACTTGTTCCCAGTAATCCTACGTCACTTCCACCCGGTTAACAACCGGATACTCACGTTAGAACCCTAACTTGAGGTTCCCTTAAAACCCACTTGTAGCAACCCTACAAGTGAAATCGAAATACAATCGATTGACCCTGACTCCCACAACTTGGGAGCAAGCAAATCACTCTCACAAACCGAGAGTAAATCAAATAACTAAAGTTATGAAATATGAAATTGAGCAACACTTACAATCACATATGCCTTGAAGTAGAACTTGAAGGAGAAGTGTGTTGTGTGTTAAATAACTTGGACATGCGGATGTGAATCGTTCATAAGTCGCCTGTGAGAGTTAAAGCTAAGAAGCCCAAAAACTAGACTGAAAAAGTTTGTGCATAACAAGCGACTGTAGAACAAAACACAGTTGACTATTTTGAGACAGTCGACTGTAAATCGTTCAGCAGTCGACTGTTATAAACATGACATGCAAAATCTAGATAGAAATGAATTGGAGTCTAATGAAGGTTGATCTAATGATATCCTAAGAATAAAATGAAGATGTGTGTGTGTGCTCCAACAAGGTTCTACTTCTAAGCTACAAACTAGAAGAGAAACAAGAAAGTTACATTTGACGAACTCTCTCTTCTTTCCAACATATGAGCTTGAAGTCTTCTAGGAGCTTCAATCACCATCTACGATCATCCAATCCACTTCATTTGCTTTCAATGATCTTTGAGTGTCATCCATTGCAAATAGATCTTCATAATAAGCTTAGGCAATGGATTAACTGCAAATATGGGATTAGTCACAAGTATTTATGTTTGCTCATTATTAACACCAAGTAGGGAGAAGTCCAATACTCAATAATTTCTTCCAAATCATGTCTACCGGTTGAAGAAGGCTCTATATGGATTGAAGCAAGCGCCAAGGGCTTGGTACGAGAGGTTGACTACATATCTTCTCCAAAAGGGATACGAACGAGGAGGAGCTGACAAGACGTTATTTGTTCAAAGGACCAGGTCAGATGTTATTGTTGCTCAGATCTACGTGGATGATATAGTTTTCGGTAAATGATTCTTCGAAATCGATACCTTCTTCTTGCCGGTAACCTTGAGCTACTAACCTTGCTTTGTTCCTTGTGATGACCTCGTTCTCATCGGTCTTGTTCTTGAAGATCCACTTGGTCTCAATAACTTGGTGACCATTTGGAAGAGGAACGAGCTCCCAAACTTCATTTCTCTCGAATTGCATGAGTTCTTCTTCCATTGCCACTATCCAAGAGCTATCCTCACATGCTTCTTGGATGTTCTTTGGCTCAATGGTAGAGACAAATGCGCAATGAGAGAATTCTTCAATTCTAGACCTTGTTTGAACACCCACACCAATCTCTCCAATAATTTGGTCATGTGGATGGTTGCGAACGGTTGGGTAAGCTTTGGGTATTCCTGCATCACTTGGAATGTCTTTAACAACTCATTAGTAGTGTTAGTCTCAATAAAAGAATTATTAATCTTAACGTTACTAAGAGAATCATATATAGTATCTACACTATCATCAATAACATGAGGGGAATCAAACTCTTCATAAAATGATACGTGTAGTGATTCCTTGATTGTTGAAGAGGTTTTGTTGTATATCCGGTAGGCTTTGCTACATATAGAATATCCAACAAAAATTCATTCATCGGATCTTGGCTCAAATTTATCTAAGTTACCAACGGTGTTCTTGATAAAGCATTTTGAACCAAAAACTCGAAAATATGTAACTTGTGGCTTTTTTGTCATAAAATAACTCAAAACAAGTTTTGTTCGTTCGAGGTCTCACTAGGATCCTATTGAGCACATAACATGCCGTGTACACCGCTTCTGCCCAAAATTGTAGTCCAAGATGACTATCATGGAGCATGGTACGAGCACACTCAAAAAGAGTCCTATTATTTCTCTCTATAACACCATTTTGTGGTGGTGCACAAGGAAAAGAGAAATTGTGAGTTATCCCGGTGTCATTAAAAAACTTTGTAAAAGACTCATTCTCAAATTCTCCTCCATGATCACTACGGATAGTGATAATGGTGGATCCTAAGAGATTCTAAATCTTCTTTGCAAATATGGTAAACTCTTCAAAAGCTTCATTCTTATTAGTTAAGAATGAAACCCAAGTAAATCTAGAGAAGTCGTCAACGACAACTAATCTATAATGAGCATTGCCTAAAGAAGCGGTTCTAGTTGGCCCAAACAAATCTAGATGAAGTAGTTCTAGGGGCCTCTTAGAAGTAATGCCTCCTTTAAGCTTGAAAGATGATTTACTAAGTTTAGCTCCTTGACATGAATCACAAAAGTTTTTCTTACTAAAAACAATTTTTGGAAAACCTTTGACTAGATCATGCTTAGCTAACTTATATAAGTGCTTGTGAACACGACCAAACGACGATGCCATAATAGTTGTTCATTTGTATTAGTTACTAAGCAATGTTCTATGATTTTAGGCAAGCTCAAATAATAAATATTTTATGCCTAATACCGGTAAATTAGAATAAAATTTTTTACACAATCCTTCTCCAAAGTTAACCTTGTAACTTTTGTCACGAAGTTGACTAATGGAGATGAGGTTATGACACAAACCACTAACTAGAAATACATTAGTAATTAAAGGTTTAGAGGAGTTTCAGACTATACCTACTCTAATGATGGTTCCCTTTTGGTTACTTCCAAAAGTGACCGTTGCACCATCCTTGATGCTAATCACTTCGGAGAGCAATGAGTGATCTCCCGTCATGTGTTTGGAGCAACCACTGTCGAGAATCCATTCTTTCCTTTTAGAGCTAATTTTACCTTTATTGCTCTTTTTTGTTCTCTTGGGTACCTACATAGTATACCATAAGCTTATGGTACCCAAATTTAGTTGGGTCCAAGGGGATTATCCCTTTGGAAACCAAGTCCAAGTGGACTTCCGCTTCCCAACATAATTACCATTATTAATAACATGATGAAAATAGGAATCAACATAGGAATTCCTATTATTCAAGCTATTGTTCTTAGGACCCCAAATGGTGTATGTTTTGGCAGTCCTTTTCCTAGTTGCATGCATAGTTGTTAGATTTCTATGTGGTGCATGCTTCTTAGGAAAATGGGTTCTAGCATAAAAATGAGGTGGTGAATATGCATTGGACATATGAGGGTTGTATGCATGCTTGGGAACATGCATGTTGTATGAAACATACGGGTCATGCATGACAAGTGGAGGATGTGCATATATGTAAGAATGATATGTATGAGCATATGGGTGTATATGAGCACGTACATGAGTATTTCTCATGTATGGATTTGTACGTGTCCGTGGGTGTGGAGCATAGAAAGTGTCATGAGTATCCTCTTGTGAAGTAGGAGATTTCCTACGTGGATGAAGGTTGGTGTACATGTAAGTATGGCTTCTCTTTTGGTTTCCACCCTTAGTGTGTTTCTTGCCAAAAAGAAGAGACGGTGAAATTCTTGGTAGGTTTGCTACCTATAGTGTCTTTGATACCACTAGTGGATGCACCGAAGGATGGTCTCACAAGTCTATAAAGACACCACTATAGGAGGTGCAAGCATTGGATGCATTTGCTTTCACAAAACCAAGACCAATACGATTTGTGGCCGGAAATTGGTTTGCTAGCAAATCGTCCAATTGTCCTTTCCCCTTATTAAATCTCATAATACGGGAGGACATGAGCTCAAATTTCTCCTTAAGAGAAGAAATGTTAGTATCCAGGGTGGACACCCGTGCTTTGAGCTCGTGCACTTGGGTGTTAAGAAAATCATTCTCTAAACCCAATTGTGTGTATCGTGAAACTAGATCACTATTATCCTTAGAATGTGTTTGATCTAGTTGAGATTTGAGGGTATTCACCTCATTTCTCAGAGTGACATTTTGAGAAGCTAAATTCGCTTTCTCAAGGGTTAAAGTATCAACAATGGTGTCATTGTTGATAATGCATGGAATGGATGGATTGCTAACATTCAATTTCTTTAAACTAGTATATCTAAGCATTAAAGATTGATACTTAGCAAATAATTCTTCATTAGCAATACGCAATTCATCCATAGTTACCTCGGTTTCATCCATGTCGGAATTACTTTCATCGGAGAGTGAATCTTCCCGGGCCATGAAACACATGTTGGCACTTTCACCCTTCTCATCATCGGATTCGCTTGATGAGTCTCCACTTGAGTCATCGAATGTACATACTAGTCCTTTCTTCTTATCTTTCTTATTTTTTCGGACTTGTGGTACTTCGGAGCCTTCCACTTCTCTTTGTTTCGAAGCATTGGGCAATCCTTCTTGATGTGCACTGGCTAATCATACTTAAAGCAAAGAGAGGAAGTGTTATTAGTAGAATCAAATCTATTCTTAGAGGAAAATTTACCTATGCGAAAGAAGCGTTGGAACTTCTTCGCCATTTGAGCCATTTCATCCAAGTCCATCTCATTTTCTGATTCTTCACTATCGGAGGATGAGGAATTAGCTTTGAATGCCAAAGCTTTCTTCTTGGCCTCCGAAGGGTTCATCATAGCTCGAATCTTTAATCGGTTCTCCCGTCTTACTTCGTAAGACATGAGAGTGCTAATAAGGTTCACAACTATGTAAGTCTTCAAGTCGTTGACCTCCTCGATGGCGATAGCTCTTCTGTCCCACTTGGAGGTCATTCCCATTATGATCTTCCTTACCTTATCTTGTTGGGAATAGACTTGTCCGAGAGCTTCCAGTTCAATAGTGATATAGGTAAAACGTCCGTACATCGATGTTATGCTTTCATTTTCCTGCATATGAAACATATCGTAATTTTGCACGGCAACATAGAGTTTAGAAAGTTTTACCTTGTTCGTTCCCTCATGGGTAACGACGAGTGCCTCTCTCAAAATAATGGGAGCACTACTCCCAAGAGCAGGAGATCATACAAGTAATAATCCTGGTGAGTCCAGGTATCGTATCCACGGGACAACTGACCTGTAAAACCACGACTTTAGTCTGTAAAGAGTAATAATACGGTAATAACCAACCACCTAAAAATATAAGGATATAGGATCAAGAGTTTAAAATAAGAAAAGAAAATCCTACGAAATTTACGGTGACTCTGGTATGATTTCGTTAGGGTGTGCGTAATCAATGATTGTTAATACCTTTTCTATAACTCAACGTTTCGTCCGGTCAGGGCACGAGAACGTCGGAAAATATGGCGATCAAGCGTATCAAAATGTGCCAAAGAATCAATCACGTATAACGTCAATTTCTTAAGGAAAATAAACACGCATCACGAATAAGTCCGCAAAGATCAGATTCGATTCAAGCATGCACACGTCTCCGTATAACATACTCAAACAAGATATATATAGAAATTGACAAAATACGCAATTATACAATTCAAATACGGCGAAAAGATATCAAAAGCAATGATTACGACACCCTAAGCAAGATGAATGTGCTACGGTTGTGACTTCATTAGGAGTTTATAATCGCTGAAATATCATGTCTTTCAATATCACACAACGCTTCACCCGGTCAAGGCGTGAAGACGTCGGAAGATGAATCGATAAAAACTAATCAAAATAGCCGTATACGTATTACTAGCAACATTGATTTCATTGATCATTAAACACAACGATAAGTTCAGATTATAGAACATGAATTAGCTAGCCTTATCAGGGCCTAGCTGTAGGGAACATAAATAATATCGACAATAAGAAATACCCAACAAATACGTTGTAGAAATCAACGTTACGAGCAATTTTGACTTGATAATAGGGCTAAAGACATGAAATTTCACGATTACATACTCCTAATTACATCACAACCATAGCACAAGGAGATTAGCCACGCATGGTGCAAGAAAAATCAGATTTCATAGATGAATACATCGTTCAAACAACGACATACAATGAAAAATCACCAAATACGGGGTATAAGTTCAAGAATTTGTCACCAAATATCCAAGATAGAACCCAAAACTCCTTGGAAATAAGAAGAATAGCCTCTGGAATTTATCAGAATTTTTCCCTGGAGAAATACGCACAGTAGCCGCTCCAAAAGCCCCAAAATACGCCAGAATACGTTCAAAACCCTAAAATACGCTTATATAGAGGCATTGCGGGTTTGGGGTGCTTAACGGGTTGAAACCCGCATTGTTATCGAATAAAACCCATTTTAAATCGCGGATCAAATGCTGGCCGTCAGATCGAAGCGGGATTGGATGTAGAAGAGATACGTGTCCCGCCGCTATCGGATCCGAACGCTCTGCGCCCGCTTCGCTCGCTCCGCTCCGAGTTCCGCTCGGAGATGACTCTAGCCGTTGGATCAAATGAATAACGGGCACGATCGTGCCACATCACCCAAAGGAATGCTGCTGCGCTTTTAAATTGCGGGGCGATTCTTGGCCGTTGGATCGAGATCCAATGGTGGATCGCACGCCGCGTCACCGCTTGAGGTCAGCCTTCTTCAAATCGCATCGGGGTGATTTGCATCCGTTTGATCGCCATCCAACGGATGCGCGATGTCCACGTCGCCCGCTAATATTGCTGCTCTCCGATGCGATTCGAGATTATAGGGGCCGTTGGATCAAGATCCAACGGCCTGTAATGCGCAGCGTCGCCTCGTTGATTGGATCCGTTCGATTGAGCGGGAATCGGTAAGATCTTGCCACGTGGCCGCCAAGATTCGTGCGGCCATATTTCCATGCGTATTTCCTTATTTAATTGGTATTCTGCATTCAAAAATTCATAGTAAATAGCACAGATCTAAGAAAAATACAAATAAATAGTCGTTGGAATCATTAGATCGAGACCAAGTTATGAAAAATATAGAAAGTGCAGAAATACTCAGTTAATTGTTGTTTTGTGCTCAAATAAGGTGATTTCTCTAATAAATGATGATATACAAAATACGAACGTATTAGAGACCAATTGAGCATCATATGAGCACAAAATAGGGCTAAATAGGGGGTTAAATATGCAATATTCACCTCGAATCACACCCCCCAACTAGCGATTTGCTAGTCCCTAGCAAAAAGAGCGATTAGATGGATGATTAATAAAACAATAAATTCTATCAATCGCTTATGGCCTGGCTCAATGATATGCTTTCCAACATGATCTTGACTATCAATATACACAATCCATGACCAAGATCAATCACATGATATTTTCTCTAATTTAATTTGAATAAATAACATTCAAGCATCGTTTTGCGCACGCGAAAGTATAACACGTCGTTATATTCTAGTCTTCTCATTTCCAAGGAATTGGCCTATCAAAACAATCATTCAAAACATGGGTATTGAAGTTGCTTAGTATATTCACCATTTTTGTTCCTTTTCCTTTTCCTTTTCTTTTATTAGTTCCGCGTAACGCACATAAAGCAACATTTGCGGAAAAATGTATAACTTGGATCGCTCCATCAAATGAGTGAGTTTCCGGTCAATGGCTCCCAAATCAGACGATAATAGGGCATTAGGCCAAAAAGGACCCCTCAGACTGTACTACTCGAGCCAACCAAGTTATTTATTTAGTGACACGCTTATTCATTTTCTTTTTTTTGCAATTTTTCATTTTTTCTCTTTTTCTCTTTTTTTCGTAAGCAACTCAACACCGATTCTTCGAACAAAACAGTAATAACAAAGGCCAAATTCCTCTTCAACTTGAAGACTTTTCTAATAAATCGTGTATACTTAAGCTTTTTCATCACATTAGCATGCATGAAATAAATTCAAACTATTTCGAGATATTAATCATGGCAATTGAAAATTTTCATGAATAGCATATTAACGGTAATTCCATGAAGGAAAAAAATTAATTCAAGCCATAAACAATGTTTAGAACTCAAATAACGCATAATCATCCGCATTTGGAGTGTGAAGGAGTTTTAAAAGATGAGATTGGTGGATAATTCTTTTCTTTTGCCTTGCTTTTTGAAAAAAAAATCCTAAGGTCTCATACACACCCCCCAACTAAAGATGGACATTGTCCTCAATGTCGAAAGGGGTACAAGTTTATTCAAGCAAGCAACCTAGAAAGCATATAAAATCTACACTACTGGAAAGAACACACCATAGTCAAATGACGGATCCCGGATCTTTAATGGTGGAGGAAGTTGTCCAATTTGCTCCTTGCGCTCCTCGGCGATTATTCTTCCCCCAAAAGCTAAATTGGACCCAAGCAACACAACTCCAAGCATCTGTATAAGCTGTATACCAATGTCCTGCAAGAGATGAGTTATGTCAGTCCAAATTAGTTTAAAATTCCTTTCAGCAAAAATATTCCAAATGTAGTCATCAAAATAGGTGAAATAAATTAAAGCGTGTTGACGACTACTCCTTGAAGGATAGGCACTAGTCTCGGTATGATGCTCAATCATTGGGGAGAGGGGTAAATGATTTTGGGAAAAAATTGGGGGAGGGAATGGTTCGGGCTCAATAGCGATGATCTCTAAGCCCACGTCCCTCGCTATCTCCTCCTCCTGTTCATCCAAAATTGCTAGCTCGTCCCCTCTTTTGCACACACTTCCTGCCATGTCAATGTTTTCATTCGTGACTTCATCGTGGCATGGCTCGCTCGGTATACCTGCAATAGAAGATAAACTCACATTAGATTCTGGAAATTGAATTTCAAAGGCATTACTTTCTTCTAAGCAAGTGGTAATCAGAGTAAGATTTTCAATGGATTTCTGAATCTGCCGACTCCGAGCAAGGAAGTTCTCTTGGAATTGATGGGATGTAGCCTCCTGTGTCTGAATGAGCAATTGAACTTCCTCTTTCAAGTGTTGCAAAGGTACGTCTACACTTTGCTCCCCTTGATCAAGGCTTGAAGGCTCCGTTGAATCGCACTCTGAAATCTCTTTCATGATTTCTTCATTCTCTTGTAAAGACTCCATGTAGTTCCACGCCTCTGTCGGCGTCATGACTCACAAGAATTCCTACAGCTGTGGTTGTAGTCCACCTAGGAAGGACTCCATAAGCTCTTTCTTTGTGAACCCAAGCTGCGGATAGCTCGATATTATGTCTGTGAACCTCCTCCAGGCCTGAAAGAAAGTTTCACAATCAGTCTGATTAAATCCAACGATCTTAAGCTTCTCCTTCATATGTTTGTGTGCAATATCGTACTCTGCATCATACTCAATGTTTGTGCGATAAAAATTCATGCCTTCTATATACTCCATATCCTCCATCGATTCCACATCCTCCATTTTTATTGAAATTTTTTAATAAAGAGAAAACAAAAGAAAAAAACTAATAAAAAAAATCCTAAACTATAAGATGGAAGGATCTCACCGAATGTTCCTCCAAACGAACTGAAATCGTAGATCGCAAGTACTGTTATCCCCGGCAACGGCGCCAAAAACTTGCCTCTCTCAAAATAGTGTGAGCAATACTCCCAAGCGCAGGAGATAGTACAAGTAATAATCCTGGTGAGTCCAGGTATCATATCCACGGGACAACTGACCTGTAAAACCACGACTTCAGTCTGTAAAGAGTAATAATACGGTAATAACCAACCGCCTAAAAATATAAGGATATAGGATCAAGAGTTTAAAATAAGAAAAGAAAATCATACGAAATTTACGGTGACTCTGGTATGATTTTGTTAGGGTGTGCGTAATCAATGATTGTTAATACCTTTTCTATAACTCAACATTTCATCCGGTCAGGGCACGAGAACGTTGGAAAATATGGCGATCAAACGTATAAAATTGTGCCAAAGAATCAATCACGTATAACGTCAACTTCTTAAGGAAAATAAACACGCATCACGAATAAGTCCGCAAAGATCAGATTCGATTCAAGCATGCACATGTCTCCGTATAACATACTCAAACAAGATATATATAGAAATTGACAAAATACGCAATTATACAAATCGCACGCCGCGTCACCGCTTGAGGTCAGCCTTCTTCAAATTGCGTCGGGGTGATTTGCATCCGTTCGATCGCCATCCAACGGATGCACGATGTCCATGTCGCCCGCTATTATTGCTGCTCTCCGATGAGATTCGAGATGATAGGGGCCGTTGGATCAAGATCCAACGGCCTGTAATGCGCAGCGTCGCCTCGTTGATTGGATCCGTTCGATTGAGCGGGAATCGGTAAGATCTCGCCACGTGGCCGCCAAGATTCGTGCGGCCGTATTTTGAGCGTATTTTGAGAGTATTTCCTTATTTAATTGGTATTCTGCATTCAAAAATTTACAGTAAATAGCACAGATCTCAGAAAAATACAAATAAATAGTCGTTGGAATCATGAGATCGAGACCAAGCTATGAAAAATATAGAAAGTGTAGAAATACTCAGTTAATTGCTGTTTTGTGCTCAAATAAGGTGAGTTCTCTAATAAATGATGATATACAAAATACGAACGTATTAGAGACTAATTGAGCATCATATGAGCACAAAATAGGGCTAAACAGGGGGTTAAATATGCAATATTCACCTCGAATCAACGAGATGGTTCCAATTTTGATATGCACTCTTACATGTGCATATCTTATTGAACTCATCTAGGTCCAACGCATAATGAAGAGCGTTCATTGCCTTTGTGTTGTTGACTTCGGCGGATTTCTCGAAAGCCGTCCATTTTTTGAAATCCTCTTCGGTGGGCTCGACGTATTTCTTGTGGAGGGTTCTCCAAAGGGAAGCACTTCTTAGGAACGTCTCCATCCGGCATTTCCAATAGCCGAAGTTCGTGCCATTGAAACGCGGAGGACGCACCGTTGATTGTCCTTAAAAAACTGTGGATGCTCCATCACGATCGTGATTGTTGTACGAAGACGGTGGATGAATGTTGTTTTTATTGGATGCCATTACTATAAACCAATGCTCTGATACCAATTGTAAGGTCCCTGGCTATGAGAAAAACACTAGAAGGGGGGTTTGAATAGTGTTTATATAATTTAAAAAGATAGTTACACCAAATTAAATTCCTAACCAACAAATAGTGCGGAATAGAAATAAACCCAAAATGAAACAAATGCAAATGCAAGGGTGTTTCAAGGGTTCGGATTAGCCAAGTCACTTCCTGACTTGTTTCTGGTAATCCTACGTCCCTTCCACCCGGTTAACAACTGGATACTTAAGTTAGAACCCCAATTTGAGGTTCTATTAAAATCCACTTGTAGCAACCCTACAAGTGAAATCGAAATACAATCGATTGACCTTGACTTGGGAGCAAGCAAACCACTCTCACAAACCGAGAGTAAATCAAATAACTAAAGTTATGAAATATGAAATTGAGCAACACTTACAATCACATATGCCTTGAAGTAGAACTTGAAGGAGAAGTGTGTTGTGTGTTAAAAGACTCTCTTAGAAGAGAGGAAAGCCATTTCTCTTGATTTCACCAAATGCCTAGAAGATTTCTCTTTGGTTCTAGGTTGGAGAGCAAGAGATGAACGATTGGAATTCTAGGGCTTTAGGATTTGAGAGCTTTGATCTTGAGAGAAAGAAAGCTTGAATGATTTTGCAACTTAGTAACCTCTCAATGGAACAGTGGAGGCTCCTTTTATAGGTTTCTCAAACCCTTCTAACTGAATCAACAAAAACCCCTTTGAAATCCGTGAGGAAAAACTCAGCGGATAGAATCTGTGCCCGAGACAGTCGACTGTTGAAGAACTCACAGTCGACTGCTACACAGTGACAGAGGGTAGGTGAGAATTCATAATGGTAACTTACCACGTGAACAGTCGACCGAAGAGGCATAGACAGTCGACTGTTGAACCAACATGCGACTGTAAATCCTACTACAGGCGACTGGCCGAAGCTGGGTAAGTTGCAGAAATCTGAGAAATGTCTGGGAGAACCGGACAGATGACTGATGAAGAGAAGACAGTCGACTGTTACACTGAACAAGCGATTGTAATTCCTTCTACAGACGACTGTCAAGACCCTGAGATTTTTCAGAGAGTTAAAGCATTGACAGTCGACTGTTCCATTGGACAGTCGACTGTAAATCCAACAATAGTTGACTGGTCAGATTAAACAGAGAAATAGAATTTGGGCTAAAGATAGACAGGCGACTGATTAACATAACACAGTTGACTGTCACTTGGACAGGCGTCCGTGAATCGTTCATAAGTCGCCTGTGAGAGTTAATGCTAAGAAGCCCAAAAAACTAGACTGAGAAAGTTTGTGCATAACAGGCGACTGTAGAATAAAACACAGTCGACTGTTTTGAGACAGTCGGATGTAAATCGTTCAGCAGTCGACTGTTATAAACATGACATGAAAAATCTAGATAGAAATGAATTGGAGTCTAAGGAAGGTTGATCTAATGATATCCTAAGACTGAAATGAAGATGTGTGTGTGTGCTCCAACAAGTATCTACTTCTAAGCTACATACTGGAAGAGAAACAAGAAAGTTACATTTGACGAACTCTCTCTTCTTTCCAACGCATGAGCTTGAAGTCTTCTAGGAGCTTCAATCACCATCTACGATCATCCAATCCACTTCATTTGCTTTCAATGATCTTTGAGTGTCATCGATTGCAAATAGAACTTCATAATAAGCTTAGGCAATGGATTAACTGCAAATATGGGATTAGTCAGAAGTATTTATGTTTGCTCATCATTAACACCAAGTAGGGAGAAGTCCAATACTCAACAATTTCTTCCAAATCATGTCTACCGGTTGAAGAAGGCTCTATATGGATTGAAGCAAGCGCCAAGGGCTTGGTACGAGAGGTTGACTACATATCTTCTCCAAAAAGGATATGAACGAGGAGGAGTTGACAAGACGTTATTTGTTCAAAGGACCAGGTCAGATATTATTGTTGCTCAGATCTACGTGGATGATATAGTTTTCGGCTCCACTTCACAACAACTGGTGCGTGAGTTCATTTTCCTTATGCAGAAGGAGTTCGAGATGAGCATGGTTGGTGAGTTAAACTTGTTTCTTGGACTTCAGGTAATATAATGCACGGATGGGTTGTTCATCTCTCAAAGAAAATATGCTAAAAATCTTGTTAAGAGGTTTTTGGTCTGGAAAATGCTAGACATGTTCGCACCCCTATGTCCACCGGTGTAAAGCTCTACAAGGATGATGGCGGGAAATCAGTGGAAGTCACTCTATACAGAAGTATGATAGGGAGCTTGATGTATTTGACAATTAGCAGGCCGGATATCAGTTTCAGTGTAGGAGTATGTGCTCGTTATGAAGCCTGCCCTAAAGAGTCACATATCACGGCTGTCAAGAGGATTATCAGGTATGTCAGTGGGACAGCGGATTATGGCATATGGTATACCAAGGATACAAACATGCTACTTTCAGGGAACAATGATGCAGATTGGGCAGGAAATACAGATGATATGAAGAGTACTACATGAGGATGTTTTTATGTGGACAACAATTTAGTCTCCTGGTACAGCAAAAAACAAAACTCCATCTCGTTATCTACTGCGGAAGCTGAGTATATTGCGACAGATGCTGACAGACTACTGGTTGGAGCAAGGGATACTAACTATCATATGTGACAATCAGAGTGCGATAAATATTTCCAAGAATCTTGTACAGCACTCCAGAACCAAACATATAGACATCTGACATCACTTCATCAGATAGTTGGTTGAGAAGAAATCCCTTACCATGGAATATATTGCTACTGCTAACCAATTAGCTGACATCGTCACAAAACCCTTAGATTCTGGCAGATTTGAAGAATTACGATAGGCCCTATGGCTGTGTCGTGTCTAATGTTGGTTATTTTGTTGAACGTAATGTTGCAACATCATGTTACATCATAAGGAGGTATTGAGCGGTCATTAGTTAAATGGGCCGGAGTTATTTATCGGTCCGTTATTTGTGTTTCCGCTTTTCATTCTAACCCGTCACAACGCTCTTTCCTCTCTCAAATATTTCAAGATTCGCAGTGCGTTCCTTCTAGGGTTCTTGATTTTTCCGTGTGAAATTCTCTCTCTGATTCTGGAATGGCGCGAGATCAAAAGGAGAAGTCTTCTCAGAACCCTCGGCGCTCTTCCCACCGAACTCCCTCTTCGAAAAGGAGTGCATCTTCGTCCTCTCCTCCTACAACCAAGCGGAAGGTAGTAGCTCCTCGGACTGTGCGTGCCTCATCCTTTGGTATTTCTCCTCCTCCTTCGTCTCCATTATCTTTCCAAGACATGCACACTCCAGCTGTACCGAATTGGGAAGTTGTGCGGTTTTCCCCAATTTTGGAAATTCCCCGTTTGAGGAAACCCTTGGTGTCTGATTCCTGTGGGGAAGAAGACTATCCTGTTCATGTCACTGTCCAGGACTGGTTTTGGCATCTACGAAGGACTGGGCGAAAATTGGATCTCTCATGGCTAGATCTTTCTGGAGTCCATGTTGACCAGCTCATGCATAAATAGATTCGTGGCAAAGTGATTAGTGTGGAAGTTCCTCAGGATGACAAAATCATTATTCATACCTGGAATCCAAGAAGTTCCTCTGTGAAAATTTCTGAAATTGTTGTGGTAGAGATTTCTGATTCAAATTCATCCATCTCTGCTGAGAAGTCAAAAACAAGTTGTGATGGTGAAGCTTCTTCAAATCCCATGAATGCTGAGGATTCGGGTGTCCGTGTTGAACCCAAGGGTAGATTCAATGGAGTTGCTGTTCGTGATGATCCACCTCTGGAGGGTGAACAACATGCCTAGTCTCCTATACGTGTGAATGGAGATGCTCATACTATTTCTGAGATTGTTGAAGGTCCTATAGGTGGTTCTGATGTCAGTGCCTGTGCTCAAGATGTCTGTCTTGGAGAGAGTACCCCCATGGAGGAAGATGGTCCTCTGTTGAATGTTTCCTATGTGGAAGTTCTTCCTGAGAAGCATCTGTCGTACGTTACTGAAGAAGATCTCGCTCAGAATTCTGTAGTTATGGTAGAGGATGGAAGTGCTCTGGACTCTCTTCCTCTTCTTGTGGATGGTGAAGGATCTATGCCTCCAGGTGGCACTAATATTGATCCTTGCCTAGCTGAGGTGATTGCTGATGTTGACGCTACAGGTGGGTCATGTACACAACCAGAAGTGGATGCTTCTTGTAATGTTGCACAAAATGTTGCAACATTTGATGCAACAAATGAGCTAGGTGTTCAAGATAGAACTGATCTTGTTTCCCTTCCTACTCCTCCAGAAGATGGGTTGTTTCCCTCTCATGTGCAAAAGGCCAAGTCTGCTTCAAGAAAACGTGCTGCATCAGCCTGTCATGCTTCTTCTTCCCCTTCTAAGAGGCCAAAAGTATCTTTTGCGTCAGGTTCTTCTCGTTCCCCTTCATTCGCTGCATCTGATGCTATGAGCAGATTGTTCTTTGATAAAGCCTGCAAGAATAGATGGGTGTCCTACTCTGAGCGTTCTATTCTTCCTGAGAAATTTTTGAATGTCTCCTCTTTTGACAAGACTCAATTTGTAGCCATTCTGAAAGACCTGGGCCTTTTCTATGCTGCCACTCGTCTTAAATCCTTTTATCCTGTATTGGTTCGAGAGTTTTACTGCAATCTTTCCAAGACCTCTGGTGATGCTGCTTCTCGTTGGGCTTTTAGGAGTTATGTTAGTGGAAAGATTATTTCTTTTTCTCCCCCAGTGTTGAACAAGCTGCTAAAGTGGACTTGCCCTCAGTTCTTGCCTAATTTTAGGGAGTCCATATGAGATGACTTCAACAAATTCATAAATGACGTCATGGCATGGAAGCTGAAGTGTTGGCCCAGGTCCTCCTCATTTCCCTCCTCGTCTCTTACTGCGAAGTATTTCGTGTTATATAGGATTGCCACAAGGAACTGGCTCCCGACTTCTAATATTTCTGTGGTAACTAAGGATATGTGCAAGCTTTTGTATTCTGTTGGTACTAAGCAGCCCTTCAATTTAGGGAGGATTATCTTTGACTCCATTCTGTCTCTATCAGAATCATCTTCCTCGGCCTCGTCTTTGCCTCATACCTTTCTCATTATTATGATGCTCCTGGCTCAAAAAGTTTCTCCTTCTGCATCTGATTTGTCTATCTCATGTGACGGTATATCCTATACAGCCAAGTCTGTTGTGGGCAAATGTGATGATATATCCATGCTGGCCTCTCCTATACCTGGTGTATCTCCATCATCTCCACCTCCTACGATTGCTGGTCCTGTAACTTCTGTGCATCAGACTTCGTCTGTTTCTGCTTCCCCTAATGTTCCATGTTCTGAAGGCTCTCAATCCTTTCTATTGGAGGACATTTAGGTGTTTGAAAATGCTGTGAATAATGTAGATGATCAGTTGCTACTCCTTCAAATTCAAAAAGTTCTGTTTGAGGCTCACAAAATTATGCTAAAGGACAGATTAGCTGTACTGAAGTCCAAACTCGCTTCTGGCTCTTCAGAATCCTTGGGAGCAGTCTCTGGATGTAGAACCGACTAAGGTATGTTGCTTGCTTTTAGTGGCTCAAAGGGGGATAAATTGTGTTGACTGTCATCTGGTGACCTGTCGTCTGTTGGTTGATGTTGGATATTGATGGTGCGTGTTGCTGTGCATGTTGAAAATAGTGTTGGCATTTGGGGATATTATTTTGGTGGTGGATCTCTATAATGACTGTAAGTGGGCTTCAACTTTTATGATCATTGATTTTCTGATTTCTTCGTTCTTCCTCCAGTCTCGTATATGATATTGTTATATTGTGCCACTAAATGCCAAAAGGGAAGATTGTTAGGTCTCGTTCGTGTGTTGTCAATAGTGGCAACAAGATATTGTTTTGTCTGTTCTTAATTATCTTGAAGAAGAGAGACGTCATATCTTGGTCATGTTGAAAGAGATGTTGAACATTAAGTTATAACAAAACGTTCAACACGAGGTGTCGGATAGCAGAAATATTTGTATGTTGAGTACGCGATCTGTGTCGATGGAAGCTCGTGATCTCTGCTTCGTATCTTTAACATTATTTGGTTTTTCTGATAGTTGAATATTGTTGAAGATATATTTGGAAGCTAATATCTCTCGGTTTTATTGTTGAGACGGTTAGATAGATTCTTGCCCACAATTCCTTTTTCATCGATCCTTGAAGATTTGCGGAACCACCTGCCTAATGTAGTTTCGGAAATTGTGGGTTACCGATCTGCTGCTGCGATGATTGAAGATCTTCCCTATTGACCCGTGGATTGAGGGGGAGCAAGGTTTATTAGGGTTGCAGCGTTGATGGCTAGGTTTACGACTTTTGGAAAAAAGTTTGTGTGAATTCCGGGAGGGAGGCCAACGGCTACGGACGTAGGATCAAGGGAGTTGATCTAATCGGTTGAGCAAGGAGAGCTTGTATGCAAGGGGAGCTTGCCAAGAATACTCCATGGGTTGGTGGTGACCAACCATCACGGTTTGTATTAAGGGGGAGGTTGTTCCTCCTAATAGAATCGCGACATTAGTGATTGTACTCATTGATTATTTTAGTGGAGTATTCTGATTTTCTGGACGTGGCCCCGCAGATGTAGGTGTGCGCACCTAAATGCGTTACCAAGTCTTGTGTGTCTCTGATTGGTTTGTGTTAATCCTTTGGATTTACTGTTTATTATTGCATACTGAATTTCAAGATGTGACCACAGAGGAGAATTCGAAAATAAATGTTTTCAAAAAATTTGTGAAAAACGTGGCATATCACATAATTTTGCTTTTCCTAGAGCTGCTCCACAAAATGGAGTGGTTGAAAGGAAAAATAGAACACTCCAAGAGTGTACACGAACAATGCTGTCTGAAAGCAACCTTCCAAAATATTTTGGG
This sequence comes from Scilla litardierei, assembly GCA_030789695.1. Taxonomy (NCBI): domain Eukaryota; kingdom Viridiplantae; phylum Streptophyta; class Magnoliopsida; order Asparagales; family Asparagaceae; genus Scilla; species Scilla litardierei. Next base: position 266,878,430 of record CM061133.1, on the reverse strand, counting down.
TGGAAGCCGTTGCAACTGCGTGTTATATTCAAAATAGAGTATTAATTAGAAATCCTTTTCAAAAGACACCTTATGAACTATTGTACCAACGAGTTCCGAACATATCCTATTTTAAAGTTTGTGGTTGTAAATGCTATGTTTTGAATACAAAGTGATACGTCTATTTTGCGAAGGCCCAACAACATAGGCCCAAAAGCACAGCCCACCGAACGAAGCCCGAAAGATACGAGCCCGGATGCCCGACCGCCGATCGGAAGCCTATCTGCGCGATCAGGCCCGCCCGGCAAAGCCCCATAGAGGGCCCCCAAATGTCGATCCGACCCGGCCCCGATAACGCACGAGTCACTCACCCACTCCAGCGATAACCGTTCCCCCGATCCCGTTACCACTTAATGGCTGTTATGGGGAGGTGCTGGCATGGCGCAGGGAGCGGCGACGGGGGGGGGGGGGATCGAGGGGGCACGATCGAGGGCGGACGAGCGACGTGGGTCGGAGGCAATCACGGCGGGAGGTCCATAAAAGGGTTAGAAGGACGACTGGACAGAGGACCGCATCTCAGGTATCTAAAACCTAAGGTACTCCATCAACGACCTAGTTCCCCCATTTCATCTCCTTCCTCCCCCGCTCGCGCCGTGAGACGCCGTTCAGATCTCCTCTCGAGTCGAACCGTCTCCGCCGGGCCTCCCTTCTCAGATCACTATCTGACTTAGGCATCGGAGGGGATTTGGCTGGAACCAAGGTCCGGCCCCCCTGACGAGTGCTCTCGTCTACGCAGGAGGACATCAGATCCACGGGCCGAGGCTTCCCCTCCGCCCCTCGTCGGCCACGTATCCAGCGGGACGATCGAGGCTACCCCTCGTCACCCGCCCGACCGAGGCCGAGCACAACCGTCCGAGGCCGAGCGTCTCTGATCGGGTCGAGGCTTCCCCTCGCCCTCTTTTCGACCGAGGACTCCGATTCGGCCCAGCCGACGCGCTCCACGTCGCCTGTAACTCCGACTCGCATCTCGTCCGCACCAACTCGACACACCCGAGGGACCCCCGTGGGCCCCTTGACCAGGTTGACCGGGTTATCCGCGGTCAACGCTTTTGTCGTGAGAAAACACTCTGAAACATCTGGCGTCGGGATCTTGAATCGAGAGGGGACCCGCGCGTCGGTTATTCTCCGTGATAGGGGACCCGGGAAACCACGTGATGGACTACGAGGGGGACATGTCCTTCCAAGGAGCCGACGATGACCGGCTCTGCCGGGGCTTCTATTCGACTCTCAGGGGAGCGGCAAGGACCTGGTACCGCAGCCTGCCCAGCCGCTCCATCGACAGCTTCGAGGAACTCACCCAGCTGTTCTGCAAACAGTTCATGGCAGGGAGGCAGGTAAAGCCTGATGCTGAACATCTGTTTAACATAGTGCAGGGCCCAGCCGAGCCGCTCTGACAGTTCATGCGCCGCTTCAATGCGGAAAGGCTGAACGTGAACAGCCCTCCCGACCTTGTTGTCTAAACGGCCCTTAAGAAAGGGCTACGCCACAGAGGCCTTAAGAAATCCCTGCACAACGATCCCCCGAAGGACCTCCCAGGGATCATGGCGAGGGCCGAGCGCTTCATGTTGATCGAGGAGACCTTGGCCATTGAGGCAGGAAAGGCCACTCGAGGGACCAAGCGCGGCAACAGCGGACGAGGCAGTCCCGAAGGGTACCGGACCGAGAAGAGGCCGAGAAACAGGCAGCGGGGAGAGGGTACGAGGGACACCACCCCAGACGCCGTCCTCGCTCAAGTACAGAAGGAAGAGCGCGCCGATCGCCCCCCACCGAAGGCAAAAAGAGGTGGGAAGAATGGGGAGAAGTACTGCAAGTACCACAAGGACAATGGCCACGACACTGAAGACTGCTGGCACTTAAAGAAGGACATTGAGAAGCTGATGAGCCGGGGGCATGCCAGGAGTTTAGCCGATGAGCCGGCCCATGGAGAAGGGACCTCCATGCAGCCGGACAAGGGGAAGAAGATCAACACCGTCCAAGGACCCCTCCGCATCATAGAGTGAGAGGGCGAAGTCCCTCCCCCCAGCCGTAGCCAAGTCCGAGGGGATTATCTAGGTTTACATCCCTCTGTCTAGCTTTATTTCCTTTTCCTTTCCTCCAAATGTACTAGTCCGACAGGGCCCTTAAGAGTACAATTGCATTCCCGTTTGTCTTTTCTTAATCTTCGACGGAATCAACATTTTGCTAAGGGTGCAAAAGAATGAAGTCCGCCGCCTCACTGGAGGGGGAGGGGGAGCTTCGTCCTCGCCGACCAACTCCTGCGCTCATAAGTCTGGGGCAATTCCCCCAGCCAACGCGGATGCCGACCGGTCCTAAGCCGAGGAGATTCACCCTCGCCGACCGACTCCTGCGCTCGTAAGTCTGGGGGCAATTCCCCCAGCCAGCGCGGACGCCGACCGGTCCCAAGCCGAGGAGCTTTGCCCTCGCCGACCGACTCCTGCGCTCATAAGTCTGGGGGCAATTCCCCCAGCCAACGCGGACGCCGACCGGTCCTAAGCCGAGGAGCTTTGCCCTCGCCGACCGACTCCTACGCTCGTAAGTCTGGGGGCAATTCCCCCAGCCAGCGCAGACGCCGACCGGTCCTAAGCCGAGGAGCTTTGCCCTCGCCGACCGACTCCTGCGCTCATAAGTCTGGGGGCAATTCCCCCAGCCAGCGCGGATGCCGACCGGTCCTAAGCCGAGGAGCTTCACCCTCGCCGACCGACTCCTGTGCTCATAAGTCTGGGGGCAATTCCCCCAGCCAACACGGACGCCGACCGGTCCTAAGCCGAGGAGCTTTTCCCTCGCCGACCGACTCCTACGCTCGTAAGTCTGGGGGCAATTCCCCCAGCCAGCGCAGACGCCGACCGGTCCTAAGCCAAGGAGCTTTGCCCTCACCGACCGACTCCTGCGCTCATAAGTCTGGGGGCAATTCCCCCAGCCAGCGCAGACGCCGACCGGTCCTAAGCCGAGGAGCTTCACCCTCGCCGACCGACTCCATCGCTCATGAATCTGGAGGCAATTCCCCCAGCCAGCTCGGGCGTCAACCAGTCCTAGGCCGAGGACGAGGCAGCAAAACAAAATACGCGAGAAGTCCGAGTAAGTCAATTTCGTTTATAACAGTTAACCAAGGTACAAAAGTGTGTCTTATTTACAGGGAATCGAAGCGAAGAAACCTCTCTCGACGGACAACAAAGTTCGTCACCTACAGAAACTAGGGCGGCCCCGACAGAGCGAAACTTGTTGGCTAAAGACCCAAAGTTGCCGGCCTGAGCGAACATCCATGCAACCAGCAATTATTGGCTCTGAAGCAGGGAGCCGGTAGCGAAGCCGAAGGAGATAGCAGGGGCAGGGATCCATTTCAAGTAGACTGGCCCAAAGCGAAGCGGATGCTAAAAAATTTGAGGATAAAACAAGGGTGGCAGGCCGGTAAAAGAGGACTTAGGGAGCCCGAGATCGGGAGGCCGCGTCCCCTGGCGCCTCCCCCTGCTCGGAGCGGGAGGGAGCGACCGGAGGAGCAGCTTACCGAACGCGCTCCGCACAATCCCAGAAGGAAGACTGGACGACTTCGACGATCCGAGGGGCGATGAGGTCTTCATACGTACCGAAGGCCTCCCTGAGAACCTCGAAGATCTTCTCCCCCAGGGTCCCGACGACACCCCTCTCCACCTCCTCCGCAAGCCGCGCCACCTGACGCCGATCCGACAGTTCCCTCTGAAGCTCCTCCCTCTCCAGGTGGAACGACTCCGCCGCTTCCTCAGCCGACTGCCGAGCGTCCTCCAACTTTCCCTGAAGGTCACCCACTCGTCCCTCCAGCTCAGCCACATGGAGCTTGAGATGCTGAGACTCCATCTGGGCCTCTGTCATAGCTACCTCCGCCGCCCCGGCCCGCTCGTGGGCCTTCACGGAGGACTCCTCCAGCTCCCTCAAGCGGACGGCTCGGCACTGTAACTCCACGGCGAGCGTTGAACCCTGGAAGACGAGACATGGGCTAAGAAGAGAGTGAAGGGAAGGAAAGGACAGCAAGATAGCTGAACCTGTTGAAGGATCCAGACCAAGGAGTCCGACATCTTGTCGGCGGGAATCCTCTCGAGGAGACTGCCGTCCCGGGGGAGGATCCCCGGGGGTCACCGCAGGAAGCACGGAACACGCCGGACTGGAGGGGTCCACATCTTCCTTCCTCTTCTTCCCTCCGTGAGGCTCCGCGGGCGCCGAAGGGGAGCGCTTCCGCCTCGCACCGTCCCCACCCTCGGGAACAAGAGGGGGCACGCCAAGGGCAGGAGGGACTGCATCGGACCCGTCGTTACCCCCCGCCTCTTGGGCTGGCGGGGCGGATCCGGCCCTTGCGACCCCCCGGGAGAGGAGATCGCCAGAAGAAGAGGCGGGAGGCGCGGCCACCACCTTACCCACAGAAGGCTCGGCTCGGCGCACCTCCTCCTCAACGGTCCGTCGAGGCGCCCTTCCGGAGGTACTACCCCGGCTCCGAGTGGCTTCGCGACGGATCAGCTCATCAACATCGCGGGTGAACTCGCGACCAGCCATTCTTGCAAGGGAAACCGAAATCAGGGTAAGCTACGGGGCAACCCAGGACTGAAAAAGCGACCTACCCGGAGACCACAAGACGGCCTTCAAGAGTAGGTCGTCCAGCAAAGACCAGATGGATTTCGCCTCCAAGGGGAGGGTCGACAGCAGCGCGGCGGCCGCCAGCTCCGCCTCAGAGAGGGCTAGCGTTGAGTCGGGCCGGACCGACCCACCCCAGCCTGTCAGAATTTGGGCACCCTCCAGGAAGACCACGAAGACATAATCCGAACTCCAATCCCCCGACCAGCGGGGTAGCCCGATCAGGCATTCCCCCCTCGAGCGGGCTCGGAGTTGCAACCATGACCCGGGGCCGACCGTCTGGATCCGATAAAAATAAAAGAGAAGGGGGAGAGACGGCTCCAGACCACGGGTACAGCAGAGCATCACGAAGCCCGTCAGTACCGCAATCGAACAGGGGGTGAACTGGCAAAGGGGCACCATAAGATACTTCATGACCTAAATGAGGAAGGGATTGAGCGGGAAACGAAGACCCAGGCGGAACATCTCGACGTAGACGCCGACCTCATTGCTCCTCGGAAGGCAGATCCTCTCGTCGATGAACGGAACTCGAACATCGTACGGGTAGCAGAGATACCTCTCCCGGATCTCCGTGGCCACTGAAGGAGGAGTCCCCGACGGCGTTCGGAGGATAACCGGGGGTACATTAAGCCGCACAGTAGCCGACGCCACATCATCGCCGGCGTAGTCCGGGAAGAGCTTCCCCTTCCCCTTATCTCGAAAGGAACGACTCCCAGAGGGGGAACCTGATCCCACAAGCCGGGGCCCGCCCCGCCTCGACGCAGGAGGGTCCCTCGCCCCTGGGCCGGAACCACCTATCCTAAGAGCAGCCATAATATGAAAATAGGAAAGGAGTTACCTTTTTGTTAATTTGGAGAAGACAAGGAAACGAAGGCGATGGGAGACTCCAAGTTGCGGAAAGCAAAGACAGAAGGAAGAGCACGGAAGAAGTTGGGATCCACACAGCCGTGGATCTTATATACCAGACTCAGGGGCGAATTCGAAGCGCCTGACAGGAATGCGTGGCAGGCCTCAGAGAACCGGCAGCGTTTCGAAATCGGCGCCAAAGGAAGTCCAATCGATCCGCCTCATCATTACCTTCATTTATAACCACGCCTCGACTGACGCGCCACTCGGAACCCCAGGAGTCACATCGGTCGAACCAAACCGGCCAAGGCCGATCGGCCCCACCGATGGGGGCAATTGATACGTTTATTTTGCGAAGGCCCAACAACATAGGCCCAAAAGCACAGCCCACCGAACGAAGCCCGAAAGATACGAGCCCGGATGCCCGACCGCCGATCGGAAGCCTATCTGCGCGATCAGGCCCGCCCAGCAAAGCCCCATAGAGGGCCCCCAAATGTCGATCCGACCCGGCCCCGATAACGCACGAGTCACTCACCCACTCCAGCGATAACCGTTCCCCCGATCCCGTTACCACTTAATGGCTGTTATGGGGAGGTGCTGGCATGGCGCAGGGAGCGGCGACGGGGGGGCGGATCGAGGGGGCACGATCGAGGGCGGACGAGCGACGTGGGTCGGAGGCAATCACGGCGGGAGGTCCATAAAAGGGTTAGAAGGACAACTGGACAGAGGACCGCATCTCAGGTATCTAAAACCTAAGGTACTCCATCAACGACCTAGTTCCCCCATTTCATCTCCTTCCTCCCCCGCTCGCGCCGTGAGACGCCGTTCAGATCTCCTCTCGAGTCGAACCGTCTCCGCCGGGCCTCCCTTCTCAGATCACTATCTGACTTAGGCATCGGAGGGGATTTGGCTGGAACCAAGGTCCGGCCCCCCTGACGAGTGCTCTCGTCTACGCAGGAGGACATCAGATCCACGGGCCGAGGCTTCCCCTCCGCCCCTCGTCGGCCACGTATCCAGCGGGACGATCGAGGCTACCCCTCGTCACCCGCCCGACCGAGGCCGAGCACAACCGTCCGAGGCCGAGCGTCTCTGATCGGGTCGAGGCTTCCCCTCGCCCTCTTTGCGACCGAGGACTCCGATTCGGCCCAGCCGACGCGCTCCACGTCGCCTGTAACTCTGACTCGCATCTCGTCCGCACCAACTCGACACACCCGAGGGACCCCCGTGGGCCCCTTGACCACGTTGACCGGGTTATCCGTGGTCAACGCTTTTGTAGTGAGAAAACACTCTGAAACACAAAGAATAACTTAGATAAATTTGACTCCAAAGCGGATGACAACATTTTTATCGGTTATTCCTCTAGAAGCAAAGCATACCTCATATACAACAAGAAAATCCCATGTGTTGTTGAAACATTACATGTTACTTTTGATGAATCTATAACAAGTGCTTCTATTTCTAATTTAAATGATGATGTTGATGATGATGTATTATCACGCCCTGCTTCCCAAAACTATGGAGGCGAAGCGTGACAAGGCCCGCTTTGGGCCGCAGCTGTAAAGCTCGGACCCAATAAGCATCTATAAGGGGTACCATTTTAAAAGATTCCAGGTTCTTGCATTTATAAAATTCGTAACAACAGAAAGTACTGAAAGGAAACGCATTCATTTTATTCCATCAAGATATCCAGAAGTACAAGAGTCTAACAAAGGAAGTAATGCCCAGCATGGCAACACGTAGAAAGTAAACTACTGGTGCAAGCACCCAACCTAGGCAGAAAAGTAAATGGTGCTACGCACCTGAACTAGAAAGAAAAAAAAACACTCTGAACTGCAACGGTGAGGGACCTCAAGGACTGGTCCTCGTCAGGTACGTACTCCGGGTCGACACCCTCTGGCTCCACGTACTCAGGTACGTCCGGCTCGTCCATGTACTCTGGCTCAACACCTGACGTACATCACCCAAGAGAAAAGGAACTGTACGTCAGGTAAAGTCTACAAGAGAGGGTTAGACTTTACTGCAAGTGTAACAAGATTAAGAGCAACATTTTACGGGTTGATTAACATGCAGGGGTTATAACATGGCAGTTGTATTATACAGAAAGTAAAACGATGCAGGAAAAGTAAACGCGACAGACAATAGCCGTAGCATGTGCTACAGGCTACGGGACTAAACTAGATGGGACAGAACAAGACAAGGAGTATTGTGTGTGTCACGAAGGTTCACGCCTTTCGGTCTGTACCGAGGGAACGCTCAAACGAGACAAGACAAGACAAGAAGTGTGTCATGAAGGTTCACGCCTTTCGGTCTGTACCGAGGGAACGCTCAACCCAAGTGCACGGGACAAGACAAGACAAGAAGTTTGTCACTGAGGTTCATGCCTTTCGGTTAGAAGGCGGCCAGCACCTTCTCAACCGAGGGAACGCTCAACCTAGTGCACGGGACAAGACAAGACAAGAAGTGTGTCACTGAGGTTCACGCCTTTCAGTCTGTACCGAGGGAACACTCAACCTAGTGCACAACTTGAGACAAGACAAGACTGAGGGTGACAAGAGAGATTCACGCCTTTCGGTTTGTGGGTGGCCAAACCCGCCAAACCGAGGGAACGCTTAACCATCCTCCACCCAAAGTGCTCAAGACGAGACGACTAGAGATCACCCTCATATGGAGGGCACCTAAAACGCCCGTAGGCTTTTGTGACATGACATGACAGAGTTGAGGAGTGTTCATTCTAGGGTGTCCACACGCACGCATACACAGAATAACCCTAAGGTGTCAGTTGTTGTTGTTGTTGTTGTTGTGCTTAGACTTCATCTTCAAGTCTAAGCTGTCAATGGGGTCCCAGACGCTATCATTTCACGTCCGGTTCTCTTTAAATGTACTCTAACATTCTAAGAAAGAGATGGCCTAAACATGGCCGTACGAGTACAAGTGTAAACACTTGCCTGCGATGGCGAGTGCGTCGTCTGTCCGGAGTGTCCCGTCGAAGAGTCACGTCGGCGATGGTCCGTCTGAAACAAGTCAAAGGCGATATCAGATCATGCTATTCGTCAAACCTATTATGGTTTGTTTCTAAATTTGGCGGGACTACCCTAACAATCAAAAAGTCACGTCTTTTGATGATTTGTTCAGTCTAGATCGACGTTTACCATATGTGCACAGAAATTCAGTTCATTCGTCGATTTTCTACGGTGGAAAATGTTTTAAAGATGTAGAAATTAACTATAGTTTACATTGACAAATTTTAGATTAGGTTTTGATGAGCTACGGTGTGGGTTTTACTACTCGTTAGGGGAACCAATCTCTTGACGTCGTTCAAAAAGCGGAAGTCGGGTCTGAACGGCGAAGCATCGATGTCGTCTGGAACTCCTCATCCATAGGTAGCACAGCTAGGCACCTCTGAACAGCGAGGTGGTGGCACAAAAACAGCGAGCTAGCAGCGATCCTCCTCCCGTTGCAGGTAGCACAACAGATCTTCACGACCACGGCGACGTCGGCTAAAAAACACGTGTGTACGGAGATGCACGTGTACTCCGAGGGTCCAAGGGGTTGCCGGTAGTTGAAGTAGGATCAGTGGAAGTTGCTCGGCCCGGTGGGTGGCCGACGGCGTGAGCGTACCGCGGTGGGTGGCCGTGAGAAACCGGAGAGGACAGATTCGCGCAACGTTCATTGTCGCGCATCTCAGTGGAAAACCAGTGAGTAACAGTGACAACAGAAATTGCAGAAGCTAAAGGACTTCATGATGAAGACAACGGTGGTAGAGTTGTCGTCGGAGGTGGTCGGAGGTGGTCGTGCACCGGCGTTGAAATTCAGCGCACAGATCTGTCAAAAACAGCAGCTGGGCCTGGTTTCGACGGATTTTCCAGGAGCTACAGGTGGGATATGAGTGTGCGGAAAATTACAGTTGGTAGGGGGGTTCGATAGGAGTCCAACGGTGGTAGGGTGGTCGTCGTAAGTGGCCGGATGACCGGTGGGCGCGAGTTTGAAGTGGCAGCGCGTAAACTGTCAAAAATAGCGGCTAGATCTGAGTTTCACGGGGTTTTCGAGGAGATCGAGACGTGGGAAAAAGATAAAGAGAGTTGGAGATGATCAGGGGGTCAAAGAGGAGTTGAATGGCAGTGGCAGCAGCGGCTGGAGGTGGCCGGAGAGGGATGGCCGGCCGTTTTTCCGGCGAAATGCACAGCTTCAGAATTTTGGCCAAATAGGTTGAATCAATGGGGTTTTTGATGTCCTTGGGAGGAGGAGATGGAGGAGAGGAAGGTGGAGATGCTGGTGGTCGATGAGGAGAGGCTGGGGGCGGTCAGAGGTGGCCGGAGGAGGAGCAAGGCGGCTAGGGTTGGTGGGTTTGCGTGAGTTACAAAGTTTGGCCAGATTTGATATTAGAAGGAGATGGGTTTTGCTATACACCTATAGGTTTTGGGTTATTGTGGGAGAGAGATAGAGATAGGGGGAGTGGAGTTAGGGAAAAAGGGAAGTGACCATAGTGGCTGTTGCATGATTTCCTCTTACGTTTGAGAGATTTGAGGAAAGTGATTAGGATTCTAATTAATTCAGAATTTGAAAAGGTCAAAGGCTAATTAAGGAAGGAAAAATTGATTAGGGGATAAGTCTCGCTACGGGCATCGGAAAAATAATCCGAAAATACCGGGACGATCGCAAAGACGAGAAGTACGGGGCTACAGGATCCGGTTGCGTGCTAATCCTACCGAAAATTATTATAAAATTGAGAAATGAGCGTTGAAGCCAAAAGACCAAAACGCCCTTCCCTTCAAAGCTGTTTTGCGAGAAAACGAGCCGGGAAATGACGTTCCCAAAAATTACTATAAAATACAAAACTTCCATATGGTCACAACGGTATATCACATCGTATATATCGAAACCAAGAAATTACCAAATAAAATACGCACACGAAAAGAGCCGTACGCGCAGAAAATACGAACGGCCGGAAAGCGGCCGTTACATTCTACCCACCTTAGAAATGATTCCACCCTCGGAATTACTTATACTAATAGTAATAATATCTATATACACTTATTCCCACAACTCTCATATCTACACATAATGATCGCTAATCCCATAACTTCAAACATCGTTCCTTAGATAATTCGTCATAACTCTTCCTCCACTGGGTAACGCTACAACTAGAATCACATCTTGGCACCTGACTATAGATCCACATTACTGTCTACAAACTAACAATCATCTCGTCCTCAATATATTCTCCATCATATCGACTCATAAACCTATTCTCCTTAATCAATGAACCATCGAACCACATCTATCCTTAACCCTATCATCAAATCTCCTAATCATATTAAATCTGTATTCATAACATCCCATTTGTCTCAACATGTCACATCATTTCCATTATTTTCTCACGTCAACTCAATAATCAGGTCTTGATGCTTTAAATGTTCTACTCATTCTCATAATCACCCTAACTCATACTATTCCGTCCTAACTACTCCTATCTATCACTCGTCCAAGTTTCAGATCGATTAATTACTCATCTCTCTGTATATAATTTCGGCCAACCAGGATTCTCTATTGAGTCCGTCACACATCGGTATTATAAATAAGTCTTGGACATCTCATTCTTTTCATCCAAAGAAATCTAATCTAATATCCTTGTGTTCCAAAATCAATTAATCATCGCTACGACATATCTCACCTCACTCTAAGCCTACCCGCAAACATAATCCTATAGCAATGATAACCCGTTCTAATACTATAACAGCAATGAAAAATAACACTTCAAAGAGGGAAGAAGAGGAAAGAAATTTTAAGGCCAAAGACATATTTTAAAAAAAATAACATGTGGGAAAACGTGTGGAGTTGTGGTAATGGATGAGGGAAGATAGGTGGGTTGTGATCTCGTGGACTAGTTTCAAAACTTTAAAGATTTGATTTGAAAGGAAACAAAAAGTTTTGAAACATACATAAGCAGCCAAAAATAAACTAAACTATAATATGAAAGACTAAAACTATGGAGTTACCTGCAATGACGCCATCCACTGCCGTCATGGCATAAGCTCCACGAACAATATCTCCTCTCTGGTGACGCCATCCACTGCCGTCATGGCATAAGCTCCACGAACAATATCTCCTCTCTGGTGATTCGGGTTGAATATTACATATTTAACCCCCCATTTAGCCCTATTTTGTGCTCATATGATGCTAAATTATTCTCTAATTCGTGCGTATTTTATACACCAACATTTATTAGAGAAAACACCTTATTTGAGCACAAAACAACAATTAATGGAGTATTTCTGCACTTTTTATATTTTTCCTAGCATCGTCTCGATCTTACGATTCCAACGACTATTTATTTGTATTTTTCTGAGATCTGTGCTAATTACTGTGAATTTTTGAATGCAGAATACCATTTATTGGAAAATAAATAATTGCGCACGAATCTTTGCGCAACACGTGGCGCTCATCCGATGATTCCCGCTCCATCCAACGGCAGAAGATAAGCGGGCTACGTGGAATTTTTGTGGCCGCATGATTCAGATCGAACGGAGCACAACGCTCCCGCTCGAACTCAAGAGGGCTGAAGAATTCGGGCGACGTGGCTCGCTAGAGTCCTGCGATGCGAATCGGACGGCGCAGATTGCCCCGACCTGAGTTTGCGAAGCGGAGAATAAGCGGGCGACGTGGCCGATTTCTGAGCGAACGATTTCGATCCTACGGCCACGATCGACCCCGCAATTTGCAACGAAGCAGCAGAGTTTTGGGCGAGCGACGTGGCTAGCTAGGAACCGTTCGATCCTAAGATCGGACGGATATCAACCTTTCCGAGCTGAGTTCGGAATGAAGGCGGATGAGGGCGCAAATGAGAGCGAGGATCCGAAATGAGCGGCCACGTGTCAAGCTCCTGTTAAATCCCGCTTTGATCGTGCGGTGGAGATGTGAAGTGCTGGCGGGTTTGGGTATTAAGCGTAAGCGGATGCGGTTTTGGAGACCCGATAAGCCATTAAACCCGCAATCTCTTTATAAAAGGTATTCCTAGGGGTTTTTGGAGCGTACAGAAGCAGATTTGGGGCGTATTGGAGGCTCTAGGAGCCGTATTTCCCCCCTGAAAAATTCTGTAAAATTCCAGAGGCTTGTTTTATTATTTCCAGAGAGTTTGAAGTCGAAACTTGGAGATTTGATGATATTTTCTTCAACTCAAACCCCGTATTTTGGTGTTTTCTAGCGTATTTTGCTATAAAGTTGATGTATTTTGCTATGGAAGTTGTTTATTATTGCATGATGAGTAGCTAAAACTTATTTGTGCATGGTATGGAGTAGTTAGGGGATATTATTTGTGTTAGTTTGGTTGAATATCCTTGTGCTAAATCGTTAAACGTCGTTAAAATTGTAATCTTTGTTCGTAAATCGACTTTTTCAGATTCCAAAAGAATTGATTTAGTTGATGATCGCCCCAAAAGGGTGACTTTTGATCTCCCCAAAAGGGAGTTTCATACCGTAGTTTTGATCTCTCCAAAAGAGAGTTTCATACCGCATTATAACTTTAGCGATGATCTTATTGAATATTGTGATTTAACCCCCAAAAGGGCATCTTCCGATGAATTGCTCCCAAAAGGAGAATTCATTGAGTTATATTGGGTATTTTCCGGTGAATTGCTCCCAAAAGGAGAATTCATTGCGTTATACTTGTCAACCAAATTAATACGAATCATTGATCTTAACAAACCCATACCATGTGCATACTCTTTATAGGTATTTTCTTACACGATTTTCCTTGTTCGCACATCACCATCACGCACTTTCACACCATCACCATCATCATTGAAGTGGTTAGTTTCTTTTCGTAGGATTTCTATTTGATTTGAGCTGTGGTTGCAACAGATTTCTTCCCGTGGATTCGACATCTGGACTCCCAGATTTTACTACTTGTACGGACTCTTGCACTTGAGAGATAGCACCTTTCCGGTCCCACCAAGTTTTTGGCGCCGTTGCCGGGGAGGAATGGTTTGTGACTACGGTTTATTTCATTTAGAGGACCTTCGGTGAGATCTTTCCACTTTACTGTACATAAACTTTTTTTTATTATTTTATTTTGATTTTTAAAAATGGAATATATGAACTTCTATTGCACAAACAATCTGTATGATGCAAGTTATGCTAATGCACACAAACATAGGATGTAGAAGCTCAAAATTGTTAATTTTTATCAAACTGACTGTGAAACTTTCTTGCAGGCCTGGAGGAGGTTCACAGACATTATATCGAGCTATCCGCAGCATGGGTACACAAATGAAGAGCTTATGGCATCCTTCCTAGATGGACTACGACCACAGCTGCAGGAATTCTTGGGAGGCATGACGCCGACAGAGGCATGGGAATACATGGAGTCTCTGCAAGAAAATGAAAAAACCATGGAAGAGACTTCAGAGAGCGATTCAACGGAGCCTTCGTGCCTTGATCAAGGGGAGCAAAGCGTAGACGTACCTTTGCAATCCTTTAAAGAGGAAATTTACTTGACCATTCAGACACAGGAGGCCACATCCCATCAATTCCAGGAGAATTTCCTTGCTCGGAGTCGGCAGATTCAAAAATCTATTGAAGATCTTAATTTGATTGCCACTTGCGTAGAAGAAGGTAATGCTTTTGAAACTCAATTTAAAGAATCTAATACGAGTTTATCTTCTATTGCAGGAAAATCGAGCAAGCCATGTCATGTTGAGGACACGAATACAAATATATACATGGCAGAAAGTGTGTGCAAAAGAGAGGACGAGCTAGCAATTTTGGATGAACGAGAGGAGGAGACAGCTAGGGACAAGGGTTTTGAGATTATCGCCATGGAGTCAGAACCATGCCCTCCTCCAGTTTTGTCCCAAAATCATTTATCCCTCTCCCCAACGATCGAGCATCGTACAGAGAGTATTGCAAATCTTTCAGGGAGTAGTCGTCAACTTGCTTTAATTCATTTCACTTATTTTGATGACTACGTTTGGAATAATTTTATTGAAAGGAATTCTAAACTAAAATGGATTGACGTGACTCATCTCTTGCAGGTTACATGTGAACATCTTATAGAGATGCTGGGAGTTACGTTGCTGGGATCCAGTTTAGTCGTTGGAGGAAGATTACTCGTCGAGGAGCGCAAGGAGCAAATTGAACAACTTCCTCCACAATTAAAGATTCGGGATCGGCCATTTGATCACGGTGTGTTCTTTCCAGTAGTGTAGATTTTTATATGCTTTCTAGGTTGCTGGCTTGAATAAACTCGTGCCCCTTTCGACATTGAGGACAATGTCCATCTTTAGTTGGGGGGTGTGTATGAGACCTTATGATTTTTTTTTGAGAATAATAAATCACCAAATCACATCATTTTAAAACTCCTTCACATGCCTCAAATGCGGATGATTACACATTAATTGAGTTCTAAAAATTGTTTGTGGCTTGAGTTAATTATTTTTCCTTCATGGAATTACTCGTTAATAGGCTATTCATGAAAAATTTCAATTGTCATGATTAATATCTCGAAATAGTTTGAATTTATTTCATGCATGCTAATGTGATGAAAAAGCTTAAGTATACACGATTTATAAGAATAGTCTTCAAGTTGAAGAGGAATTTGCCCATTGATACTAATGTTTATATTCATGTTGATGGGTTTTGAGTTGCTTACAAAAAAAGAAAGAAAGAAAAGAAATGAAAAGAAAAATGAATGAAAAATGAATGAATAAGTATGTCACTAATAAATAACTTGGTTGGCTCGAGTAGTATAGTCCGAGGGGTCCTTTTTGGCCTAATGCCCTATTATCGTCTGATTTGGGAGCCATTGACAGGAAACTCACTCATTTGATGGAGCGATCCAAGTTATACATTTTTCTGCGAATGTTGCTTGATGCGCGTTACGCGGAACTAATAAAAGAAAAGAAATGGTGAATATACTAAGCAACTTCAATACCCATATCTTGAATGATTGCTTTGATAGGCCAATTCCTTGGAAACAAGAAAACTAGAGAAAAACGACGTGTTATACTTTCGCTTGCGCAAAACGATGCTTGTATGTTATTTATTCATACTAAATTAGAGAAAATATCATGTGATTAATTTTGTTCATGGATGTGTATATTGATGGTCAAGTTCATGTTGGAATGCGTATTATTGAGCCATGCCATGAGCAATTTGATAGAATTTATTGTTTTATTAACCATCCGTATTTATCGCTCTTTTTGCTAGGACTAGCAAATCGCTAGTTGGGGTGTGTGATTCGGGTTGAATATTACATATTTAACCCCCCATTTAGCCCCTATTTTGTGCTCATATGATGCTAAATTATTCTCTAATACGTGCATATTTTATACACCAACATTTATTAGAGAAAACACCTTATTTGAGCACAAAACAACAATTAATGGAGTATTTCTGCACTTTTTATATTTTTCCTAGCATTGTCTCGATCTTACGATTCCAACGACTATTTATTTGTATTTTTCTGAGATCTGTGCTAATTACTGTGAATTTTTGAATGCAGAATACCATTTATTGGAAAATAAATAATTGCGCACGAATCTTGGCGCAACACGTGGCGCTCATCCGACGATTCCCGCTCCATCCAACGGCAGAAGATAAGCGGGCTACATGGAATTTTTGTGGCCCATGATTCAGATCGAACGGAGCACAACGCTCTCGCTCGAACTCAAGAGGGCTGAAGAATTCGGGCGACGTGGCTCGCTAGAGTCCGTGCGATGCGAATCAGACGACGCAGATTGCCTCGACCTGAGTTCGCGAAGCGGAGATTAAGCGGGCGACGTGGCCGATTTCTGAGCGAACGATTTCGATCCTACGGCCACGATCGACCCCGCAATTTGCAACGAAGCAGCGGAGTTTTAGGCGGGCGACGTGGCTAGCTAGGAACCGTTCGATCCTAAGATCGGACGGACATCAACCTTTCCGAGCTGAGTTCGGAACGAAGGCGGATGCGGGCGCAAATGAGAGCGAGGATCCGAAATGAGCGGCCACGTGTCAAGCTCCTGTTAAATCCCGCTTTGATCGTGCGGTGGGGATGTGAAGTGCTGGCGGGTTTGGGTATTAAGCGTAAGCGGATGCGGTTTTGGAGACCCGATAAGCCATTAAACCCGCAATATCTTTATAAAAGGTATTCCTACGGTTTTTTGGAGCGTACAGAAGCAGATTTGGGGCGTATTTTGGGCGTATTGGAGGCTCTAGGAGCCGTATTTCCCCTCTGAAAAATTCTGTAAAATTCCAGAGGCTTGTTTTATTATTTCCAGAGAGTTTGAAGTCGAAACTTGGAGATTTGGTGATATTTTCTTCAACTCAAACCCCGTATTTTGGTGTTTTCTAGCGTATTTTGCTATAAAGTTGATGTATTTTGCTATGGAAGTTGTTTATTATTGCATGATGAGTAGCTAAAACTTATTTGTGCATGGTATGGAGTAGTTAGGGGATATTATTTGTGTTAGTTTTGTTGAATATCCTCGTGCTAAATCGTTAAACGTCGTTAAAATTGTAATCTTTGTTCGTAAATCGACTTTTTCAGATTCCAAAAGAATTGATTTAGTTGATGATCGTCCCAAAAGGGTGAGTTTTGATCTCCCCAAAAGGGAGTTTCATACCGTAGTTTTGATCTCTCCAAAAGAGAGTTTCATATCGCATTATAACTTTAGCGACGATCTTATTGAATATTGTGATTTAACCCCCAAAAGGGCATCTTCCGATGAATTGCTCCCAAAAGGAGAATTCATTGAGTTATATTGGGTATTTTCCAGTGAATTGCTCCCAAAAGGAGAATTCATTGCGTTATACTTGTCAACCAAATTAATACGAATCATTGATCTTAACGAACCCATACCATGTGCATACTCTTTATAGGTATTTTCTTACACGATTTTCCTTGTTCGCACATCACCATCACGCACTTTCACACCATCGCCATCATCATTGAAGTGGTTAGTTTCTTTTCGTAGGATTTCTATTTGATTTGAGCTGTGGTTGCAACAGATTTCTTCCTGTGGATTTGACATCTGGACTCCCAGATTTTACTACTTGTACGGACTCTTGCGCTTGAGATAGAGCACCTTTCCGGTCCCACCATCTGGGCAGGCGCTCTACTCTGCAGTGGAGCTGGTGCTCCATCCTCAGTATGGCGATACCTCGGGCAGTCTATAACGGTGTGTGTGGCAGCTCCACATGCCAGACACAATCCCAACTTCTTCCTGCAAGTGGTCTGCTGATGCCCTGGCTTATCGCAGAAAAAACATGGGCCCTTCATCTGATGCTGATCAGGTGCTCCTGGCCTCTTGAAAGGCACTGTCTGGATCGGTCTCATAGATGGCCTAGCAGGTGGCCGGTACTGCTCCATGGGACGCTTTCCTCCACCAGCTGGAGGGTCAGGTAGACGCAATATGATCTCATGATTCCTGGCGGCATTCATCACAGCTCCCATGGTCGAAAAATCTGCCGAGGACATGGAAGCCTGGATCTTCGGACGCAGTCCCTGACGAAACCGATCAGCTCGGTTCTCCTCCTTCTTCACCATATGAGGGGCAAAACGACTTAGCATCTCGAACTCCGCCTCGTACTCATCGACGGTCATGTCTCCTTGTTTCAAATCCACAAATCGGCTCAAAAGCTCCCTCTTAGCAGCCTTGGGAAAATACTTCTCTCGGAACATGGACTTGAAGGTCTTCCAGTCCACTGGCTTCTGCAGATGCCTCTCCTCAATGCACCACCAGCTCCTAGCATTCTCAGCCAGCTGCATCTTCGCTATCTCAACTCTGGTATCCTCGGGAATCTTTGCAGCTACCAGCTTCTCTTCTATGCTCTGGATCCACTAATCAGCACCTAACGGTCCTTCCTTCCCAGAAAAAGTCTTCGGCAGAAGCTCATTGAACTGCTTCACTCCTGGAGCAGCTCTCGGGGCAGGTGGCGGCGGTGGAGCTTGGGCGGCTCGGGCAGCCTGATGGGAGTGCTGAACCAATTGATGCTAAACGTCCAGCATCTCCCTCATGAGGCCCAGAAACTGACGTAATTCACCGCCTTGGTCACCCGGAACTCCATCCGTTGAGCTCCCGGCTAGGGTATTGCGTCTTCCTGCCATTCTATTGACAAGGAAGACACAAATTAGAATTGTACACGATAACTGGATAATAAAAATGAATGCGAGTAATACTATTGCCACGAACTTTATAATTACAAGACCTGCATGGGCCACCACTAAAACCTGTCACGCCCCGCTTCCCAAAACTACGGAGGCGAAGCGTGACAAGGCCCGCTTAGGCCGGAGCTGTAAAGCTTGGACCCAATAAGCGTCTGTAGTGGGTACCATTTTAAAAGATTCCAGGTTCTTGCATTTATAAAATTCGTAACAACAGAAAGTACTGAAAGGAAACGCATTCATTTTATTCCATCAAGATATCCAGAAGTACAAGAGTCTAACAAAGGAAGTAATGCCCAACATGGCAACACACAGAAAGTAAACTACTGGTGCAAGCACCCAACCTAGGCAGAAAAGTAAACGGCTACGCACCCGAACTAGAAAGCAGAAAAAACTCTGAACTGCAATAGTGAGGGACCTCTAGGACTGGTCCTCGTCAGGTACGTACTCCGGGTCGACACCCTCTGGCTCCACGTACTCAGGTATGTCCGGCTCGTCCACGTACTCCGGCTCAACACCTGACGTACATCACCCAAGAGAAAAGGAACTGTACGTCAGGTAAAGTCTACAAGAGAGGGTTAGACTTTACTGCAAGTGTAACATGATTAAGAGCAACATTTTACTGGTTGATTAACATGCATGGGTTATAACATGGAAGTTGTTCTATACAGAAAGTAAAACAGTGCAGGAAAAGTAAACAC
Organism: Scilla litardierei; assembly: GCA_030789695.1. Taxonomy (NCBI): domain Eukaryota; kingdom Viridiplantae; phylum Streptophyta; class Magnoliopsida; order Asparagales; family Asparagaceae; genus Scilla; species Scilla litardierei. Next base: position 266,859,107 of record CM061133.1, on the reverse strand, counting down.
GATAGACAGTAGCCGTAGCGTGTGCTACAGGCTACGGGACTAAACTAGACGGGACAGAACAAGACAAGAAGTACCATGTGTGTCACGAAGGTTCACACCTTTCGGTCTGTACCGAGGGAATGCTTAACCCAAGTGCACGTGATAAGACAAGACAAGAAGTGTGTCACTAAGGTTCACGCCTTTCGGTCTGTACCGAGGGAACGCTTAACCCAAGTGCACGGGATAAGACAAGACAAGAAGTGTGTCACTGAGGTTCACGCCTTTCGGTTAGAAGGCGGCCAGCACCTTCTCAACCGAGGGAACGCTCAACCTAGTGCACGGGATAAGACAAGACGAGAAGTGTGTCACTGAGGTTCACGCCTTTCGGTCTGTACCGAGGGAACGCTCAACCTAGTGCACAACTCGAGACAAGACAAGACTGAGGGTGACAAGAGAGATTCACGCCTTTCGGTTTGTGGGCGGCCAAACCCGCCAAACCGAGGGAACGCTCAACCTTCCTCCACCCAAAGTGCTCAAGACGAGACGACCAGAGATCACCCTCGCATGGAGGGCACCTGAAACGCCCGTAGGCTTTTGTGACATGACATGACAGAGTTGAGGAGTGTTCATTCTAGGGTGTCCACACGCACGCACACACAGAATAACCCTAAGGTGTCAGTTGTTGTTGTTGTGGTGCTTAGACTTCGTCGTCAAGTCTAAGCTGTCAAGGGGGTCCTGGATGCTATCATTTCACGTCCGGTTCTCTTTAAATGTACTCTAACATTCTAAGAAAGAGATGGCCTAAACGTGGCCGTACGAGTACAAGTGTAAACACTTGCCTGCGGTGGTGAGTGCGTCATCTGTCCGGAGTGTCTCGTCGAAGCGTCACGTCGACGATGGTCCGTTTGAAACAGGTCAACGACGATATCAGATCGTGCTATTCGTCAAACCTATTATGGTTTGTTTCTAAATTTGGCGGGACTACCCTAACAGTCAAAAAGTCACGTCTTTTGATGATTTGTTCAGTCTAGATCGATGTCTACCCTATGTGCACAGAAATTCAGTTCGTTCGTTGATTTTCTACGGTGGACAACGTTTTAAAGATGTAGAAATTAACTTTAGTTTACGTTGACAAATTTTAGATTAGGTTTTGATGAGCTACGGTGTGGGTTTTACTACTCGTTAGGGGAACCAATCTCTTGACGTCGTTTAAAAAGCGGAAGTCGGGTCTGAATGGCGAAGCTTCGACATCGTCTGGAACTCCTCGGCCATAGATAGCATAGCGAGGCACTTCTGGACAGTGAGGTGGTGGCACGAAAACAGCTAGCTAGTAGCGATTCTCCTCCCGTTGCAGGTAGCGCAACGGATCTTCACGACAACGACGACGTCGGCTAAAAAACACGTGTGTACGGAGATGCACGTGTACTTCGAGGGTCTAATGGGATGTCGGTAGTTGAAGTAGGATCAGTAGAAGTTGCTCGGCCCGGTGGGTGGCCGATGGCGTGAGCGTACGGCGGTGGGTGGCCGACGGCGTGAGCGTACGACGGTGGGTGGCCGTGAGAAACCGGAGAGGACAGATTCACACAACGTTTGTTGTCGCATGTCTCAGTGGAAAACCAGTGAGGAACAGTGACAATAGAAAATTGCAGAAGCTAAAGGACTTCACGATGAAGCCAATGGTGGTAGAGTTGTCGCCGGAGGTGGTCGTGCGCCGGCGTTGAAGTTCAGCGCATAGATCTGTCAAAAACTGCAGCTGGGCCTGGTTTCGACGGATTTTCCAGGATCTACAGGTGGGATATGAGCATGATGGAAATTGCAGTTGGTAGGGGGTTTTGATAGAAGTCCAACGGCAGTAGGGTGGTCGTTGTAAGTGGTCGGATGACCGGTGGACACGAGTTTGAAGTGGCGGCCCGCAAACTGTCAAAAACAGCGGCTAGATCTGAGTTCCACAGGGTTTTCAAGGAGATCGAGACGTGGGAAAAAGGTAAGGGGAGTTGGAGACGATCGGGGGGTCAAAGAGGAGTTGAATGGCGGTGGCAGCAGTGGCTGGAGGTGGCCGGAGAGGGATGGCCGGCTGTTTTTCCGGTGTGATGCACAGCTTCAGAATTTCGGCCAAATAGGTTGAATCAATGGGGTTTTTGATGTCCTTGGGAGGAGGAGATGGAGGAGAGGAATGTGAAGATGCTGGTGGTCGATGAGGGGAGGCTGGGGGCAGCCTGGGGTGGCTGGAGGAGGAGCAAGGCGGCTAGGGTTGGTGGGTTTGCGTGAGTTACAAAGTTTGGCCAGATTTGATATTAGAAGGAGATGGGTTTTGCTATACACCTATAGGTTTTGGGTTATTGTGGGAGAGAGATAGAGATAGGGGGAGTGGAGTTAGGGAAAAGGGAAGTGACCATAGTGGCTGTTGCATGATTTCCTCTTATGTTGGAGAGATTTGAGGAAAATGATTAGGATTCTAATTAATACAGAATTTGAAAAGGTCAAAGGCTAATTAAGGAAGGAAAAATTGATTAGGGGATAAGTCCCGCTACGGACATCAGAAAAATAATCCGAAAATACCGGGATGATCGCAGACACGAGAAGTACGGGGCTACGGGGTCCGACTACGTGCTAATCCTACCGAAAATTATTATAAAATTGAGAATTGAGCGTGAAGCCAAAAGACCAAAACGACATTCCCTTCAAAGCTGTTTTGCGAGAAAACGAGCCAGGAAATGACGTTCCCAAAAATTACTATACAATACTACACTTCCATACGGTCACAAAGGCATATCACTCGTATATACCGAAACCAAGAAAGTGCCAAATAAAATACGCACACGAAAAGAGTCGTACGCGCAGAAAATACGAACGGTCGGAAAGCGGCCGCTACATGTATTCATTCCTTCAAATGCTATGAATAATATTTTTCCTTTACCAAAATCATTTACTAAAGTAATACATCACCCACGCACCCAAGTCATTGGAAACATTGATGAAGGTGTTAACACTAGATCACAGATACAATATATAGGTCTAATGTTGCTTTTGTATCTAACGTTGAGCTGAAAAAGGTAGATGATGTTGAATATTGGACTCCCCGGATTTGGTTTTGGATGATGAGCAAACATAAATAATTCATGAACTAACAAATTGTGAGCGCAGTATTGGAGATCGTCGCCAAATTCACGAGAACAATCAAAGCGACATCTCAAGACTTCTCAAAGCACGTATTCATTGCCTAAAGCTTCGTTGAAGCTCTTGGACCGTTTTGGAAGTCATGAAGAATTGATCAAAGCTTTCGAAGACCGTTCCTTAAGGTTTTATTTATAGTCTTTTAGCTTTGATCTATAGAATGTTAAGCCTTGAGTATATCTTACGTTTCTATCTTCATAACGCTCATATCGTAGCTCTAGGATCTTAGTACAAGTTCATTCTAACTTCCTCGAAGCGTCGCGCTTCGATTCGGACTTGTTTGTGCATGTTAGTTGGTACAAGAAGAAGTACTGACCGACTAGATGGTGATCTAGTCGGTCAGCAACTCTTCTTGGACCGACTAGTTTGCTTCCTTAATTTCTTGCATCTTACTGTTTACAGTTAGTCGGTCCACGTTGACTCACCGACCGACTAGTTTGTGAACTAGTCGGTCAGTGATGCTTCTTTGACCGACTAGTTGTGACTTACTGTTCATGCTAAATTTCTCCTAAGCTACTGTTTATCGTTAGTCGGTCTAAGAACGTTTGGTGACCGACTAGTTGACAATCTAGTCGGTCAACTTTTGTTCTTGGACCGACTAAGTCAATTTGTATTCAAACTATTTCATTATGCCTCTTAGTCGGTCTACGTTCACTGACTGATCGACTAGTTGTGAAACTAGTCGGTCAGAATGTCTTCTTGGACCGACTAGATTTCTAGGTCTGAATTTCTATCTCTTCTCAGTTCCTCACTTAGTCGGTCCATGTTGTTTGACTGACCGACTAGTTGATGAACTAGTCGGTCAGTGGTTATTCTTTGACCGACTAGTTGCCTTAGATTTCTATCCGTTGGGAATTGACCTAACTTGTTTTTATGGGACCCTATAAATACAAACCTAGGTCATTTCTCTCTAGGTTAGAGCTGCCATTAAGAGATTCATTGAGATTAAAAGAGATAGCCATTCTCACTCATTTCCAAAGCTCTCTTCCTCACAAGAAACCCATTCTCTCACTTTCTAGATCTAGAATCCATATTGAGAGAAGCTTGTTCTTGGTGAGCTCTTCAAGCTCTTACTTGATTCAAGTCTCCAAATCACTCCTAGGCACCTATTGCTGGTCATTTCCTTGGTGCTAGGTCTTGGTGACTTCATCTTCCTCAAATCCTTCCTTTCACCTATTGGGTAAGAAAAACTCAAGGTATAGGATTTTGTGGTAAGATTGTTTATTTCATTATAAACTTGTTTATATTGCTTATTGATTCTCTCGGTTGTGAGAGAAGGTTGTGATCCCGGGTTGTGGGATTCACTATTGCCATTGCATGTATGATTTGATCTTGTGAAGGTTTTTCACAAGATATCGTAGTGGAAATCTTGGGTTAGGGTTTCTAACCTAAGTATCCGGAGGGGATCCGGGTGGTTGGGACGTAGGATCACCGGGAACAAGTCGGGGAGACTTGGGTGGATCCGAACCCAGTAACATCTTTTGTTAGCATTGTTAAATTTGTTGTTGTCATTCAATTTAAGCTTCCGCAAATTGATTTGGTAGTTGTGTGCGCTATAATTAGGAATTATACTCCTTGTTATTTTTAAAGTACTATTCACCCCCCTCTAGTACTTGTGCAGTAGCTTGTAGGGCATTACATTTTGTATCAGAACCAGATACTTAGCTATGTCTGCCAACGACAACAAAACCGTGCGTCCACCTTCCGACTATGGCACCTTCAGGAACCGTGAAGGAGCGTCTTCGGTCATGGAAGGACATTCCTCGACTAGGCCTCCATTCTTCAACGGCGTCAATTATGGATATTGGAAATGCCGGATGGAAACGTTCCTCCGGAGCGCCTCCTTGTGGAGAATTACCATGTCAGAGTACAATGTGCCTACCGAAGAGGATTTCGACAAATGGACTACCGCGGAGGTCGCCGCGGAGATTGCAAATGCCAAAGCTATGAATGCTTTACAATGCGCATTGGAACCCGAAGATTTTAATAAGATATGCACATGTAAGAGTGCATATCAAATTTGGAATTCGCTCCTCATTTTGCATGAAGGAACGAGTCGGGTAAGAGATTCTAAACTTGTAGTAGTCAATAGAGATTACGAATTGTTTCATATGGAACAGGGAGAAAAGATGAAGGAGTATTATGCTCGCTTCGTCGACATAATGAACGAGTTGGAAGCTCTCGGCAAAACCTACACCCAAAAGGAGAAGTGTTCGAAGCTTATCGAAGGACTTCCTTCTTCTTGGGAGAAACGTACCTTCGCCATCGAGGAAGGTAATGACATGAATAAGTATACCGTAGTTCAATTGATGGGTACTTTGATGTCATACGAGGTACGCAAAGATAGCAAGGTGAAGTTACAAGAAAAGATGAAGTCCTATTTGAACCAAGACGTGCCTAAGAAAAAGGCGATTGCATTCAAGGCGGCTTCACCCACCTCTACCGATGATGAGGACTCGGAAGAAGAAATGGACATGGAATCCATTGCACTCATGGCAAAGAAGTTCAATCGCTTCTTCCGAAAGGGTAACTTCAAACAAAAATCTAAATTTACTTCTACTAACGCCTCTCCACCTTTGTGCTTTAAATGCAATAAGCCAGGACACATCAAAGCGGATTGTCCTCAAAACAAGCAAAAGGAGAAGTGGAAGGCGCCGAAATTCGACAAGTCGAAGAAATACAAAAAGGGGTACAAAAAGGGACTTGTCGGAGCAACATTCACCGACTCCAAGGATTCCTCAAGCGGAGAGTCGGACGATGAGAAAGTGGAGCAAGCGCACATGTGCTTCATGGCGAGAGAGGAGCATGATCAAGAATCTTCCTCCTCCGATGATAGCGACAATGAAGGCGATGAGGTAACCATGGATGATCTTAGGAATGCTAACTCTCAATTATGGTCTAAATACACTAAATTAGTAAATAGATATACTAAAGTAAAAGATGACCTAGCTAGCATTCAAACCTCGCCTAAGACTATCATCACCAACAACGACACCGTTGTTGAAGAGTTAAGAAATGAGATTGTTAATCTCAAATCTTAACTTGAACATGTTAGCATTGAGGATCCGGAAGAACATAAGATAGAGGAGTTGACTTCTCAAAACTCGACTTTGAGTATTGAGAATGAAAGTCTTAAATCTCGTGTTTATGTGCTCACATCGCAAGTATCTACTTTGGATACTTCTTTGCGTTCTCTCAAAGAGAAATATGAGAACACATTAGGCCGAATTAATAAATTCAATAAGGGTAAGGACCATTTGGATAAAATCCTAAGTGACTTACTTCCGGCCAATCACCACATTGGTTTGGGGTATACGATGGGATGTCCATCCAAAGCGGCCACTACTTTTGTTAGGCCAACTTCCGGTGACTCTACGAGTGGTAGCAAACACTCTATTGGTAGTTACTCTACCAATGGTGCTTCCACCTCGTCCACACCCTCTTTCGGAAAGAAACCCACTTTGGGTGGACCTCCAAAGAAGGGGCATGCTTATATGTACACCAATACCATGCCAGTAGGAACACACGTCCTACTCCACCGTCTCACACATATGATGATTTTTATGCAACACATTCTCGGGCACGTGCACACCATGTGAGACACCCTCACGCACGTGTTCCCACACATGCATATGTTCACCCACCTCATCATATGAATAATTCTCGTCGTGCACCATTCCATCATGTTCCGTATGCCTATTCACAACATGCATCACGTAGAAATCAACGTCACATGCATGCACCCAATAGGATGAGGGCTCCCAAGATTTTCACTATTTGGAGCCCAAAGGACACAAGCATGGATGAAAAACAAGTGTATATGAATGCTTATTTTTCGGATGTTGTGCATAGTAGAAATTATGTGGGGAAGTCTAAGTCCAATTGGACTTGACTTCCAAAGGTCTAACCTTTGAGGGCCCAATGACCGTGGGTACCATGATATGAAATTTTCCATCTTTAGGTACTCAAGGAAAAGAAAAAGAAAAGGAGCATCAAATTTAAATTTAGCTCCAAAGGGAATTGGATACTCGATAGCGGGTGTTCAAAACACATGACGGGTGACGCTCAATTGCTCTCCGGAGTAGTTCCCATTGCAAATGGAAACCGCGTCGTATTTGGAGGCAACGAGAGCGGAACCATCGTCGGTGTTGGTAAAGTGGGTAACCCATCTAAACCCTTAATTAGTGATGTCTATCTAGTTAATGGTTTAAATCATAATCTTATTTCAATAAGCCAACTTTGTGACAAAGGTTACAAAGTTAGCTTTGCGAAAGGATTGTGTCATATTTCAAATGATAATAATAAATTATTATTTTTCGGCACACGCCATAAAGATATCTATATTTTGGATCTTCCTAAGTCATATGAACAATATCTCGTTGCCAACACAAGTGAACAACACTTATGGCATCGACGCTTTGGACATGTGAACTTTGGAACACTTTATAAGCTTTCAAAATTAAATTCCATTAAAGGTTTTCCGAAGCTCGTTTTTGAAAAGAAAAGTTTTTGTGATTCTTGTCAACGTGGCAAGCTTCCTAAATCTTCATTTAAACCTAAGAAAAGCATTTCTACTAAACGGCCACTAGAGCTATTGCATCTAGATTTATTTGGGCCAACTAGAGTTGCTTCCTTAGGAAATGCAAGATATGGTCTTGTCATCGTCAATGATTATTCTAGATTTACATGGGTATTTTTCTTATGTAATAAAAATGAAGCTTTTGAAAACTTCACAATATTTGTGAAGAAAGTACAAAATCTCATCGGAACCACCATTGTCACTATTCGTAGTGATCATGGGGGTGAATTTGAGAATGAGTCTTTCTCAAATTTTTGTGATGATCTTGGAATTACTCACACGTTTTCTTTCCCTCGCGTACCTCCTCAAAATGGTGTTGTTGAGAGGAAGAATAGAACGCTTGTGGAGTGTGCTCGTACTATGCTCGAAGATAGTCAACTTGGTCATCAATTTTGGGCGGAAGCGGTACACACCGCTTGCTATGTGTTTAATAGAATACTTTTGAGGCCCGGCACCAAACAAACTTGCTATGAATTGTTGTTTGGTAGATTGCCTCAAGTTAAACATTTTCGTGTTTTCGGCGCAAAATGTTTTATTAAAAACACATATGATAATTTGGACAAGTTTGATCCGAGATCGGATGAGGGGATATTTGTTGGGTATTCCTCACGTAGCAAAGCCTACCTGATATACAACAAAAGATCCTCTACGATCGAGGAATCACTACATGTCTCTTTTAATGAGAATTTTACTACTCCTAGAATTTCAAATGATGATGACTCTATGGATGTTATATGTGATTCGTTTGAAAATTCTAAGTCTATTGATTCAATTGATTCTATTGATACTAACCCGACTAATGAAGTTGTTGAGAATGTTCCTAGTGATCAAGATATTCCCAAGCGGCTTCATACCGTTCGCGACCATCCCCATGAGCAAGTCATTGGCAATATTAATGATAGAGTCAAGACGAGATCGCAAGTCCACCACTTCGCCAATTGTGCCTTTGCCTCATCGATAGAACCAAAGAATATAGTTGAAGCGTGCAAAGATAGTGCTTGGATCCTTGCCATGGAGGAGGAACTCATTCAATTCGAGAGGAATGAGGTATGGGAGCTTGTTCCTTTGCCATCGAAGAACCACACCGTCATAGGGACAAAGTGGATCTTCAAGAACAAAACCGACGAAAACCAAGTCCTCGTTCGGAACAAAGCTTGGTTAGTAGCTCAAGGCTATCGACAAGAGGAAGGTATCGATTTCGAAGAATCCTTCGCTCCGGTAGCTAGATTAGAATCAATTAGACTATTATTGTCTTTTGCATGCCATAAAAACTTTAAATTATTTCAAATGGATGTTAAAAGTGCATTTTTAAACGGAGATGTCGTTGAGGAAGTTTACATTTCTCAACCTCCGGGCTTCATAAGTGAAAAATTTCCAAATCATGTTTTTAAACTAAAGAAAGCTCTTTATGGCTTGAGACAAGCTCCTCGAGCTTGGTATGATCGCTTAAAGAATTTTCTTTTGGATTTGAATTTTAAAATGGGCGAAGCCGATTCTACACTTTTTGTTAAGCATGCGAATAATGATATTTTATTAGTTCAAATTTATGTTGATGATATCATTTTCGGTGCTACTAACTTCACTCTTTGCGAAGAGTTTTCTAATGTTATGAAGGAACAATTTGAGATGAGCCACATGGGCGAACTCAAATATTTCTTAGGTCTCCAAATTCGCCAATTGAACGATGCAATCTTCATCCACCAAACGAAATACACGGTGGAGTTGCTAAAGTGATTTGGAATGGAGAATGCCTCCGGGAAAAAGACTCCTATGAGCACTACAACGCATCTTGATAAAGATACGGGCGGAAAAGATGTAGACATTCGTCTATATCGAGGTATGATAGGTAGTTTACTTTATCTTACCGCAAGTAGGCCCGATATTATGTTTGCCGTTTGTATTTGTGCTCGTTATCAGTCTCAACCTAAGGATTCTCACTTAGTAGCGATTAAACGTATTTTTCGCTATCTAAGTTACACTTTAGATTTTGGATTACTTTATCCAAAATCTAGCACATATGAGTTAGTCTCATATAGTGACGCTGATTATACGGGATGCAAATTCGACAGGAAGAGTACTAGTGGCACTTGCCATTTTCTAGGAAATTCCCTTGTCTCTTGGTTTTCCAAGAAGCAAAATTCGGTATCACTTTCAACCACCGAGGCGGAATACATTGCCACCGGTGCCGCTTGTGCCCAGGTTCTTTGGATGAGACACACACTGAAGGATTTTGGTATTCATTGTGATACTAGCCATATCATGGTGGATAACCAAAGTGCTATTTGTCTTTCAAAGAATCCAGTGCACCATTCCCGATCTAAACACATTGATGTCCGACACCACTTTTTAGATGATCATGTTGCTAAAAAGGACATCATATTAGTGTACGTTGAAACCCAAAAGCAAATCGCCGATATTTTCACGAAACCCCTAAATGAGGACTCCTTTGTGCGGTTGCGTCGAGAATTGGGGATTATGGGTGAATCCGAGATATAGGATTCATGTTTCATTCAATTATCTTGCATGATATTATATTTCGCGATATTTCGTTCATGTTAGATTTATTGAATTTTTGGGGATTTTATGTGATTTGTTTGAATTTTTGCTCGAATTCTTATTTGAATATCGTATATGAGATTTCGATGTTTTATGGGTAGTTTAGATGACTAATGAGAGGGTTAAGATGTTTCATCCAAGTGGTTTATGAAGAGAACTTATTTATCAATATTTGGACTCTTCTAGTCGGTTTCAGTTCATTAGTCAACCGACTAGATGCTCATCTAGTCGGTCAGCTAGTGAACTCAGACCGACTAGTTCAAGCTTTTAACTTTCTCCTGTCATTGACTTCTTTTAGTCGGTCACAGTACACTTACCGACCGACTAGATTGAAAACTAGTCGGTCAGTGAGTATACTGCGACCGACTAACTCTAGCCCTAAAAATTTCTGTTGGCCTCTGTTTCGACTTAGTCGGTTCAAGCTAATTGACCGACCGACTAGATCATAATCTAGTCGGTCAGTGCTTGAACTGTGACCGACTAAGTGTGTTAGGGCAAACACGTCTTTTCGCTTTCCCGACCGACTTAATCAAGTTTTGTCCGACTATTCTTCATTTTAGTCGGTCTATTTCACACTCCAACTCGAAAACTCCCTCTCCCCGACCGAAACCCCTTCGTATTCCCGTCGTCTCCGGCCAATTTTCCGGCCATCCCCGCCGTCCGACGCCGTCTCCCTCTCTCCTAGGTATAACCCCCCTTCCTAGATCTCTGTTTTCATCCCTAGGGTGTGTTCTAGATCTCTTTTTCATCTATAAGCTTTCGGAATTTGATCTAGGGTTTCGATTTTTCACTCTTAGGGCTTGTGTGTTAGGTTCTAGGGTTTGATCTTAGGATCTTTGAACCTATCCCGACGTTTGGTTGTGCTCGTTGTGCCGAGATCATGGCACGAACGAGAATCCCGATTACATCTTCTGGGGCATCCCCCATGACCGTAGAGACCGGGACCGCTTCGACCCCTCCCAAACGTAGGGCCAAGACCACTCGACCCCCCTCTTCGTCTTCAACTCCGTTGAAGAGGAAGAGGACGTCCCAGCCTAAACCTACCGGCCAATCGTCAAAGCCTAAACCTAAACCTAAAAAGTTCTGTGCTCCCACCCCTCCCGGTGAGCGTTCGGATAGTGATTCCGAGGATAACTCCGATGAGGAATACACTCCTGAACATCCCGAGAAGGCACCCACTCCACCCCCTCCTCCACCTCCTCCTAAGTCCCGTAAGGCTAAGGGTAAAGCTCCTATGCCAGTCGGCGGTGTCGATATATCGTTGTGCCGCGACGACCCTCAGTGTCTCGCAGCGTACAACCGTATAGAGCACTACCCACTGCTGTTAGAGCATTACGTTCAGTTTTCTGATTTTCTTGGCCTTGCTGATCTTCTCTCCTATAGTGGCCTATTGGACTACCTTCGCTACGACCCTAAGGCGAACCCTAGACCCTATCCTCGCCTGGTCAAATTATTCTATGCCAATCGTGTCCGGGGCCAGTACGATGAGTCTCACTCCATCGAGACTTCTGTTTTGGGGACTCCTATAGTCCTCACGGCAGAGATCTTGGGGGAGCTGATAGGTTGCTCGTCGTGTGGCCTCCTCCCGTCTGACATTTCTGTTGATGATATCTCCACCCTCGATCAGCCTACCCTAGGTGAAATCTTCCAGGTTATCCCCCCCGCATTCATTGGTGTCCCTTCGAAATCATTCAAGCCGAATGCTTGGGTGATTAACCTGATCTTCAAATCCTGCCTTCTTCCCAAGTATGGATCTTCTTCTCTTCCATCTCAGCCGTTTTTGAAATTGATATACGCTCTTTTCATGGGTAGCGAGATTAATTGGGCTCGCATTATACTCGATAAGATGGACTCTTTCGAGTGTATACGCAAGACCACTAAATCTGCGCATATCCCATATCCATGTCTGTTGACTTTGGTTTTCCGTCGATTCGGTGTTCCCCTTCCTCCTGATGATGAGCGTCCCTTGGGTCGTCCTCTGAACGCGACGGCCGTTAAGAAATCTCTTGCGGCGCTTCGTCACGTGCAGAGGTCGACCACATCTGCTTCCCAGGCCACTCCCTCAGCTGCTGCAGCCCCCACTCCTTCTGCCACATTAGATGATGTCGTACGGTTACTTCGTCAGCACGAGTCGCGTTTGGCTCGTACCGAGGAGGTCGTCTGCCGTATGGCTAGCTTGATGGGCGTCCAGCTTCCTCCTCCTGTTTCTGAGGACGAGGAGATAGACGATGAGGATATTGACGATCTTGTCTCTTCCTTGGCTCGTGGCGCTGAGGCCACTGCTGCTGCTGCTGCTGCTGCTGCTACCACATCTGCTCCTGGAGATGGCACCACTTCCGGTGCTCCAGAGACTTCTGCACCAGTAGTTCAAACTTCTGAGGCTGCTGCTGCTCCTGTTGTCGACCCTGCTCCTGTCTTGCCTGCTACTGTACTTGTTGAGACCCCAGCCGTTGAGCCTACCGTCGATGTTTCCACACCTGCCCCGATGATCCCGTCTGTTGACACGCCTCTCCTCCCTGCAGAGCCTGAGTCCACTCCGTCGACTGGACCCACGGAGACTGCAGATCCAGCCACTTCCTCGTGATCGCCTGTTTCGAGGACTCTCCACTGCTCATTGGATGATGCATCTTATTGAGAGTATTTTGGGTTAGGATGGAGTTTGAGGGTTATTTTGATGTATTTTGATTTTTCTGGATGTCCGTGTTGTATTTTGATGTACTTTGGATGATGCTGATGGTTAGATGATGTATGATGTATTTTCCTTTTTGTTGTTGATATCCATGGTATGTTATACTTGATGTACTCGATGTGATATCTTTTTGGATGTACTCATGTTGTTTTTATATATATATACATCGATGTTCTCTATGTTTTAATTCGTCGTGCACATTTACTATTCGTTCAACGCATATGAAATGTGAATTCGTCGCTCGACGCTGGGAAGCTTGGTTAAATAGATTATATTTTTATGATTGTATAGAATTGTTTTCCATGCACAAATTTAACCAAGAATATTGAATATTGGAGAGTATGTTCCTTTACTCAATAAATGAATTAATATTTGGTATTTTTGATGATTTTAATTTTCGATTTTAAATGATGGACAATTTTGGCACACCTTGATTTGATTTCAACACTTTTCCCTTGGTGTCAATTAGGTCCATCGTCATTGTCTACGACTCCCGATGTTGGATTCTTCATTTCCTAGTTGTTGTCGTTGTATGCCCCCCATTTTTGGGAAATGCCAAAGGGGGAGAGATAATGATAATAAATAGGTCAAATGAAAATTTAACTCAATTTCCAAGAATCTAATTTGATGTGTTAGATTCAGGGGGAGTTAAGATATATATAAGGATTTTCAAAATCCGATATTTCAAAAATCGATTCTTTTTATTTATCTTACTCGTCTGATTGATGCAATTCATATATATTCATTTTGGAATTAACGTGTCATCAATGCAGGGGGAGTAAGTATTTTTCATTTGAATCATTATTTTTGATTATTATTTATGTTGGTTTGTCATCACCAAAAAGGGGGAGAATGTTGAATATTGGACTCCCCGGATTTGCTTTTGGATGATGAGCAAACATAAATAATTCATGAACTAACAAATTGTGAGCGCAGTATTGGAGATCGTCGCCAAATTCACGAGAACAATCAAAGCGACATCTCAAGACTTCTCAAAGCACGTATTCATTGCCTAAAGCTTCGTTGAAGCTCTTGGACCGTTTTGGAAGTCATGAAGAATTGATCGAAGCTTTCGAAGACCGTTCCTTAAGGTTTTATTTATAGTCTTTTAGCTTTGATCTATAGAATGTTAAGCCTTGAGTATATCTTACGTTTCTATCTTCATAACGCTCATATCGTAGCTCTAGGATCTTAGTACAAGTTCATTCTAACTTCCTCGAAGCGTCGCGCTTCGATTCGGACTTGTTTGTGCATATTAGTTGGTACAAGAAGAAGTACTGACCGACTAGATGGTGATCTAGTCGGTCAGAAGAGCTTCTTGGACCGACTAGTTTGAGTTAATCTTTTCTTGTTCAGTACTGTATATAGTTAGTCGGTCTACGTTGACTCACCGACCGACTAGTTTGTGAACTAGTCGGTCAGTGATGCTTCTTTGACCGACTAGTTGTGATTTACCGTACATACTAAATTTCTCCTAAGCTATTGTTTATCGTTAGTCGGTCTAAGAACGTTTGGTGACCGAATAGTTGACAATCTAGTCGGTCAACTTTTGTTCTTGGACCGACTAAGTCAATTTGTATTCAGACTATTTCATTTTGCCTCTTAGTCGGTCTACGTTCACTGACTGACCGACTAGTTGTGAAACTAGTCGGTCAGAATGTCTTCTTGGACCGACTAGATTTCTAGGTCTGAATTTCTATCTCTTCTCAGTTCCTCACTTAGTCGGTCCATGTTGTTTGACTGACCGACTAGTTGATGAACTAGTCGGTCAGTGGTTGTTCTTTGACCGACTAGTTGCCTCAGATTTCTATCCGTTGGGAATTGACCTAACTTGTTTTTATGGGACCCTATAAATACGAACCTAGGTCATTTCTCTCTAGGTTAGAGCTGCCATTAAGAGATTCATTGAGATTAAAAGAGATAGCCATTCTCACTCATTTCCAAAGCTCTCTTCCTCACAAGAAACCCATTCTCTCACTTTCTAGATCTAGAATCCATATTGAGAGAAGCTTGTTCTTGGTGAGTTCTTCAAGCTCTTGCTTGATTCAAGTCTCCAAATCACTCCTAGGCACATATTGCTGGTCATTTCCTTGGTGCTAGGTCTTGGTGACTTCATCTTCCTCAAATCCTTCCTTTCACCTATTGGGTAAGAAAAACTCAAGGTATAGGATTTTGTGGTAAGATTGTTTATTTCATTATAAACTTGTTTATATTGCTTATTGATTCTCTCGGTTGTGAGAGAAGGTTGTGATCCCGGGTTGTGGGATTCACTATTGCCATTGCATGTATGATTTGATCTTGTGAAGGTTTTTCACAAGATATCATAGTGGAAATCTTGGGTTAGAGTTTCTAACCTAAGTATCCGGAGGGGATCCGGGTGGTTGGGACGTAGGATCACCGGGAACAAGTCGGGGAGACTTGGGTGGATCCGAACCCAGTAACATCTTTTGTTAGCATTGTTAAATTTGTTGTTGTCATTCAATTTAAGCTTCCGCAAATTGATTTGGTAGTATTGTGCACTATAATTAGGAATTATACTCCTTGTTATTTTTAAAGTACTATTCACCCCCCCTCTAGTACTTGTGCAGTAGCTTGTAGGGCATTACAGATGAGGCTTTTGCAGATTAAGCGTGGATTGAAGCTATGCAAGAAGAATTGCTTCAATTTGCAAGAAATCAGGTATGAGAATTAGTTCCTAGACCAGACAATCGTCCAGTCATCATCACAAAATGGGTATAAAGAAACAAGCTAGATGAGGATAGAAATGTGGTAAAAAATAAAGCCAGATTGGTAGCACAGGGATATTCGCAAGAAGAAGGTATCGATTTCCATGAAACTAGTGTACTTGTTGCTAGATTAGAGTCAATTAGAATGTTACTTGCTTTTGCATCATTTAAAAATTTTAAATTCTACCAAATGGATGTAAAGAGTGCAATCTTAAATGGATATATTAAGAATGAAGTATATGTTGAACAACCTCCAGGCTTTGAACATGATAAGAAATTAAACCATGTTTATAAATTAAACAAAGCTTTATATGGCCTAAAACAACCTCCAAGAGCTTGGTACGAGAGATTAAGAAAGTTCTTAATCGACTTGGGATATAATGTAGGAAAAATTGACACAACATTATTTGTAAAGAAACTTCATGATGACATCATACTTATTCAAATTTACGTAGATGATATTATTTTTGGATCCACTAACGAAGATTTATGTTAAGAGTTTGCCAAGTTAATGCAGGATGAGTTCGAGATAAGCCACATGGGCGAGCTCACATTTTTCTTAGGATTGCAAATCAATCAGTCAAAAAGGGAACTTTCATTCATCAAGCAAAATATTCTAAAGATATACTTAAAAGGTTCGGAATGGAGAATGAATAGGGAAAGAATACTCCCATGGCAATATCCATCTCTTTGGACAAAGATGAAGCAGGTAAAAGTGTAGATCAGAAAACATACCGAGGTATGATTGGTTCTTTACTATATCTCACTGTTGGTATACTTGATATAATGTTTTATGTATGTGCTTGTGCAAGATTCCAATGTGATCCAAAGGAATCACATCTTAAGGCAGAAAAATACATATTTCGATATCTTAAGACCACACCTGACTTTGGTTTGTTTTATCCCAGAGAAAGCACTTTTGATTTAATTTCAAATAGTGACTCAGACTATGCTGGTTGCAAATCCACTAGGAAAAGTACAAGTGGAACATATCATTTTCTTGAACATTCTCTTGTCTTGTGGTTTAGCAAAAAGCAAAGCTCAGTCTCACTATCAATCACTGAGGCATAGTATATAGCTGCCGGACTTGCAGTGCACAAGTTCTATGGATGAAACAAGTCTTAGTAGATTACAGTATTAAGCCATCTACTTGTAATTAATTGTGATAATAAGAGCGCTATTAATTTCACCAAGAACTCTGTACTTCACCCTAGAACAAAGCATATAGACTTTAGACACATGTTTATAGATGATAATTGTGTTAAAAAGTATGTAGAACTTAAGTATGTAATACTAAACATCAAGTTGCAGATATTCTCACGAAGCCTTTGAAGATGGAAATATTTTCAAAACTTCATCGAGATTTAGGAATTTTAAGTGAAAAAGAATTAAAACATTATTGAACATTTTTTTTGATATTGAGAACATCCATCTCACCTATGTCAATCATTATTTCTCTTAGTACCCATGTTACATTCTATTTCAAACGTGGTATTTTTTTGATGTGGCAAAGGGGGAGAAGAGACATAGCTTACAATGCCTATAAACAATATACTTTAGTTGAAAATAATTGGTAATCATGCATATGTAAAACTTATTGATAACCAGCTTTGATGTAAGGCCCGCAGGGGGAGTAATCTCTCCATAGCGATCATGCTTATGCATCTCTACAGAGGGAGTGTAAGTAATCTTTTTATCTCATATTATTTTATAGTTTATATCATTTGTTGTCATCATCAAAAAGAGGGAGAGTGTTGGGATATTTAGACCAACCCCAGTGGATTTTGATGATGTGCAAAAGTGATATATGTTCATTTCAAGTGTATGTAGATTATTTTATAGTCTTGAAGTCATTGTGAAGTAAATTTAAAGACATCGAGCCACAACAATCAAAGAGCCACAAATTGAAGTATATGAAGGCTTGGGAAGAACAAGAGAAGTTGGCTCAAGTTTACAAATGAAACTAAAAAGCTAAAGAGGTATTTGTGTGAGTAATTGCATAGAAATGTAAAAGCCATGGTATATCACATACACACATATGAAAATTCATTGAAAAATGTTTTAAAGTTATTACTTACTATATTTTCATAATATAACCATTATGGATCAATTTTGAAGTATTTTTAAGTATATATATTAATGTATCCCAAAATAGCCGACTATTTTTGACTGATAGCCGACTACTGGCAGGAAGAATTTTGTAAAAACTCGTTGTCAAAATAATAGCCAACTATTTGATAAATAGCCGACTATCTGGGTCAACTCAAGACAAATTTGGAAATCTGCCTTTATTTTTTGCTAGCCGTTAGCTAGCTGTTAGAGTTGACTTTTGGAGCTGATTTCAAGCAATTTTGAGCAGATTTTAAGCTTTTATTTGCCTATAAATGATGTGATTTCAGTATTTTTTTATACAACATTTGAATATCAAAGAAATCTCTACTTTGCTCAAAATGCTGAAAGTTCAATTATTGCTCCTCATCTTATTTGAAAGGCTACTGATTTTATTCTCTTGTGCTAATTCTCTCAAATTTATTTTAGATTTATTTTTAGTCTTTTTAATAGCACTTGTCAATTTGATCTCCAAGCTAATAGCTTTTTTTTAGATTCAAATTACAAGTATATTATTTTAATCTTTTTGATTCAAACTCTTACTCTTTTTCAAAGATTAAAAATTCTTGATTATTTGATCTCTAAAAGCCCAAGTGCTCTATTTCTGTAGATCAATTATCAAGACAAACTTCTCGATCAAATCGTGCTTTACTTATATCATTTATTTGATCAAAATCTTGGATTTTCTTAAGACACATTTCACACATATACTATTAGTTTATAGGAAATCATTGTACTTCATTCTTATTTTTTGTGGAGTCTTTGGAGAAGACTCGTTGTTGTAATTCCTGTAATTATAAGGGAAAGTGTGTTGGAAATCTTAGTTGGTGAAAACTAGGTGTTTGTATGGAAATCCTAGTTGGTTGTAACTAGGTGTTAGAAATTCTTAGCGAGGGAAGCTAGGTGGTTGTATAGCTTGTTGCTATAGTGGATTAAATCCTGAAGTGGTCGGGGACTGGACGTACCCAGGGTGGGGAACCAGGATAAAAATTCGCTGTGTTTGCGCTGTGATCTATTCTATCTGATACTTTATTTTTGTTGCTTGAATTATTTTTTTCTGCTATGACTAACAATTTATTATTCACGCCTATTATTGTTGAATAAGTACAAATTAAAGGCAATTCGTTTGAGACTTAGGCAACACAAAGAAGGTTTTTTAATTGCACTAAAAAGTTTATTGATTATTTGACAACCCTATTCAACCCTCCTTCTAGTGTTGTCTGCCATCTACGGGATCCCACAAATCGTTTCAAGGGTCCTAGAGGATATGGTTGCAGTGATGAGTTCAGATAAGGGATCGAAAGGCTCTTGGACTTCTCCGACTTCCATCTAAAAGAAGTATCTCCAGACGACCTTAACATCAAATGTCCTTACAAGACGTGTAGAAACAAAAATTAGTTGGTACGAGATATGGTGGGATTTCACGTGTCCACAAAAGGGTTTTACAATAACTCTCGGACATCTTGTATTTTACACAGTGAAAGGACCATTATTCATCGAGGCCCCTTGTTTCGATGGAGCAAGAAGAATCGGATTTAACAGAGAGCTCATACAACTGTGAAATGGTTGCGAATGCTGCCTGACTTGAAATCTTCAATCAACTAAATGATGAGTTTGAAAAAGTTGAAGAACAACCTAACTCTGAAGCTCAAAAGTTCTATGAGTTGTTGAAGGCGGTAGAAGAACCATTACATGAAGGATGTCATGAGTGTACATTGTCTAATGTGGCTAGATTGTTAAATATTAAATTAGAAAGCATCATGTCAATTGGTGCCTTTGATCACATGATGAAATAGATGAGGGCGATGTAACTTAAATGATAAATATGCTTTGAGTTACAGGGAAGCCAAGAAGTTGATGGGTCAGTTGAGGTTGGGTTACGATAGAATCGATGCATGCACAAACGATTGCATGTTATGCAACGAAGACTCTGAGAATGCTACTATTTGCCACATTTGTCGTCATCCTCGCTGCAAACATTCTGATGATTGTCAAAAAAGAAGGAAGCATGTACCTTATAAGGTGTTGCGTTAATTTTCCCTAATTTCTTGGCTGAAACGACTTTATATGTCAAGGAAAACTGCCAAAGACATGGCATGGTATTCTCGACATTGAAGCATGGAAGGAATTTGACAAAATGCATCCCATATTTGCTTCAGTGCAAAGAAATGTGAGATTGGGTTTAGCAATCAATGATTCAATCCTTTCGGATACTCACACCTTTATTCCTGTTGGCATGTGATAATAACACCTTATAATTTACTCCTATGGTTGTGCATGTGGAAAGAAAATATATTCTTAACATCGATTATTTCAGTGCCAGAACATTTAGAAATGAGGAATATTGCCATGTATTTAAGGCCTTTGATAGATGAAATGAATATCTTATGAAATGATGGGATTCATGTGTATAACACACATGGGAAACAAAAATTTCACAATGCGAGAGGCACTTATGTAGATTATTAGTGACTTCCAACGTATGAAATGTTATCTGATTGGAGTATGCATGTAAGGTTAGCATCTCTTTATTGTATGGATAACCCAAAGGCATTCTAATTTAGAGAATGGGAGGAAACATTATTGGTTTGTCGGTCATCGTGCACCTTTACTAGTTGGACATACATACTGTAGACAACAATATCAATTTCTTGATGGTAAACATGAGCTTGATATTGCTCCGTCTCAGTTGCTTGGAGATGAATTGCTTGCATAAGTAAAATCTTTACCAACAATTTAATTCGGAAATATCTTTAAAAAGTTTACATTCATGGCTTTGGAGGTCGGCACAACTGGACCAAGTGGAGTATATTCTGTAGCTTCCCTATTGGAAATATAATCTAGTTCGTCACAACTTAGATATGATGAACATTGAGAGACATGTCTTTGATAATATATTTAGCATTGTTTTAGATGTGAATGAAAAGTCAAAAGATAATATTGCATCACATTTTGATTTGGCCACACTTTGCTCTCGACGAGAGTTACCACTCACCCATTACAAATGATAGAGGAGGATGCCTAAAACCAAAAACAGTTTACACACTTAAGGTAGAAGAGCTTAGTTTGCCATGTGCTTGGGTTATAGAACTAAATTTCACTGAAGGATATGTGTCAAATATAGCCAAGTGTATGCATTTGCAATAGTGTAAAATCTTTGGGGTTAAAGAGTCATGATTGTCATGTGTTCATGCAATGCTTACTCCCGATCAGCTTATATGGCATGCTTCTTGATTCCATATGGGATGCAATCACCGAGGTATGCAATTTTTTCAAAGAGTTGTGTTCTATAGTTCTTCATGTAAATGATATGTAGAGGCTAGAGACGAGCATTATGGAAACCATCTGTAAACTTGATAAGATATTCCATCCTCAGTACATGATGTTATGGAACATTTGATGATGCATTTTCCATATGAAGCAAAGGTTAGAGGTCTAGTGCAATATTGATGGATGCATCTATTAAAAAGGTACATGTATGGTCAGAAGAAAAATGTTAAAAATAAAGCTCATGTCGAAGGTTCGATAGTAGATGTTTACATCATTGAGGAAATATCAACTAAGGAAATATCGAATTTTTGCTCATTCTACTTTCATTCAGATGTATTAACTGATTAGAATAGGCCTCCTAGAAATGATGATGAGGTGAAGTGGATGTGATGGGATGCTTAAAAATATTTACCCATCCAAGGTGACCAATTGGGGGCAACGTAGACATGTATTTGGCTGATCATGAGTACAATACAACCTATTTATATGTGCTGAAAAATTGTGAAGAGATGGAAAAATTCATACAGTAAGAGTTGACTTCTTGCTCAATTAATATATATTCTTTACATGTGCATGTTGGTAAGGCTCATGATAAATTTAAATATCAATTTTCAGTTCAATATATTTGATGAAGATGTAGCCCTCTCAAATCCACAACTTTCAGATGATGAGAAGGTAGCCATGTATGCTGAGAATTTTGTAAAGTGGTTGTAATATCGTGTACATTGATTATGTGCATTAATGCCTAAAATTGTTTGATTTGTTTCTATTTGAAAAGCTATTCAGACTCTTACATATCCTCTGTTTGTTAAACAGGTAGATGATCCAACTAACGAGTTTGATCAACGAATAAAGCAACTAAGTATTGGGCGTATGTATGAGTGAAATGTTACAACGGTTACTTGGTGAATAATTACCAATTCCACGCCCAACAATATGTTAGAACTAAGAAGACTATGAGTGGTAGAGTCATGGTGAGAGGGAGTTGATAAGGCCAAAATGACAAGAACTTTTATGGTGTTCTTGAGGAAATAATGGAGTTGACATATTATGGTGATGAAAACAAGGTTATTATGTTCAAGTGTAGTTGGTTCGACACATCAATGCCAGTTCATCAAAGGCATGTCATTGTTGACTTTAAACATAACAGACGTTGCACAGCGTATGATCCATTTATTCTAGTAGAACAAGCAAAGCAAGTATATTACACAACATACTCAAGAGCGATGAAAAATGAAACCTAGAAGGATTTCTTTCTTGTATGTAACGTCAGACTGCGTAATGATTATGATGGATTATGTGAGGCGGAAGATGAAACCAAAGTCGACCACATTGTATACCAAGAAGAGGAATCACGACATTGTAATGACAAACATGAAATCAATGTAGCCAATAGTGATGGAGACGAAGGTGATGCACCTGAGTCTTTATAAGTCCCTGGCGTTTTAGATGAAGTTGAAGGGGTGCAACTTGTCGAGCAATATGAAGATGTATTCATTGATGATGATGATGATGATGATGATGATGCAGAGGACAAATGATGCAGACGAATATGAAGATGAAGAGACTGATGAAGCTTGAAACTTTTATATTTATATTACATTCCATTTCTTCTTTCTGTTGTATGCAAGTGTGGATCCTTTTATTTCTTTGTCAGGTTACATATACATGTGTGTTGTATATGCAAAGATTCAAGGGGTGTTTTTCCCCCGGAAATGAACCCTTTTTGGCTTAGTTTGGCATCACTATTTTAGAGTGATGATGCATAATGATCTGCCAAACAAATTTTAGAGGCGATGTTTAGAGGCAATGCTATGCTAATTATACTTACTCAAAATCAAAGAGTTCAAGGAACTGTTATAGAATCATGAAACTTGTTTGTTATGTATTAAATTTCTGAGGTATATATTGTAGTTGCTTACTTGAATCTAGTTTATCTTCCTCTAACTATAGCCATGCTCTTTTAAGTAGACTACTAAACAATAATTCCTTCTTGTGTTCTCTAGCTTTTAGCTATTTTTGTCAAGCAAGATCTCGGCTTTATCGATGTAATAAAAATGACATGCCTTTTATCTTGTGTAACTGGTCTTTAAATTTAATATCGAATAAATATTTTTTTGATTCCGTCAATAATGTAACTTAGTGACATTGTCATATATATTAGATCATGATGGTAAGATCTATCTGGATATAAGCTATTTCTTTGAGATCCGAAAGGACTGGGCATAGTCCTTGCGGCACATATTGAAAGGGTTTCAAGCTTCAATTTCATAAAATTGTGGGTGCATGAAATTGAACTATTTTATGCTCTTGGTACTCTTAGACGAGTGAGACTATCCTATGTAATGTTGAATTATGCTGACAAGTAGACTGAAGGGTTCATCTACTGAGATGAATCAAATGTCATGCATGAAACTCTTTTAATTTATGACCCCTGACACTAAATTCTTTGCGATAAAAAAATTTTGATGTCTTAATTCTGGAGTGCGCTATAGAGATCCCAGTTGATACGTACTATTTGCTAGTAGACTAGGAATTTAAGCGTAATCTATTGGTCTAGCTATTTATTGAGATGCCATGTTTTAAATGATAAACTTGGAATGACAATAAGTGGATTGATTCTGTGATCTTCTTTTCTAAATTTTATCGATGAATGGGCAAACGAGAAAGGTATTATATACTTGGTTTCTCTGCTTTGTTCATTGCGGGACAATCTATTTGCATAGATTTGTTCCCAGGAGATGCAACTGTTGTTTATCCGCATTTGCTAGCAACTTCACAGTGGCAATACCTTGTCATTGACTGGTCTTTCCCCCCATATTCCATGAAATTCAATGATTCTAATACTTCCTACTGATTTTTAGTCTCAATTATAAGCATAATTTTGTCCTTGTATATATATTTGATCTTTATATATTAGTTTTGGTTCTAACACACTGTTTTCTTGAAATGTAACTTAGTGCAGCTGATCTTTAAAGTTAATATCATGTAAATATTTTTTTTTTGATTCCTTTAACAATGTACTAAACTATGACATGTATTATGCACCCGCATATAACTTTCTCTTGATTTGCATACATTCTCAGTTTCTTCTTGTCGTTTAAAATAAAATAATGATCTTTGACTGTGTTTGTGTGAGATGATTTTGCATCCATGGTTGTGATTCTTTTGTGTCTATTTTTGGGTAATTGATGCCTCATATGTTCTAATCATCACAACTTTAGTATGACATGTATTTAACTGATTCAAAATCTGAACTTCCACAATGTGGTGCACTTTCTCTTTGATGTTCTAGTTTTTTATATATGTCTCTCTAATCTGTCTTTTTCTTTGTACACAGATTCAAGGGGTTATTTTCTCAATTATCCTTTTTTTGACTTAGTTTGGCAATACTGTTTTAGAGGCGATGATGATGATTTGCATTCAAAAGTTTTCATCTTATTTTTGATAAAAATGGCGAGGCGAGGTAGGATTACCTGCAACCTTGCTGGCAACTATCTTGTATACATTCTTTAACGCATGACGAAATTGGGCAGGTTTGAGCCTCATCATACTAAATTTTAGCAATGTCTTCATATAATTATTATTTGTATTAAAAAGTCATTCAAACGTTTTTTTGCAATTTAACATTTTTTTTGTCTTAGATGATTTGGTGGGATCACATTTTGGATCCAGGGATCCACAAAATGCATCTTCTCTATCGCATACTACACATGAAGAGATTATTCCGCATCAACCTATTGCCAATACGGATGCTAGCTCCAGTGACTGGAGCTAGTAGGACACGCGGTGCGACTTAGCAATTGGGCTTCAATAAAAGATGCTTAGGATTAGTGATAGCAGGTATGTATACATAATCATGTTAATTAATGAAAGGATTAATTAATGATATTCTAACAATTCATGTTTTGAAACTTATGAATGCAATTATGAATGCAATGTAGTTTCTCAGATGCTGATATTATTAGACACTCTATGATCATAATGAGGTGCATGTGGAATAGAGCATAGCCGACACTTAGAGTTGTGAAATAAGAACGCACGCAGCAGATGTGGGAACCCACTAAGGTAATTCACACAATCTGGTGCTTATATATATGCAATTTATTCTTACCAATGTGTTTATATATATATATATATATATATATATATATATATATATATATATATATATATATATATATATATATATATATATATATATGAGATTAATGGGTATCATACGCCATATGAGATATGCTCTCATACTCCCTCTCACATAAAGCAACCAAGTACAAGCCCACATGGGCTTGTACTTGGTTGTACTTGGTTGCTTTATTTGAGAGGGCGTATGAGAGCCTATCTCATATGGCGTATGATAGCCATTATTCTCATATATATATACTAGTCAATACCCGTGCCCGCGGGCACGATTCATTTAAGATTTTCCCCCGCGAAATCTTTGTTCCCCAAAAAATTATTTCTACAACCAAAATTTAAAGGAATAACAAATTAGCGTAAAAATATTTAACAGCAAGGACGCCTTCGACCTGGGCGCCTTCAGCGTGGAACAACAAATTCAGCGTAGACACTTTCGGCGGGAAACAACAAATTCGGCACGGACGCCTTCGACGCGAAACAAATTAACATAAAAAATTTAGCGAACGCATGCGCCTTCAGCGTAGAACAAATTAACATTGACTTTCTTGGTTTACATTGGATCAAGAAGATTCAATAGCAAGAAACTTGGTTTACAGAAATCTTATGTAAATGAAAGCTAAATTTGATCTGTAGCTCAATTGTAATGAGAAGATGAGTGCAATGCCTACTAACTTCTCAAAATAAAATGAAGGTACTGCTAAGACATATGGTCCACACAAATGAGAAATTTCTTTCTTATAGATTTCATTGATAGAAACTGTTGTTGATCATGGTTTATTATCAAATAATTTTTTGTTTTCTTTGACTTAATTGCTAACCTTTTATATGAAAGCGTTGAAGAACAGCCTCATCTTTTGCTGCAATTATAAAAAAAGTTTTCTCAAGGTGGTTGATTGTACAAAAGGAATTGTAAACATAGGACTTGTTCAACATTTTTTCCAGCATCATAATATTACAAACAAATCCCAACACTCAAGTCTCAATCAAAACCATTGGCATCCGAATAGTACAAAACAAAATCCATTGAGCAATATCCTGTCATCCAAATCTTTCGGCAATATCAATCGAGAAAAATTAGTAGTCTGTAACTTTAACAAATCCATTGATCAAGTTCACCTCAATATCCTGTCATCCTAATCTTTCAGAAAATTAATTGAACAAATACAGAGCAAATTAATCCAAGTCCACCTCAATCTCCTGTAAAAACAAATTAGCATCGTAATTTTACAAAACAAATCCATTAAGCAAATTAACATCAAACACTCCAGACCATTGCTCCTAGAATCAACTGTGGTAACTGTAAGATAGAAGAACAATAAAAATAATCAAAACTAAAAGATGGGTACTTCTCAATTTGGTTCATCAATCAAAATAAACTGAAAATATGAATGTTTACCTCAAAAGGCATGAGTCCGTGGGAATGATCCTGCATAAAAAAACTAATGATATTTCATACATCAAAAGTAATTTGAACCTCATATATCTAAACTAATGACATCAAATCAAAAATCAAAAATCAAAATCCGAGAGGCCATCGTCAAATGGATTTGTGAATCTCCTTATTCTCGTTAGTTTCCCTCTTAACCCAGGTCAAATGGTTTTTTGAATATAGTTTTCAAAAGTTTTCAAATGGTTTTCTAACAGAAAATCACTTAATACAGTTTTCAAAACTTTTCAAATGGTTTTCAAACGGGTTTCAAACAGTTTTCAAACAGAAAATCACTGAATACAATTTTCAAATGATTGTTGCTAGTTATGAAATGGTTTTCAAAAAAATTCAAAAGGATAAAGCAAACCTTTTTATCAGAACAATAAATCAACAACATGGACAACAGATAATTCATCAATATTCAACTCTTCCAAGGTATCAAAATATGTCTTGCTCAGGAAATTTCTATTTAACAAATTGCTTATTATGTTGAAATCTTCTCTGCGTGTGTTTGGATTTCTATGACACTTAAAAGTATATCTTGGACATTTATTTTTTGAAAAATTTTCTCTTGCCTTGTATCCAATGCTCTATTGCATCCTTAAATTTTGGAATGTGGCTGCTTGATGGGTTTCACTTTCTTAAATTTATATAACTCTTGTCAGTTCATGGATGATTTTTTGAAGGTACAGAGAATTTGTTAATTAAGTTTCTTATAGCTGTCTGCACTCCATAACTTCTATGAGCTTTATAGTTCATTTAATACTTAATAATCCTATTAAGTTGTTCGTTTTTATTTCTGTACTTCTCTTAGCCTTTCATTTTACAATTAAAATCAAGTTAGAATAACCTGGATTTTCTGAACATATGCTGAGATCCATACACCAAAAGTTTGGATTTTCCTTGTGTCCTCAATTTGGAATTAAGTTTCTCTAGTGATGTAAGATTTAAAAAATACATATATACCTAACAACAATGCAGAATTACATGTGGAATTAAGTTTCTCTAGTGATTTATATACAAAATTATCCGCATTTTGTTTCCATTTCTGGAAGTAAGTGTATCTAGAGATACACTTTGGGTATTGTTTGTAGAACAGAGAGTTGGCTTCTGATACGTGACCAATCAGAAGCATTCTTTCAAGAAGAAGCATTCCTCCATGGAGATTAGAAGAGATCAGCGTTACATTCAGAATCTTAAGAAAGTAAATGACAACCATGTAAAGGGCCCATCTCCTAGTCAAAGAAAGAAAGAAAAGAAAAAACCATGGAAATGGCTCAATTTCATTCAGAATGAGTGCAATGGAATGTGTTATGAAGTGAATGCAAACAGGAAATTATGACATTCAAAAGTTTAACCTGTAAACCTTAATAAAGGTACACACCTTTGTATGCATAACTATGTTTATGGGTTTCCACCTATCTTCCCAAGCTTAATTACATGCCGGTGTTAGCTTAATTGTATGCTTCCCATCCATCATGATGTAATATAAGTACCTACAAATTTACGTTCTTGAGTGTGGACGTTTAGTGAATCTGTGATCCCCATTGGTGTTATATGCACCGTCTATTTATTTTAGGTTGTATGTTCCATTGGGATTTTCCTTTTTTAAAGGTATCTGTGAACTCATTGGCATCATCCAAAGTTTACCTGAAAACTGTTGAACCACCGGCTTGTGGCAAGGTGAGCATACTAAAGACTGATGGAACAATCAGTTAAAATATTATTGCTTGGAGAGAGGCTACCTTTCTATGTGATAATATCCAACTTTTGAATTACATTTTGCATCTCTATGAGAGCCTCAGGATCTCTTGGAGGCCATGACACTTCTTTAGTTTCATCGACTACCGGATTAAGGATTTCGTTAAGTATATTTGCAGATTCTATCTTCTCCTACAAAAAAGAATGTCTAACTTGAGCCACATCAACATGTATTTGAAAAATGAAAGATAAAAAATAAAAAACCAGAACCACAAATATATGGATATTTCCAAGTATAGATGCATTAGTTTATTATGAATTGATGTCAAATTCACTGCTAGCTCTCATGTGTAGGTCATATTCCTAAGGATAATCGTAGAAGAGTATGAAATTGTAGTTCAACATTCAACCAGTATTTTCATAAGTTAACAACCATACACAACATGATTTTCCAGGAAAAATATAAGGCTACAGAACTACCAAGACATATCCAGTGTTGTCTAACTCATCAAACCCCGAAACAGAATAATATTTTGAAGAACACCCATTACTCTAAACACATAAAAATCATTTTCTACACATAAAAACTGTAGTTCGACATTCAACCAGTATTTTCAGAGGGTGGTGTATATGACAGGATGTTGTGTATATGGTAAAATATTTTCAGAGTGTGTATAAGGCATTTCCCTTAATGAAATCCGAGAACCATTTTACATTATTTGATCTCTTCTCTTGTTCTTCTTCTACAATGTAACACCATCAACTTTGATGGGAATGAAGACTGTTACTCAAAGTCTTGATACTTGTATACAAATTAGTTTCAATATTTAGGCTATAAGATACACTAAATATCTAGGTTGGTATATTATAATACCAGTTGCATTTATTTACATACATTTCCAGATTGATGGCCATATGGTAGCATCAGAATGGGGGGAAAAGGGAGTACTTAGCCATTTCACTGTTGTCTGCAAACTTGATGTAAGCATTTTTCATATGGGTCTTGTGATAGATGTTACTAAAAGAAACTTGAAGGCTGGATCCAACATTTTGACTCTTGAAAGTAGTGTTCACATTTATTTTTCCTGCTAATGCCTGCATATCTTTGACAATATAATTTAAGCTTGTGTTACATATCTTGCAGTGAGGGAGCTTTGTTAAACCGTTTGATGATAGAGTTGCACAAATTAGACTGTGATGTTCTAGAGGGACATAACATCTCTGGAGGATCTGCACAATTTAAGAGAAAGAGCAAAAGAGTAATATTACGTACATAAATCGGATTTTTTCACATACAAAAGAGTAAAAAAAACAAAACTTAACTTGAAATCGCAGTTAAAGCAACAAATTTGATAAAAAAGACCATGTAACAAAAAAATTTCATGTTTACCATCAGAAAAAGGTTTCAAATACCATTGTTCCTTGCATATGGATACAGATGCGACCAAATTATTCTTATGGTTTTCCCAAGCAAGAGACTGCGATTTAGCTTCACGAGATCCATTGAAGCTATACAAAATACATAACAAAAAGAATATCAAACCACATAATAATAAATTACTCATTTTAAAGGGGAAACACCAAGGAACAGAACTTGATATTTTATAATCTAATTTTAAAAAAATTATTGTAGCCATCAAAGATCACCCACAAAAGATCAAAGCTAACCCATCCTAGGAGCAATCCATAGCAAGCTCACGATGCTGATTGAAACTCTGAAATGGTTTCACTAATACTAATGAAATATATGTAGAAATATACAATTAGGAATATCCTTTATCTTTGTTACAGAACCCTGTAACACAGTAAGTGAAAACCCTAATTCAACTGAATCCCTCACCCAAATACCAAACTTTCCCGAGTCCCAACCAAAAAGTGTCAGCATCCCGAATTAAAATTTTTAATATCTGGATGTATTTGGGTAAAAAAGAGGGACAAACAAAGCAATGTTTATTTGATCAGCTTAAAATCATAAATTGAGCATGAATTATATAATGTTAGGTTGCACCAATATAAGTATGAGGGTCAACAATGATGCAATAAAGATGCAAATAAACAAAATCTCAGAAAATACATTGATATGGATTTTCCTTATGCACCACATAGGCAGATATTTTTGTAAAACATGTGCATTACAAAAAATATATTTTTTAACTTCAACTGATATTTATATGAAATTTACAACTTTGAAGCTAAACATATGCATTATTATTATTATTATGTGCAATTAAATTGAGATTCGCTAGTTACAATAAAGCAGAAAACAAACTTGAAATTCATCAACTTGTGCAGAAAAAACCAAAAAAGCAAGCTGGATTACTGATTATCTGCCAAAATCTTTACCCTAACCAGCAAGTGACCACAAAAAATCATCTGCAGCCAAATTAACATCATCGAAATCAATATTGAAACAAAACTAAACCTAATTACCAAAATCAGATACAACCAAATAGCTCAAAAATTTCATCTCAGGACCATCATAACCACAACAAAATTACTCTTAAAACTTGGAGGAAAAAATAGACAGTTGCCTGATACTCATGAAGCCAACTGCACAGAAAATCGATTATTTTAAAGGCTCACGAACAATCGATAATTTTAAAAGTTAATGATTTCTATCTATTATTTACAAATTAATAATATAATTCACCTAACCAAATGTTTGTGCTTGTTGCTGCATGACAATGAGAAGCTGATTGTGAAGAATATGGTAATTTTTGGTGGCTTGAACTAACATGCTCCTCAGCCTCCGATTCGCATCTCTATCTCTCAATGTTTAAGCCCAATCAACTATATTAACCATAAACAATTAATATAATGACCAACTTATATATTAATCTGACTGTAATCACCTTGGGATTAGGCACTCATTTGGCTTCAGCCGCAGTCCGGCTTCGTTCCGAAATCCTATTCAAAAGAAATCCATGAAATTAAGCATATGTTAGCACACATTAGCTTAAAATTCAGCAGTAAATGTATTGTCTCCATGGATTAAAGGAACAAAAAATCAACATGTCCCTAGAATCCTATATTAACATGTCACCAACTCATAAAAAATATTAACTGAAGTAAAACTAATTGCTGAATTACATGCAAGAAATTGTCACGCCTTTTCTTTGTACATGTCACATTTGCATGCAACATATGCAAGCACATGTCACATATGTTGCATGCAGCATATAACAAAAATGCATGCAACTAAAGTGAAACTGAAGTGAAACTGCACTTGATATATGTTAACTGAAGTGAAACTGCATGCAATATGTTCATATGTTGCATGCACACAACATATGCAAGCAAGTAATTTGTTTGTTTGCATATGCAAGCAATTTGTTTGTGACATGTGCTTGCATATGTTCCATACATATGTGACATGTCCAAAGAACAGGATTAAATGCATGCAACATATATACTTTGGACGGGTAACATAGAATATGACTAAGAGGCCAAGTGTTAATTTAGGATGTTAAGTGTTATAAATTGTAGTTTCACTTCAGTTAATATGTTGCATGCACTTGTTATATGCATATGTTGTTATAAAAGTCAATATGCATGCAAACTGAGGTGAAACTGAATTTAGCGTCTCAGTGATATGCATGCAACATATAAGACTTAACATATGTTGCATGCAAGAATATATGGTGCATGCATTTAAACAAATTGCTTGCATATGCAAGAAATTAAAAGAACAGAAAAGTCATGCCTGTAGAATTAAAAGAACAAATTGCATGCAAGAACAAATTACTGTCTAAAATGCAAGTAATAGAGAATTCATAGAATAATGAATCATGATCAATTAAAGTGATATTCACACAAATCATAAGTTCCACCATGTTTTTACTTCTGTAAGTTGACCGCAAAGGAACTTTTACAATAGTACATTATAACTTTATTGATATTGAACGCAAGGAAACATTGTTGATTTCAAATTCATGAAAAACCTGAATAAAAAAAGCTTATATGATATGGATCACAATCAATTATATAGGTAGTGAAATACAACTGAAGAAGTTACATCAGCCTTGCATTCGTAAGTCAAATTTTTTTTCGTAAAATGAATTAAAGAAGCAATCACAGTTTACAACATAAAAGATCAGCAAGCCTTGAAATCCCGGAGTATGCAATATGTCATTGAGCTCTAAACAAACCTCGATCGAGAAAGTTAGAAAGGATATGATGGTGGTTTATTTAACTGAGGAAACAGTCATAACAGAGCTGAACAAAACAAACGATTCATGTGCCAACCAAAAGAATTTGGAATAACCCCTTTGTTATTGTTGCTACTACATTATTTCTTCGGATAAGGAAAACTGCAGTAATTTTCCATGCAACATATAGAGTATTTCAGGCTTCTCTCTTGAATGAATTGAAGCAATAAAATGAAAAATTGGTCACTTGCTAATATAATAAAAGTGACCATTAGCAAAACTGGATGGAGAAAAAAATAGTCGTATAGTCAACACAAATATCAGGACAGATACTTATTTAACTTCATTTAGAAATTAGTCCTACTAATCTTGAACAAAACAATTCCAGGTAGACAACCAAATGAAGCATTAAAAACCACACGTCAAATAAAACAGTCAAAATTAAAGAAACACATAATGAAATATATATGATCTGAACCTTAGGATAATGTTAATGATCCGAACAATAATAATACATCCATCCAAGTTTGAACAACGAAGTTATACTGACCTTGCATTGGATTAGTGCTACTGCTTATTTCATTGTGTATATCCCAAAGCAGCTGGATCCCCCTCAGTTCGAAGGAAATCACGTTTAGCGACATTCTCTATGTTATACCGATTGGAATCAAGATTGGTGCCTACATAATTGATGGGAAAAACTAAAATCACACTATACTACAGAACTTTGCCAAATAGGAATACATGTAAAATAGAACGAATAGATCAGCATAGCATGAAAAGGACCAGCCCAAAATAGAATAATTCCGGTTTTGAAAAGTTGTGCTGGAATCACCACCTAATTTCAATTCTAACAACATTGAAATGAACTGAACGATGAACCAAAACAACCAAGTAACCAACTGTTATGTTATGCTAATATGACATATAGGAATGTGTTAACAACACTGCTCGTAAATCATAAATCATGTTATATATGTTATACTGCATAACAACCCAAAATTTAAACCAAAATCTAAACTAATTTGCAAACGCACCTTTCAAAACAGCTGTTTCGCGCTCCAGATAGCCCACATATCTTCAATTCACTGCACAAATTCCCGGAATCAAAAAAGCCCAAGCTTTCACACCATAAAGACAGAGATCGAGGTAAATCGAGCCCGCAAGGCCAAATTGGGCGATGGCAAGAGTAAATGGGACAGAATATTCAGTACAAAAATTTGAAAGAACGGAGAATCCAAGCAGCACCATTCACATGAATGAAAAACAGACTGTTCAGTACAAAAATGTGATACCAATATATAAGTTATAATTGTGTGAAATGACCTTCCTTAAAAAGCCGTTACTGAACTAACTCATGGGGAATATACATGCCAAATAGAGTTGAATGTAATTTCCTACAAAATTTATCATCATTCATGTTCTTTTAAATCTCTTTTGTTAGTCAATGAGATTTTTGAAATTTATCATCATCCATGTAATTAACAAATTTTGCCCCCAAACCTGAAAAGTCTGAGACAATTTTGAGAAATTTCAAACTATTTCACTGTAGCAAGTTTCAACATGGGAGTTCTGTGTCTAATAGAAACTATTTAACATTAGAACATTACAACAATCACACCTTCTAAGTTTGCAAAGGCACCTTAGATCATTTACATAATTACAATTACTGTTCACTAATTCCAGCACTACAAATTCAAACAAAGCAAACAATTTACACCAATTACAACACTTTACATGTTACAACTGCAACAATACATGAATCTTAATATTTAAATTTTTTTCACATTTCAAAAATGTATACATGTTACGCCATTATTCTTCTTTCTCATGGATTCATCACCCTTTCATCCCTGAATTGAGGGGGGAGGGGGGGAGGTTGCTATGTACTTTGAACCTCAAACCTGAGCAAAACCCTATAAATGAGAAGGTAGCAGTTTTAAAATTAGAGTTTTGACCAAACCAATATACTCATTGCGAATCCCAAATTCAGCTCCAGTAAAAAAAACGAAAAGATCCAATGATAAAGTTACTTACAAAGAGAAGAAACCCTAAAATTTTATGGCGACTTCAAATCAGATAGAATAAACCCTAGTGGCCGTCATCGCCTTCAACAAAGAGCAGACAACAAATATACCCATTGTGAATCCCAAATTCAGCTCCAGTAAAAAAACGAAAACATCCAATGATAAAGTTACTTACAAAGGGAAGAAACCCTAAAATTTTATGGCGATTTCAAATCAGATAGAATAAACGCAAGTGGCCTTCATCGTCTTCAACACAGAGCGGAGAGAAGAACTGATATTCCTGAGCTTGAGATGATTCCCCAAGGATGAAGAGGGTGTGAGGCAGAGAGAATAAATTTTGTACCAAAAATTTTGAGGTTGCCCCCCAACGTGAAATGGGTTCCCCCCAAAAAAATTTCTACTCCCAATGTGCCTGGGAGACTGTGTGGTAGAACGCGATTTCAAATTTTTTAGAACGGGACCTGCAGGAACTTTCAAATTTTTTCCAAACCAATAAATTTTTTAGAACGTGACCTTTCAAATTCAAATTTCTCTCAAGCGCGTGCCTAGGGACCCACTCACTTGCGTGGCTACATCCTAGCCCTTCCCCGAAAAAATCCAGACCGTTCTTGATGACTGGGACAAACAAAAGTATGACTGGATTTATGACTGGACTTATGACTGGGACAAAATTCAAAAAAGGTCGTGTTTTATAGAATACTAGTCATAACCCGTGCCCGCGGGCACGGTTCATTTCAGATTTTCACCCGTGAAATCTTTGTTCTCAAACATTATTTACATAGTCAAATTTGTGCGAAACAACAAATTCGGCGTAACAATAAATTCGGTGAGGGCGCCCTTGAGTCGGAACAACAAATTAGCGTTAAAAAATTTAGCGGGCGCCTTCGACACGAAGGGTGGGAGTGCATAAGTGCGTGTGTGTGTGTATGGTATGTGGGTAAAAAGTGAAATGAGAGGGGTTTTAAGCAAAAAATGAGAAATAGGTGGTATTCTGCGCAAATGTAATGATTGTGGGGGGTTTGAATACAAAAAGAAAAAAGTGGTGGGTTTTCCAAACACTCATCTCAACCCTTCTTTTACCAAGATTAAATCCTAGCCATTCTTTTATCAACCTCTTTATACATCATCATGACATCAGCTTGTCCCAGTCAGCCCTAGAATTCAAAAACCTTTGTGTTTTAATATATAGATATATATATATATATATATATATATATATATATACAATTTATTTATTCACATTTTATAGCAATTATAACCCTTGCTTAAGGTGCGTGCTAGGGAGATATGGGATAAACAAGTGGCTTATAACATGTCTAAGGACTTTCGATCGGGCTCGAGAGAAAAACAAGAAACCAGAGTGGTTGTTACCAGACATCTGGAGAGACTTATATGCATACTGGAATACAGATAAGTGAAAGAATATGTCGGTACAGACTAAGAAGAATAGATGTTGAGATTCTCACACTGATAACAATCTTGGCACTTATTGTGGGGGCTCTATTACTATTGACCAGCAACGTAAGCAACTGCAAGTTTGTGTGCAGATTATTAATTGAATTTTTTTGGTGTAGTTCATATTTTTAACTTGAAATTTATTTGAACTTACAGAGGAATGCACCTGAGAAACATTAGGTGACCCATATAGAGGTCTTTGATGTGGGGCATAATAGGAAGGGTGACTTTTGTTAGCAATCGATCTCGAGTTGTCTCCGTGTGTTCTTTCTTACTAAACGTTGAATGCATGTTTGCTAGTTATTATCAATTTGGATAACTTATGTAGTATAGAAGAGGTATCGAAAATGGATGACACAATTTCACATGGAAGACCTTAGCACCCATCCGGATTTATACTCATCTTTATGGAATGAAGTGATTGGTGGAGTGACTTGATCTCGTGTGTTCATGTTTTCTTTGGCTACTACCCCCGCACAGGTATTAGGAGGACTAAATTATTCTACCTCTAGCATCGCTTCCTCTTCTAGGGTTACTGCACAGTTAGTGGAAGAGAATAGGCAACTAAAGAGTGAGACGTATGTACTCAAGGAAGTAGCCACTCTTTTAGATATGAAATGTGAACATGACATTTTCCCTATTTCGACACATGTACAACTTCTCCTAATATAAGTTATTCAATACATGCTTTCAATTTTGATTCTAAGTACTAGTTCTATTTTAGTATGTCTTAGTGTTTAATATTGTTTGATTTTGATTTTTGTACAATATATTATGTAGGGCACATTAGCGGGTGCATCAATATCTTCACCAGATTACGGTGCCCATGCTGATCCGGATCAACAAGGCGATGATGATGCACATCTTAGCAAACTTTTGGTATATATACTAATAATGCACTAATGAAATTTGTTCATTTGTATTTGGATCCTCGTGCATGATTTGTTCATATGCCATGCATGTATGTTTTCATAGGTCTCTTCATGTTTTGATACTTACGTTTGACTGAAGTTGTTAATATGGGGATCAGGATATGTAAGTATTAAAACGTTCAAGAAATTATATACCACATATAGAGCATTTTTATTTTGACTAAATGCACATCATGCCAGAATCAACACGACTAGTTTTGTACGCACGAGCACAAAAACATAAATGATGCATTTTGCACTTTTCTATCAATTTACCATAAAACAACAGTTCGTAAATATATTACGTTTTAACCATAAAACCGGCACCAGGTCGGATAGTAAGCAGGCTGTGAGGTGTTCCATAAGAATTCAAGACTTGTCTGCTATATTGTATTCTAATCCCATTTGGTAGGTTTACACACACACACACACACACACAAAGTTTATGTTACAAGCAATAATATTTAAATCACCCAGTAGTTTGTTTTGCTGACTACAACCTAGCTAAATTGCATTGCCCTTCTGTGACTATGATGTGTGTGTGTGTGTGTGTGTGTGTGGTGTCAATGCATTTAACAAAGGGTTAAGCATTATCAGGCTGCAGGTTGAGTCATGGTCATTTAATTTTGTATAGCACTGGTGAAATTTAGCCAAAGCTTGGAATATATGTAAGATCAGATGGTTTTGACTAAAAGGTGTCTCTTGATTAACGTGTCTATCATTCCTGATCTTGTCATTTTTTGGAGCTTGTTCAGTATATCAACTGTGTTTATATGTCTGGCAATTTTGTTGATGTCCATATACTTTTAAGGACATTTGATGGTTATATTTTTCGGTTTTGCCTATTTCGATTAATTTCGTGTTCAATTTTAAAGTTTGCATCACTGGCATTGTGGAATGCAACACTAGTTTTATTGCAACCATTTTATTGTTAATTACTAATCTCTTTCAAGGGTTTAGTTCCAAAGTAGTATTATATTTGTTTCTAAATCCATAAGTAGTTAAAAGAAATTATTTTTTGTGTAATATATACATGTATATGTTTTAGTGCAAGTATAGTTTGTAGAATTGATCAGTGAAATTTCTTGAGTTAATTTGAGATGCCCATGAGTAATCGTTCGATGCTGCCGCCTTGGGTGATATGTTCCTACCCAGTTCTAAATCTTAATGTCTGATGTCTGAAAAGCAAGCAGCTCCCCCCTCTTAGAGTTTAGGAACTAACATGCACGGGGGGGAGGGGGGCTCAATACTGGGATCATCCTGGAGGAGAATATCGTGTAGCCCTTGCTTGACCAGTGTTTTTATTGAAGCCACATTTGTCACTCGATGATATGTATGCTTTGATCACAATTTAGAATTTTGCTTCTTCTCTGTTTTGGAATTTGTTGGTGGTCGTTGTTTTGTGACATGTTAAGTTATTTTGAGTGACATGTTTAAGTAAGGTGTTGGGGATTTAACTTTAGGGACAAAAATTTTTCGTATACATTTTGTGATGTCTAAACTTAGTATTATTTTAAAAAAATTAATAGTATGTATCACTAATTGGCAGCCCGTCAGTGATAGTTGCAACATCGCTGACAGCGACCGTCAGTGATAATGTACTGTCACTGACTGGTTCTGTAAGTGATATTGTGATTATCGCTGAATGGCGTCCGTTAGGGCTTGTTCTTTTGAGTGTAAATGAGTGGGAATCCCACTTTTTTCACTGTTGTGAACAGTGTTTAGGGGGGAAAACCGATTGGGATTTCCCAAACCCGTTCTTTTGCTTTCCCAGTGTAAAGGGATTCCCAAAACCCCTTTCCCTCTCTATTCCCCTCTTTTGAAGAAACTCTAAAATGAGGGATTTCATAAGGAATTCCTTTCTCCTCCCCTTTCTCCTCCCACTTTCTCATCCAAAAGAACACAAAACTCAAATTTTCTCTCTCTTGATTCCTTTATTCTCCCCAGTTTCCCCAAACCCATTACACTCAAAAGAACAGGCCCTTAGCGAAAGCTTCACTTATGCTTACGGCAGCCCGTCAGCATAAGACCACTTTTACTGTTGGGATTTCGTTAGAACTGGTCTACTTTTCGTTGATGGATGCCATCAATAAATCTTTACTTACCACCACCTGCTGACAGATTAGTTGACGGCATTTTTCCATCAGCGAAAGTATTGTTTCTCCGCTTTTGCTGACGTCATTTGTCGTCAGCAAAAGCCGTTTCTTTTGTAGTGTCATCGTGTTGCTGCCATTCTCATTCTTGATTTGGTGCTTGCCACCATGCCAATTTACTCATGTAACTATTCTTTATTTATCCACCCTCGTCGATTAATTACAACACCGGCTTAATTACAACACTGTTATGAGATGGGCCTAATGGGCCTATTGAGTATCCACACACATTGTTTATTATATATATGATGCTATGGGTTTCCTAGCCGTCAACCTGGCTCACAACACGTTCTCAGCATGCTCACATCTGAGCCGTACATCTGCTGACGGACGAATCACGATGCGAAAGGGCTTCCTTAACCAAACATAGCTAGATTCGGAGGGTAGGATCTAGAGCTAATCTTTATTCCTTAAATCTAAAGTTTTCATGCGCATGATAATGAATCTGTGATTTACTTTAAATTAGATCTATCTCTTTTGCTTAGATATGTATGTAAAATCATATTTTTAATATATATCTTTTTTCAAAAAGATTTTTTATATCATTTTTGGATGAAAAATCAACTTTTTCACACTAAAAATCATATTTTTGCGATAAAAACGTTGTTTCAAAGATTAAAAATTGTATCTTTACAATAAAAATCGAATTTTCCCTCCGAAATTCATCAACCCAGAAGATTTGGCACCCCGCGCGCGCCCGACGCGCGCACACCTCGCAAAGAACCGCCGCGCCCGACACGCGGCCAGCCGCCGCGCCAGACGCGTGGCCCGTCGTCGCGCCCAACGCGCGGCAGACGGCCACCGCGCGAGGCGCGGCCAGCTATCGCGCCAGACGCATGGCCCGCCGTCGTGCCCGACGCACGGCCCGACGCTGCCTGACGCGCGGCCCGACGCCGCGGCAGGTGGCCGCGCTCGACGCGCGGATGGCCGCCGTCGCGCGAGGAGCGGACCATCGCCGTGCCCGAGGTACGGCAGGCGGCCGCGCCCGAGGTGTGTTCCGCCGCCGCGTGCATGCCCCTCAAGTGTGTGTTCCGCCACCGCGCGCCTGCCGCACGCATGCACGCACTTCGCCACCGCACGCCTGACGCACCGCACGCGTGCCTCGTCGCAAAGAAAACCTAACTAGGGTTTTTTTCGATTTTCTTTAATAAAATGCTATTTTCAGAAATTAATTGGATTTATTGATCGATT
The DNA here is from genome assembly GCA_030789695.1 of Scilla litardierei. Lineage (NCBI taxonomy): Eukaryota > Viridiplantae > Streptophyta > Magnoliopsida > Asparagales > Asparagaceae > Scilla > Scilla litardierei. The sequence continues at coordinate 266,818,870 of CM061133.1, read as the reverse complement.
TTTTTCCAAATAAATCTGATTCATCATATGTGTAAATCATCTCTAATCGTATTTTTGGGGTTAATTGAGTATTTTTTACGTTTAATAATTAGGAAGATCCTGCGACCGCTCTGCCGTTAGTCAGCTAACCTAACGGTGTATGACGTTGCCCATTGGTCCAATAATTATTAAATAAAAATATTTTATTCCATTATAAATACCTGCGATGTTGCATATTTTCATTACTCGTAGCATGAATTTATTTACGATTATACATACTACATGCCTGTGATGTTTACATTAATATGTGATACATTATATCTTCGTGGTTGTTGATAACTGCCTGTGATGTAAATATAAATACATGTGATGGAAATCTGTGGCTTTTTGGATTGGCTAGGTTTTCACCCTCTTTTTATTTTTCCTGCATTTCTTTTCTTTTGAGTGAAAAACGTAGTGAGGAATAAATGTAAATGTACATGACCAGAGACCGGCGTTGCTTTCTATACGGAGGGGATGGTGTATTTGCGGCACTTCCATGAAAACGTCGTTTACGGAACCTTTGTAGGTTTCCGAAGTTGTACTTTTCCTATTTTTATGTATGGACTGTAACTATGGACTTTTGGACTTTGTACTTTGCTTAATGGTGACTAGCCGATCCACACAAATTTCCTTATGTCTATGTGATTATGCCTGTGATGAACTTACTTCATGCATATGTGTTCATAGAGCTAATTATAACTATGTTTATGGCATACATATAATTGTTCAAAATGGCAAAATTGAACCTGAAGTTGAAATAATACGACAATACCCCTTATTCCCAAAAATAATAAAAAGGTGGGATCATGCGAAGAATTACTTATGCCATCTTAAAGATGAGCAACATGTGGTAAATAGATCCTGAAAATCTATGGTCTAACTGGACCAATATGGACACCTCACCAAGATGCCATAACATCGCTAAATCTTTGAGAGTTATCTCACTACAAGGAAGTATTCTTATATCTGACCTTGCACATAATAAAGACCACGTCCGAAGTCGTGACTTAAGTGAGAAATATATTCGCACCTACGTAATTGCTCAACTGACCTATGTATCTTCTCCCACAAATACCTAAAGAAACTTACAAAGTTTCAAAGGATATTCGTTTAAACAAAATCCTTAATATTTGTATATCATACTCAAGAGAAAGAAAAATGGCATTAAAGCCATACTTGAGTACTTAAATGGACATTCAAACGTCTAAAGCTATACAACGAAATAAATTTGGGTGGAAAAGTGGAAGAATAAAAACAAGGTCTTATACAAATTAGGGAAATGGAATATGTGACAAAGTTCGAAGAGGAATAGCAATGGCAAATGCCATCCACTGCCACATGGACAAACCTTTGAAATCAGATTACCTCACTGTTAAGGACCCAAACAATGGTATGGGCAGCCTTGGATGAAATGTATAAACATCATACAGCTGTTATACTTCCAAAAGACTGTTATGAGTAAGAGAATTTATGAGACACCAGGACTTCAAGTCCATTACTAAATTAATTCAGTACTATTATACTTCACCCCACACATGTAGCGTCATGCTGAGGATGTCTCTCAGACACGTATGTTAGAAATGACTTACACTTCTTTCCACGAGAAAAACGCGATTCTGATGCAGCAAACTGTGAAGGAAACTTCACAAAGTACTTTGAGATGCTTGCCTGCCTACTAATGACAGAGCAAATACAAAGAACTTTTCCGACAACTCATAACGTACGTCCAACTGACAATGCTAGTTCAATATAAAATATTGGTACAAAACTAGCATTTGTCCACCTCGCTATTCCTCGAGCACACATTGTAATGCCCTGCTAAGCTACTGCACAAGTACTAGAGGGGGGGGGGGTGAATAGTACTTTAAAATAATTAAGAGGCTAATTCCTAATTACCTTGCAAACTCTACCAATAAATGCGGAAATGCGGAATAGTAAATAATCGACAACAAATAAACAAGCGCAAACAAAAGATATTACTGGGTTCGGATACACCCAAGTCTCCCCGACTTGTTCCCGGTGATCCTACGTCCCAAACACCCGGATCCCCTCCGGATACTCAAGTTAGAAACCCCAACTCAAGATTTCCACTATGAAATACTTGTGAAAAACCTTCACAAGTCAAATCATACACAAATGAACTTGTGACTCCCACAACCCGGGATCACAAACACACTCTCACAACTGAGAGTGAAACTTACAATATCAAAGTAAATGAAATAAAGATTCTTACCGACAAAATCCTATGCCTTGAGTAAAACTTACGATTTAGGGCAAAACGGATTTTCGGGAAGATGAAGAGACACCAAACCCTAGCTCCAAGATGTAGATCAGCGATGGAGAACTATGGGGATGTTGGTGACCTAGGATCAAGCACTTGGCTTGGAAGGCTCACAATCAATGAATCTCTCTTTTGAAATAAGAGTGAGGAGAGATTCAAGATTGGAATGAAAGAGCTTTGAATGAGTTGGAATGATTTCTCTTTGATCTCTAAACTTCTCTTAATATCAGCCTTGAGTGCAATGAATGCAGCTCAACAAGTATTTATAGGATAGAGGAAAGAGAGAAAGAAATTCGAGTCATTAAATGCACCAACGGCTCTATTCTGAACCAAACTAGTCGGTCAAAGAACAACCACCGACCGACTAGTTCATCAACTAGTCGGTCGGTCAATCAACATGAGCCGACTAACTGGTGAACAGGGAATAGATCAAGTTCAGACTGACGAGAACTAGTCGGTCAAAGAAGAGTTGCTGACCGACTAGTTTCACAACTAGTCGGTCGGTGACTCAACTGAGACCGACTAAGGGATAAAACAATAGTCTGAACACAAAATAGATTTAGCCGGTCCAAGAACAAAAGTTGACCGACTAGTTCATCAACTAGTCGGTCGCCAAATGAACTTAGACCGACTAACGATAAACAGTAGCTCAGGTGAAAATTGGCATGTACAGTAGAAGCGCAACTAGTCGGTCAAAGAAGCATCACTGACCGACTAGTTCACAAACTAGTCGGTCGGTGAGTCAACGTAGACCGACTAACTGTAAACAGTAAAGAGCTAGGAATTGACTGACTGAAACTAGTCGGTCCAAGAAGCTTTGCCGACCAACTAGATCACCATCTAGTCGGTCGGTTCTTCTTCTTGAACCAACTAACATGCACAAGAAGTCGCGAATCGAAGCGCGAAGCTTCGGAAAAGTTCGTATGGACTTCAACTAAGATCCTAGAGCTAAGATATGAGCGTTATGAAGATTTAAACCGTAAGACCTACTCAAGGCTTAACATTCTACGAAAGAAGCTTAAAGACTATAAAACTTAACATTCTACGAAAGAAGCTTAAAGACTATAAATAAAACTTGATGATACCGTCTTCAAAAGTTTCAATCGAATCTTCATGACTTCTAAAATGGTCCATAAGCTTCAACGAAGCTTTAGGCATACGATCACGTGCTTTGAGAAGTTTTGAGACATCGCTTTGGATGTTCATATGAATTTGGCGACGATCTCCATAACTGCGCTCACAAATTGTTAGTTCATAATATATTTATGTTTGTTCATCATCCAAAACCAGATCCGGGGAGTCTAATATCCAACATTCTCCCCCTTTTTGGTGATGACAAACCAACATAAATAATAATCAAAAATAATGATTCAAATGTAATTTACTTACTCCCCTGCATTGATGACACGTTAATTCCAAAATGAATAATAATAATACGCATCAAGCAGACGAGTAAAGTATATAAAATGAGAATCGATTATTGAAATATCGGATTTGAAAATCCATTTATATATCTTAACTCCCACTGAATCTAACATATCAAATTAGATTCTTGGAATAATGCTTTAAATTACCATTTAGCACATCGTCATTATTATATCTCTCCCCCTTTGGCATTAGCAAAAAGAGCGGGAGGAGATCAACGACAACAACAATGGCTTCAAATAAAAGCACGGGAGTCGTAGAATACGACCACGGTCCAAATGACACCAAAGAAAAATACGAATGAAATCAAAGCGTGTCAATGAGACCAAAGTCGAAAATCGAAAAATGAAATCATCAAAACTCAAATCAATTTTACGGATTGAGTTATGGAATATACTCTCCAATATCAACATTCTTGGTTAATTTAGTGCATGGAAAACAATTCTATGTTTCCATAGAAGAAATTTCTGTTAAACCAAGTTATTATCGTCGAGCGACGAAATCAAATATCAGAGACATATAAAGAGTATATAATGTGCACAAGAGAATGAAATGTCAACATCAATGTATATAAATATAAATGAAGCATGAGTACATCAAAATGATACATCGCCGACATACAAAACATCGATCCAACGATCGGGGCACAAAGTACAACATCATATCACACATATATCAGAGTAGTACAAAACATACATCATCATCAAAATACATCAAAATATACCATCAAAATGATCCAAACATCATAGCCACCCTCACTATCCTACCCAATCTCTCTCACAACTAGATAAGTCATCCAATGTGCATCGGGAGAGGCCTCAAAGAAGCTCAAGAGGAAGCGGTTGGATCTGCAGCAGCAGCAGGCTCTGCAGGGGTGGAGGTGGTCACCGGAACAACTGAAGTGTCAATGGAAGCGACGGTAGATGAGATCTCAGGCACGACAGGAGAGACGATCTCAGAAGCAGCGACGGTAGTGGCCTCGGAGCACCAGTCGTAGTATCCACCGTAGGTGTGGTGGCAACAGGAGTACTCTCGGGGTCACCAGTAGAGGAGACAGCAGCAGCACCAGAAGTGCCTTCGAGGGCACGAGTAGAAGCACGAACAAGCTCCTCAATCTCCTCCTCATCCAACTCCTCATCCTCAGAAACTGGAGGAGGGATCTCAATCCCAAGGTGACGAGCGATACGAGCAAGGATCTCCTCAGTACGAGCAAACCGAGACTCCACACGTCTCACTGAACGTGCAAGCTCGTCAAGAGTGGTAGAGGGAGCAGCTGAGGCAGAAGCTGAGGCTGACGCTGAAGGGGTCGTGAGCTAGACTCAGGCTGCCTAGGAGGAGGTGAGGGTTCCATATGGGTCTCAGTCTCGGGTCTATACTCCGTATCGGATTCCGAAGGAGTATGGAAAGAAGAGGGAGACGCAAGTTCCTTCACAGGCTTGGGTTTGGGCTTAGATTGGGCTCTAGGCTTCGCTGTCGTCGTCCTCTTCCGCTTGAGAGGAGGCGATGACGACGAGGGTTGGGTAGTCTTAGAACGGCGTCTAGGTTGTGAGGGTTGAACGGGATCCGTAAGGGATGGTTCTACGGTCATAGGCGATGGGCTCGTAGGACGGATCAGAATGCGTGTACGGGCCATAAGCGCGGCACGACACGACGCAATCAGTCAAGCAATCGAAACCCTAGATATAGAAACCCTAGCCGAGATTGAATGAAGCCCTAGCCGAGAGAATCCTAACCCTAGGAGGAAAACCCTAACCCTAGGTGGCTAGGAGATGGAGTAGAGGACAAACCCTAGAGAGATCGACCGGAGAGATGGTCGGAAATAGGCCGAAGATCGATCGGAGAGGGAGTGGAAGTCGAATGGGTCGGGGGTTTTTCGAGCTGGAGAGAAATAGAAACCGACTTGAATGAGATCAAGTCGATTAGATGGAGTTTTAATCAGTCGGAAGAGCAAAAGACAAGACAGTCCCCGTCACAACTAGTCGGTCACAGTTCAAGCACTGACCGACTAGATCACGATCTAGTCGGTCGGTCAATGAGCTTGAACCAACTAGTTGTAAACAGTAACTGAAGCCAAATTTCCTGACAAGAATTAGTCGGTCTGAGCTCATTCACTGACCGACTAGAACTGAATCTAGTCGGTCGGCCAATGAACTTGGACCGACTAAGAGAGTCCAAAAATTGAAAATTTTGAAATTTTGATTTCTCTCCTAATTGCACATCGACGAAACATCAAAATACTCTCATTAATCATTATACTACCCTATTAAACATCGAAAATATGAAATTTGACGTTTACGAACAAATCGAGCGAAAATTCCGAAAATTCAATGAAAAATCCAGAAAATTCCAATAAATATAGCATGAGCAAATATAATGAAATTTCATAGCATGCAAGATTATTGAATAAAAATGAATCCTAAATCTCGGATTCACCCATAATCCCCAATTCTCGACGTAACCGTACAAAGGAGTCTTCCTTTAGGGGTTTCGTGAAAATATCGACGATTTGCTTCTGGGTTTCAACGTACACTAATATGATGTTCTTTTTAGCAACATGATCATCTAAGAAATGATGTCGGACATCTATGTGTTTCGAACGGGAATGGTGTACCGGGTTCTTGGAGAGACATATTGCACTTTGGTTGTCAACCATGATAGGGCAAGTATCACAGTTTATACCAAAGTCTTTAAGTGTGTGTCTCATCCAAAGAACTTGAGCACACGCGGCACCGGCGGTAATATATTCCGCCTCGGTGGTTGAAAGTGATACGGAATTCTACTTCTTGGAAAACCAAGAGACAAGAGAATTTCCTATAAAATGGCAAGTGCTACTAGTACTTTTTCTGTCGGATTTGCATCCTGCATAATCTGCGTCACTATATGAGATTAACTCATATGTGCTAGATTTTGGATAAAGTAATCCAAAGTCAAGTGTGTAAATTAGATAACGGAAAATACGTTTTACCGCTACTAAGTGAGATTCCTTAGGTTGAGACTGATAACGAGCACATACACATACGACAAACATAATATCAGGCCTACTTGCGGTAAGATATAGTAAACAACCTATCATACCTCGATATAGACGAATGTCTACATCCTTACCGCCCGTATCCTTATCAAGATGCGTATTCGTGCTCATTGGAGTCTTTTTCCCGGAGGCATTCTCCATTCCAAATCGCTTAAGCAACTCCACCGTATACTTCGTTTGGTGGATGAAGATTGCATCGTCCATTTGGCGAATTTGGAGACCTAAGAAATACTTGAGCTCACCCATGTGGCTCATCTCAAATTGATCCTTCATCACATTAGAAAACTATTCGCAAAGAGCAAAGTTAGTAGCACCGAAAATGATATCATCAACATATATTTGAACTAAAATTATATCATTATTTGAATACTTAACAAATAATGTGGAATCAACTTCTCCCATTTTAAAACCCAAATCCAAAAGAAAATTCTTTAAACGGTCATACCAAGCTCGAGGAGCTTGTCTCAAACCGTAAAGTGCTTTCTTAAGTTTGAAAACGTGATTTGGAAATTTTTCATTAATTAAACCCGGAGGTTGAGAAACGTAAACTTCCTCAACAACATCTCCGTTTAAAAACGCACTTTTAACATCCATTTGAAATAATTTAAAATCCTTATGGCATGCAAAAGACAATAATAATCTAATTGATTCTAATCTAGCTACTGGAGCGAAGGATTCTTCGAAATCAATACCTTCCTCTTGACGGTAGCCTTGAGCAACTAACCGAGCTTTGTTCCGGACGACGACTTGGTTTTCGTCGGTCTTGTTCTTAAAGATCCACTTTGTCCCTATGACGGTGTGGTTCTTCAATGTCAATGGAACAAGCTCCCAAACCTCATTCCTCTCGAATTGAATGAGTTCCTCCTCCATGGCTAAGATCCAAGCACCATCTTTGCACGCTTCAATAACATTCTTTGGCTCAATCGAGGAGGCAAAGGCACAATGAGCGAAGTAGTTCACTTGCGATCTCGTCTTGACACTATCATGGATATTGCCAATGACTTGCTCATGAGGATGGTCACGAACGGTATGAAGCCGTTTGGGAATACCTTGATCACTAGGAACATTCTCAAAAACTTCATTAGTAGGGTTAGTCTCAATAGAATCAATAGAATTATTAGAATTAGAATTACCAATTGAATCACATAAGACATCCATAGAGTCATCATCATTAGTAATTCTAGTTGGAACAAATCCTTCATTAAATGAAACATGAAGTGATTCCTCGATCGTTGAAAACATGAAGTGATTCCTCGATCGTTGAGGTTCGTTTGTTGTAAATCCGGTAGGCTTTGCTACGCGATGAATATCCAATAAAAATCCCCTCATCGGATCTTGGATCGAATTTGTCCAAACTACCATACGTGTTCTTAATAAAACATTTTGAACCAAAAACACGAAAATGTTTAACTTGAGGCAACCTACCAAACAACAATTCATAACAAGTTTGTTTAGTGCCGGGCCTCAAAAGTATTCTATTAAACACATAGTAAGCGGTTCGCTTCCGCCCAAAATTGATGGCCAAGTTGGCTATCATCAAGCATCGTGTGAGCACATTCCACTAGCGTCCTATTCTTTCTCTCAACAACACCATTTTGAGGAGGTGCGCGAGGGAATGAAAAGGTGTGTGTAATACCAACTTCATCACAAAATGTCTCAAAAGACTCATTCTCAAATTCCCCTCCATGATCACTACGAATAGTGACAATGGTGGTTCCAATGAGATTTTGTACTTTCTTAACAAAAATTGTGAAGTTTTCAAAAGCTTCATTTTTATTACATAATGAAAATACCTAAGTAAACCTAGAAAATTCATCAACGATGACAAGTCCATATCTAGCATTACCTAATGAAGCAACTCTAGTTGGCCCAAATAAATCTAGATGTAATAGCTCTAGTGGCCGCTTAGAGGAAATGCTTTTCTTAGGTTTAAATGAAGATTTTGGAAGCTTGCCTCGTTGACACGAGTCACAAAAGCTTTTCTTTTGAAAGACAAGCTTAGGGAAGCCTCTAATAGAGTTTAACTTGAAAAGCTTAAATAGTGTTCCAAAGTTCACATGACCAAAACATCGATGCCATAAGTGTTGTTCATTTGTGTTGGCAATGAGACATTGTTCATGTGATCTTGGAAGATCTAGGATATATATATATATATCCTTATGGCGTGTGCCAGAAAACAATAATTCATTATTATCTTTTCTTAAAATATGGCACATTCCTTTCGCAAAGTTAACTTTGTAACCTTTGTCACAAAGTTGGCTTATTGAAATAAGATTGTGGTTTAATCCTTTAACAAGGTAAACATCACATATAAGTGGTTTAGAAGGATTACCCACTTTGCCAACACCTATGATGGTTCCGCTCTCGTTGCCTTCAAAGACTACCCGGTTTCCATTTGCAATGGGAACCACTCCGGGGAGCAATTGAGCGTCACCCGTCATGTGATTTGAACACCCGCTATTGAGTATCCAATTCCTCTTGGAGCTAAATTTAACTTTGTTGCTCCGTTTCTTTTTCCTTTCCTTGAGTACCTAAAGATAGACAATATCGTATCATGGTACCCAAGGTAATTGGGTCCAAAAGATTAGACCTTTGGAAGCCAAGTCCAATTGGACTTAGACTTCCCCACATAATTACTACTAAGCACAACATTCGAAAAATAAGCATTCATGTAAATTTGTTTTTCATCCATAGTTGTGTCCTTTGGGCTCCAAATAGTGAAAATCTTGGGAGCCCTCATCCTATTGGTTGCATGCATGCGACGTTGATTTCTACGTGGTGCATGTCGTGGATATGAATAAGGAACATGATGAAATGGTGCATGTGGATAATTATTCATACGATGATGTGGGTGAACATATGCATGTGGGGAAACACGTGCGCGAGGGTGTCTCACATGGTGTGCACGTGTCCGTGGATGTGGTGCATAAAAATCATCATATGTGTGAGCATGTGGAGTAGGACGTGTGTTCCTACGTGGCATGGTATTGGTGTACATGTAGGCATGACCCTTCTTTGGAGGTCCACCCAAAGTGGGTTTCTTTCCGAAAGAGGGTGTGAACGAGGTGGAAGCACCATTGGTAGATGAACTACCAATAGAGTATTTGCTACCACTCGTCGAAGCATCGAAAGTTGGCCTAACAAAAGTAGTGGCCGACTTGGATGAATTTCCCAACTTATACCCCAAGCCAATGTGGTGTTTGGCCGGAAGTAAGTCATTTAGGATATTATCCAAATGGCACTTACCCTTATTGAATTCATTGATTCGGCCCAATGTGCACTCATATTTCTCGGTGAGAGAACGCATAGAAGCATCCAAAGTGGATACTTGCGATGTGAGCACATAAACACGAGATTTGAGATTCTCGTTCTCAATACTCAAAGTCGAGTTTTGAGAAATCAAATCCGCTATCTTGTATTCCTCCGAATCTTCAATGCTAACATGTTCAAGTTGAGTCTTGAGATTAACAATCTCATTCTTCAACTCTTCACCAACAGTGTCGTTGTTGGTGATGATAGTTTTAGGCGAGGTTTGGATGCTAGCTAAATCATCTTTTACTTTAGTATACCTATTTACTAACTTAGAGTATTTAGACCATAATTGCTCATTAGCATTTCTAAGGTCATCCATTGTTACCTCATCGCCTTCGTTGTCGCTATCATCGGAGGAGGAAGATCCTTGATCATGCTCCTCTCTTGCCATGAAGCACATGTGCGCTTGCTCCACTTGCTCATCGTCTGACTCTCCGCTTGAGGAATCCTCGGAGTCGGCGAAGGTTGTCCCGACAAGTCCCTTTTTGTACCCTTTCTTGTACTTCTTGGACTTATCAAACTTCAGCGCCTTCCACTTCTCATTGTGCTTGTTTTGAGGACACTCCGCTTTCATGTGTCCGGGCTTGTTGCATTGAAAATACAAAGGAGAGGAGGCGTTAGAAGAATTAAACTTCGATTTGTTTTTGAAGTTACCTTTTCGGAAGAACCGGTTGAACTTCTTTGCCATGAGTGCCATGGACTCCAAGTCCAACTCGTCTTCCGAGTTTTCATCATCGGTCGAGGTGGAAGTTGATGGAGCGGCCTTGAAAGCAATAGCCTTCTTCTTTGGCTCGTCTTGCTTTAGGTAGGACTTCATCTTGTCCTGTAACTTCAACTTGCTATCCTTGCGTATCTCGTATGACATTAAGGTACCCATTAGTTGAACAACGGTATAGGTTTTCATGTCATTGCCTTCCTCGATGGCGAAGGTCCGTTTCTCCCAACAAGAAGAAAGTCCATCGATTATCTTCGAGACTTTCTCCTTTTGGGTGTAGGTTTTACCGAGAGCCTCCAACTCGTTTGTGATGTAGACGAAGCGAGCATAATACCCCTTCATCTTCTCACCCTGTAGCATATGAAATAACTCGTAATCTTTATTAACTACAACGAGTTTAGAGTCTCTTACCCTACTTGTCCCTTCATGCAATATGAGGAGGGAATTCCATATTTGACATGTACTCTTACATGTGCATATCTTGTTGAAGTCCTCGGGCTCCAAAGCACATTGCAAGGCGTTCATTGCCTTGGCATTGCTTACCTCCGCGGCGATCTCCGCCGGAGTCCACTTCTCGAAATCTTCTTCGGCGTGCTCGACATATTCCTTCATCGTGGCCCTCCATAGTGAAGCACTCCGGAGGAACGTTTCCATCCGGCATTTCCAGTACCCGTAGTTGGTACCGTTGAAGAATGGAGGCCTTGTCGAGGAATGTCCTTCCATCACCGAAGACGCTCCTTCACGGTTCCTGAAGGTGCTATAGTCGGAAGGTGGACGAACGCTTTTGTTGTCGTTGGCAGACATAGCTATAGACTTGGCTCTGATACCAAATGTAATGCCTTGCTAAGCTACTGCACAAGTACTAGAGGGGGGGTTGAATAGTACTTTAAAATAATTAAGAGGCTAATTCCTAATTACCTTGCAAACTCTACCAATAAATGCGGAAATGCGGAATAGTAAATAATCGACAACAAATAAATAAGCGCAAACAAAAGATATTACTGGGTTTGGATCCACCCAAGTCTCCCCGACTTGTTCCCGGTGATCCTACGTCCCAAACACCCGGATCCCCTCCGGATACTCAAGTTAGAAACCCTAACTCAAGATTTCCACTATGAAATACTTGTGAAAAACCTTCACAAGTCAAATCATACACAAATGAACTTGTGACTCCCACAACCCGGGATCACAAGTACACTCTCACAACCGAGAGTGAAACTTACAATATCAAAGTAAATGAAATAAAGATTCTTATCGACAAAATCCTATGCCTTGAGTAAAACTTACGATTTAGGGCAAAACGGATTTTCGGGAAGATGAAGAGGCACCAAACCCTAGCTCCAAGATGTAGATCAGCGATGGAGAGCTATGGGGATGTTGGTGACCTAGGATCGAGCACTTGGCTTGGAAGGCTCACAATCAATGAATCTCTCTTTTGAAATAAGAGTGAGGAGAGATTCAAGATTGGAATGAAAGAGCTTTGAATGAGTTGGAATAATTTCTCTTTGATCTCTAAACTTCTCTTAATATCAGCCTTGAGTGCAATGAATACAGCTCAACAAGTATTTATAGGATAGAGGAAAGAGAGAAAGAAATTCGAGTCATTAAATGCTCCAACGGCTCTATTCTGAACCAAACTAGTCGGTCAAAGAACAACCACCGACCGACTAGTTCATCAACTAGTCGGTCGGTCAATCAACATGAGCCGACTAACTGGTGAACAGGGAATAGATCAAGTTCAGACTGACGAGAACTAGTCGGTCAAAGAAGAGTTGCTGACCGACTAGTTTCACAACTAGTCGGTCGGTGACTCAACTGAGACCGACTAAGGGATAAAACAATAGTCTGAACACAAAATAGATTTAGCCGGTCCAAGAACAAAAGTTGACCGACTAGTTCATCAACTAGTCGGTCGCCAAATGAACTTAGACCGACTAACGATAAACAGTAGCTCAGGTGAAAATTGGCATGTACAGTAGAAGCGCAACTAGTCGGTCAAAGAAGCATCACTGACCGACTAGTTCACAAACTAGTCGGTCGGTGAGTCAACGTAGACCGACTAACTGTAAACAGTAAAGAGCTAGGAATTGACTGACTGAAACTAGTCGGTCCAAGAAGCTTTGCCGATCGACTAGATCACCATCTAGTCGGTCGGTTTTTCTTCTTGAACCAACTAACATGCACAAGAAGTCGCGAATCGAAGCGCGATGCTTCGGGAAAGTTCGTATGGACTTCAACTAAGATCCTAGAGCTAAGATATGAGCGTTATGAAGATTTAAACCATAAGACCTACTCAAGGCTTAACATTCTACGAAAGAAGCTTTAAGACTATAAATAAAACTTGACGATACCGTCTTCAAAAGCTTCAATCGAATCTTCATGACTTCTAAAATGGTCCATAAGCTTCAACGAAGCTTTAGGCATACAATCACGTGCTTTGAGAAGTCTTGAGACGTCGCTTTGGATGTTCATATGAATTTGGCGACGATCTCCATAACTGCGCTCACAAATTGTTAGTTCATAATATATTTATGTTTGTTCATCATCCAAAACCAGATCCGGGGAGTCCAATATCCAACACACATTACACTACAAAACTTGTTGCCATAACATAATTATCAAAAGTAATTTCTTGCAGTATATATGTGTTTAAATGCATTATCACAATATTTCTTATTGATGAATTTCATGCTTTTATGCATTTTATTTTACTGTATGTGAATGATTTGTTATCCTAAATACTCCTAAAATGAGGATTCCATTTACTCTCTGAAACTTATAAAGTTTTAATGGATATTCGTCAAAACGAAATCCCTAATGACTCAAGAAATCAATGAAGCCTGAAGCTTTATCCCATAATGATCCGCATAATAGTCAATGTGAAGATGTAATCCTTCACAGGTTGAACACAGTTCACCTATTACTGGACAAAATTAACTTGAGCATTTTAATGGACTTTCAAAATTCCCACATAAATTTGAAAAGAGGAATTAATTTGGAACACCAGAAGTGTCCAGAATCGACCAACTTTAGAACGATGTCACCCTGGATTGATGATGCAAGACATCATTAACCAGACGAACCCGAAGATTCTTTAAAAGGGTAAAACTTTCATTGTCCCATTCAAAAGGGAAAAATGATTACGAGATCATCTCCATTCACGTGGACATTGACTCTCCTCACTTCCTCAAACGAATTTAAGATGATATATTATCATCATTAGGATAATGAGATTTTTGGGTCTCTTGAGAGTATTTGAGGGATAAAAATAGACTTACCCACTTCCTACATATGGTTGATTATGTATCTTAGAGTACACATCCATGTATCCTCTAAAAATGGTCATTACCAAACCTATTATCTAAACCACAGTCCAGCTTTTTCAAAGCAAATGGAATACATTACTAAATGGCGGGAACATTGGATAACACTGGGACTACATGGGGACATGCAATTCCAATGCAGACCATCAAAACGCTTCTTTAGAATCTATTTATCTGGGTCTGATCAACTCATATAAATAGTTTCTGAGAACCCCTAACGGGGGAAGCGTTTAGAGCACATCTTACAGATTGTGCCATGATGAGTATACATCCACACATCACCACTTTAAACCATCAAAATGCACTCTAAACAGGGGCAGCATTTTAAAATCACTTCTCCTAAGATGTGCATTGATGGGCCATCCTTTAAAAGATTCGATGAGATCCTGAAGATCCCTCACATCTTTAATTCCCTAATATTAGGTTCAACAGAAATACTATTATCATCCATGAGCCTGAAGCTCAATTGACCATTTAAATCATTAATACCTATGATCTGATTATCATTAATTGTGATGAGATCCTGAAGATCCACACTTATGAAACTGTTAAACGGTTATCAGACATAGTTACCGACAATATAAATATTGTCAAATTCACACATCCCTGCTACTAATAATCCAGCTAGGATTGACATACCAAATATAATGGATGCAATTCACCAGTAGCAGGAGTGGATATCCTCAATGGATGAGAGGATATAACACGAGGCTCCAAAGTGAGAAATAACTCCTGGAGACCCTAAAGCAATTCCACAACAGGAAAGTGAGCTCATCTCCATATCCTCCCCTTTCCAGAACCTTTAAAAGAGATGAATCTGGAATAAATTGAATAATGGATGTACATGGGGAGGTATTTGGATAAAACGCACTTGTTGACAATTACTCACATTTCATTTTGCCATAGATATCGTTCCAATCTCCGTTTCCTGAAGCAAACGTAGAAATTTGGCCAAATAATGTGGAACGAGGCAATAATAAGTTGAGATGGACTCACTTATGAAATGTGAAGTGGTTAGACCTGAAGTCCTGATATCAAAAGATATCAAACCTGTGGGCTAACCGGGTATTGTATGATATAAATAAATAAAACCGTATGCTATAAGCAACATGCTATAGCTTAGAGGTTTATTTCGCAGAAATCAGGAAGTAATCAAGTAAGATGAGCGTGACTCACTTATAAAGTTATTTAAACTGATGCATCAGGCTCCCTGGTCGTAGTTGCAAAAATCATGCGATTGGCAAAGGAAATATTAGGCTATGTTGCTATGGATGATGTGACAACATACCCTTACAGATTTCCTTCTTTGACTGGATAGAGATTTGGGACATCTACCCTATGAAATTATCATACAGACGATGAATAATCATCCAGAAGATGAATAATTATCCGAAGATGAAACTATCATCCTGAAGATGAAACCATCATCCAAAAGACGAATAACCATCCAGAAGATGAAACTATCATCCTGAAGATGAAACCATCATTCAGAAGACGAAAAAATCATCCAAAAGATGAAATTTTCATCATGAAGATGAAATTATCATCCAGAAGATGAAATTATCATCCCGAAGATGAAAACATCATCCAGAAGATGAATTATCATCTAGAAGATGAAATTATCATCCCGATGATGAAAAACATGTGACATTAAACTTTATACACCCAAAGCTAATGAATAAACATGGACAATTGCAATCCACTAAATACACCTACTGGTTGTATGGATGCACATTAAGACCTTTTCCGTTTGCTGGAAGAGGGGAAGGATATCCTAGGTTTGGAAGTACTTTACTCAAGTGTTTTTGGTACACTCCTTTATCTGGCCAACTGCACGTGACTCTGGAGAGCATTGGTAATAAATCTGTTAGCCAGATACAGTGCAACGTCTGCAGCGCACCACTAGACCAAAGATATGTAGCTTCGGTGCTACCTCTAAGGGCCAAGGATCATCCAACATGTTAAATGTATTTACAGATACAGGTTACAGATCATCGCGATGACTACAACAAAGGAATGACCAACTCCTGGAGACCAGCAAAGCCTGCTTCCAAGGCAACATCAATCCCACCATCCCGAGAGACTCGCCATCCAAGAAGCAAATCATAAGTACGCACAGCCAGGTCCTGCAATACCTCACAGACACAGTGACGACTAGGTCAGAGACGTGAAGCTATCTACTAAGTCTGCAAACCTCTCCTCTTCGGAAGAGCTCCCTCAGATTCAGTAACTGCCATTGATGAGCGATACTTGTATAGATGAGCGATGTCTTGTATAGATGAGTGATATCTTATATTTTGTACTCGGAACGTTGTAAGAGATTGATGTATAGTTGCCTAGGAGATCTGCAAGCATGCAGCTTGTACAGATCAGGAGGAGTCAAATGTAGTGTTGTACTCTTTTCCCTTGGCTTTTGGTTTTTTCCACTGGGGTTTTCACAGCTAAAGGTTTTAACGAGGCAATCTCATTGACTCTGGATCCAGAAGTATCCACCCCTAAATACTTCTACCAATCAGGAGAAGTTATGGAAAACTGTACTCTTTTCCCTTGGCTATTGGTTTTTTCCACTGGGTTTTCCATAGCTAAAGGTTTTAACGAGGATGTTATCACTAACTTAGGATCTGGAAGTATCCACCCCTTATGATACTCATAAGCACTATGGATCCTGCAGTATTCATATGTCGAGTATACAACGATTGTTAGATAAGGGAAAGTGTTATGAGATGGGCCTAATGGGCCTATTGGGTATCCACCCACATTGTTTATTATATATATGATCCTATGGGTTTCCTAGTCGTCAACTTTGCTCACAACAAACACCAATTAATGACATATTAACTTTAGGCCACTGGTACTTGATTCCACAGAGATAAATAAAATCTTTGAGGCACTAAAGAACATGCTATACTATCCTTCAAGGGAGACATTAAAAGAAGATGTTGAAGAAGACAATAATGGACCTTGTATAAAACAATAGAGGGTTAGCATCACTTCCCATGCTGGAGAAGCTCTCTCCAACCTTAAGGGTGTGTTTGGTTTGGAGGAAAAGGAAAGAAAAGGAAAGAAAGTTAGACGAAAAACTATTTCCCATTGTTTGGTTGAAAATAAAAAAACAAAGGAAAATGAAAATGAAAGAAAACAAAGGAAAATTTATATTAAAATCCTTCTTTTGTTATGAGTTGAGGGAGGCTTTTGGCCTCCCTCCCCTCATCATCTCACCATTACTCCCCACTAAGTTAGTGGGGAGTCCCTTGGACTCCAAATCCCATGATGAAGTGAATATATTGAGAGCCATGGCTCATGCCATAGCTAACTCCTATTTTTGGAGATAATTTGACTCTTCTCCATAATCCTTTAACACGTTATCAGCACGTCGGCTCCTCTTTTGAGCTTTTCTTCCCATCGCCTTCCAAAATCAAACCCCTACGCGCGAAGGAATCTGTTGTTGCGGTAGTCCGTTGCGGCGAAGCTTTGCGGAGATTTTTCTTTGGAGCGTAACGGGAACGGCACTATCTACAGATCTTAATTTTCACGATCGTCCCTAGATTTTTAATCTATAGGGAAAATCCATCGATCCCGTAGATAGTTATCAACAAAATTGTTTTTAGCTATGATATTACATTCCTTAATCTATAGGCATGTTTACATCTGTTGCAATTGGATTACATTAACAAAAAAAATTAAACCCAAAAACCCTTTCGGCTGCCCCCGCACCGGCGTTCCGGCGCCCCCCCGAAGAGGGGGGGCCCTGTCGCCGCCCGCCCGCCCCCCCGGATGGGGGGCCCTGCTGCCGCCCCCCCACATGACGGGGGGCCCTATGTCGAATCTACCCCCCGTTGGGGGCATCCGGTGATCAAACCCTATAAGGGGCAACGGCGATGAAGTCTGGGCTGGGGGCTATGGGCGATCAAATCCCCGCCCGTTTGGGGTCTCCGGTCGATCCCCCCAGGCGGGGGGCTCTGTTCCGCGCCGCCGCTCCTCCTGACAGTGGGGGCCTCGGCCATTCGTCGCCCCTCCCGAAGAGGGGACGTTCATCTTCCCCCCCAATGGGGGTTTCGCAGTGCCTCCCCCCCGAAGGGGGTTCCCAGCGCCGGCCAGTACTCTTTGCCGGTCGGCCACCCCCCGATGGGTGTTTACGGCAATCCGCGCACTAAGAAAGGGATTTGAGGGGTCAGACTTAGGGTTGGGGGCTTTAGGCATTCCACAGCCCAAAAATGGGCTTAAGGGCTATATTCTGTCTAATTTCAATAATTCAGATGGCCTGTGTCACGCCTCGCTTCCCTAAAATGGAGGCGAGACGTGAGAAGGTCCGCTCAAGCGTGGAGCCGTGAAGCTGCACGCCTGATAAGCGTCAATCTAGTATAAGCAGGTCCCTGTAATCGCAAAAGGAACAACAACAATAATAATAATATAATGAGACGGATATGAAATACCAATCCCAAAGTTTGTCCACAAAATATTCAACATCACAGAAAAGCCACCAGGCTAACAGGAAAGAGTCTAAGGCCCAGAACAAGGCCAAACAAAAGCAACACAAACATAACAGAGTATCAAACTAGGTGCCACGCACCGACAACTAAGCAGTCTAACAGAAGAAGCTAAACGAAGACACTAAGACTGATCCCCAGTGTCAACGAAGTCCTCAATCAACGCGGGTTCTGACTCAGCGTCAGCGAACACCACGTCCTCAGCAAGTAACTCAGGCTCGGGCTCTAACATGTGTCACCCAAAAGAGAAAAGGGGCACATGTCAGCAAGTCGAAAGACTTGTGCAAGGAAACGGAAAGAAAGATAAACTAGCAACCTAGCAGTTAAAGTATGGTGCATGACAAGTAAAGTAAGGCAGTAACAAGTAAAGTAAAGTAAAGTACAAGTAGCAAGTATCAAGTGGTAGGGGTGACATGTAATGTCAAGTAACAAGTAAAGTACAAGGGATCACTCGACGAGTGCCCTATTGCCCGCAGGCTGTGTTCAAGTATCAAGTACAAGGGGTCACTCAACGAGTGCCCTATTGCCCGCAGGCTGGGTTGAGCTCGTCTTCTGGAACACGAGCCAGAAAGTGTATTTGGCATCGGATTGTGCCCACGCAAGGTGGGTGCCTAGCCGGAACGAATAGTACAAGTATGTAGCAAAGCTACGCAATCACGATGAGTATTCAAGCATGCAATGACATGAGCAGTTAATACGCGTACCGTTAATTGTATTTAAACGTGACAGGCAAAATGCAATGACATGAACATATTCGCGTACCGTTAATTTAAATTAAAACATGGCAGTTAAAATGCAATAGCAATTAAGGATGCATGGATGACATGAACAGTTAATACGCGTACCGTTAATTGAAATTAAACGTGACATACAAGCATGATGAGGGTGACGGACCAAGCTTCGTTGTCAAGCTAGGTCAAAGGCGTTTAGACGGCTATCCTTTCACCGTCTAGTCTCTTTTACGCTAAAGCAAGGTAATGGCCTAAGACATGGCCCAAATCAAGAGATGCAAGTTTCACTTGCCTGATACCGGGATTGACGAGCAATGAAGACCGTCACACAAGCTAACTACGGAATGGATCACTGTTATGGCAAAACAATCATTAGCACCATGTTTCTAAATCGGTTTCTTATTAGAACCCTAATCATCTAATAATCCATTTTATTAGGGTTTCACAATGTCAATGTGGGTTATACTAAAACTAAAGGAATCGAGTATTACCGTGAAGAAGCGAAGGAACGATGCCGAGCAACCACGGCAACAGAAGAACGATCCGGCTCAGATCTGGAAATGAGGGAAAAATCTGGAGAAATGGGTTTTGATGTGGATTTTGGGGGTTTGATGAAGGTTTGGGGAAGATGGAAGGTGGGTTGTGACAAGGGAGGGTTTGGATGATGAAGGATGAGCTTGGGATGAAGGATTAATGGTTTGAGGAAGATGGGGGCTCAATGGGGGAGAAATTAGGGTTTTAGGTCATGAGGGAGGAGAAGAAAACGTTTGGAGGGGTATTTATAGAGTTTGGTGGCGGCTAGGGCAAAACTAGGGTTTCCTGCACTGCTTAGTCGGTCAAAGAACAACTGTTGACCGACTAGTTTGGGAACTAGTCGGTCGGTTGACCAACACAGACCGACTAAGTGTAAACAGTAACCCAGACGAAAATTAGGATTTAGATTTAGTCGGTCAAAGAACAATTACTGACCGACTAGTTTGACATCTAGTCGGTCGATGAACGTTCTTGGACCGACTAAGAGTAAACAGTAACTAGACTGTACAGAAGAACTAAGAATTAGTCGGTCTGAGTACAAAACTTAACCGACTAGTTTAACAACTAGTCGGTCGAAAGATGAACTTAGACCGACTAAGAATGAACAACACTGATACCAAAAATTAGTAAACGAGTTAGTCGGTTAAAGAAGCATTGCCGACCGACTAGTTTGCAACCTAGTCGGTCAACCAACGTTCCTAGACCGACTAACGACAAACAGTAACTCCTGAATATTTAACAAAGCTCACTAGTCGGTTCAAGAAGGTTTTCCGACCGACTGGATCGTCATCTAGTCGGTCGGTGTCCCTTCTTACACCGGCTAATGAGCACCAAAAGTTCCGATATGGAGCGCGGGGCTCCGGGATCGATTCCTAAGACTCCTAGGCTTGATCTAACGATAAGATATGACCGATACGAAGCCCGTCACGAATGACTTACTTCAAACACGCCGACCGACGGAAGAATCTAGAGAATCACGACGAAACGAACGAAAATGAAACTACGGAGACGGAAATGGAAATCACGATCAAGAAGAAGCAACCAAATATATATATATATATATAATAAAATCCATACATGAAAAACCAGTCGTTACATCCTCCCCAACTTAAGAAAAATTCCGTCCTCGGAATTTCCCAACACTCACGTGCCCGGGAACAAAAGTGGGAAACGCTCTCGCATCTCATCCTCATTCTCCCAAGTAGACTCTCCAGGCGAGCCGTGCCGCCACATCACTCTAACAAGATCGACGACCTTGTTCCGAAGTGACTTCTGACGCCTGTCCAAAATCTGCACCGGATGCTGGTCATACGTCAAATCTGGGCGAACGGTAATCTCCGAGAAATCCACAGCATGAGATGGATCACTGATGTATCGACGAAGCTGCGACACATGGAAAACATTGTGAACTCCTTCCAAAGTTGGCGGCAAGGCTAAGCGATAAGCTACCTCGCCAACTCTCTCCAGAATATCAAACGGTCCAATGTATCGCGGGCTCAACTTCCCTCGCTTCCCAAAACGAATCACTCCACGATTCGGGGAAATCCTCAGAAACACATGATCGCCCGGCTGAAACTCTAAAGGACGACGTTTAGCATCCGCCCAATGCTTAAAACGGTCCTGAGCAATCCTCAACCTCTCCCGAATATTCCTGACAACCTCCACAGCCTCCACAATCATCTCAGGTCCCAACAGCTCCCTATCACCGACGTCATCCCAACTCAATGGCGATCGACATTTCCTCCCATACAAAGCGGCGAAAGGCGCCATGCCAATAGATGCCTGGTAGCTGTTGTTGTAAGAGAACTCCACCAAGTGTAGATGGTCCTCCCACGAACCCTTGAAATCCAACATGCACGCTCTCAGCATGTCTTCCAAAATCTGAATTGTCCTCTCGGACTGGCCATCCGTCTGCGGATGGTACGCCGTGCTGAAACTCAGACGCGTACCCAAGCTCTTCTGTAAACTCTGCCAGAACTGAGATGTGAATCTCGTGTCCCTGTCCGACACGATGCTCACGGGGACTCCGTGAAGTCGCACGACCTCCTGCACGATTCACGTTACATCACTATCCAAACTAGGAAAAGGAAATAAAAACGGAGAGTAAAAGAATTTACCTCCATATATCTCCTTGCTAGCGCCTCAGTGGACTGTCCCACTCGGAATGGAATAAAGTGCGCGGATTTGGTCAATCGATCTACGATCACCCAAATCGCGTCATTCTGCTTCGGACTCCGAGGTAGTCCAGTCACGAAATCCATAGTGATGTGTTGCCACTTCCACTCCGGAATCGGAAGTGGTTGCAGCAACCCTGCCGTACGCTGATGCTCCGCCTTCACTTGCTGGCAAACCAAACACTTGGCTACACTCCGAGCCACACTCCTCTTCATACCATGCCACCAATAGTTCAGACGAAGATCCTTGTACATCTTGGTCCCACCAGGATGCACAGAATACGGCGAACTATGTGCCTCCACCAACAATTCTTCTCTAATATCTCCAGCTGGCACACACAACCTGGCTCCGACCCTCAGCGAGCCATCCTCATGAATCAAGAAGTCAGTCCGCAGACCGGCTTCCACCTGCTCCCGAATCTTCACCAGCTTCGGATCCTCAGCCTGGCCGGCCTTGATCCGATCCACGATCGTCGACTGTACATGCATACACATCAACGAAGAAGCCTCCCTAGGAAGAACAATCTCCACACCAGACTCGCAAAAATCCTGCTGCAATCTCCACTGCGAGGTCAAAATCATCACCGCTGGAAGCCTACTCAGCGCATCAGGAACCACATTCACCTTGCCAGGGTGATACTGCAAATCAATCTCATAATCCGCCATGAGCTCCAACCATCGACGCTGGCGCATGTTGAGCTCCTTCTGAGTAAAAATATACTTCAAGCTTTTGTGATCGGTGAAGATTTTCACTTTCTCACTCAGCAAGAAGTGCCTCCAAATCTTAAGGGCAAACACAACGGCAGCCAACTCCAAATCATGCGTCGGGTAATTCTTCTCATGAACCTTGAGCTGACGAGAAGCATAAGCCACAACATGCCCGTGCTGATGCAACACACAACCGAGACCCTTGCCAGAAGCATCGCAAAAGATCTCAAATCCACCGCTGCGATCAGGCACAACAAGAATAGGGGCAGTCGTCAACCTCTCCCTCAGAACACCAAAAGCATTCTCACAATCACCCGACCAAACAAAAGCAACATCCTTCCGCGTCAATCTGGTCATCGGCTCGGCAATACGGGAAAAGTCCTTAATGAATCGCCGATAGTAACCAGCAAGCCCAAGGAAACTCCGGATCTCAGACGCTGACTGCGGAACAGGCCACTCTCTGATGGCCCTGATCTTCTCGGGATCCACTGAAATACCATCTCCAGTCACCACATGCCCCAGAAAAGCAACTCTATCCAGCCAAAACTCGCACTTCGAAAATTTAGCATACAACCGATGCTTCCTCAAAATCTCCAATACCGTCCTCAAGTGCGAGGCATGCTCTTCCTCCGACTTCGAATAGATCAGAATGTCGTCAATAAAGATAACGACAAACTTATCCAAAAAGTCATAGAAAATCAGGTTCATCAGATTCATGAAAACTGCGGGTGCGTTAGTTACGCCGAAAGGCATAACCACAAACTCATAGTGTCCATACTTCGTCCTGAAAGCTGTCTTCGGCACATCATCCTTCTTCACCTTCAACTGATGGTAACCACTCCTCAAATCCAACTTAGAAAACACCCTCGATCCTCCCAGCTGATCAAAGATATCATCGATGCGAGGCAACGGGTATTTATTCTTAATAGTCACCGCATTCAGCTCCCGATAGTCCACGCACATGCGACGCGAACCATCCTTCTTCTTCACCAACAACACCGGTGCTCCCCACGGAGACACACTAGGGTTGATGTAACCCTTCTGCATAAGCTCATCCAACTGCCTACGCAATTCCTCCAACTCTGCTGGCGCCATACGATATGGTGCCTTCGAAATGGGCTGCGCACCTGGGATAAGATCAATAGAAAACTCCAAAGCTCGATCAGGCGGCAATCCAGACATCTCCTCGGGGAAGACGTCACCAAAATCTCGCACCACAGCTGGCCACTCCAACTCCATCTGCATAGCCACAACATCCACCGGTCTGGCCCGAAATCTGACAGGACCAAGCGAACTGCTACCACGACTGAACTCAAATACTGGATGTCCAGGAATCTCGAACACCACCTTCTTCCTCCGACAGTCAATCGTAGCATAGAAGCTCGCAAGCCAATCCATCCCAAGGACCGCATCATAGTTGATGATGTCGTGGACAATGAAATCAGCACAAAGCTCACGTCCACAAACCACCAACGGACAAGAATTGCACCCACGATGCACCGAGACCACACCGTTCCCTGTGACGATATTCCAACTCTTAGGAAGAGAGGACGTCGACAAGGAATGCTTCTCCACGAAGCTCCGGGCCAAAATGCACATCGACGCACCTGAGTCAAAGAGGACTCGTGCAGGAAATGTGCAAACCAAAACCACACCTAGCAAACAGTCTAACAATCAAATCCTACTCTAGTGACAAACATGAGCTAGCAACCAACAAAATCAACAATCAAACTAAGGAAGAAAAATAGCTAGAATGAGCGTTACCTGTAATAACCTCATCCACGGCCATGCTCTCCTCCTCAGTCATCAGAAAGGCCTGCCCTCTCGGCGGAACAGCCTGCCGAAAGGCCTGTCTCTGCGGAACAAGAGGTGCTCCACGTCCAACGGGCACAGGAGCTCGCTGCTGCAACGGCTGTGCTGCAATAGGAGCCCGCCAAGGCTGCTTCGACTTGGGACACTCCCTGATGGTGTGGGCAGGATCTCCGCAGACAATGCACTGTCCTAGAAACCTCCTACACTGATCCCTGAGGTGTCCAGTCTTGCCACAGAAATGGCAAGTCTTCAGAATAGGCCCTCCTGGCCTCTTGAACTGCACCGGATGATTAGGCTTGAAACCAGGCCTAACCACTGCCCTGGCCTGCTCCATAGGCCTCTTCCCAGCTCCAGAAACATGTCCCTTCCTCTGGTTCAAATTCAACTCTTGCCGCCTCGCAGCAATCAGAACCTTCTGATATGTCTCCAGGTCAGAAGAGGTCACAAAGCTCTGAAGCTCCAAGGCAAGTCCCTGAAGAAATCGCTGAGCTTTCTCATCGGCATCTTGCACCATCTTTGGTGCAAACCGACTGAGCCTCGTGAACTCTTGGTGGTACTGATCCACCGACAAGCTCCCCTGCTTCAGATCTATGAAGCGCTGCAGCATCACCTGCCTAGCAGCCTTCGGAAAGAACTCTCCATCAAATCTGGACTTGAAGGTAGCCCAAACTATCGGCTCCACCAGCATCTTCTCTTCAGCATCCCACCAGTTTCTGGCATTGTCCTTCAGCTGCCTCTTAGCCAAATCAACCCATCCAGCCGGGTTAATCTTCGCCATCGCCAGGTTATCCTCAATGTTCCTTATCCACTCGTCGGCAGCCAGAGGACCCTCAGACCCATCAAAATATGCGGGACCCAGCTCCCGAAATTGCTTCGCTCCCGGCTCGGAGCGAGGGGCATCTGGAAGAGCCCGGGCAGCTCGAGCAAGCGGAGCATTCTGGACTTGCAGGAGCACGCCCTGCTGCACTTGCATCATCTGGATCATCATCCGCATCATCTCTCCATTGGTGGGTTCCCGCTCAGGCTCCTCATCATGAGGGAGCGCACCACTACCTCCACCACGGGTGAATCGCCTTCCTGCCATCTAGTGACACAGAAAACGAAGCAGATTAGACTCATAGCTTATGACTCGGATATCGAATTTATTTGTTGGACAATCTTATATTATTATTGTTATCCCTGATAATTGCAGTCACAGAGAGACCTGCATGGGCCACCACTAAAACCTGTCACGCCCCGCTTCCCTAAAATGGAGGCGAGACGTGAGAAGGTCCGCTCAAGCGTGGAGCCGTGAAGCTGCACGCCTGATAAGCGTCAATTTAGTATAAGCAGGTCCCTGTAATCGCAAAAGGAACAACAACAATAATAATAATATAATGAGACGGATATGAAATACCAATCCCAAAGTTTGTCCACAAAATATTCAACATCACAGAAAAGCCACCAGGCTAACAGGAAAGAGTCTAAGGCCCAGAACAAGGCCAAACAAAAGCAACACAAACATAACAGAGTATCAAACTAGGTGCCACGCACCGACAACTAAGCAGTCTAACAGAAGAAGCTAAACGAAGACACTAAGACTGATCCCCAGTGTCAACGAAGTCCTCGATCAACGCGGGTTCTGACTCAGCGTCAGCGAACACCACGTCCTCAGCAAGTAACTCAGGCTCGGGCTCTAACATGTGTCACCCAAAAGAGAAAAGGGGCACATGTCAGCAAGTCGAAAGACTTGTGCAAGGAAACGGAAAGAAAGATAAACTAGCAACCTAGCAGTTAAAGTATGGTGCATGACAAGTAAAGTAAGGTGGTAACAAGTAAAGTAAAGTAAAGTACAAGTAGCAAGTATCAAGTGGTAGGGGTGACATGTAATGTCAAGTAACAAGTAAAGTACAAGGGATCACTCGACGAGTGCCCTATTGCCCGCAGGCTGTGTTCAAGTATCAAGTACAAGGGGTCACTCAACGAGTGCCCTATTGCCCGCAGGCTGGGTTGAGCTCGTCTTCTGGAACACGAGCCAGAAAGTGTATTTGGCATCGGATTGTGCCCACGCAAGGTGGGTGCCTAGCCGGAACAAATAGTACAAGTATGTAGCAAAGCTACGCAATCACGATGAGTATTCAAGCATGCAATGACATGAGCAGTTAATACGCGTACCGTTAATTGTATTTAAACGTGACAGGCAAAATGCAATGACATGAACATATTCGCGTACCGTTAATTTAAATTAAAACATGGCAGTTAAAATGCAATAGCAGTTAAGGATGCATGGATGACATGAACAGTTAATACGCGTACCGTTAATTGAAATTAAACGTGACATACAAGCATGATGAGGGTGACGGACCAAGCTTCGTTGTCAAGCTAGGTCAAAGGCGTCTAGACGGCTATCCTTTCACCGTCTAGTCTCTTTTACGCTAAAGCAAGGTAATGGCCTAAGACATGGCCCAAATCAAGAGATGCAAGTTTCACTTGCCTGATACCGGGATTGACGAGCAATGAAGACCGTCACACAAGCTAACTACGGAATGGATCACTGTTATGGCAAAACAATCATTAGCACCATGTTTCTAAATCGGTTTCTTATTAGAACCCTAATCATCTAATAATCCATTTTATTAGGGTTTCACAATGTCAATGTGGGTTATACTAAAACTAAAGGAATCGAGTATTACCGTGAAGAAGCGAAGGAACGATGCCGAGCAACCACGGCAACGGAAGAACGATCCGGCTCAGATCTGGAAATGAGGGAAAAATCTGGAGAAATGGGTTTTGATGTGGATTTTGGGGGTTTGATGAAGGTTTGGGGAAGATGGAAGGTGGGTTGTGACAAGGGAGGGTTTGGATGATGAAGGATGAGCTTGGGATGAAGGATTAATGGTTTGAGGAAGATGGGGGCTCAATGGGGGAGAAATTAGGGTTTTAGGTCATGAGGGAGGAGAAGAAAACGTTTGGAGGGGTATTTATAGAGTTTGGTGGCGGCTAGGGCAAAACTAGGGTTTCCTGCACTGCTTAGTCGGTCAAAGAACAACTGTTGACCGACTAGTTTGGGAACTAGTCGGTCGGTTGACCAACACAGACCGACTAAGTGTAAACAGTAACCCAGACGAAAATTAGGATTTAGATTTAGTCGGTCAAAGAACAATTACTGACCGACTAGTTTGACATCTAGTCGGTCGATGAACGTTCTTGGACCGACTAAGAGTAAACAGTAACTAGACTGTACAGAAGAACTAAGAATTAGTCGGTCTGAGTACAAAACTTAACCGACTAGTTTAACAACTAGTCGGTCGAAAGATGAACTTAGACCGACTAAGAATGAACAGCACTGATACCAAAAATTAGTAAACGAGTTAGTCGGTTAAAGAAGCATTGCCGACCGACTAGTTTGCAACCTAGTCGGTCAACCAACGTTCCTAGACCGACTAACGACAAACAGTAACTCCTGAATATTTAACAAAGCTCACTAGTCGGTTCAAGAAGGTTTTCCGACCGACTGGATCGTCATCTAGTCGGTCGGTGTCCCTTCTTACACCGGCTAATGAGCACCAAAAGTTCCGATATGGAGCGCGGGGCTCCGGGATCGATTCCTAAGACTCCTAGGCTTGATCTAACGATAAGATATGACCGATACGAAGCCCGTCACGAATGACTTACTTCAAACACGCCGACCGACGGAAGAATCTAGAGAATCACGACGAAACGAACGAAAATGAAACTACGGAGACGGAAATGGAAATCACGATCAAGAAGAAGCAACCAAATATATATATATATATATATATATATATATATATATATATATATATATATAAAATAAAATCCATACATGAAAATGGGGCTTAAAAGGTTTGGGGAGGTTTTTAGAGATGCAAATGATATCTCTAGAATTCGGGTTGAGCTTGACAACATTCAGAATAATGCTAATCTGGGATCATGTGTTGAATTACAAAAAAAGGAACATGATCTTATAAAGCAGTTGGCTGATGCCATTGATGTTGAAGAATCTATTCTTAAACAAAAAAGTAGACAAGATTGGCTTCTTCTTGGAGATAGTAACTACAGGTTCTTCTATTCGGCCATGAAGGCCAGGCAAAGCCATAATAATCTTAGGCATCTCATCTCTGCTGATGGCTCTCACAATAAGTCTTTTGAGTTACTTAAAGTTGATGCTCCAAAATTCTATTCCAGCTTATACAATCAGATCGATTACTGGAGGGGTTTTCCTCGCCTTACCACCAAAAGAATTCTTACCAAAAATGCTGCTGATTGGGTGGAAAGGCCTGTGAGGGCTGAGGAGGTCAAAACTGCTGTCTTTCAGATTGGGGCTGATAAGGCCCCAGGGCCCGATGGGTTCAATGGGTTCTTTTACCAAAACTCGTGGGATATTATTGGCAATGATGTTACTACTGCCGTTCTCAATTTTTTCAGATCGGGGAAATTATTTCGGCAGATTAATCACACATTCCTCACTCTCATTCCCAAGGGTGCTAATGCTTCTGAGCTTGGTGACTACAGGCCGATTTCTTGTTGCAATGTCATTTATAAGATCATTAGCAAAATTATATGTAATCGTTTGAGCAGAGCTGTCATTGACCTCATCTCCCCTAACCAAGCTGCTTTCCTTCAAGATCGGTTGCTTGCTGATTGTGCTCTCCTTGCTCATGAACATATTAGGGGGTTTAATAATCCCATGGGAGCTCGGGCTTGTCTTAAATTGGACCTTCGCAAAGCTTTTGATAGCGTTAACAGGGAATTTGTTTTCTATATGCTGCATCGGATGGGGTTCAAGCACAGATTCATTAGTTGGATAAGCGAGTGTATATCCACTCCTTCTTTCTCGGTTATGATAAATGGGTCCCCTTATGGCATGTTTCAGTCTAACAGAGGGCTTAGGCAAGGAGATCCGCTCTCTCCCTATCTGTTTGTGATTGTCATGGAGGCCTTTTCACTTCTCATGGCCAAAGCCAACGCAGCTAGAAGCATAATGCCTATGAATAGAGTTGGGGCGGGCACTCACCTACTCTTTGCTGATGATCTCTTGGTTTTTTGTCGTGCCAACACCAAATCATTTGAGGGGCTTAGAGATCTCCTGGTTATGTTCAAGTCCTTCACTGGCCTTGAGGTGAATTGGAACAAAAGTGCTGGGATTTTCAGTAAAGGTGTTCAGGGCCCTGGGGGCCTTGCTGATATTTTGGGGATTCGTCGCGTCCAATCTCTCTTCACATACTTGGGTCTCCCGCTATCCCCCAAATACCCGAATGCTTCCATGTACAGTCGGCTGCTTGATAAATGTAAAAACAGACTGCAGGGATGGTCTTCATCTCTTCTATCCATAGCTGGGCGCATTGAACTTGTCAGATCTGTTATATATGGCATGGTTAGTTTCTGGATGCAAGCCTTTCGACTGCCTAGATCTGTTATTTGCTCCCTTACGTCCATATGCAGAAAATTCATTTGGGGGAATAACCATCTTTGGGCTTGGAATGATATGTGTGCCCCTAAGCATGAAGGGGGTGTGGGGATCAGAAGTTTCGATGAGCTTAATAATGCTTATGGTATCAAGTTAACATGGCGTATGCTTACTCACAAGGGTATTTGGGCGGCTCATATGAGGAGCCATTACTTGAGTTGCACGGGTTTGTTTCAAGCCAAAGCTCACCCTATGCAATCTGGCACCTGGAAATTCATTCTGCATTGTCGTGAGTTCACTAAAAAGCTCACCAAACGTAATATCAGGGATGGCGCTTCTACCTTTTTTGGTATGATAATTGGCTACCCAGTGGTCCGCTTAGCAATTCTTATGAGGTCCCTGCTGGTGAGGAGATGAAGACGGTTAATGATTATTGGTCTTCTGAAGGTTGGGTTAACAGTAGATTCCTTATCCCTATTCGTCATCTCATTGATAATGTGACTTTCACTACGGGTAGTGATGACTGGTCCTGGGTTTCAAAATCTCCATCTCTTCACAATGCTTGGGATGGATCAAGGGTGCTTAGGCCTCTATTTCCTTATTACAAAGTGGTTTGGTTTCAGGGACACATCCCCAAGATGGCTATCACTCTCTTACGGGCTTTCCACAGGAAACTTCTTACCCGGGATAAGCTCGTGCAATGGGGAGTGCCTACTTCACCCTACTGTGTCTTATGCCCTGACAATATTCATGAAAGTATTAATCATATATTTTTTGAGTGTAGCTACACTAATTACCTCCTTTGCAGGAGTTTTCTGAAACTGGGAGTCACTACTATCTTGCCAACTTCTCTTAAGGGTATGGGTGATTTGATTCTTTCTCAGTTCCAACCAAAGGATAACATGGGTAGGCTGGTCAAGACTGTCATTGCAACGCTAATTTGGCACATTTGGAGAGAGCGCAATAGGAGGATATTCGAGGGCAATATCCAGATGCGGACTCACCTTTTTGAGGATATTGCTGAGGATGTTAAAATTGCCTTGAGGCATGTGGACTGGGCGCAGGAGGATCCTGAAGCTCCCTCAAATTGGGGACTTATGGACTAGTTTTTGTATATCCGTGTTTTTGTATTCTTGTTGGCTCTACGAATAGCGGGAGGTGCTTTGTTTGGTTAGTGTGATGGCGCCTGTGCCTAGCTCTATCTCACAAAGCATCCTCCTTCCATTCGGGAGAGTCCTGTACCTTTTTGTGATATCAATAAAGATGCAAAGCATATTCTCCAAAAAAAAATCCATACATGAAAAACCAGTCGTTACAGCCTGTTTGTTGGGCATGCAGCCCATTCCTAACAATGAAATTAAGTCTTATGGGCCAGCAGCCCCATTTAGCTTAATCATTATTTTTGACTACCAAAATTGGGCCTGAAGCCCAGTAATTGCAATTGCACACTACAAAAAAAAGATGTTAATTAAAATTTTGCTAATGGGCTTGAAGCCCACATATTAATTTTTGGGTTATTGGTCTAGAAGCTAATTTAATACAATTGCTTAATATTTTATTTATGGGCCAGCAGCCCCATTTTGGCTTTATACTAGATTTTTGTCTACCAAAATTGGGCCTGAAGCCCACTAATCCCAATTGCAATCTTCATTGTGTTAATTAAAATTTTGATTATTACATTAGTTTAGCTGTTTAATTGGGACTAAAGCCCAGATTATACATGAAAATAAGTTTTATGGGCCTGCAGCCCCATTAAGCTTAATTATTATTTTGGTTTTCCCAATTGGGCCAGAAGCCTAGTAAATCCAATTGCAAACTTATTTTGTAAATTAAAATTTTGTCAAAGGGTCTGAAGCCCAAGTATTAATAATATTTTAATTTGACTTATTGGGCCTGAAGCCAAGTTAATTCAATTGCAATAATTTATTTGTTAGTTTTTGGAAATGGGCCTGCAGCCCAAATGATAATAATATATTAAAATGATTAATATTTATGGGCCTGCAGCCCCATTCAAAATATTAATTTATTTTAATTCTTTGTTATGAGCTTGTCACGTCATATTGCTAAAATTATAACACTCTTGCATTATTATCAATTTATGGAATATTAGGATTTTTCAAAAATATAATAACTTAAGGATCCTGCGACCGCTCTGCCGTTAGTCAACTAACCTAACGGTGTATGACGTCTCCTCGTGGTCCGAGAGATTATTATATTTTATAGTCTATTTTTCCATATTATATATGCATGTGTTATATACATGCGTGGTTGTTTCTTTTGTGCCTGTAGCATATTATAAACTGCGTGGATGTTTATATAAGCTAAAATCTGATTTTTGGGATCGGCCAGTTTGATACCCTTTAAATCCCTTGCAACTTTATTTCTTTTTGAGAGAATTTGTAAGTGAGGATTAAATGTATTAATGCCAAAGACTGGTGTACCGACAAATGAAGATGGAGGCGAAAATTGGAAAATATAGGGACTCATTCTGGAGTTTCCAAATTGTATTTTTCTTTTATTTATGGACTGTATATACTGACTTTGAACTTTGTACATTTTTTGGGTATCTGGCCGATCCCCACATTTTACTTATTTTATTTTTTTTATGCGTGAATTTCAATTTTTATTAATTCATGCTTGTTTTAAATTGCATAGATAAATGGCAAAATTGGCAAGCGTCGATTTCGAGGTCCTTGATTCTGCGAAAAAAATTACCTGAGTTGGCGAGTGGACCTGAAGTTCCATTTGCGTTCGATGGCCCTCCTTGGCTCAATTTTGGCTCCTTCATCGGCCCCAGCAGCGGCCGATGATTCTGCTAGTAAGGCCCCAGACGCGGCCTAATCGTCTAGCAGCACTCCTACCACTGTCTCTGATGTGGATAAGGCGAAGCCATTATCTACATTAGGAAACATATAGATCGGACCTTAAAGGCCGAATACCTAACGGTAGAGGAACCAATGGAGCTGTGGACAGCGCTGGAGGCACGGTATAAACATCAAATTGATGTAATATTATCGCGTGCCAGATATAAGTGGGAAAACCTCAGACTTCAGGACTATAAGTTCGTCGTTGAGTATAATTCTGCACTTCATAATATCACCACACGCCTGAAGTTGAGCGGTGAAGAAGTGACAGAACAACGCATGTTGGAAAAGACATTTACCTCGTTTCACGAGAAAGATGCAATCCTCATGCAGCAGTATCGTGAACGCAACTTCACGAAATTCTCTGATTTGATCTCATGCCTACTTAGGGCAGAGCAGAATCGAGATTTACTGCTAGCCACTCATAATTTACGTCCAGCTGGCACTGCACCTATCCCTGAAGCCCACCACGTTTCTCCCCAGAAGTGGAAAAATAAGAAGAAGGCTAATAATAACAAAGGGAAAGCTGTGATGAAGAATGGGCGAGGAGCAGCACCCCCGTCCAATAACAACAATACATGAAAGAGTAACTTCATAAAGAAGCAAAAGAACACTGACTAAGTGTCACTTCCTAAGAAGAACTGGGAGGATAAATGCCATAGATGCGGCATGACTGGACATTGGTCCAGAATCTGCCGCACTCCTCGCCACCTCCAGGAACTATATCAGGCGAGCCAGAAGTCTCTGCCTGAAACAAACTTGGCGGCTGTTCAGCCACCAATAATGTTCACTACAAATGACTTCGAGAACGACGACCTGCTCGATTAAGCTTCATCTTTTATCTATGCATTTAAAATTCAATGTTGCTTCATCTTTAATTTGCTTAAGTACGAACTTTTATTTTGAATGTCTTTTTCGTTGACTTAAATAAAATTTCGTTTTACTTATAGATGAAGTATGGAATATTGTGGACAGTGCCTCGTTGCACTGGTGTAGCATTGATATTACTACCACATACAACGAGACTATAAGATGCAAATTCTCCTCTTAAAACATATAGGAAATCTCCAATTTTCAAGGATATTTCTTTTAAAGAAAATAACTTGAAAATTGTGGATAATATATATTGAATATCAATATGTAACTCGTCAAGAGGATGGCCAGAAGACCGTCTACTTACGATTTCATTGGACCCCCGTCGGGCCCCTATAATTACAGATATTCATCATATAGAAAGCCAACTCGACTGAGCATCAGAAGTGCATTTCTTTGCAATAGTTTTTAACTCTGACAAAATAGACTTGGTCATCCTGGATCAGTGATGATGGACGCATCATCAAATGAATCCATTGGAGAACCTGAAGATTCTTCACAAGGTTGAGTTTCCTTGTCCCCCTTTGTCATAAGGGAAAACTAATAGAGAGACCTTCTCTCCTGAAAGTGGGTTTAGAGTCTCCTGGATTCATTGAGAGAATACATGGTGACCTTTTGCGGGCCTATTCACCCCGCAAATGGCCCATTTTCGGTACTTCATTACTGTACTGATATATGCATCTACTAGATGGTCTTATGTGTGCCTTTATATTCACTCGCAACCTAGTTTATATTCACTCGCAACCTAGCTTTCTCAAAAGCTTATAATGTGGGTGAATTTATTACACATATCATTCAAGACTTCTGCCAAGCAACTGGCATTAAAATTGAACATCTTGCAGCATGTTCAAACTCATAACGGGTTAGCAGAGTCTCTAGTAAAGAGACTCCAATGGATTTCACGTCCATTGTAAAATCGCAGTTGCCTGTTGATGTTTAGGGACCATCACACTGCATTCCACATCGCTTATCACGATACGGCCCGCTTGTTGCCATATCTTATTGCTGATGCTGCTTGCTTATGGTTTACCACCAAGTCTTGATAAATGTGAATTTGATGAGCAAAATCTCATTGAAATAGGCACACAGTCTAAAAGAGCCTGAAGCTTCTGAGACCATATCAAGGGACAAAAAAGTCCTAATCTCGTTATGATCCGCATACTTTTTCTGTGTGAAGATGAGATCCAGAAGATCCTTCACATTCAGACTAAAGTACATCAATTGCCAAATAAATTTACGGACAACCAGAAGATTGTTCGTTCACACGTCCCTGCTGCCAACACGCCAGCTAGGATTGACATTCCTAAAAGATGGATGCAATTCACCGGCAGCAGAATTGGCTGTACCTCAATTGAAATGAGGACGCCTACCAGGTTCAAAATATAAAGTTCCTCAAAAGAGGAAGATCCCTGGATATATTAAACTGATCCATCCACAGTGTACTGAGCTCAGTCCAGCAACCTCTCCTCTCCTAATTTCCCCTGCAGAGGAAATAACAGGAGAAAATCATTATATTATGTACGTACTGGAGAGGTCCTGGACAGATATAGCACAGTCGTCGACGACGGTTTTGCGTTCGCTATTGCCGTTCACGTCACTGAATACGACGATAACGTCAACCCACTTTTCTATAGCGTAAACGCATAGATTGGCCAAAGTGGGACGAGGCAATAAGAGTAGAGCTGGACTCACTCTTGAAAAGCAAAGTCTTGGGACTAGTAGTCCATACACCTGAATGTGTAAAACCTGTGGAATATAAGTTGGATTTCATAAGAAATTTAAATGTAGGAAATGCGATCATTTTCCTACTAAAGCCTAAACTTCTCTGAACAAGCCAATAAATGCAGCTCATGGACGTTGTGACTGCATACATATCGGCAATATAGATATAAAGATCTATATCCAACTACCAGAAGGGTATACTCTACCCCCAGAGATGATAGAAAGACGTAGAAACGTCTTCTCCATAAAGGCTACAAAGATCATTAGTTGATCTTAAGCAATATTCTGCCCGTATTTCTTTTTCAAAAGATCGTTGACAGGATTTGTGATATTCGCCGTTCATGTGGTCGACTTAAAGCAAATAGGATCTCCTGCAGAGACCATTGAGATATCAGATAGCTTTAAGCATACCTTGGAAATGAACATATTTAACACCTTCGTGGTGTAACCCCTTAATATTCTTCATACACCTGGAGTTTATGAAGAATGATGTCCATTTGAAACCTATTAAAAATGGATGCTTATTTATGACACCTTCCAGTCGCTGGAAGAGGGGGAGGACATCCTAGGTCCTGAAGAGCCTAGCTCTAGTGTACTTGTTACACTTCTTTATCTGGCCAACTGCACGTGTCTTTTATAGAACGTCTGCAGTAAAGTTGTTAACCAGATACAGTGTTGCCCTGGAGAGCACCACTAGACCAAGGATAAGCTGCTTCTGCGCAACTTCCAAGGGTCAAGGAATATATATCGCATATGCAGGTTTAAAGATCATCGCGATGACTAAAACACAAAAGGTCGGCCACCTCCTAAATATCTACACATCATCCTCCAATGTCTACATCTTCTGAGAAGCTCATCATCCAAGAAGCAAGTATTGAAAACGCTTAGCCAGGTCCAGCAGTACCTTGCAGACACACTGAAGACTGATTTAAAGAATACTTTAGTGGAGTCATCTACCAACTTCGAAGAGCATTCCACTCCAGAGCGCCACTACTTTCCAATAGCCGCTAGATAGTGAAACTTGAATAGATGCGTGATGATTGTATTTTCTTTTAGAACATGATGGATGTATAGACGAGTAGAAGATTATTGTATAGATACATAGGACATCTGCAAGCCTGAAGCTTGTATAGATCAGGGGGAGTCCCTCGATAGTTGTACTCTTTTCCCTTAAGCTGCTGGTTTTTCCCACTGGGTTTTCCACAGCTAAGGTTTTAATGAGGCAACCACAGTGGCTCTGGATCCTGAAGTATCCACCCTATTAGCATACTGAATCCTGAAGTATTCATATGTTTAACCCAAGGTAATGGAGAGATGATGGGGAGTGTTATGAGTTGAGGGAGGCTTTTGGCCTCCCTCCCCTCATCATCTCACCATTACTCCCCACTAAGTTAGTGGGGAGTCCCTTGGACTCCAAATCCCATGATGAAGTGAATATATTGAGAGCCATGACTCATGCCATAGCTAACTCCTATTTTTGGAGATAATTTGACTCTTCTCCATAATCCTTTAACATCTTTTAGTTTTTCCTCTTCTTGGCCCAAGGAAAATGAGGGAAAAGAGAATTAAACTAATTTCTCTCACATTCATGTATTTATATTTTTAGCAAACATAATTAGTTGTTATTTTAAAGAATTCACGATTCATAATTTTGTATTAAAAATCGTGAATAATTCGTGATTTTTTCAAAAAAATTATGAACATTACCTACAATTCTATTCGCGAATTTTTTGAAAATTCAAGAAAAATTCACGAATTTTTCAAATAAATCGTGAATAATTGATGAATTTATCAAAAAAACACCTTCAATGTATTTTCATTCGTGAGTTGTTCAAAAAAGTAGCGAATAATTCGCGAATTCAAAAAAATCTAGCTCGCGAATAACTCGCTAATTTTCCTAAAAAATTCCGACTCTTTTACATTTTTTTCCTTTATGAATTGTTCAAAAAAGTAGCAAATAATTCACGAATTTTTTAAAAAAATCGCAAATTATTCATGTGTTGCTTGAAAAATCCACACATTATGCACAAAATTTTCAAATAACTTGCGAAATACTTCAAATTTTTTAACAAAATTTGTAAATTATTTATTTACTATTTAATAACATATTATCTACGAATCATAATATCTAAAGTGTTAGCAAATTATTCGCAACAATTCGCTTGCTAACTTATCGAATTTTTCCAAATAAATAACAAGTTTTTAATTTATAAATAAAATTTTAATTTGGTATGATGGTAGAAGGATTTGAGTTCACATCGTTACTGGTTAAATTAGCTTTTTAATTCATTTTCAATGAGCAACCTAGTAAAAGTAATTTCCAAGTTTTCCTTTTAACTTTCTTCCTAATTTTCTTTGATAACCAAACATAAGAAAGAATCTCATTTCATTTTCATTTTCTTTCTTTTTCTATTTCATTTTCATCTGCATTTTTCTTTCTATTTCATTTTTCTTTCTTTCATTTTCTCTCCATCCAAACACACCCTAAATAAAACCTTTTGATTTGGATAAAGGAATGCAGAAAAGAAATTGGATTGTCCATAGCTCTGGTGTCTCACCTAGATCAACGGGGGTTGGCCAATGATATCGCTCTTAGTCATAGTCCTCGGTTTGGAACTTAATAAAAAATTTGTGCTCAAGCTTTCTTCTGGCTTTTAATGGCGTCTTCAGGGGTTTCATTTTCTAAAATTTGGACCAAATATTATTTCTTCATATATACAGCAATCTTCCCTAAAGTATCTTTGTAGGAGGCAAACTCCACTCTGGCATCTGCAGATTTCTTCGTGAGCTCTAGATTAGTGAGCATCGTTTCATGCCATAATAGATTTTATTGATCGGTAGCTTAAACCACTGTGGAGTGATATGAACAAATTTTGTTTTCTTATTTTGAGAAAGATTAAATTTGA
This sequence comes from Scilla litardierei, assembly GCA_030789695.1. NCBI lineage: Eukaryota > Viridiplantae > Streptophyta > Magnoliopsida > Asparagales > Asparagaceae > Scilla > Scilla litardierei. Next base: position 266,780,541 of record CM061133.1, on the reverse strand, counting down.
TAGTAACTGATAGTTTAGTAAAAGCTTTGGTGAGAACCAGATACTTGTGCCTTACAAGAGAAGAATCTTCCCATGTGTTTTTACCTCGTTTGAGAAGATGCTATCATAGAAAATAATGGCCTTTCCTACAGCCACGTAGTTGCAATGCTGGATGTTAATATTTTTTTTCTCATTTTGGAGTAAAGATTTGGATCCTCTTCATTGCACGTTTTGTAGTGCATGCAGCACACAGATCATAACCATTTATATTGTTGAAAAATGTGATATAAAACACCGAAAATATCTCGGAAAGAATCTCGGATTTATCAGGATTTTTTGAGATATTGTGGAGATTTTTCAAAGCCGAATCATTTGAATTTCAACAAGCCCAGCCCATGGGATTTTTCAGAAAATCGTCTGCAACCGAGCAATCCCACTTGGATTTATTCGGACTTAACTCAGATTTTCTGCAGAAAATTAAAAGATCCAAAATACGAGGCACATGCTTGGCCTCATCGGGGGGGGGGGGGGGGGGGGGGGGGGGGCATCGTGGAGTCACGTGCTTAGCGCGTGAGCGGGAAAGTCGCAGCAACTGGCGTGCATGTGCAGAGGCCACACATCACGCGGGAAAGTCGCAGCAACTGGCGTGCATGTGCAGAGGCCACACATCAGCTAGTGGTGCATCCTGCCTGCGATCAACGGACGATACGAACAAGCAACACAGCATGATCTGAGGCATTGCACCTCGATCGGACGGCGGTAAAGGAAAGCGGGCACGTGGCGGATCCGATCACGAATCAGATTCGCACCGTTTATTGACAGACATGCTAGTATAATAACATTGTTTTGGCTAGGTTTTGATGTGTATTCGAGCCCATTTCGAAGGGATTCTTATGTAAAGTTTGCAGATACCTGTAGAATATATGAAAGGCAAACTGAGGGTTTTGGGGATTTGGTTGAGAGATTTTGTCCATAGTTTTTTCTCCAATATCTTAACATGTTTGGTTTTTTTTCCTTTCAATCCAAAGACGTTGAAGCATTATTGATCTCTCCAATTGGATGTACACCAAGAATTGGGTGAAACCATTATAAATCTTTGGTGTCAGGTGCATGATTTTTTTTTATTTTACGTTGCTATCATATTATTGCTTGTGTTGCATATTTTGTAGAGAATCATTGTTTGCTTTGTTCATTGTCACAACGATCCTGGAAATTCTACGAGGTGATTGGTATCATCCACAACAAGTCGTATCAAATCCCAATAATTGGTATCAAATCACGGTTCATGAATGTTACGACCTAAAGATCGTAAGAGTTGACTCCCGTCCGGATCCGCTGACATACCCCATTAACTCTCCCCTTCATGAAAGGGCCGCCACACCGGAAGACCGAAGCTACGCGGGAACGGGCGCGCCTCGCAGCACTCCCCCCACCCGGCCGAGGCTTACAACCGCAGTTGCTCGGCCCGCCAGGGGCAAGGCGCTTGGGGAGCGCCTGGACAATACCGCCGGATATGCTGACATAGGCATGTGCGTATCCTTCCGTTCCAGCGGCCCACAACCCACGACCGAAAAGGGGGCGCGGCCGGGCCGACCAGCCCCCGAGCCGGTCGACCCGGCCGGTCCCCATGCACCACAACGCCAGGGATAGCATGGCCAGACCTTTAGTTCGTCACCAACGACAAACAACCTAGGATAAGGACACGATTGACACTAACGCCGCCCGACCATCTGACAAAGCATCCCCTGGAGGTTGAGCCGACTGACAATTAATGCTTTCGGCCCTGACATCCCGACAAAAGCATCCCCTGGCGGTTGAGCCGACTGACAATTAATGCTTTCGGCCCTGACATCCCGACAAAAGCATCCCCTGGCGGTTGAGCCGTCTGACAAAAGCAGGTCAGGCACTCCGGTTCCTGACATCCTTGTCTGAAGCTTCCGCTGACAACCGAGCCAGCTCAGCACGTCGAGTCAGCATGCCAGGTCAGCCCCGCCTAGTCATCTCCCGTCAGGTATAAATACCCACTCTCTTCTTACGGTAAGGGGGTTGGCAAAATTCTCTCTCAATCTATTATTCACACACGAGAGCAAAGGTGGTCCATATCTTTGTTCTCCCACTTATAGCTCGCCACGTACGGTCGACACACCCTGAGCCCGACCGGCGTGCCTAGCCCCCGTTTTAAGTCCTATTACTGACTTAGGCATCGGAGGGGCTAAGGGTTGGACCCCAACCCCGCCCTTCTGACGAGTTGCGCGTGCTGCAGGAAAGCTCGCCCCTTGGTCGACATCTGCTCCAGCCTCCCGCCACCCGATCTTCCTCCGCCGTGTCCGGTGAGATTTGACTCCGTGGCCACCCCCGGCGGCAACTCCAGCCTCTTCACCCCATTAATCACTTGTTAAATTGCCCACCTAAATCCTCTTGTCAACAGAACCACCGTGCCCTTGGTTTCCCTCAATACAAATTCATTGTGTGCGAGTTCCACCTCGTAACAATTGGCGCCGTCTGTCGAGGCTCGGATCGGGGCGGTTGTCGTCGGCCGGCTCCTGATTGACACCGGTAGCTCCTGCGACATCCTGTTCCTGTCAACGGTCGAGAGAATGGGGTGGGGGCGTGCAGACCTAGAGCCCTGCGCGGGCCCCATTGTCGGCTTCACCGGCCACATGATCCCCATGGTGGGGACGATCACCCTGCCGATGACTCTGGGGGAGGAACCAAGGGTCGTCACCAGGGGGACGCGTTTCGTCATCGTCGACGTTGCATCGGCGTATAACAGAATCATAGGGCGTCTATACATGACGGCCGTCGAGGCGCTCCCCAGCCTGCAACACCAGATGATGAAGTTCTGGACCCCACAGGGGGTGGGACTGGTGCGAGGAGACCAGGAGGTGCCTGGGGGCCGCGACAGAAGGCCAGCCCGACGCGGGAGCCCGAGGCGGGCCCTGACGGTTCTCATCCCCGACGAAAGGGAGGGCTTCTGCGACCAGCGGCCAACCCCAGCCGAGGAGGTCGAGGAGGTTCCCGTAGCCGCGGATGAAGAGAGAACCGTCTCCATCGGGACAAAACTCCCGGCCGCCCTGAGGGCCACCCTCGTCGCCTTGCTCTGGGAAAATGCGTATATATTCGCATGGTCACCCGCCGACATGCCGGGGTTGACCGGACGGTGATCTCCCACAGGTTAAATGCGGACCCAGAAGCCCGACCGGTCCGACAGGAGAAGAGAAGTGCGGGGGCGAAAAGAAGAGGGCGTCCGAGGAAGAAGTAGAGCGGCTCCTCGAAGCCAAGTTTGTCCGGCCGGTGGATTACCCGGACTGGCTCGCCAACGTCGTTTTGGTGAAGAAGCCCAGTGGAAAGTGGCGCATGTACGTCGACTTCACCGACCTCAACAAGGTATGCCCAAAGGACAGCTTCCCCCTACCCCGGATCGACCGCTTGGTGGACCAGGCGTCCGGCTACGAGTTGTTAAGCTTTATGGACGCCTTATCAGGGTACAACCAGATACCGATGGCGGAGGAGGACGAGGAAAAGACGTCTTTTGTCACCGACAAGGGCACCTTCTGTTACACCAAGATGCCCTTTGGACTGAAGAACGCCGACCTATCAGCGGATGGTAGACCGAATATTCGGCCCGCATGTGGGGCGAAACCTGGAGGTCTACATCGACGACATGCTGGTAAAGAGTAGGAGGGCCCCAGACCACCTCGCCAACTTATAGGAAACTTTCCAAAGGGTCCGCCGATACAACCTAAGACTAAACCCCGCGAAGTGTATCTTTGGCATGCAATCGGGAAAATTCCTGGGCTTCATGATAACGAAGCGGGGGATCGAGGCGAACCCCGACAAGGTGACGGCCCTCATCAGTATGGCGGAACCCCGGACGAGCCTGGACTTGCAGCGACTGAACGGCCGGATCGCTGCTCTGGGGCGATTCCTGTCGAAATCTACGGAGAAGTCACTCCCCTTCTTCAGGGTCTTGCGCACAGCCTCTGGCGAGGCTAAGGACAAGAGGAAGGTGGTCTCGTGGGACGCCGACTGTGCACGGGCGTTCGCGGAGCTGAGGGCTTACCTACAGAGCCCACCGCTCCTCGCACGGCCGGAAGAAGGCGAACCCCTAGGGCTGTACTTGGTGACCAACGAGGAGGCCGTTAGCTCCGTCCTAATCAAGGAGGAAGGGGGGGTGCAGCGCCCTGTTTACTACGCCAGCCGGATCCTCCGGGAGGCGGAGACTCGTTACAGTCCCATCGAGAGAGCCGCCTACTGCCTAGTCACCACAGCCCGAAAGCTCCGACCATACTTCCAGGCCCATCCCATAGCCGTCCACACCGACATGCCCCTCAAGAAGAACCTGAAAAGACTGGAGCGGTCGGGGAGGATGCTCAACTGGAGTGTCGAGCTCAGCGAGTTTGACATAACGTACAAGGCCCGGACGGTGATCAAAGTCCAGGCGCTGGCCGACTTCGTGGTGGAATGCACCGCAGGAGTCACACCGGGGAACCAGCCAGAGCTCCCATCGGCGACCACGTCCCCGCAGGGGACCGGGGTGGGCGAACCCTCAGAGCCCTCCCAGATGGACGTGGATGAATTATGGACCATCCACATCGACGGCTCCGCGACGGGATCCGGGACAGGGGTGGGTATCGTCATTCAGACCCCTGACGGATGCTCATTGGAATACGCCCTACGCTTCAACTTCCCGGCAACTAACAATGTCACGGAGTACGAGGCCGCGGTTAACGGGTTGAAACTCGCTAAGGCGGTGGGGGCGACGAACGTGTTGCTCCTAAGTGACTCACGGCTCGTCATCCAATAGATCCTAGGGAGCTTCGAGGCTCGAGAAGAAACAATGAAGCGTTACCTTAGGGACATCCAGATCGAACTCCGCAAGTTCAAGAAGGCAGACGTCCAGCACCTGTCCCGCTCCAACAACCTCCGGGCGGACGCCCTGTCTAAGCTGGCTTCCTCCTCCGTGGCCGAGATCGGGAAGGCCATCTATGTTGAAAGCCTATTGACCCCAACCGTTGACGAAGGATAACTGATGTGTATGGGCACGATGACGACATGGATGACCCCCATTGTGAAGTACTTGGAGACAGGGGAACTGCCCGAGGAGCGGATGCTGGCTAAACAGGTGGAGAGGCGAGCCCTGTCATTAGTACTCCTCGATGGAGTGATGTACCGCCGCCGCCGCGCCAATTTCGACGTCCTGCCCTATCTGAAATGCCTGGGCCCGGAGCAGGCTGAGCAAGTCATCCGCGAAGTGCACGAAGGCTTCTGCGGAAACCACCATGGAGGACGCACAATCGCCCACAAAATAATGCGCCAGGGGTACTATTGGCCGACAATGATCCGGGACGGGTACAGTACGTCAAGAGGTGTGAGGCGTGCCAGAAATTCTGCCGACGGACGACTGCACCTCCGGCCAACCTGATGCCCATCGTGAGCCCGATCCCCTTCGCCAAATAGGGACTCGACATCCTTGGGCCTTTCCCAAAGGCCTCCGGAGGAAGGAGATATCTAGTCGTCGCCGTGGACTACTTCACGAAGTGGGTGGAAGCGGAGCCGTTAGCGCGTATCACTTGGACGGACATGAAGGGTTTTATCTGGCAATCCGTTATATGTCGCTTCGGGATTCCCCGCTCAATAGTCACGGATAACGGAAAGCAGTTCGATTGCGAAGGCTTCCGTGACTTCTGCTTGGGCTGGGGAATCAAACTCCAGTTCACGTCAGTCGCCCACCCACAGTGCAACGAAATGGCGGAGGCCGCGAATAAATGCATCTTGAACCCAATGAAGAAAAAGGTGGACGCCGCCCTGGGGGCATGGGTCGACGAGCTGCCGGGAATCCTATGGTCCTATCGTACCACCCACAAGGCCTCGACAGGAGAAAGCCCATTCATGCTAGCATACGGATTGGAGGCGGTCGTTCCCGTGGAGATTGGCGAAGAGACCCTTCGACTAAAGCTCTTCGACGAAGAGATCAATGGGGAGGGACTCGGCCTCAGTCTTGAATTTATAGACGAGGTAAGAGACCGGGCCCTGACGAGCCTCGTCAAACACAGCCAGAGGATGGCGCGATACAATGACTCCCGGGTGAAGCCGCGGACTTTCAGGATCGGCGACTTGGTTCTCAGAGACGCCACCTTCCGCCTCGAGACCGCCCAGCGGGGAAAGCTGGCCGCCATATGGGAAGGGCCCTACACGGTCGTCGATATAGTCGGGCCAGCCACGTACATCTTGGCAACCCCCGAAGGGAACGAACTGGCCCACCCTTGGAACGCAAAGCATCTGCTAAAATTCTACCAATAGTTGTGAGTTTTTCTTTTTCATACATACGATATACACATCTATCCGCTTTCCCCAACATTGTTGTTCCTACATAAGTTTTGCAGCACGAAACCTCCGAACCTCTGGGGCAGGGCCAACCCTAGCCACCCAAACCAGAGAAGGGCACGGGCCGGGCTACGTGCCCGCTCCCCCCCTCAAGACCTCTGTGGCAGGGCCAACCCTAGCCACCCAAACCAGAGAAGGGCACGGGCCGGGCTACGCGCCCGCTCCCCCCCTCAAGACCTCTGGGGCAGGGCAAACCCTAGCCACCCAAACCAGAGAAGGGCACGGGCCGGGCTACGCGCCCGCTCCCCCCCTCAAGACCTCTGGGGCAGGGCCAACCCTAGCCACCCAAACCAGAGAAGGGCACATGCCGGGCTACGCGCCCGCTCCCCCCGTCAAGATCTCTGGGGCAGGGCCAACCCTAGCAACCCAAACCAGAGAAGGGCACGGGCCGGGCTACGCGCCCGCTCCCCCCTCAAGACCTCTGGGGCAGGGCCAACCCTAGCCACCCAAACCAGAGAAGGGCACGGGCCGGGCTACGCGCCCACTCCCCCCCTCAAGACCCCTGGGGCAGGGCCAAGCCTAGCCACCCAAACCAGAGAAGGGCACGGGCCGGGCTATGCGCCCGCTCCCCCCCTCAAGACCTCCGGGGCAGGGCCAACCCTAGCCACCCAAACCAGAGAAGGGCACGGGTCGGGCTACGCACCCGCTCCCCCCCTCAAGACCTCTGGGGCAGGGCCAACCCTAGCCACCCAAACCATAGAAGGGCACGGGCCGGGCTACGCGCCTTCTCCCCCCCTCAAGACCTCTGGGGCAGGGCCAACCCTAGCCACCCAAACCAGAGAAGGGCATGGGCCGGGCTACGCGCCCGCTCCCCCCCTCAAGACCTCTGGGGCAGGGCCAACCCTAGCCACCCAAACCAGAGAAGGGAACGGGCCGGGCTACGAGCCCGCTACCCTCCTCAAGACCTCTGGGGCAGGGTCAACCCTAGCCACCCAAACCAGAGAAGGGCACGGGACGGGCTACGCGCCCGCTCCCCCCTCAAGACCTCTGGGGCAGGGCCAACCCAAGCCACCGAAACCAGAGAAGGGCACGGGCCGGGCTACGCGCCCGCTCCCCCCTCAAGACCTCTGGGGCAGGGCCAAGCCTAGCCACCCAAACCAGAGAAGGGCACGGGCCGGGCTACGCGCCCGCTCCCCCCCTCAAGACCTCTGGGCGGGGCCAACCCTAGCCACCCAAACCAGAGAAGGGCACGGGCCGGGCTACGCGCCCGCTCCCCCCCAAGACCTCTGGGGCAGGGCCAACCATAGCCACCCAACCCAGAGAAGGGCACGGGCCGGGCTACGCGCCCGCTCCCCCCCCTCAAGACCTCTGGGGCAGGGCCAACCCTAGCCACCCAAACCAGAGAAGGGCACGGGCCGTGCTACGCGCCTGCTCCCCCCTCAAGACATCTGGGGCAGTGCCAACCCTAGCCACCCAAACCAGAGAAGGGCACAGGCCGGGCTACGCGCCCGCTCCCCCCTCAAGACCTCTGGGGTCGGTCCAACCCTAGCCACCCAAACCAGAGAAGGGCACGGGCCGGGATACGCGCCCGCTCCCCCCCTCAAGACCTCTGGGGCAGGGCCAACCCTAGCCACCCAAACCAGAGAAGGGCACGGGCCGGGCTACGCACCCGCTCCCCCCTCAAGACCTCTGGGGCAGGGCCAACCCTAGCCACCCAAACCAGAGAAGGGCACGGGCCGGGCTACGCGCCTGCTCCCGCCCTCAAGACCTCTGGGGCAGGGCCAACCCTAGCCACCGAAACCAGAGAAGGGCACGGGCCGGGCTACGCACCCGCTCCCCCCCTCAAGACCTCTAGGGCGGGCCAACCCCAGCCACCCAAACCAGAGAAGGGCACGGGCCGGGCTACGCGCCCGCTCCCCCCCTCAAGACCTCTGGGGCGGGGCCAACCCTAGCCACCCAAACCATAGAAGGGCAAGGGCCCGGCTACGCGCCCGCTCCCCCCAAGACCTCTGGGGCAGGGCCAACCCTAGCCACCCAAACCAGAGAAGGGCACGGGCCGTGATACGCGCCCGCGCCCCCCCTCAAGACCTCTGGGGCGGGGCCAACCCTAGCCACCCAAACCAGAGAAGGGCACGGGCCGTGCTACGCGCCCGCTCCCCCCGCAAGACCTCTGGGGCAGGGCCAACCCTAGCCACCCAAACCAGAGAAGGGCATGGGCCGGGCTACGCGTCCGCTCCCCCCCCTCAAGACCTCTGGGGCAGGGCCAACCCTAGCCACCCAAACCAGAGAAGGGCACGGGCCGGGCTACGCGCCCGCTCCAACCCTCAAGACCTCTGGGGCAGGGCCAACCCTAGCCACCCAAACCAGAGAAGGGCACAGGCCGGGCTACACGCCCGCTCCCCCCCTCAAGACCTCTGGGGCAGGGCCAACCCTAGCCACCCAAACCAAAGAAGGGCACGGGCCGGGCTACATGCCCGCTCCCCCCTCAAGACCTCTGGGGCAGGGCCAACCCTAGCCACCCAAACCAGAGAAGGGCACAGGCCGGGCTACGCGCCCGCTCCCCCCAAGACCTCTGGGGCAGGGCCAACCCTAGCCACCCAAACCAGAGAAGGGCACGGGCCGGGCTACGCGCCCGCTTCCCCCCTCAAGACCTCTGGGGCAGGGCCAACCCTAGCCACCCAAACCAGAGAAGGGCACGGGCCGGGCTACGCGCCCGCTCCCACCCTCAAGACCTCTGGGGCAGGGCCAACCCTAGCCACCCAAACCAGAGAAGGGCACGGGCCGGGCTACGTGCCTGCTCCCCCCCTCAAGACCTCTGGGGCAGGGCCAACCCTAGCCACCCAAACCAGAGAAGGGCACGGGCCGGGCTACGCGCCCGCTCCAACCCTCAAGACCTCTGTGGCAGGGCCAACCCTAGCCACCCAAACTAGAGAAGGGCACGGGCCGGGCTACGCGCCCGCTCCCCCCCTCAAGACCTCTGGGGCAGGGCCAACCCTAGCCACCCAAACCAAAGAAGGGCACGGGCCGGGCTACGCGCCCGCTCCCCCCTCAAGACCTCTGGGGCAGGGCCAACCCTAGCCACCCAAACCAGAGAAGGGCACATGCCGGGCTACGCGCCCGCTCCCCCCCTCAAGATCTCTGGGGCAGGGCCAACCCTAGCAACCCAAACCAGAGAAGGGCACGGGCCGGGCTACGCGCCCGCTCCCCCCTCAAGACCTCTGGGGCAGGGCCAACCCTAGCCACCCAAACCAGAGAAGGGCACGGGCCGGGCTACGCGCCCACTCCCCCCCTCAAGACCCCTGGGGCAGGGCCAAGCCTAGCCACCCAAACCAGAGAAGGGCACGGGCCGGGCTATGCGCCCGCTCCCCCCCTCAAGACCTCCGGGGCAGGGCCAACCCTAGCCACCCAAACCAGAGAAGGGCACGGGCCGGGCTACGCACCCGCTCCCCCCCTCAAGACCTCTGGGGGAGGGCCAACCCTAGCCACCCAAACTAGAGAAGGGCACGGGCCGGGCTACGCGCCCGCTCCCCCCCTCAAGACCTCTGGGGCAGGGCCAACCCTAGCCACCCAAACCAAAGAAGGGCACGGGCCGGGCTACGCGCCCGCTCCCCCCTCAAGACCTCTGGGGCAGGGCCAACCCTAGCCACCCAAACCAGAGAAGGGCACGGGCCGGGCTACACGCCTGCTCCCCCCCTCAAGACCTCTGGGGCAGGGCCAAGCCTAGCCACCCAAACCAGAGAAGGGCACGAGCCGGGCTACGCGCCCGCTCCCCCCCTCAAGACCTCTGGGGCAGGGCCAATCCTAGCCACCCAAACCAGAGAAGGGCACGGGCCGGGCTACGCGCCCACTCCCCCCCTCAAGACCTCTGGGGGAGGTCCAACCCTAGCCACCCAAACCATAGAAGGGCACGGGCCGGGCTACACACCTGCTCCCCCTCTCAAGACCTCTGGGGCAGGGCCAACCCTAGCCACCCAAACCAGAGAAGGGAACGGGCCGGGCTACGCGCCCGCTCCCCCCCTCAAGACCTCTGGGGCAGGGCCAACCCTAGCCACCCAAACCAGAGAAGTGTAGGGAAATATGCCCTCAGATCATTTGTATTTGATGCAAATGATAATTTAAGCCTAGATAGGGACTATTTTGCATTTGATGCAAAAGGGATTAAATAAGTTTTAAATAGTTTAAAATAATATTTAATAATATAAACGCAAGGAAAGGTTCACGGGTAAGACGGGAATGTCCCGGTCTACGCCTAGGTTCGAACGGCGTCCAAATCGGAAGCCAAATGACCACGATACGCTCAAAAACAGCCAAACAGACCATACCGGGTCAGACCAGGCTGACCCAGGCCAGACTAGGTCTGGCCTGGGCGCCTGGCCAGACCTGGCTGAGCCAGGTCGCCAGTCCAGTCGCTGGGCGCCTGGGCCCACGCCCAGGCGGGCCCGCCCAGGCGCCCAGGGGCGCCTGGGCGCTGGCCCAGGCGGGCCGCCCAGGCGCCCAGGGCGCCTGGGCCTTGCCCAGGCGGGCCGCCCAGGCGCCCAGGGCACCTGGCCCAGGCCCGGGCCAGGCGCCCTGGCCTGGGCCAGGCGCCCAGGCTGGGCGCACCAGCCTGGGTGCGCCCAGACCAGGCGTCCAGCCTGGTCTGGGCTCACCCAGCTGGTCTGTTGGGTCCTGTTTGTGCTGAAATTCTGGCCCTAGGGCAGAATTGTTTTGACGGCTCAGTTTTTGTGAAAAACTAGCCATAAGCTGAACTTTGAGCGGTTAATTGGAGGGTCAAACGAACTCCGATTGACGAACAGATTTTTCCTGTTCGTTCACCGTTGAACACCCTTCGAATTGATAGGTTGTATCAATCCTGAAGTTCAACGGTGAGGGAGTTAAAATTCACGGAAGTTTGCACTTTGTGAAGTGCAAACTAAATTGAATTTGATTAAACTCTATTTTAGTCCCACATCGGATTTTGAGAAAAGGGGAGAGTCCGCCGCCTATATAAATAGGGGTATGCTCTCCTCCTCTAAACTCGTCCCAAGCTCTAGATCTGAGCGGCTCTCGTAAATGTTGGAGCACGCTCGGATCTAAGCTAAATTAATATTCCTCCTCTCCCTATAAATTTCTGCCTTACTCCTGCGGGCTCTAGCAAAGCCGCAAAGGAGTTCGGATTCTGGATCCGAAATCTAGGCGGAGGTTTCACTCGCGTGAAACTTTCTTCGGCGCGTGGTTGGCTCGGTGACATGGGATTGATCGCCTCGGGATGCGGAGCGGTTCGAGGAGCAGTGCGGGGAGCGGTTCAAGGAGCGGCTCGGCGTGGGACGGGAGCAGCTCGGAAGACGGCGCTGAACATCTCGCCTGCCCCAGGGCTGAGATTCTGGGTATGTGTTTAAGTTTTCATTTAATTATTCGCAGTAGTTAGATCCCTCTTGGGGTGGTCAGATCCACCCCAAGTTGGCAGAGATCCTGGCTAATAGGGTCTGGTTCCTTAGGGTTGCATGTTAATTAGATTAACATAAAATTTTTTCCGCTGCATTTCTGTCTATGTTCCGTCCGACTTAGGACGGGACTATAGTTTTTGTGCCCTAAGGGTCCCAGAAAACACTGCATTGGTATCAGAGCTTGTTGAGCTTGAGTACGGGTTCTCGGGTTATGAGCCGACCCGAAGTAATCGCTCTTACCGTACTAAGTCCCGATAAGATGATGATCTTATAATGGGTTGGGCATTGTCGAGAGGCATGTCGTAAAACAAGTTTCTGAGGTATCTTGTGACGGGTCTAGGGTGCCATGGATGATGGGCCTTAACAGCGTCGCAATGATATCAGAGTGATACCCTGCATTGGTATCAGAGCCATCTCTGTATGTTGATCTAGGACTGCGAATTTATTATTTGAATGCTTTTACAGAAAAATGTTTTCTTTAAATTTATGCGATAAATTTAAATTTTTTTGTTTAAAAATTTTATATGATAAATTTTAAACATGAAAGTTTTAAAATGGAATTTTTTTATGTGATAAATTTTAAAATTGTTTTAAAGCTTTAAAACTTTATGCGATAAGTTTAAAATGTTGTTTAAAATTTTATGTGATAAATTTTAAACATGAAATTTTTAAAATGATGTTTTAAATTTATAAGATATTTTTAAAAACTGATTTTAAAAGTTTAAAATTTTTATGCGATAAATATTTTAAAGTGGCATGCAAATGTTATGATTTTTAAACAAGATTTTACTTTATGAGATAAAATAAAATGTTTTAAAAATCGTATTTTTAAATTTAAATGTTAAATTTAAGTATGCATGCTAAATTGTTTATGCGATAAACTTTAGTCTATTTAATTGTTAAAAAGTTGTACACTTTTTATGCGATAAAATTAGTGTAAATTTTTAATGGATATGTCTTCTTGTCCCTTATTTGATAACACAAGACAACCCTTTAGGTTAGCCATTAAAAATGATTAAAATTTATTTACTTGAATTTTAATGACATGCTATGTTTTAATAAAATATTAACAACCCTTTAAGACCTAATTCCCGATTAGGGTAGTCCTTTTAATGATTTCTTAATTCTAATTGTTATTATTAATTCTCATTAAAGGACTTCGCTTTTAGCGTTGGTTAAAAATTTTATTAAAATCCTAATAACGATTAGGATAGCACGTGAACCTTATAGTTGATAAGGACTTAATAAAAGTTATTAAACAAATCCTAAAATCTTGAATTTAAGGATGCAACTAGTTGATAGGATAATTTGTTGTTAATAAAAGCTGTTTAGTCTATGGCACACATACAAAAATGACAAGCTTCATTAAATGGACCATGATCCAGTCAATGTGCTTGGCTAAGAGTTCTGGGTCAACCCTTGCTAGTACAAGGGGCAGTGATCCTGGCTTAGTCAATTCCCTGGCTGTGTTCCGCTGGACCGCAATGTCGCGAATCATGATTGTATGACACCCTGGACTATATCTAGTCAATGCGTTATAAATCTTATTAAAGATTAATTCGTATCCCTCCTTGATTTTGGAGCTTGGTAACTCAAAGAAGACAATTATAGTTGTTGAGTCTCCTCAAGCTGTGACTTGTTTTTCCTTTAAGGAACAAACTCCAACATACATGTGATGTAGTCTAGACTTGACCCAAATCGATGCATCGGGTCTCCTCGAGTATCGATCTAAGTCAAATCTGGACACGAAATCAAGGGTCTGACTAGACCAGTCATTATGATTTGTTGAGTCTCCTCAAGATCATAAGTGACTGTGGGTAAAAATCGACAGGGAATCACATGTGATGTGATTGACCAAGAGTTAGTCTACCAGTCATGGAACCAATCAACTTGTTGAGTCTCCTCAAGGTTGTGCGGTTCGGGATGATTGGATCCCTCTTTCACTAATTTTTAAATTCGATTAAATCGTTCGTTATTAAGCTTTAAACCGATCGTAAAAATAGTGGGAGGATATAGATAGATGAAAGCCAATCTACCTATATTTAATATTGAACATATGCAAAAACTAGGGCAAGACTATGTTTACCGAAGGAATTAAAATATAATATTGGAATAAGTTAACTGGTCAAATAGTTGATTAATTGAATATCAAGTTAAATTCTAATTGATGGAATTAAACTATATTCTCGTTGACATTAAATGACCTTCTAAAGAACAGACTTAAGAAATATGATTTCATTAAGTTCTGGGTCCAACAAATAAATTAAAGCTACATGTCACTCTTCTCTATATGAGGCAGCTTGAACATATAGGGTATTCGAAGTATGTTTCTCCCTACAACTTGTCGAGCTACCCTCAAGGTTGTATGGACAAACAATTCCGATTCGCAAAGTTCGAGAATTCGATCAAACCGTTTGAGTCGAATACGAGTGCATGCGCGGTGCAAGACTATGTATCCCAACCGGATCTTGAGACAAGCAACTTCTTGAGCTAAACTCTAGATTACAAAGCTCAAGCGTTTGGATACATAAGATGCTTGCATAGCTATTTATGTTGGGTTAATTAATATCTAAATGTGATTTAGAAAAGGAAGAAGGCACTCCGGAAAGTCAATTGAGAAAGTTAGTTTAATTTATCATTAGTAAAGGCATAAGTAGGAGGAAATGAAAATGTGATATATTTTGATGTCACGATTTCAGAATAAATAGTTATACAAAAACGTCTAACACATTTTTTGACGAATGTCGTCACCTTGCTTCGGAAGCAATGTTTTGTGTTAAGTAATTTGTAATAACTATATGTATATATTAAATGTTAATATATAAATACACAAGATAGTAGCAAACTTATATGGTAAAATAGACTAGGCCATGTCGAGAGACTAAGCTTCACAAGTCACATAAAGAGGGGTCTGACCTCTCGTATTATGAAGTCTACGGACACTTGTGAATCTTATCCTCTCAGATATAATGGCTGAAAACCATCAGCAAGACAGTGGAAGAATGAGTTGTCGAACTCAGTCTCGTACATACTGATGTACACGAGTATATTTTAACCAAAATAAGTTATTCGTATATGTTATTAAGACACGTGTTCTTGATGAAACACAAGTCTGATAAAATAAAGAACGAAAAGTAGAAAGTATTTAAACTGATTCGATTAGATCGAATGGTCAAATACTTAGCTACATAAAATCTTGTGTAATTAAAAGAAAATGTGATTTTCTCTCAGGTCAAGTCTGTTAACACATCCGTGTGTTAAAATGTATGAATCACACTTAGTGAGACTTGGTGCGATACATAGTAAGTGACTCTGAGTTAAGTCCTCTCTCTGGGTTAAGTCCCAGATCGTAATGCCTAGGTTTTGATAATGTCCTATGAGGACATTATCAATAAGATATTCATTAAATCGATCATTAAAGAAGTTGTATAATTACTCGAATTTCGTGAGACGAATTGTCGAGTTAGACATCATAACTGATGATGACTTAGTCAACTTCCGGAATGAAATTCGGAGTAGTAACTCCGTTTTAAAACTTGATGCAATCAAAATAGGTCCGTGTGCGTAAATAAATTTGAGAATTTAGTTTACGTACCCAAGGAAAATGTTTCCTCACTTTCTGCAAGTAAATCTTTAAGTTGAAAGATTGGTGCAGAAAGAGAATTGTAAAGTACAATCTTGTTGATCGAAAACGGTTTTCACCCTAATTTCTTTAAAACGGATTAGTTGAAATCGTCTCGCCAACAGATGTGTACAGATCTACTCGGACCAAATCCGATGTAAAACGCTCATGTTGACCATGAAAATTGGAGCATTCACTTATAAGTTCGTTTTTTCTGAATATGATTTAGACGGACCAACTTATATGAATTAGCCAGAGAGTTTTCAAGGTCAGTGGGATCGTATAAATTACATGCAAGGCATCAAAGAGATGGAACATATAATTTGATTAAGTAATCAAAGAGTTTGATACTTTATCAGAAATAGATATGAGCCATTTGAAATGACCATTAACAAATTTAAATTATTATCGTAATGTACGATGAGCTGGATAAGATCCATGTATATTAAATATTACAGATTCCGATAGACCAAGTGAATTATTTGAATGAGATTCAAATGGTTGGTCTAACATGAACATAAAAACCCCTTGAGTCTATAGTGTAGACGGTTTTAGCAGATCCACTCACGAAGGCTCTACCACATGAAGTCGAGAAAACTTATGTGTAAAAACGGTATAAGATACCAGGATAAATGGGCCTGAGTGCAAGTGGGAGATGTTGAGAGATGATACCCTCGAGGCTATCTATCTTCATGTGTGAATAGCACAAACATCTTGTTCGAAATAACAGTAAGCTGTTTGGTAATTATTTATCTAAGTTATTTTATAATGTAGTTAACATTAGACATTAACTTAGGTAAAGTCCTGAGACTTTATGCAAGGTCAAACAGGTATCGAGATGAGTATCTCGATCATGGAGAAATGTTTGACCGTCTGTAGCATAAGTCTAAAAGGGTTCGTGGTCGTAGATGTTTCGAGACAAGGATATCGAAACATCGGATAGACCATTGTGTCTTAGTCTTCACCGTTTAGCGGTGGCGATGATCTCATGATCGCTTGACTTGGCGAAGTCGTAGATGAGACACATGTGCTCATTAGAGAATGAGTTCATTGAACGATCCACAAGAGTTATCATATGGTTATATTGACCAATCTGTCAATGATGACTCTGAGTGATGATAGGCTAGTTGGTCTTTTGACTTGAGGTCATTTTGACGAACCTGTGCGTGAACGGTGCCACTTAGATCAAATGACCTAGCTTCGAGGCAAGCCCCGTCGAAAGGTCTTTGATTGGGTGACACTTGAAGCGTATGAGGAGAGTAATGACCAAGAGAGGAATCGTCTCTCCCGGTCAATGGGAGTTAGTGTCGTAGGGTTAGTTCGGTCTTTAGTAAAAACTCTGGCCAGAGTATGTTGGAAGAAGTCCAACATTTTTTTTGACTAAAGATCGATAGAAACTAACCGGAGTCAAGTTATTGGGGTTGACAGTTTGACCATACCCTAGACTTGATCTACACGACATAGTTTAGACGAAGAGACTATAACTGCGGAATTCATCACGGAAACAGTCAGGGTGGTTCCGACAATACTCATGACAATGAATTAACCACATAATGATGATTCCTGAAGCAGGGACGGCAGCCACTGCTCGTGGTCACTGCCGTATAGGGCTTCGAGCCCAACCTGTTGTAAGGGTCAGGCTGTAGGGTCTCACACAGAGTGCGATTCTTCGTCTAGTAATGGGTAGAAATTAGTTAGGGAGAATAATTTGCATTTGATGCAAGGGATAAAGTATTGCAAAAGATGTTTGCAAAAATCTCCAGCATTCGGGATAAATGATCCTGAGTGCAAGTGGGAGATGTAGGGAAATATGCCCTCAGATCATTTGTATTTGATGCAAATGATAATTTAAGCCTAGATAGGGACTATTTTGCATTTGATGCAAAGGGATTAAATAAGTTTTAAATAGTTTAAAATAATATTTAATAATATAAACGCAAGGAAAGGTTCACGGGTAAGACGGGAATGTCCCGGTCTACGCCTAGGTTCGAACGGCGTCCAAATCGGAAGCCAAATGACCAAGATACGCTCAAAAAACAGCCAAACAGACCAGACCGGGTCAGACCAGGCTGACCCAGGCCAGACTAGGTCTGGCCTGGGCGCCTGACCAGACCTGGCTGAGCCAGGTCGCCAGCCCAGGCGCTGGGCGCCTGGGCCCTCGCCCAGGTGCCCAGGCGGGCCCGCCCAGGCGCCCAGGGGCACCTGGGCGCTGGCCCAGGCGCGCCTGGGCGCCTGGCCCAGGCCCGGGCCAGGCGCCCTGGCCTGGGCCAGGCGCCCAGGCTGGGCACACCAGCCTGGGTGCGCCCAGACCAGGCGTCCAGCCTGGTCTGGGCTCACCCAGCTGGTCTGTTGGGTCTCGTTTGTGCTGAAATTCTGGCCCTAGGGCAGAATTGTTTTGACGGCTCAGTTTTTGTGAAAAACTAGCCATAAGCTGAATTTTGAGCGATTAATTGGAGGGTCAAACGAACTCCGATTGACGAACGGATTTTTCCTGTGCGTTCACCGTTGAACACCCTTCGAATTGATAGGTTGTATAAATCCTGAAGTTCAACGGTGAGTGAGTTAAAATTTACGGAAGTTTGCACTTTGTGAAGTGCAAACTAAATTGAATTTGATTAAACTCTATTTTAGTCCCACATCGGATTTTGAGAATAGGGGAGAGTCCGTCGCCTATATAAATAGGGGTATGCTCTCCTCCTCTAAACTCGTCCCAAGCTCTAGATCTGAGCGGCTCTCGTAAATGTTGGAGCACGCTCGGATCTAAGCTAAATTAATATTCCTCCTCTCCCTATAAATTTCTGCCTTACTCCTGCGGGCTCTAGCAAAGCCGCAAAGGAGTTCGGATTCTGGATCCGAAATCTCGGTGGAGGTTTCACTCGCGTGAAACTTTCTTCGGCGCGTGGTTGGCTCGGCGACATGGGATTGATCGCCTCGGGATGCGGAGCGGTTTGAGGAGCAGTGCGGGGAGCGGTTAAAGGAGCGGCTCGGCGTGGGACGGGAGCAGCTCGGAAGACGGCACGGAACATCTCGCCTGCCCCAGGGCTGAGATTCCGGGTATGTGTTTAAGTTTTCATTTAAATATTCGCAGTAGTTAGATCCCTTTTGGGGTTGTCAGATCCACCCCAAGTTGGCAGAGATCCTGGCTAATAGGGTCTGGTTCCTTAGGGTTGCATGTTAATTAGATTAACAAAAAATTTTTTCCGCTGCATTTCTGTCTATGTTCCGTATGACTTAGGACGGGACTAGAGTTTTTGTGCCCTAAGGGTCCCAGAAAACCCTGCAAGAAGGGCACGGGCCGGGCTACGCGCCTGCTCCCCCCTCAAGACCTCTGGGGCAGGGCCAACCCTAGCCACCCAAACCAGAGAAGGGCACGGGCCGGGCTACGCGCCCGCTCCCCCCCTCAAGACCTCTGGGGCAGGGCCAACCCTAGCCACCCAAACCAGAGAAGGGCACGGGCCGGGCTACGCGCCCGCTCCCCCCCTCAAGACCTCTGGGGCGGGGCCAACCCTAGCCACCCAAACCAGAGAAGGGCACGGGCCGGGCTACGCGCCCGCTCCCCCCCTCAAGACCTCTGGGGCGGGGCCAACCCTAGCTACCCAAACCAGAGAAGGGCACGGGCCGGGCTACGCGCCCGCTCCCCCCCAAGATCTTTGGGGCAGGGCCAACCCTAGCCACCCAAACCAGAGAAGGGCACGGGCCGGGCTACGCGCACGCTCCCCCCTCAAGACCTCTGGGGTAGGGCCAACCCTAGCCACCCAAACCAGAGAAGGGCACAGGCCGTGCTACGCGCCCGCTCCTCCCCTCAAGACATCTGGGGCAGGGCCAACCCTAGCCACCCAAACCAGAGAAGGGCACGGGCTGGGCTACGCGCCTGCTCCCCCCTCAAGAACTCTGGGGTAGGTCCAACCCTAGCCACCCAAACCAGAGAAGGGCACGGGCCGGGCTACGCGCCCGCTCCCCCCCTCAAGACCTCTGGGGAAGGGCCAACCCTAGCCACCCAAACCAGAGAAGGGCACAGGCCGGGCTACGCGCCCGCTCCCCTCCTCAAGACCTCTGGGGCAGGGCCAACCCTAGCCACCGAAACCAGAGAAGGGCACGGGCCGGGCTACGCGCCCACTCCCCCCTCAAGACATCTGGGGCGGGGCCAACCCTAGCCACCCAAACCAGAGAAGGGCACGGGCCGGGCTACGCGCCCGCTCCCCCCCTCAAGACCTCTTGGGCGGGGCCAACCCTAGCCACCCAAACCAGAGAAGGGCACGGGCCGGGCTACGCGCCCGCTCCCCCCCAAGACCTCTGGGGCAGGGCCAACCCTAGCCACCCAAACCAGAGAAGGGCACGGGCCGTGCTACGCGCCCGCTCCCCCCCTCAAGACCTCTGGGGCAGGGCCAACCCTAGCCACCCAAACCAGAGAAAGGCACGGGCCGTGCTACGCGCCCGTTCCCCCCTCAAGACCTCTGGGGCAGGGCCAACCCTAGCCACCCAAACTAGAGAAGGGCACGGGTCGGGCTACGCACCCGCTCCCCCCTCAAGACTTCTGGGGCAGGGCCAACCCTAGCCACCCAAACCAAAGAAGGGCACGGGCCGAGCTACGCGCCCGCTCCCCCCCTCAAGACCTCTGGGGCAGGGCCAACCCTAGCCACCCAAACCAGAGAAGGGCACGGGCCGGGCTACACGCCCGCTCCCCCCTCAAGACCTCTGGGGCAGGACCAACCCCTTGCCACCCAAACCAGAGAAGGGCACGGGCCGGGCTACGCGCCCGCTCCCCCCTCAAGACCTCTGGGGCAGGGCCAACCCTAGCCACCCAAACCAGAGAAGGGCACGGGCCAGGCTACGCGACCGCTCCCCCCCTCAAGACCTCTGGGGCAGGGCCAACCCTAGCCACCCAAACCAGAGAAGGGCACGGGCCGGGCTACACGCCCGCTCCCCCCCTCAAGACCTCTGGGACAGGGCCAACCCTAGCCACCCAAACCAGAGAAGGGAACGTGCCGGGCTATGCGCCCGCTTCCCCCAAGACCTCTGGGGTAGGGCCAACCCTAGCCACCCAAACCAGAGAAGGGCACGGGCCGGGATACGCGCCCGCTCCCCCCTCAAGACCTCTTAGGCAGGGCCAACCCTAGCCACCCAAACCAGAGAAGGGCACGGGCCGGGCTACGCGCCCACTCCCACCCTCAAGACCTCTGGGGCAGGGCCAACCCTAGCCACCCAAACAAGAGAATGGCACGGGCCGGGCTACGCGCCCGCTCCCCCCCTCAAGGCCTCTGGGGCAGGGCCAACCCTAGCCACCCAAACCAGAGAAGGGCACGGGCCGGGCTACGCGCCCGCTCCCCCCTCAAGACCTATGGGGCAGGGCACACCCTAGCCACCCAAACCAGGGAAGGGCACGGGCCGGGCTACGCGCCCGCTCCCCCCCTCAAGACCTCTGGGGCAGGTCCAACCCTAGCCACCCAAACCAGAGAAGGGCACGGGCCGGGCTACGCGCCCGTTCCCCCCTCAAGACCTCTGGGGCAGGGCCAACCCTAGCCACCCAAACCAGAGAAGGGCACGGGCCAGGCTACGCGCCCGCTCCCCCCCTCAAGACCTCTGGGGCCGGGCCAAACCTAGCCACCCAAACCAGAGAAGGGCACGGGCCGGGCTACGCGCCCGCTCCCCCCCCTCAAGACCTCTGGGGCAGGGCCAACCCTAGCCACCCAAACCAGAGAAGGGCACGGGCCGGGCTACGAGCCCGCTCCCACCCTCAAGACCTCTGGGGCAGGGCCAACCCTAGCAACCCAAACCAGAGAAAGGCACGGGCCGGGCTACACGCCCGCTCCCCCCTCAAGTCCTTTGGGGCAGGGACAACCCTAGCCACCCAAACCAGAGAAGGGCACGGGCCGGGCTACGCGCCCGCTCCCCCCCTCAAGACCTCTGGGGCAGGGCCAACCCTAGCCACCCAAACCAGAGAAGGGCACGGGCTGGGCTACGCGCCCGCTCCCCCCATCAAGACCTCTGGGGCAGGGCCAACCTAGCCACCCAAACCAGAGAAGGGCACGGGCCGGGCTACGCGCCCGCTCCCCCCCTCAAGACCTCTGGGGCAGGGCCAACCCTAGCCACCCAAACTAGAGACGGGCACGGGCCGGGCTACGTGCCCGCTCCCCCCATTAAGATCTCTGGGGCAGGGCCAACCCTAGCCACCCAAACCAGAGAAGGGCACGGGCCGGGCTACGTGCCCGCTCCCCCCCTCAAGACCTCTGGGGCAGGGCCAACCCTAGCCACCCAAACCAGAGAAGGGAACGCGCCAGGCTACGCACCCGCTCCCCCCTCAAGACCTCTGGGGCAGGGCCAACCCTAGCCACCCAAACCAGAGAAGGGCAAGGGCCGGGCTACGCGCCCGCTCACCCCTCAAGACCTCTGGGGCAGGGCCAACCCTAGCCACCCAAACCAGAGAAGGGCACGGGCCGGGCTACGCGCCCGCTCCCACCCTCAAGACCTCTGGGGCTGGGCCAACCCTAGCCACCCAAACCAGAGAAGGGCACGGGCCGGGCTACGCGCCCGCTCCCCCCCCTCAAGACCTCTGGGGCAGGGCCAACCCTAACCACCCAAACCAGAGAAGGGCACGGGCCGGGTTACGCGCCCGCTCCCCCCCTCAAGACCTCTGGGGCAGGGCCAACCCTAGCCACCCAAACCAGAGAAGGGCACGGGCCGGGCTACGCGCCCTCTCCCCCCCTCAAGACCTCCGGGGCAGGGCCAACCCTAGCCACCCAAACCAGAGAAGGCCACGGGTCGGGCTACGCGCCCGCTCCCCCCCTCAAGACCTCTGGGGCAGGGCCAACCCTAGCCACCCAAACCAGAGAAGGGAACGGGCCGGGATACGCTCCCGCTCCCCCCCTCAAGACCTCTGGGGTAGGGCCAACCCTAGCCACCCACACCAGAGAAGGGCACGGGCCGGGCTACGCGCCCGCTCCCCCCCTCAAGACCTCTGGGGCAGGGCCAACCCTAGCCACCCAAACCAGAGAAGGGTACGGGCCGGGCTACGCGCCCGCTCTCCCCTCAAGACCTCTGGGGCAGGGCCAACCCTAGCCACCCAAACCAGAGAAGGGCACGGGCCGGGCTATGCGCCCGCTCCCCCCCTCAAGACCTCTGGGGCAGGGCCAACCCTAGCCACCCAAACTAGAGAAGGGCACGGGCCGGGCTACGCGCCCGCTCCCCCCATTAAGACCTCTGGGGCAGGGCCAACCCTAGCCACCCAAACCAGAGAAGGGCACGGGCCGGGCTACGTGCCCGCTCCCCCCCTCAAGACCTCTGGGGCAGGGCCAACCCTAGCCACCCAAACCAGAGAAGGGAACGAGCCAGGCTACGCACCCGCTCCCCCCTCAAGACCTCTGGGGCAGGGCCAACCCTAGCCACCCAAACCAGAGAAGGGCAAGGGCCGGGCTACGCGCCCGCTCCCCCCACAAGACCTCTGGGGCAGGGCCAACCCTCGCCACCCAAACCAGAGAAGGGCACGGGCCGGGCTACGCGCCCGCTCCCACCCTCAAGACCTCTGGGGCTGGGCCAATCCTAGCCACCCAAACCAGAGAAGGGCACGGGCCGGGCTACGCGCCCGCTCCCCCCCTCAAGACCTCTGGGGCAGGGCCAACCCTAGCCACCCAAACCAGAGAAGGGCACGGGCCGGGTTACGCGCCCGCTCCCCCCCTCAAGACCTCTGGGGCAGGGCCAACCCTAGCCACCCAAACCAGAGAAGGGCACGGGCCGGGCTACGCGCCCGCTCCCCCCCTCAAGACCTCCGGGGCAGGGCCAACCCTAGCCACCCAAACCAGAGAAGGCCACGGGCCGGGCTACGCGCCCGTTCCCCCCCTCAAGACCTCTGGGGCAGGGCCAACCCTAGCCACCCAAACCAGAGAAGGGAACGGGCCGGGATACGCTCCCGCTCCCCCCCTCAAGACCTCAGGGGCAGGGCCAACCCTAGCCACCCACACCAGAGAAGGGCACGGGCCGGGCTACGCGCCCGCTCCCCCCCTCAAGACCTCTGGGTCAGGGCCAACCCTAGCCACCCAAACCAGAGAAGGGTACGGGCCGGGCTACGCGCCCGCTCTCCCCTCAAGACCTCTGGGGCAGGGCCAACCCTAGCCACCCAAACCAGAGAAGGGCACGGGCCGGGCTACGCGCCCGCAACCCCCCTCAAGTCCTCTGGGGCAGGGCCAACCCTAGCCACCCAAACCAGAGAAGGGCACGGGCCGGGATACGCGCCCGCTCCCCCCCTCAAGACCTATGGGGCAGGGTCAACCCTAGCCACCCAAACCAGAGAAGGGCACGGGCCGGGCTACGCGCCCGCTCCCCCCTCAAGACCTCTGGGGCAGGGCCAACCCTAGTCACCCAAACCAGAGAAGGGCACGGGCCGGGCTACGCGCCCGCTCACCCCCTCAAGACCTCTGGGGCAGGGCCAACCCTAGCCACCCAAACCAGAGAAGGGCACGGGCCCGGCTACACGCCCGCTCCCACCCTCAAGACCTCTAGGGCAGGGCCAACCCTAGCCACCCAAACCAGAGAACGGCACGGGCCGGGCTACGCGCCCGTTCCCCCCTCAAGACCTCTGGGGCAGGGCCAACCCTAGCCACCCAAACCAGAGAAGGGCACGGGCCGGGCTACAAGCCCGCTCCCCCCCTCAAGACCTCTGGGTCAGGGCCAACCCTAGCCACCCAAACCAGAGAAGGGCACGGGCCGGGCTACGCGCCCGCTCCCCACCTCAAGACCTCTGGGGCAGGGCCAACCCTAGCCACCCAAACCAGAGAAGGGCACGGGCCGGGCTACGCGCCCGCTCCGACCCTCAAGACCTCTGGGGCAGGGCCAACCCTAGCAACCCAAACCAGAGAAGGGCAAGGGCCGGGCTACACGCCCGCTCCCCCCCTCAAGACCTCTAGGGCAGGGCCAACCCTAGCCACCCAAACCAGAGAAGGGCAAGGGCCGGGCTACGCGCCTGCTCCCCCCCTCAAGACCTCTGGGGCAGGGCCAATCCTAGCCACCCAAACCAGAGAAGGGCACGGGCTGGGCTACGCGCCCGCTCCCCCCCTCAAGACCTCTGGGGCAGGGCCAACCTAGCCACCCAAACCAGAGAAGGGCACGGGCCGGGCTACGCGCCCGCTCCCCCCCTCAAGAGCTCTGGGGCAGGGCCAACCCTAGCCACCCAAACCAGAGAAGGGCACGGGCCGGGCTATGCGCCCGCTCCCCCCATTAAGACCTCTGGGGCAGGGCCAACCCTATCCACCCAAACAAGAGAAGGGCACGGGCCGGGCTACGCGCCCGCTCCCCCCCTCAAGACCTCTGGGGCAGGGCCAACCCTAGCCACCCAAACCAGAGAAGGGCACGGGCCAGGCTACGCCCCCGCTCCCCCCTCAAGACCTCTGGGGCAGGGCTAACCCTAGCCACCCAAACCAGAGAAGGGCAAGGCTCGGGCTACGCGCCCGCTCCCCCCTCAAGACCTCTGGGGCATGGCCAACCCTAGCCACCCAAACCAGAGAAGGGCACGGGCCGGGCTACACACCCGCTCCCACCCTCAAGACCTCTGGGGCTGGGCCAACCCTAGCCACCCAAACCAGAGAAGGGCACGGGCCGGGCTACGCGCCCGCTCCCCCCCTTAAGACCTCTGGGGCAGGACCAACCCTAGCCACCCAAACCAGAGAAGGGCACGGGCCGGGCTACGCGCCCGCTCCCCCCCTCAAGACCTCTGGGGCAGGGCCAACCCTAGCCACCCAAACCAGAGAAGGGCACGGGCCGGGCTACGCGCCCGATCCCCCCCTCAAGACCTCCGGGGCAGGGCCAACCCTAGCCACCCAAACCAGAGAAGGCCACGGGCCGGGCTACGCGCCCGCTCCCACCCTCAAGACCTCTGGGGCAGGGCCAACCCTAGCCACCCAAACCAGAGAAGGGAACGGGCCGGGATACGCTCCCGCTCCCCCCCTCAAGACCTCTGGGGCAGGGCCAACCCTAGCCACCCACACCAGAGAAGGGAACGGGCCGAGCTACGCGCCCGCTCCCCCCCTCAAGACCTCTGGGGCAGGGCCAACCCTAGCCACCCAAACCAGAGAAGGGCACGGGCCGGGCTACGCGCCTGCTCCCCCCCTCAAGACCTCTGGGGCAGGGCCAACCCTAGCCACCCAAACCAGAGAAGGGCAAGGGCCGGGCTACGCGCCCGCTCCCCCCCTCAAGACCTCTGGGGCAGGGCCAACCCTAGCCACCCAAACCAGAGAAGGGCACGGGCCGGGATACGCGCCCGCTCCCCCCCTCAAGACCTATGGGGCAGGGTCAACCCTAGCCACCCAAACCAGAGAAGGGCACGGGCCGGGCTACGCGCCCGCTCCCCCCTCAAGACCTCTGGGGCAGGGCCAACCCTAGTCACCCAAACCAGAGAAGGGCACGGGCCGGGCTACGCGCCCGCTCACCCCCTCAAGACCTCTGGGGCAGGGCCAACCCTAGCCACCCAAACCAGAGAAGGGCACGGGCCGGCTACGCGCCCGCTCCCACCCTCAAGACCTCTGGGGCAGGGCCAACCCTAGCCACCCAAACCAGAGAAGGGCACGGGCCGGGCTACGCGCCCGTTCCCCCCTCAGGACCTCTGGGGCAGGGCCAACCCTAGCCACCCAAACCAGAGAAGGGCACGGGCCGGGCTACTCGCCCGCTCCCCCCCTCAGGACCTCTGGGGCAGGGCCAACCCTAGCCACCCAAACCAGAGAAGGGCAAGGGCCGGGCTACGCGCCCGCTCCCCCCTCAAGACCTCTGGGGCAGGGCCAACCCTAGTCGCCCAAACCAGAGAAGGGCACGGGCCGGGCTACGCGCCCGCTCACACCCTCAAGACCTCTGGGGCAGGGCCAACCCTAGCCACCCAAACCAGAGAAGGGCACGGGCCGGGCTACGCGCCCGCTCCCCCCCCTCAAGACCTCTGGGGCAGGTCCAACCTAGCCACCCAAACCAGAGAAGGGCATTGGCCGGGCTACGCGCCCGCTCCCCCCCTCAAGACCTCTGGGGCAGGGCCAACCCTAGCCACCCAAACCAGAGAAGGGCACGGGCCGGGCTACGCGCCCGTTCCCCCCTCAAGACCTCTGGGGCAGGGCCAACCCTAGCCACCCAAACCAGAGAAGGGCACGGGCCGGGCTACGCGCCCGCTCCCCCCCTCAAGACCTCTGGGGCAGGGCCAACACTAGCCACCCAAACCAGAGAAGAGCACGGGCCGGGCTACGCGCCCGCTCCCCCCCTCAAGACCTCTGGGGCAGGGCCAACCCTAGCCACCCAAACCAGAGAAGGGCACGGGCCGGGCTACACGCCCGCTCCCCCCCTCAAGACCTCTGGGGCAGGGCCAACCCTAGCCACCCAAACCAGAGAAGGGCACGGGCCGGGCTACGCGCCCGCTCCCCCCCTCAAGACCTCTGGGGCAGGGCCAACCCTAGCCACCCAAACCAGAGAAGGGCACGGGCCGGGCTACGCGCCCGCTCCCCCCCTCAAGACCTCTGGGGCAGGGCCAACCTAGCCACCCAAACCAGAGAAGGGCACGGGCCGGGCTACGCGCCCGCTCCCCCCCTCAAGACCTCTGGGGCAGGGCCAACCCTAGCCACCCAAACCAGAGAAGGGCACGGGCTGGGCTACGCGCCCGCTCCCCCCCCTCAAGACCTCTGGGGCAGGGCCAACCTAGCCACCCAAACCAGAGAAGGGCACGGGCCGGGCTACGCGCCCGCTCCCCCCCTCAAGACCTCTGGGGCAGGGCCAACCCTAGCCACCCAAACCAGAGAAGGGCACGGGCCGGGCTACACGCCCGCTCCCCCCATTAAGACCTCTGGGGCAGGGCCAACCCTAGCCACCCAAACTAGAGAAGGGCACGGGCCGGGCTACGCGCCCGCTCCTCCCCTCAAGACCTCTGGGGCAGGGCCAACCCTAGCCACCCAAACCAGAGAAGGGCACGGGCCAGGCTACGCACCCGCTCCCCCCTCAAGACCTCTGGGGCAGGGCCAACCCTAGCCACCCAAACCAGAGAAGGGCAAGGGCCGGGCTACGCGCCCGCTCCCCCCCTCAAGACCTCTGGGGCAGGGCCAACCCTAGCCACCCAAACTAGAGAAGGGCACGGGCCGGGCTACGCGCCCGCTCCCACCCTCAAGACCTCTGGGGCAGGGCCAACCCTAGCCACCCAAACCAGAGAAGGGTACGGGCCGGGCTACGAGCCCGCTCTCCCCTCAAGACCTCTGGGGCAGGGCCAACCCTAGCCACCCAAACCAGAGAAGGGCACGGGCTGGGCTACGCGCCCGCTCCCCCCCCTCAAGACCTCTGGGGCAGGGCCAACCTAGCCACCCAAACCAGAGAAGGGAACGGGCCGGGCTACGCGCCCGCTCCCCCCCTCAAGACCTCTGGGGCAGGGCCAACCCTAGCCACCCAAACCAGAGAAGGGCACGGGCCGGGCTACGCGCCCGCTCCCCCCCTCAAGACCTCTGGGGCAGGGCCAACCTAGCCACCCAAACCAGAGAAGGGTACGGGCCGGGCTACGCGCCCGCTCCCCCCCTCAAGACCTCTGGGGCAGGGCCAACCCTAGCCACCCAAACCAGAGAAGGGCACGGGCCGGGCTACGCGCCCGCTCCCCCCATTAAGACCTCTGGGGCAGGGCTAACCCTAGCCACCCAAACCAGAGAAGGGCACGGGCCGGGCTACGCGCCCGCTCCTCCCCTCAAGACCTCTGGGGCAGGGCCAACCCTAGCCACCCAAACCAGAGAAGGGCACGGGCCAGGCTACGCACCCGCTCCCCCCTCAAGACCTCTGGGGCAGGGCCAACCCTAGCCACCGAAACCAGAGAAGGGCAAGGGCCGGGCTACGCGCCCGCTCCCCCCCTCAAGACCTCTGGGGCAGGGCCAACCCTAGCCACCCAAACCAGAGAAGGGCACGGGCCGGGCTACGCGCCCGCTCCCACCCTCAAGACCTCTCGGGCTGGGCCAACCCTAGCCACCCAAACCAGAGAAGGGCACGGGCCGGGCTACGCGCCCGCTCCCCCCCTCAAGACCTCTGGGGCAGGGCCAACCCTAGCCACCCAAACCAGAGAAGGGCACGGGCCGGGCTACGCGCCCGCTCCCCCCCTCAAGACCTCTGGGGCAGGGCCAACCCTAGCCACCCAAACCAGAGAAGGGCACGGGCCGGGTTACGCGCCCGCTCCCCCCTCAAGACCTCTGGGGCAGGGCCAACCCTAGCCACCCAAACCAGAGAAGTGCACGGGCCGGGCTACGCGCCCGCTCCCCCCCCTCAAGACCTCCGGGGCAGGGCCAACCCTATCCACCCAAACCAGAGAAGGGCACGGGCCGGGCTACGCGCCCGCTCCCCCCCTCAAGACCTCTGGGGCACGGCCAACCCTAGCCACCCAAACCAGAGAAGGGTACGGGCCGGGCTACGTGCCCGCTCTCCCCTCAAGACCTCTGGGGCAGGGCCAACCCTAGCCACCCAAACCAGAGAAGGGCACGGGCCGGGCTACGCGCCCGCTCCCCCCCTCAAGACCTCTGGGGCAGGGCCAACCCTAGCCACCCAAACCAGAGAAGGGCACGGGCCGGGATACGCGCCCGCTCCCCCCCTCAAGACCTATGGGGCAGGGTCAACCCTAGCCACCCAAACCAGAGAAGGGCACGGGCCGGGCTTCGCGCCCGCTCCCCCCTCAAGACCTCTGGGGCAGGGCCAACCCTAGCCACCCAAACCAGAGAAGGGCACGGGCCGGGCTACGCGCCCGCTCCCCCCCTCAAGACCTCTGGGGCAGGGCCAACCTAGCCACCCAAACCAGAGAAGGGCACGGGCCGGGCTACGCGCCAGCTCCCCCCCTCAAGACCTCTGGGGCAGGGCCAACCCTAGCCACCCAAACCAGAGAAGGGCACGGGCCGGGCTACACGCCCGCTCCCCCCATTAAGACCTCTGGGGCAGGGCCAACCCTAGCCACCCAAACCAGAGAAGGGCACGGGCCGGGCTACGCGCCCGCTCCTCCCCTCAAGACCTCTGGGGCAGGGCCAACCCTAGCCACCCAAACCAGAGAAGGGCACGGGCCAGGCTACGCACCCGCTCCCCCCTCAAGACCTCTGGGGCAGGGCCAACCCTACCCACCCAAACCAGAGAAGGGCAAGGGCCGGGCTACGCGCCCGCTCCCCCCCTCAAGACCTCTGGGGCAGGGCCAACCCTAGCCACCCAAACTAGAGAAGGGCACGGGCCGGGCTACGCGCCCGCTCCCACCCTCAAGACCTCTGGGGCAGGGCCAACCCTAGCCACCCAAACCAGAGAAGGGTACGGGCCGGGCTACGAGCCCGCTCTCCCCTCAAGACCTCTGGGGCAGGGCCAACCCTAGCCACCCAAACCAGAGAAGGGCACGGGCCGGGCTACGCGCCCGCTCCCCCCCTCAAGACCTCTGGGGCAGGGCCAACCCTAGCCACCCAAACCAGAGAAGGGCACGGGCCAGGCTACGCACCCGCTCCCCCCTCAAGACCTCTGGGGCAGGGCCAACCCTAGCCACCCAAACCAGAGAAGGGCAAGGGCCGGGCTACGCGCCCGCTCCCCCCCCTCAAGACCTCTGGGGCAGGGCCAACCC
This sequence comes from Scilla litardierei, assembly GCA_030789695.1. Taxonomy (NCBI): domain Eukaryota; kingdom Viridiplantae; phylum Streptophyta; class Magnoliopsida; order Asparagales; family Asparagaceae; genus Scilla; species Scilla litardierei. The sequence continues at coordinate 266,750,624 of CM061133.1, read as the reverse complement.
TAGCCACCCAAACTAGAGAAGGGCACGGGCCGGGCTACGCGCCCGCTCCCACCCTCAAGACCTCTGGGGCAGGGCCAACCCTAGCCACCCAAACCAGAGAAGGGTACGGGCCGGGCTACGAGCCCGCTCTCCCCTCAAGACCTCTGGGGCAGGGCCAACCCTAGCCACCCAAACCAGAGAAGGGCACGGGCTGGGCTACGCGCCCGCTCCCCCCCCTCAAGACCTCTGGGGCAGGGCCAACCTAGCCACCCAAACCAGAGAAGGGAACGGGCCGGGCTACGCGCCCGCTCCCCCCCTCAAGACCTCTGGGGCAGGGCCAACCCTAGCCACCCAAACCAGAGAAGGGCACGGGCCGGGCTACGCGCCCGCTCCCCCCCTCAAGACCTCTGGGGCAGGGCCAACCTAGCCACCCAAACCAGAGAAGGGCACGGGCCGGGCTACGCGCCCGCTCCCCCCCTCAAGACCTCTGGGGCAGGGCCAACCTAGCCACCCAAACCAGAGAAGGGCACGGGCCGGGCTACGCGCCCGCTCCCCCCCTCAAGACCTCTGGGGCAGGGCCAACCCTAGCCACCCAAACCAGAGAAGGGCACGGGCCGGGCTACGCGCCCGCTCCCCCCATTAAGACCTCTGGGGCAGGGCCAACCCTAGCCACCCAAACCAGAGAAGGGCACGGGCCAGGCTACGCACCCGCTCCCCCCTCAAGACCTCTGGGGCAGGGCCAACCCTAGCCACCTAAACTAGAGAAGGGCAAGGGCCGGGCTACGCGCCCGCTCCCCCCCTCAAGACCTCTGGGGCAGGGCCAACCCTAGCCACCCAAACTAGAGAAGGGCACGGGCCGGGCTACGCGCCCGCTCCCACCCTCAAGACCTCTGGGGCTGGGCCAACCCTAGCCACCCAAACCAGAGAAGGGCACGGGCCGGGCTACGCGCCCGCTCCCCCCCTCAAGACCTCTGGGGCAGGGCCAACCCTAGCCACCCAAACCAGAGAAGGGCACGGGCCGGGCTACGCGCCCGCTCCCCCCCCTCAAGACCTCTGGGGCAGGGCCAACCCTAGCCACCCAAACCAGAGAAGGGCACGGGCCGGGTTACGCGCCCGCTCCCCCCTCAAGACCTCTGGGGCAGGGCCAACCCTAGCCACCCAAACCAGAGAAGGGCACGGGCCGGGCTACGCGCCCGCTCCCCCCCTCAAGACCTCCGGGGCAGGGCCAACCCTAGCCACCCAAACCAGAGAAGGGCACGGGCCGGGCTACGCGCCCGCTCCCCCCCTCAAGACCTCTGGGGCAGGGCCAACCCTAGCCACCCAAACCAGAGAAGGGTACGGGCCGGGCTACGTGCCCGCTCTCCCCTCAAGACCTCTGGGGCAGGGCCAACCCTAGCCACCCAAACCAGAGAAGGGCACGGGCCGGGCTACGCGCCCGCTCCCCCCCTCAAGACCTCTGGGGCAGGGCCAACCCTAGCCACCCAAACCAGAGAAGGGCACGGGCCGGGATACGCGCCCGCTCCCCCCCCTCAAGACCTATGGGGCAGGGTCAACCCTAGCCACCCAAACCAGAGAAGGGCACGGGCCGGGCTTCGCGCCCGCTCCCCCCTCAAGACCTCTGGGGCAGGGCCAACCCTAGCCACCCAAACCAGAGAAGGGCACGGGCCGGGCTACGCGCCCGCTCCCCCCTCAAGACCTCTGGGGCAGGGCCAACCTAGCCACCCAAACCAGAGAAGGGCACGGGCCGGGCTACGCACCCGCTCCCCCCCTCAAGACCTCTGGGGCAGGGCCAACCTAGCCACCCAAACCAGAGAAGGGCACGGGCCGGGCTACGCACCCGCTCCCCCCTCAAGACCTCTGGGGCAGGGCCAACCCTAGCCACCCAAACCAGAGAAGGGCAAGGGCCGGGCTACGCGCCCGCTCCCCCCCTCAAGACCTCTGGGGCAGGGCCAACCCTAGCCACCCAAACTAGAGAAGGGCACGGGCCGGGCTACGCGCCCGCTCCCACCCTCAAGACCTCTGGGGCTGGGCCAACCCTAGCCACCCAAACCAGAGAAGGGTACGGGCCGGGCTACGCCCCGCTCCCCCCCCTCAAGACCTCTGGGACAGGGCCAACCTAGCCACCCAAACCAGAGAAGGGCACGGGTCGGGCTACGCGCCCGCTCCCCCAATCAAGACCTCTGGGGCTGGGCCAACCCTAGCCACCCAAACCAGAGAAGGGCACGGGCCGGGCTACGGGCCCGCTCCCCCCCTCAAGACCTCTGGGGCAGGGCCAACCCTAGCCACCCAAACCAGAGAAGGGCACGGGCCAGGCTACGCACCCACTCCCCCCTCAAGACCTCTGGGGCAGGGCCAACCCTAGCCACCCAAACCAGAGAAGGGCAAGGGCCGGGCTACGTACCCGCTCCCCCCCTCAAGACCTCTGGGGCAGGGCCAACCCTAGCCACCCAAACCAGAGAAGGGCACGGGCCGGGCTACGTGCCCGCTCCCACCCTCAAGACCTCTAGGGTTGGGCCAACCCTAGCCACCCAAACCAGAGAAGGGCACGAGCCGGGCTACGCGCCCGCTCCCACCCTCAAGACCTCTGGGGCTGGGCCAACCCTAGCCACCCAAACCAGAGAAGGGCACGTGCCGGGCTACGCGCCCGCTCCCCCCTCAAGACCTCTGGGGCAGGGCCAACCCTAGCCACCCAAACCAGAGAAGGGCAAGGGCCGGGCTACGCGCCCGCTCCCCCCTCAAGACCTCTGGGGCAGGGCCAACCCTAGCCACCCAAACCAGAGAAGGGCACGGGCCGGGCTACGCGCCCGCTCCCACCCTCAAGACCTCTGGGGCAGGGCCAACCCTAGCCACCTAAACCAGAGAAGGTCACGGGCCGGGCTACGCGCCCGCTCCACCCCTCAAGACCTCTGGGGCAGGGCCAACCCTAGCCACCCAAACCAGAGAAGGGCACGGGCCGGGCTACGCGCCTGCTCCCCCCTCAAGACCTCTGGGGCAGGGCCAACCCTAGCCACCCAAACCAGAGAAGGGCACGGGCCGGGCTACGCGCCCGTTCCCCCCCTCAAGACCTCTGGGGCAGGGCCAACCCTAGCCACCCAAACCAGAGAAGGGCACGGGCCAGGCTACGCGCCCGCTCCCCCCCTCAAGACCTCTTGGGCAGGGCCAACCCTAGCCACCCAAACCAGAGAAGGGCACGGGCCGGGCTACGCGCCCGCTCCCCCCATTAAGACCTCTGGGGCAGGGCCAACCCTAGCCACCCAAACCAGAGAAGGGCACGGGCCGAGCTACGCGCCCGCTCCCCCCTCAAGACCTCTGGGGCAGGGCCAACCCTAGCCACCCAAACCAGAGAAGGGCAAGGGCCGGGCTACGCGCCCGCTCCCCCCCTCAAGACCTCTGGGGCAGGGCCAACCCTAGCCATCCAAACCAGAGAAGGGCACGGGCCGGGCTACGCGCCCGCTCCCACCCTCAAGACCTCTGGGGCTGGGCCAACCCTAGCCACCCAAACCAGAGAAGGGCACGGGCCGGGCTACGCGCCCGCTCCCCCCTCAAGACCTCTGGGGCAGGGCCAACCCTAGCCACCCGAACCAGAGAAGGACACGGGACCGGTTTACGCGCCCGCTCCCCCCCTCAAGACCTCTGGGGCAGGGCCAACCCTAGCCACCCAAACCAGAGAAGGGCACGGGCCAGGCTACGCGCCCGCTCCCCCCCCTCAAGACCTCCGGGGCAGGGCCAACCCTAGCCACCCAAACCAGAGAAGGGCACGGGCCGGGCTACGCGCCCGCTCCCCCCCTCAAGACCTCCGGGGCAGGGCCAACCCTAGCCACCCAAACCAGAGAAGGGCACGGGCCGGGATACGCTTCCGCTCCCCCCCTCAAGACCTCTGGGGCAGGGCCAACCCTTGCCACCCACACCAGAGAAGGGCACGGGCCGGGCTACGCGCCCGCTCCCCCCCTCAAGACCTCTGGGGCAGGGCCAACCCTAGCCACCCAAACCAAAGAAGGGTACGGGCCGGGCTACGAGCCCGCTCTCCCCTCAAGACCTCTGGGGCAGGGCCAACCCTAGCCACCCAAACCAGAGAAGGGCACGGGCCGGGCTACGCGCCCGCTCCCCCCCTCAAGACCTCTGCGGCAGGGCCAACCCTAGCCACCCAAACCAGAGAAGGGCACGGGCCGGGATACGCGCCCGCTCCCCCCCTCAAGACATATGGGGCAGGGTCAACCCTAGCCACCCAAACCTGAGAAGGGCACGGGCCGGGCTACGCGCCCGCTCCCCCCTCAAGACCTCTGGGGCAGGGCGAACCCTAGTCACCCAAACCAGAGAAGGGCACGGGCCGGGCTACGCGCCCGCTCACCCCCTCAAGACCTCTGGGGCAGGGCCAACCCTAGCCACCCAAACCAGAGAAGGGCACGGGCCCGGCTACGCGCCCGCTCCCCACCTCAAGACCTCTGAGGCTGGGCCAACCCTAGCCACCCAAACCAGAGAAGGGCACGGGCCAGGCTACGCGCCCGTTCCCCCCTCAAGACCTCTGGGGCAGGGCCAAACCGAGCCACCCAAACCAGAGAAGGGCACGGGCCGGGCTACGCGCCCGCTCCCCCCCTCAAGACCTCTGGGGCAGGGCCAACCCTAGCCACCCAAACCAGAGAAGGGCACGGGCCGGGCTACGCGCCCGCTCCCCCCCTCAAGACCTCTGGGGCAGGGCCAACCCTAGCCACCCAAACCATAGAAGGGCACGGGCCGGGCTACGCGCCCGCTCCCACCCTCAAGACCTCTGGGGCAGGGCCAACCCTAGCCACCCAAACCAGAGAAGGGCACGGGCCGGGCTACACGCCCGCTCCCCCCCTCAAGACCTCTGGGGCAGGGCCAACCCTAGCCACCCAAACCAGAGAAGGGCACGGGCCGGGCTACGCGCCCGCTCCCCCCCCTCAAGACCTCTGGGGCAGGGCCAACCCTAGCCACCCAAACCAGAGAAGGGCACGGGCCGGGCTACGCGCCCGCTCCCCCCTCAAGACCTCTGGGGCAGGGCCAACCCTAGCCACCCAAACCAGAGAAGGGCACGGGCCGGGCTACGCGCCCGCTCCCCCCCTCAAGACCTCTGGGGCAGGGCCAACCCTAGCCACCCAAACCAGAGAAGGGCACGGGCCGGGCTACGCGCCCGCTCCCCCCTCAAGACCTCTGGGGCAGGGCCAACCCTAGCCACCTAAACCAGAGAAGGGCAACGGGCCGGGCTACGCGCCCGCTCCCCCCCTCAAGACCTCTGGGGCAGGGCCAACCCTAGCCACCCAAAACCAGAGAAGGGCACGGGCCGGGCTACGCGCCCGCTCCCCCCTCAAGACCTCTGGGGCAGGGCCAACCCTAGCCACCCAAACCAGAGAAGGGCACGGGCCGGGCTACGCGCCCGCTCCCCCCCTCAAGACCTCTGGGGCAGGGCCAACCCTAGCCACCCAAACCAGAGAAGGGCACGGGCCAGGCTACGCGCCCGCTCCCCCCCTCAAGACCTCTTGGGCAGGGCCAACCCTAGCCACCCAAACCAGAGAAGGGCACGGGCCGGGCTACGCGCCCGCTCCCCCCATTAAGACCTCTGGGCAGGGCCAACCCTAGCCACCCAAACCAGAGAAGGGCACGGGCCGAGCTACGCGCCCGCTCCCCCCTCAAGACCTCTGGGGCAGGGCCAACCCTAGCCACCCAAACCAGAGAAGGGCACGGGCCAGGCTACGCACCCGCTCCCCCCTCAAGACCTCTGGGGCAGGGCCAACCCTAGCCACCCAAACCAGAGAAGGGCAAGGGCCGGGCTACGCGCCCGCTCCCCCCCTCAAGACCTCTGGGGCAGGGCCAACCCTAGCCATCCAAACCAGAGAAGGGCACGGGCCGGGCTACGCGCCCGCTCCCACCCTCAAGACCTCTGGGGCTGGGCCAACCCTAGCCACCCAAACCAGAGAAGGGCATGGGCCGGGCTACGCGCCCGCTCCCCCCTCAAGACCTCTGGGGCAGGGCCAACCCTAGCCACCCGAACCAGAGAAGGACACGGGACCGGTTTACGCGCCCGCTCCCCCCCCTCAAGACCTCTGGGGCAGGGCCAACCCTAGCCACCCAAACCAGAGAAGGGCACGGGCCAGGCTACGCGCCCGCTCCCCCCCTCAAGACCTCCGGGGCAGGGCCAACCCTAGCCACCCAAACCAGAGAAGGGCACGGGCCGGGCTACGCGCCCGCTCCCCCCCTCAAGACCTCCGGGGCAGGGCCAACCCTAGCCACCCAAACCAGAGAAGGGCACGGGCCGGGATACGCTTCCGCTCCCCCCCTCAAGACCTCTGGGGCAGGGCCAACCCTTGCCACCCACACCAGAGAAGGGCACGGGCCGGGCTACGCGCCCGCTCCCCCCCTCAAGACCTCTGGGGCAGGGCCAACCCTAGCCACCCAAACCAAAGAAGGGTACGGGCCGGGCTACGAGCCCGCTCTCCCCTCAAGACCTCTGGGGCAGGGCCAACCCTAGCCACCCAAACCAGAGAAGGGCACGGGCCGGGC